>BNCR01000006.1:3307154-3907154 GCA_014656515.1 Oryzias celebensis
CGTCAACATGAACAGTGGAAGTTAAAGCAAAATCTGGAGGAAGAAAAATCTCAGACAGAGCAGCTCGCAGGATTGTGAGAAAAGAAAATCCAAACCCACGTTTGACTGGAGCATCCCTCCAGAAAGACCTGCAGACTCTGGAGTTGTGCTGCACTGTTCTACTGTCAAGACATACTTGTACACACGTGGACAAAATTGTTGGTACCCCTCAATTAAAGAAGGAAAAACCCACAATTCTCACTGAAATCACTTGAAACTTACAAAAGTAACAATAAATAAAAATTCATTGAACATTAAAAAATCTAAATCAGCCATCACTTTTGAATTGCTGATTAACATAATTATTTTTTAAAAAACTAATGAAACAGGCCTGGACAAAAATGATGGTACCTCTATAAAAGATTGAAATCTATTTGACCAGACTGACATGATTAACTCAGGTGTGTCCTTTAATTGACATCACAGGTGTTACCAAACTCATAATCAGTCAGTCTGCTTATTTAAAGGGAGACAAGTAGTCACTCTGCTGTTTGGTGAAAAGGTGTGTACCACACTGAACATGGACAACAGAAAGCCAAGGAGAGAATTGTCCCAGGACATCCGAAAACAAATGATAGATAAACATCTTAAAGGTAAAGGCTATAAGACCATCTCTAAACAGCTTGAACTTCCTGTGACAACAGTGGCTCATATTATTCAGAAGTTCAAGACCCACGGGACAGTAGCCAACCTCTCTGGACGCGGCCGCAAGAGGAAAATTGATGACAAATTGAAGAGACGGATCGTTGGAATTGTATCCAAAGAGCCCAGAACAACCTCCAAAGAAATGAAAGGTGAACTCCAAGGCCAAGGTCCATCAGTGTCAGATCGCACCATTCGTCGTTGTTTGAGCCAAAGTGGACTTCATGAGAGACGACCAAGGAGGACACCACTGCTGAAAAACAATCCTAAAAAAGCCAGACTGGAATTTGCAAAAATGCATGTTGACAAGCCCCAAAGCTTCTGGGAGAATGTCCTTTGGACAGATGTGACCAAACTGGAGCTTTTTGGTAAAGCACATCAACTCTATGTTCATAGACTCAAAAACCAAGCATACGAAGAAAAGAACACTGTCCCTACGGTGAAACATGGAGGAGGCTCAGTCATGTTTTGGGGCTGCTTTGCTGCATCTGGCACAGGGTGTCTTGAATGTGTGCAAGGTACAATGAAATCTGTAGACTATCAAGGCATTCTGGAGAGAAATGTGCTGCCTTGTGTCAGAAAGCTTGGTCTCAGTCGCAGGTCATGGGTCTTCCAACAGGACAACGATCCAAAACACACAGCCAAAAACACCCAAGAATGGCTGAGAGAAAAGCGTTGGACTATTCTAAAGTGGGCTTCCATGAGCCCAGATCTGAATCCCATTGAACATCTGTGGAAGGAGCTGAAACATGCCATTTGGAGAAGACACCCATCAAACCTGAGACAACTGGAGCAGTTTGCTCATGAGGAGTGGGCCAAAATACCTGTTGACAGCTGCAGAACGCTCATTGACAAATACAGAAATCGCTTCATTGCAGTGATTACCTCAAAAGGTTGTGCAACAAAATATTAAGTTATGGGTACCATCATTTTTGTCCAGGCCTGTTTCATTAGTTTATTTTTTTAAATAATTATGTTAATCAGCAATTCAAAAGTGATGGCTGATTTTGATTATTTAATTTTCAATAAATTTTTATTTATTGTTACTTTTGTAAGTTTCAAGTGATTTCAGTGAGAATTGTGGGTTTTTCCTTCTTTAACTGAGGGGGACCAACAATTTTGTCCACGTGTGTATATAGTCTTCATGGAAGAGTCATCAGAAGAAAACCTCTTCTACGTCCTCACCACAAAATTCAACCTTTGAAATTCACAAATGAACATGGAAACAAGCCTGATGCATTTTGGAAACAAGTTCTGTGGACAGACCAGGTTGAACCTTTTGGCTGCAATGAGCAAAGGTAGAAGAAAGGGAGAAGGAAGGGTCCAAACTTTCATGAAAAGAAAACCTCTGTCCAACTGTTAAGCATGGAGGTGGATCAATCATGTTTTGGGCTTGTATTGCAGCCAGCAGCACAGGAAGCATAGAAGGAAAAATGGATTCCATCAAATTTCAGCAAATGTTAGACACTAACTTGATGCCATCTGTGAAAAAGTTGAAGTTGAAGAGAGGATGGCTTCTAGAAATGAATAATGATCGTAAACACACCTCCAAATCCACGCTATCTTACATTAAGAGGCAGAAACTGAAGGTTTTGCAGTGAACTTCCCAATCACCTGACCTCAGCATCATTGAAAATCTATGAATAGACCTGAGCAGTGAAGAGCACACTGAAGAGCAGTGTGTAACAGACATCCCAGAATTCTCAAAGAACAGGAAGACTTTTGGAAAGAAGAATGGATGAAGAAACCTCCAACAAGAATGGAGAGACTCCTAGCTGCAACAAAAAGTGTTTAAGCTGTGACACTTGCCAAGGGAGGCACTACAAGGTACTAACTCTGCAGGGTGCCCAAACTTTTGCACACACCATTATTTTGTTTTCTGTTATTTTGTGAATGATAAAAATAAATGCTAATTTTTTTTACATGTTAATAATATGTCTCATCTGTAAACTGATGCCTTTAGGGAGATTTTTCCTTGGGCTCTATATACACGATAATTTATATATATATATATATATAAAACATTTACCCAAACTTTTGATCCCCACTGTATGTGTGACAGTCAACATGGGTAAACAGAATATTTTAAATGTAAAAGCCTCAAGCTTTTGTTTTCTGTGTTGGATGAATAAATTCACTGAATATTGTGAGAGAAAAACAACTCTCTGCTGCTGATCTGCATAAAAATAAAAGGATTTATAGTTTTATTCAAATTCTGGAATTTCTCGTGAATTCCTTGCCTGCATGTATTTTATATATGATAATGGCATGCAAACAGAATGACAAAACATGCTTACAAAGAAACACACTAAAAAGGACCACATCAAGATTAAGATAAATGGTTTTCCAAACTGTATAAGACACATATTTTCGGTTTTGCCTCTTCAGGTGCAAAAGTTAAGTTTCCCACAAAAATGAATTTCCTTATGGAATTCTATGAGGAGGTCAGTCACATCAATTCCACCATGGAACACTTGTTTCAGTTTAAGGTTGAATGATTGTTCCAGTGTTCTACTTGTATATGGTCCTGGGAGTCAGCGGTTAACATTTGCAGCTCTGAGATAAAAGTCTGCCTTTTTCAGCTGCAAAAAGCGACTCAGCTTTAAGCAAACACACAGACTCACCAGCTAAGCTTTTTCAGCAAAAGCTCAAACGATGGTTTGATGCTACTATACTTGTCTTTGTTTTGTTTTGATAGATAGATACTTCTCTCAACTTGTGCTATTTTAGCTGTATAAAAGTTGCACTGGAGTTTAAGTCACACTAATAGGAGAAATTTAATTAACAAATGACAGGAAACGAAAATGACTTCTTGGAAGGCAAATCATTAACAGAATAGATGACAATAACAGACTGAATGTATGTACACTTTACTCCCGTAACACATAGATGCTTATTTAGCTTCATGAGACAGGAGAATCTAGTATATTAGCACATGTGAAGTATAAGAAACATGCTGACAAGTCAACTAAACTCTTTATATCCTTTCAAATCACTACATTTATTTCAATTCTTCCTTCTCATTGTCATTTTGGAACAATTCCACCAAAAAGTACTTTTTAGTGAACACACTGAAACAGACTGAAAGATGGATAAGCCTTCAAGCAGAGTGATGCTATGGACATGTCCTCGAGGTGCTCAGCAGTTCTCATCAAAAGTGAAGGAAAACCTGCCTTCTTGACCCAAAGATGAGACTGAAATTTAAGAGACATTTAAGAACTACAAACAAGCAAAATATGAGGTCAAGGTGTCCATCATTTGAGTTGTGGATCTAGTCCTCACTTTGGGTTGTATCAGTTTCTCATAGAGATGTACTTCTTCTCATCACTTTTCCTTTGCTACACTTTCCTGGAAGTTTCAATTAGCAGAGAAAAACAGAGATAAAAAGCCTTTCTCTGACGTTGTCCTTCGTTTGTCCTTTACAGCCGCTCTATAAGCCTGCACATCTCGCCTCATCTGCCAATTTAAATGAACAAGATCTCTGTAAGATCACATGAGTGCACGTTTGTCTGTAGGTGGCTTTGCTTCAAGAAAATTCAGAAAAAGTCCTTTGAAGTTCACAGCTTGAAGAGAATTTTCTATCTGGAGCAAAATGAAAATTTGGCGTTTCAAAGAAAGTGCCGTTTCTCTTCTGTTTCATGCATTCCTCAAAGGTAACGCAGCATAATGTGGGAGAGTGCATGTGCTTTAACATCACTAATGGAATTATTCACCTGAATCGCAGCGGTTCTTGATGCTCAGTTTCCAAAATCTCTCTTCAGCATTCTTATGCATTTGTTAATTGTACACTTGAAGGTCCCCAGCAGATCTCCCTCTTTACCTCCATCAGCAGAACAACAGCTGGGACTCACTTTCACGTTCTCTTCCCAGCAGACTGATGCTTATAGCTGAGACTGGAGGCTCATACTGTCAAACTACAATGAGTACATCAATTCCATCAGAGAAGACACCTATCTGACAACAAAAATATAAAGTCATGCAAAGTCAGCTGGATTTACATAAGGGCTGGGCGTTTTGGCCAAAAAATCTCACTTAGTTTCATACCAAATTCTGATTTTCATAGATTTTTAAAAAGAAATTCCTTTCCTTTGACAAAAATTACAGATAACAGAAGACATTTAACAGGAACTATTTTATTTTAAAATCACCTTTGGAAATTGGCTCAAACAAAGTGCAATAAAATGCATAACAATTCCAGATTTCCCCAAAAATAAATTTTCAAAAACAACAAATTCTAATTATTTGATAAAATAGTTTAATCATCCAGACATACGATTAACGTACTTTTCTTTCAGTGAGCCTGTATGCAAACATTGACAATCATTTCTAATGGTATTTTTTTTTAATTGGCTTAAAAATATCCGTGTTGTGACTGATCAAAGCTTTGTGGCTTTCTGGCAGCTAAATATTTTCATTAATGCGTATAACAGAATGTGCGTCTTACAACAAACAACCCAAAACGTGCAATTAGAAGTCATACATTTCAGACACTATAAACCAAGCCGGCTCCTCATTAAAAGTGGATGCTTTCCTTATTGTGTTCTTCAGCTCACATAACACAGTCTGACTCCTTTGTGGATAATATTAACCGTCTCTAATCATGCAGAACGGCGGTGGGTGAGGATGGCGGCCTGACGTACATTTTCTTAATGTGAGAACAGGATGTGTATGCTGAGATTACACGTCAACACTAAGATTTTCTGGCACCAAATGAGAGTCAGCTCATTTATGCTTCCAAGCGCTCTTCCACTTCAGATGTGAGGAAATGGACCATTTGTAGCCCGGGCACTGCCTGCATGCAAGCTGAGGGGCTATTTTAACACAATTTGATCCTTTTTTCTTTTTATTCAGCAGCTGTTAAGATGAATGGAAAGTCTATGGAAGCACTGGCATTGATTTATCCACCAACTATGAAAAACAACAACAAAAAAACATACAACTAAATGAATGTTTTTATTTTCATTGTCTCTTCAGCTGGTGGTGAAGACATCTGTACTGTGACGTGTTTTTGTGAAGATTGTTGTGTGTTTGTTCCGGGTTTGTTTCCACTCCACGTAAAAGCCAGACGTGTTTTAGGCTAACATAAGCTGTGGTGTTCATACACACAAACATAAACACACACGTCACGCTACAAAACCAGACAGGCAGAAGTAATCGATTAGGGTCTAACTCCCTCTCAGAAAAGTCTCGCCTAAGACCACAGTTTATTGGACTCAGCTTTTATGTAAATGTGACTTTCTGCGACACAAACTATGTTTCACTTCAGCTGATGGGTTTGGTTCTTATATTTCACTTCTCCCATTCAACTTCACTGTAAAAAGTATTCTCTTCTTAGTCACAACTGCCCTTACAGGTGGAGATGAGCTGTCTATGGGTGGAAAAATGGTCAAACCTGTACGGCCCACATATAATATCGAGGCCGTAAACCGCTTGGTGAACCCATAGAGTGGAAATGTTCGTTCAGATGTTTGTCTACAGGTAACAGGTCATATTTAACACTTAACACACTCGACCATCGTGCTACATTCACACCACACTTTCAAGCCACCACTTTCAATGAAAAGTTCATGTAAACGCACATTAATGTGCATTCCTGGTTTCTGCATTCAAAACTCTTGCGTTCACGTGTCATTACACAAGTTTTGATTCCATTATTGGGCTTTATATACAAAACACACTGTAACTGAACACACGTTAAAAGCTAAATCAGTTGAATTTTGACAAATCAGGGACTTCGATTATGTATCGATGTATGAGTAGCAGACTTTATACTTTATTAATGCAAAAAGTTCATTCAAAAACCCATGTTCAGAGAATTCTACACATGTGTATCAAGGTGTGGCTGCAGCATTAGAAATGAGACAATCAGAAAGTAGAGTAGGCCTCCTATGAGCACTTTTGTATCACGTGCACATCCAGTGAGTGTGGCCTTCACTTGCAATCAGCAAAGGGCCAGTACTTGCACCTTACTAACGCTTCATAAGTGTGTCCAGTTTACATTGGCTTTCCAAATACTTTACTACACACTTACCACACGTACAACAATGGTAAGTTCTATTTTCATGACGTTACTTGAGGTGGTCGTATCAGCCTCAACTGAACTGTAAGACACGCCTGCACTTCCCTTAAGATGCAGCCTGTCGTCTCTGACCACCACGGACCTGGACAACTAAAAACCCACAGCGCCAGTGCGGGTCAAGCCCCATAAGAGTGCATGAGACTAAAGGAAAGAGAGACACACAAATGAGCTGGTGACCGTGTTCATTAAACACATACAAAACACAATCATTGACACTTCATCATGCCCAGATTTAAAAAACAGGCAGAATTGGACACCAGCTGACTGATTTGAATCATCCAGCCTCCCAGATTAATCTTAGAAATGTCAGTCGGCACAATCCCATTTCTTCACTGAAGGGCCGCCTGAAGGCTGACTCATTTCTCAGATACTACTCTGGTCCAACTTCTCACTGAAGAACAAAGCATTACAGAGCCTCCTGGAACAGTTTGTGATTTCACCCATCACTGCAGATGAAAGAGCAGCTCACGTAGACTAAACTGTGGTAAGAGCAGTTGGTAACGGATGACGAGGGGACAGGGTTGCAGAGCGAGGACCTGAGGAGGTCCGCGCATGGAGGTGAGGCATCACCGGAGAAGTGCTCCCACACTAGAACATGACACAGTCGAGGAAGGAAGATATCATATTTCATAAACTTTGTTTCTGTCATTTTTATGACTCTTCCTGTGCAGCAGTGAGGATTGATATGATCTTCTGTTGTGTTCATTCACTAACTTAAAAAAAGGAGAGCGGCTTTTTGTGTGAAGCTTATCTGCCCTGATAACACCCAGCTTCTGAACAGACAGAGGAGTCGGACAAGGACGTCCTAACACACGGGACCATTAGGGTCCAAGAATTTATTGGTCTATGAGGGCAGACGCCTTATCAGCATGAAGCCTTCTTCCTATAGAGATAAGCAAGTGTAAATGAAGGGGCTGTTGCTGCTGCAGGAGAATGTGCTAAAACAACTCCTGATCAAACAACATGGGATGCTGCTTGAAAGTAAACGAAGCACAAACTCTATTTTTGAAAACAAAAAGCCACATTTCTAAGATATTAGTTAGAAAATATTTAACCCAACTTATTTTATGTCTGCAATTAAAATATCAGTTACAAGGAGAAATACTTTCAGAAAACATGATTTTAAATGTATTTTTATACAGGACTTTCCCACAAACACAGTAAAATCCAAAGGACAGCATTAAGAAATCACAGAACTACAGTCAGTGAAGTCACTGCAGAGCAAACCCAACATGAATACAATCCTATTTAAGGTCAAAAAGTTCACTGAAGCATCTCTGCTGCAGGAAAAAGGAAATCCAAAGCTTTTTATTTGACAATGGTGGAGGATTGAAAAAAATAAGAATACATTTCCACATTCTAATCAGGGAGGGACACATTTACAATTATTCAATTACTTATAATAAATACATACTGAGTGGAACAAAACGGGTGTTTTACTGTAACAAATATGAAAGTTTTTTATAAATAAACAATTTCTTTTCCTAGTTGTGCCATTTTATGCATACATAACAAACTAAATTGTACTAAACCAAATCATAAAAAGTTTGAACATTGATGTGACCAAATAGATCTGAACATATTATACACATTCATGGATATGTTAAAAATGATAGATTGAATTAGAATTTACTCAGAAATTCCTAAATTGAATGATCAAATTCAAGAAATGAATTTCCTTTAAGACTATTGTGTATTTCAAGGAAAACAAACTTTCTTGCAGCTTTTACTTGAAGGATTCCTTATTTATTTATCTCAGATGTATTTAATGGAAACTATAAATGTGTTAAAATTAGATATAAATTTGAAGATTAATGAATAGTCAGTCAAATTGTGTTGATCATTAACTTGTAAATAAAATCACTTTAATTGAGCAATTTTAAGAACTATACATTAAATTTAATCTGGATGGAATAAAATCTGGTTTGAAAATGAAAACAATAAACTTTGATTCAAACTGATCCTGAGGATCAAAATATTTTTTACATTAAACACAGTACATGTAGCTTTAGTTTGGTGAATAGATTATCACACCAAAACACACACAAACACAAACATCCATGGAGAGCTGTGAGGCAACAAACACTTAATCAACCTCTCTAGGGAACAATTACCACATTACCAAGTGTGTCCACGCTAATTGGAAACCCTTAAAAGTGAGTCACTAAAAGTCGTTGTTTCAATGAAATTTACAACAATCAGATTTACTTAGAGAGCAACTTTTGTCTACTACTTGTCACCAAATATATATATACATACATATACATACACATATATATATATATATATATATATATATGTCTGTATATATATGTATATGTATGTATATATATGTATATGTATGTATGGATATGTATATGTATATTATATATATATATATATACATATACATATATCCATACATACATACATACATATCCATACATACATACATATACATATATATACATACATACATATACATACATATATATACAGACATATATATATATGTATGTATGTATATATATATAATAAAATAAAAAGCTGTTGGATAGCTGTTTTTTACAGATTTCATACAATTTTAAACAGGCAAGTGAAAAAATGTCTATGCTTTAATTTAATGCTTTAAATATAAATACAATAAAGTTAATTTATCATTGTTTCTTCATCTTGTTAAAGTGAAATTAAATACAGGGCTGTATTTAGAAATATAAAGAAACAGCCTGAGCTTTTGTAGAAACCCACTCCGATGAAGGTGATGATGATGGGGTTAAATGTGTTTTTTAACGTGCTCTTATGGGATCTTCTGATGACGCTGGACATATGTTGAGAAATTAAGCTAAAAACTGCATTTCTGAGTTTTTCTCTGTTCAATTATTGTTTCAATTATTAAAGGAGGCTTTTATTTTTGAAAAATTCTGTATAGTTGCTCACAACAAAATAAACAGAGGCTTACACGTTTGCCTGTTTTTTTTCCTGATATGTTGATTTCTCAGAAATCTTGCAATTTGTCTGCAGTTTTTGTCACGGACTGACGGTCCAGTGGCATGTGCTCGGGTCTGTAGGCAGCCTTGTTGAAAGCACAGCGTGACATGTTGGAGACGAGGCAAAGAAATGTGTGCAAGTCTGGCGTCTCACAGAGTGCCCGGGGGAAAGCATCACTTCTCCAATTAGGAGAGCAGGCTCCCGGCTGCATCAGCCACTAAAGACACAGATTTAGGTTCCCAGTCTACTGCAAAATGGATCACCTCTGAATTTTGGATTGTCTGAAAACTTCCTGAGAATGTACCTGGAGAAGTTTTAGTGTCATAAGTTACTCAAACTTGACAACAAAAAGGTGACAAACATCCCATCTGACCTGGACTTCATTTATCTGAGGACATGAAGAAAGTGAACCAAAAAAACAAGTTTTAAGTTAGAAAGTTTTCCATTTAGCAAGGGTATGTATGTCTCTAGGTCGGCGTGTGAGGGACATAATATGGGAAACTTTTCACTAATGAGCAGGCCTGAGGGTTCCTGAAGTTGGGCTGTATCTTATTCTCTCTGATCAGGGCTGATCAGAGCGGAATACATGCAGCAACAAAGCTATGAGAGGGGAAGCAAACCAACACAGGCAAAGCTCATTTCAGCTCCACCGAGTCTGGCAGTAATAATCTCATCCCTCCCAGAGATCAGGCTTTTGAGCGCATCCCTAAGAAAGTAAAGTCAAGGACTAACCCCAGCAGGAATCGATGAAGCCAGTGGACAGCTTTGCTCATAATTTACAAATCAATACGGCAGTGCGAGAGTAAAAACCTCACAGAACTTATCCTCCTGAGGTGTTGAGCTGTCCGTTATCAGAAATCCATTTTGTATTCATGTATTCATTTCTACTTTGCATCCCAGTAAACAATATGAACAATTTGAAGAATGTCCCTGAATTACTAGAAAGTATATTAGATGTTGGGTTTGTGGACTTTCTCAAATTCTTATCTTCTTATCATATTCTGTTCTTAAGTAATCGATGAGATAAATGTTTAGCAGAAAGTCTCTAAACACAGTCTACGTCTGTGAGTTCATCACACACTAGAATTGTGCTTTTAAGGGCGCAGTGCAGCAGCATTTCTCTGTCCAACAATCTGCTTTTACAAGAAGTGAGTTAGTTTGTTAGCAAAAAGTACTGGATTTAAAAAAGCCCATTTAAAGTTGATTCAGCTAAAAACAGGAAGTTGGTTCAGTGAAGTTTTCCTCGTTACCCAGACGAGGAACAGGAAGTGCTCCTTCAGTGTTAGATTACAGACCCCAGCTGAAGCTGTTTAGACCTAAAACATAGAATGACCATTAGACTGGATCTGAAGACCACTCTGCCGCAATTTCATCCGTGACTGTTCACCCTGCTGAGAACAAATACAACTTTTTTTTAAATCAAATATCTGTTTTTATAAGCATGGACCTGAGGGAACATGGAGACTAAAGGATATTTGTTTGGAACTGAAGGCTGAATTCTGAACATTTATTTCAATCAAAGTGCATCAATTTAAAGGACTGTCAGTGGGTGAAAAATGGACAAATGAGCACACAGGTGACCCGCATGAAATATCAAGGTTGTAGACCGCTCGTTGCACCTATAGAGCAACCATTTTCATGCACAGTTTTTTCTACAGGAATGCTGCAGATGAGAGGTCGTAGTGAACACTCATACAACACAGAAATGGTAAATAGCGTACGCTTGCATAGCACTTTTCTTGTAGGCCCGAGGCGCTTTACACACACTGACTGGCGCCAACCTTTCACTGGAGGCAATTTGGGGTTCAGTGTCTTGCCTAAGGACACTTTGACACGTGAGCAAGCAAGGTGGGAATTGAACCTGCAATCTTCCGTTCACAGGTTGATTGCCCTACCACTGCCGCCCCTAAGAGTAGGTACAGCTGAAGTAACTGAGGGCATTGACTGTATATGAGACCTGGATTGAGTGATCCCTCCCCCCAACAGTTCCAAATAGAAAGTACTGCTGCTCCAAGAAGCTAAAATCCCACAGACTTCTTTTGTTCTATAGAGAATGAAACAGCTTTTACACAGTCATCCTATTTGTCAGAATAACCATTTTCAATATATCTTTTTCTTAGCATCTTCTGAAAACCTAATGTTTTTTCATGATTTTTTATCTTTATCGCAAGTTATTCAAGTTATAAACTGTCCAAAAGCATGTGGTGCCCGCTAGCCCCCACCTGGAATGTTTGGTTGACAGATTCGCCCAAGTCGCTTTCAGTGGAAGGGGTGTGGACTTCAAACAAGCTCACTTCTCATGGGGGTCAGTAGTTGCCATAGAAATGTTGCCTCGGACCGACTTGGACGTATTGCAGAAAAAATGGCGACTGAATTGGCTTCATTTTGCTGGAGCCAGAGGCAAGGCATTTTCTATGGTTGATGTCACAGGCGCTTTGTCCGGTTCTCTACATACAATCAATGGATGAGGTGCAGGTGGGATCGGTCGAAAGGGTTTTTTATTTCTTTAACTCCCCACCAAATCCTGTGGGCTACACAAGGAGCCCGCTAGAACTGTCCACGTGATACGTGCACACTCCTTGTGTGAAGCCTGATAGTCAGAAATAAGGAAATTAAACAATCAGTGTAGTTTGTGTGAATATTCAACGGCACTTATGTATCACGTGCACACCCTGTGTATGCAGCATTTGCACACAGTCAGTAAGGGACCAGTATTCGCACCTTACTAACTAGAGTGTGGCGTAAGGACACCGTTCTACAGCATCACCCATATGTTATAACTTTCATTATCCTTAAGAATACTCCACAACACACTTATGGTATGTTCCATTTTCATGACATCTGTTGAGGTGACCATATGAGCTTCAAGAGAACTGTAAGACAAACCTCTGCTTCCCTTAAGATGCAGCCGCTCCTCTCTATGACCCTCCACGGATGGAGGGCCGAACGGGGGCTCGACCCAAATGACTGAGGCTTAAAGGCTTTTGTTTTTACACAGGTTTTTGAAGTTAAAATGAAATGAGATTTTATTAATTGTTTTTATTTTAAAGGCATAATTTTAGATCGTCATACTGCTGGTCAAACTCTGCGTGTAGAAATCCATGGGTTCATACATTCCTCAAAAGTCTGTTGGCAGAAACAAGTATTTAAAAAAAAGGTTTACCTCAGCCTGAGAACTGCTTTAATGTAGAATAAAATACAGAAGGAGCAGGATAACAAGTGAGTAAATAAAGCACACAAACACACGCAGACATGCAAACACACAGCTGTCAGGTTCTGGGGAGCAATGGATGGTGATCCATGGTGTCTGTGTGTCGGCTCCTCTTCCTTACGCTGCTCTAATGAGGCAACACACTGCCCTGACTGACACATCCAGTTCAACAGGGTCAAAGACGGCCTCATCAATTAATAACCCATATTCATAAATAACCACAACGTATCAGGGGAGAACTACAAATACACACTCAGGAAATTAAGCCAACATCTCTGTGGACTATTGTAACGACAAACTAAAAGTACATTTATATTTGTTAAAATATTTCTCATAAGATTCATTACATTTTGGGCAAAATCGTGATCTCAAGCAGGCATCAAAGACACAAAAACTTTGAAAAAAAGCACACTCTCTGGGCATTTCACAAGAGTTTAATTTCTTTTTAAAATCATTTTCAAGACAAGAGATGGAACAGCGGGGAATGGGAGCCGTCTATCAAGCCAATCAGCTGCATATCCTGAAAATGGGTCCAATCGAGGGGAACGGACAGCCTCTCTGTGAGTACTGTTAAGGGTAAAAAAGCAAAATTGCCGAAACTGTGTCAGAACCTTCTCTTGGTTAAGGCCACCGCACTGCAAAGCTCATCTTGACCTGCAGTTTTGAGATGAATAGAGAGCAATCTGAGAATTATGTGAACTGGAAGAAAAAGTCATTTGGATAAGTCTGCAGGCTAAGGATGAGCTACAACAGAACATCGGTATTTGAAAATTATTTCCAATTTTGTATTTCATAGGTTTAAAATTAATCTTACTTTGTTTACTTTAATGTTTAAAAAAAAGAAAGAAAAATCAAATATTTAAGGATCAGGACCGGACGATGCTGAACTGGACGACAAAAATGTTTTCTTCTTCTTCTGCTTTGTTTGACAGCAGTTTACTCTCCAAGGTGAGAGGATTCAGCTCCACTTAGCAACACTTTATTAACTCTGCAAACACAGTTAACATGTTCTTATCATAGACCGTATATAAACAATGGTTATTATCGGCTAAAGCGGCTGCAGCAGTCCGTCACATCTCCTCAGAGTAAAACACACTCACTTCCCCTCTTTTCCCGTCACCAACATATGGAAAAAAAGAACAATCAAACAGAGAGAATGACTCCAAGCCGTGTCTCTGTCATTCTGTCACATATTGTTGAGATTTTCATTGTTTGTAATGAAGACAATATATGACTATACAGTGTTGCACTTTGGAAATGTTTCTTAATTTTTCTGCACTGTAATCCCGTTGGAGGAAGCTCTCTGAAACAGAAATTCTTGTGGTGACGGAGTTCTCTGCTGTTTAAACGGCTCGGACAGTCATCAAAAAAGGCAGAACTGTCGGGAAAGGCTACTGGAAGCCGATCTTTTAATTAGATTTTTTTGATAATAAATTACAAAGTTTACAAATTTGAAACAACAAACGTACAGAAAGTATAAGGTAATATTTGCACATGTGCACAGAGTGATGGGGTAGACCACATTGATGAGTTCTTCACTGTTCTTTGTCCTAACACTTGATCTGATCTCTGATGAACAGCACTGTTCTTTTACTAACCACAGTTTGAATTCAACTATAAAAATATAGGAGTGGGTGACAGCTACTCTAAGATAACTTGTGGCACTTGAAATCTCTGCTAAGTGTCCAGCAGTAAGAAGCAGACAAGAGAATCCATGTTCAGAAGAACCCATTGATGGAGGTGAAAGAACTGTAAAGTTTAAGTCTTATTTTTGTTAAACAGTTCAAATATAAAAGAGTTTATTGAATTGTGTTAATAAGAATGTTGAAATCTGAATACAGTAAATTGTACAATGCATGTTCCATACAAATTTACCAAAGAAGGGAAATACCAGAGGAAGTTATAGACAACCTGTTTACACTGGGGTCCTTGTTCACCTTATTTTGTGTTATAAAATAAAACTTGAAAATGAGAAGATTGGATTTTTTTTACATTTCTGATTCAAACTGGCATTGGCTCTCAAAGACCCAAGAGCTGCCCACGTGCATCGCAGCCTGACTCTGCCTTCAGTTGCCCCAAGGAAAATTGAGTTTGAGGCCCCTGGTTAAAACTGTGTTCACACTGAACCTGGTTCTTGTGGCAGGTGTGATCAGAGGTCCTGCAGCGCAGTCTGAGCTGCCGGCGTGGTTCATCAGCCCAGCAGCAGCAGTATGATTCCAGAGTCTCGGTGTGATTTGTGCAGCACATCCAGAGGTAAAAAAACCTGAACTTTGGTGAAGAAGACGCGTTGCATCAACCAATCAGGAACTCAGCTTTGGCCCGGGACATGCTCAATGATGGGATCCACAGGTGGAGTCCAAAATCAACAGGAGGAGAAGCTGATCATTTTTGTCCAAAACTTTATCATGGTTTTCTTTTCGCTTGGAGACGACAATAAAAACATGGTTTAACTTTATTCTGGTTGGCTGAATGTACAGTGGTTGACCTGTACAGGTGATGTGGGTTTTTGGTTGCCCAGGTCCGTGTAGGATTGTTAGAGTTTTGAGAAGTAATAATGAGGCTAATGTAAGTGGCACGCACTTATGATGTAGTCTATGGGTTACATTACACTCCAGTTGTTAGCAAAGCATTAGCTACAAATGCCTTTACGGTGAGATATAAGATGTCAGTGAGAGAAAACGGGCAAACTCACACTTATCACATGAACAACAATTAAGGGCTGATTGTGCAGTTTGTAGGATTAAGGGGATGGGGCGAAGAAAAATCTGTATGACATGCCTGCGTCTCTACCTTACTTACGCTTGTGTAGAACTACAACCTAAAGCAAAAAATGTACATGAACAGTTTTCTCTCGACTGATGAACTGAGCTGAACTTTGATATTTCATGCGAGTCACCTGTGAGCTCTGTATAGGTTTGCCCATTTTTCACCCACAGACAGTCCTTTAAATTGATGGACTTTCATTGAAGCCAATGTGCAAAATTCAGCCTTTAGTCCCATAAAATAAATATCCTTTAGTCTCCGTGTTCCCTCTGGTCCATTCTTATAAAAAGAGATATTTGAGAAAAAAAAAAAAAAAAGAAGTTTTGTTCTTTCTGCTCATGTTCACTCTCAGCAGGGTGAACAGTCACAGATGTAATCGCGGCAGAGTGGTCTTCACATTCAGTCTAATGTTAATTGCTCTGTTTTAGGTCTTCACAGCTACAGCTGGGGTCTGTTATCTCACACTGAAGGAGCACTTCCTGCTCCTCGTCTGTCTGGTTAATGAGGAAAGCTTCACTGAACAGACTTCCTGTTTTTAGTCCAACTCTTGGTAGAATTAAATTTTGATGTGTTTTTTTTAAAACCAGTACTTTCATCTGTCCAACTAACTTCTTGTAAAAGCCAATTGTTCGATACAAAAATGCGACATCAGTTCTTGCTTCGTTCTCCAGGCCTCGAGGGTCAGCCTCCTGCTGGTTTCTCCTGAAATGCTGTCTCATCCGCTGCTGATTACCTGGATTAGGTGTGTTTGGACAAAAAGGAGCTTCAATGGCAGGTATTGCTACAGTCACAAATACAACCCCCACTGCGCGATGCGGAGGGATCAACAGAATCTTCAAGACTAGCTGCCGCTACCCGATTTAAAAAAAAATAAATTGTTGGCATGGTCATGAATACAGACAGAGACAGTCAGACTGCCATCAGTCAGGTGGGGATGACATCATTACTAGATTTGGCGATAGCTGGGTGGCCACAACCGGATCGCTGCCGGCCGCAGCTTTGATTGGACAACCAGCAAATGTATTCGAATGGCAGCCGCCCATCAGAAATTCCACCCGCCTCCAGCCAGGGGTATATAAAAAGGGGGCCATTCTGCACCACTGGCCTTTGGAAACTCAGAGCACACATTATAATGTTGTTGATTTAAAATTTTTAGACAACACGCCTCCCAAGAAAGTTCATTGTTCTGTCTGCTTGGTATTCTTCTCAGAATCAACTGCAATTCAAGAGCAGGTCTGGTAGTCTCTGTGATGCTATCAACCCCATGATGAGTTCTGTGCAGCATCAATGCAGTCTCTGTTTGGACTTACGGTGGCCGGGATCGCCAGACTGACGTCCAATCATCGCCGGGCCCCCAGCCCATGTCAAGAGCTCTCGGGTGCCCATGCTGACACCGTAAGATTTCTAACAATCAGACAGTGGCAGTGGGACGGCAGCACAGGACAGGGGGGGTGCCTAAAGGTGGCAGTCTGAAATTGGAGAATCACCAGATGATTTGGGGGACTTTGGAGCTCCTCCCATCAATCATCCTGCTGCTTCCTGCATGTCAACAGGACAAACTGTCCGGTCGCCGTTAAATTTGAACTTTTGCTTAAAACCTCTGCCGCCTCCCAATTTAAAATCCCGCCTTGCAGCCGCCGTTCAGCCGCCTGCCGATTTTGCTGTAAAACTTGCAATTAGGTTTTGGGATATATGACCATAATCTTATTTGGAAAACTATGTAGGACATTGGCCCTCGAGGCCTGGATTCTGACACCCCTGTCCTACAGGTTCATTTAGCAGTCTACAACCTTGATATTCTGTGTGGGCCACCTGCGTGTAGCTTACTGAAGTGCATTAAACATTAGAACTAACAGATATGACATCAGTGCCTGATATCAGACTCTTTGGTTTCCTTCAGCTGGGTTCTGGGAATACATCTGCATGCTGGATTGCACTGAACGGAATTTAAATTCAGCATCAGCAACAGACTCCCCCGCAGGCCAAATGTAGAAAACAGACTTGATCGTTTGCTGGCTTTAGAGTCAAAAGGCTGCAGATACCTTTGTAGGTGGAGTTAAGCATGCATGCAGCAGGAAAAGAGCTCTGGAAAAACAAACATTGCCAAAAGGAAATTAAAAAAACTTATCACTGCATTGGACATTTTTTTCAATCATCTGTGAAATTAACAAAAAAAAATTATAAATATATATAGTGCCCTAAGGCATGTCAATTTCCAATTATTAAATATGTTGCTCAGGTAATCCAATATGCTTGACTGCTAATAAACCTACCTGATTCATTTGACTTGCTAATTAAATGTTGTAGTTATCTGGAGTTTAATTAACATGCTTTACAGAGCGGTGTTGTTGGAGATGGAAAGCAAACTCGTGTGCGTGCGGTTGCTCTGCTTGATTTGTCCGGCTGCAGTGCCGTCAAGTGTTGCAGATAAGTCTGAACATATTCCTTTATGCCGCAAGCTCATCAGCTTTAGAAATTTGGAACGTTTTAATCAGCAGGATTCCAGACTGTCAGTGATTTGTTTAGGTCCTTGTGACCTTTTCATGAGATACAATATATTTCTAATCTAAATTGTAACTCCAGGTGAGCAGTAAGTGTTTCAAGTCGAGGGGCAAGACCTTAAAAGCAGATTTCCACAAGTAAGCCTCATTTTTAACAGCAAAAAAGCATGAAAGTTTTTAAAATGTCTACATCAGAGCATATGAATATACATGCATTCGTGCATTTATTGATTTAATTAAAATAAAAATGAACGATTGGACACAATTCAAGTTTAACATCCACAGAAATCTGTAAACAGTGACTAGTAGAGGTTTTTGATTTGATGATACAGAAGAAACACAAATCATTCGACTGCATGTCTGGACTTCGCCAGGTTGTCCGTCTGTCCATCCATCCATACATCCATCCATCTTCTAAACCTGTATATTCGCTTTTTGGGTAACTGGGTAACAGGAGTTTGTGATGTTGGGATCACAAAGCAACGCAAATTTAAGCAAACTCCGCAATTTGCTGCACACCCTCCACTTTACATTTTCACCACAACTTTACTGCAGCCTTGACCAATCACCCAAGACAAGAGTCATAGGTGACAGCATTGCTTCGTGACCTTTCCTGTGTTTTTTATTTATTTTTTTAACTTTCTGTGGCCCTCTCTCTTCTTCCCTTCAAGCTGTGCATGAATGGTCAATACATACATGTTTGCGCAGAGTGCACGTGGGGGCAGAGGAGTCGGTTACACGCAGAGCAGCAACAAAACATGAACCGTGTGTGAGGAAAAGACAGAGAGCGCGCCAGGTGCAACAAGAAACTTCAACACAAAAACGTAAAGAAACGATTACATTTCTTTACATTTTCTTTACATTCCTTCATTTTCCAGTAGAAAAAGAAGGAACTGGAAAAAGAAGGAACATTTGGAAATATTTTACTTTTAGTCATAATACAAAGAATGAGAGTAGAGTCTGCAGGAAAATCATTCCAGATAGAACCACCTCCACAACAAACCTGTACAGACACCTGAGAGAATCTTCTTCAAAACAGAGCGATCATTCCTGACAGAAGAAACCAGATCAGTTACTCAAAGCCTTGGTCTTCCTCTATCACAACCAAAGACTCACCAGTGTGCTTTTGAAATGCATAAAGAGGAAGATTCTGTGGAGGACATGCAGATCTGAGGCTTCATCTGCTTTTTTTTTCTTTTGAGTTTATATTTCTTACCTGCAAAATGTCATTTTTCTCTAATATGTTTAAATCAATCCACAAATATGTGGGTTATTTTGAGCAGAGAGAACCAAAAGTTCATTTTGGGTTTCACAGCTCTATTTTTGTTCAATTAAAGTAATAACTATGTTGTACTGAATGGTGCTGTATTTTCCTAGTGTACATATCACAATAAAAAGAGTTGGAAAGCCCCGGAAGAAAGTATCTATTGACATGTAACTTTAACTTAAGTATCTGCTGCCAGTGCCTGACTTTTTTCTTGGCCGTGTGACCGGTTGGACTTTACACTTGGATGGTGACTCAGTTCATTTGAATCTGGTTAACAGACAACAAAAATGACACTGTCCCTAATGTCCCTCTGTGTTTCCCCTTTACAACAGAAAAATTCCTAGAAAGAAAGAAAAGTTAACAAACATTCGTAAAAAAGTGGGTGAAAAATTCCCAAGAAAGAGCGAAATTTTGCCTATTTAGAGCAGCTAATTAAAAAAATATAAAACAACGCAAACTATTTTTAAAATATATTTCAATTCCCATTTTTGTTAGTTTTAATTGTAATGAACTAACAACTAATTTCACAAATTATATAATTTCAGACACAAGGAGAAGCACATTTAACCGTTTAACCTTCCACAGCAGGCTAAGCGCTCATGCTCGACGTGGCTGTGACTGTCATCGTGGTGAGTTCAAGTACCCTGAGACAGGTAAACGCCCAGGTAGGAATTTTCACAAAAACAACTATTTATAATGAATTTGGTGGATTTAAACAATGTGAACCAAAACACCTACAGCAGCACGAACCCAGAGAAAGGGGCTAATTATAGGATTACGGTTACGGCAAGGATGAAACCACCAAATGGTTCCTGAGTGCAGCTGTTTCTGCAGCTCGCCGCTCCAATATTCAACTTGTTCAAGGTTTCCTCCAAAATGCGGCTTAAAAATCCACCAAGTCTGATGCTTTGGCAAAATAACGAAACATGGAAGTTTGTCTAAACATATTTGTGTGCTCTTCCTTTCAAACCAAACAGAAGAGGTACCTGCTCACCTTCAGACTGTTTTAGATTTCTAACATCAGGAACTCAAACTTGAAGAAAAGTGTTAAAATGTTCACTAAAAAATCCCATGAAATTCTTCCTTTTCTCTGTGTCCTTAGCTCCAAAATTAGTCGGAATTCCTTCCCAGTTTCACAGCACCGAACCTGAAGTCACATCCACCTTTCAAGTGCCGTCTCCCTGTGCCCCCCCCCACCAAGCTCCAAATCCCTCCATCATAAGGTCAGAATTGTTAATGTGGCGCCCTGAGGCAGCCACTGGAAGTCACGGCAAAGTCAGAACTGAGTCAGAGCAGAAAGCAAAGACACAACTGCATCCACATGCTCCACTTTAGTCTGAAGTCATTAACATTTCACTTTATTTGTTTTTTTTACTTCATTCGTTTTACACATGCAGGCTCTTCACAGTGTTTTACAGTATTGCTGTAATGAGCATCCTAATAATGTGGATGATACACATTTTAAAAAGGTTTTGTTCGGATGACCTTTAGCACAGTGCTGCTGCATAACCGATGCATTAAATGAGCAGAAATAGTCACTTTAAAGCCAGCAAACATCCACACACCACAACATGAAATAAGTCACATTAGAAACCCTAAAAAAACCACAAGTTAATTAATGTCAATACCGGATGATCCTGATGAAAGTGGGTCCTTAAATGATCAGATGTAGGAAACGTAACCTGGTTTCAGGGTGTCAAACCGACCCCGTCCGTTTATATTTACATAAAAACATAATTCTATCCCCCTATAAACCATTTCCTTTTTAAACTCACCAGCTAACTCTTTGCTAAGAACACAAAACAGAAAATACTTCAAAAGCTGTCAGAGCTGCAGTTATGGACCCAAACGCTCATAAATGTGGTTCTCGTGAGCAAATAGAGCATCTGGAGATGCTGCAGAAAAAGCAAAAGCAGCTGAAAACGCTTTTTGCAGAAGACTGGGCTCCACATAACTAATTAGACTTCATCCCAACCAGCCGGGATTCACTTGGCATCATATGGAGCAGATATCAGTTGACATGTACTAAAATTAGGAGCTCACATGGCTGGAGATGCCTTCTGAAGGACTAGAAAACAAAACACATGGAACTCGAGTTGGTCAGTAACAACAGGACCAAACAAGTAAGAAAAAAGAACTTAAAGATATCTAAAAAAAACACCATTTTGAGAGAACTTCTCTCTGCCAGACTACTTGTGTGGTTTTAGGACGTCAAGCAGGATTTTGTTGAGGAACCAAGACAGAACCAGATCATAAATGCCAGGTCATAAAGTTGCAGTCAGGGTGGCTGCAGAACAGATCAACTCCACCACCAACAGAAGAGAGGACAGAGTGGAGGAAGGTGTGAAAAGAGAAAGAAGGTAGAAAGGAGATAAAGAAAAACAGCCAGGACATGTTGGGACTGAACGTCTTCAGGAGAACCTCTTGTTTGGGGGTGGAGAAGAGGTGCAGGCAGTTGGGATGGAGGGCTGATCACTTTTAATCAACATTTTCCTCTGCTTATCGTGACGTCGTTTGCAGGAAGTCCACTCTGGTTCACTTTAAGTGAACAAATGTGTCCAGTCTGAATACAGACACAAAACCCCAAAATAAATATCACCTTTACAAAAATCATCTTTTTTTAATATAAGAGGCGGGATCTTATAGTTAGAATAAGGAAAACGTGGCTTTAAATTCCCACTTAACAGAATCAGAATACAAAAAAGCTTGATGTGGTGTCAGTCCTTTATCTAGAAAAGGTCTTATTAGTTTGATTGCAGTATGCAATCAAACTATTGTTCTTCTGTTTTATTATTATTATTATTCTTAATCTTCCGTACGTTTTCGGTCATCCATATCTCCCGCATGCTTCATGCGATTTCTGCCATTTACGCATCAAAATGTTCAGCCTGTTTAGGACATTATTGCTCTCTTTTAAAATTTCTTCTGCAACTTATGGTTTTTATGCAATTCAACAAAATTGCCGCAATTTTTCCCATAGGAATACATGGGGAAGGCTCTTTTGCAGCTTCAAACTTTCTGCATTCCTAACTTCTGCATACATTATGCTATTTTAAAATTTTAAACATGCATTTGTTCTGCATTTTTTGCACTTTTTGGCAGTTTTTAAACAATTCTGCAATTATTTATAGTTTTTGAAATTTTTAAAGTTTTTGAATTTCAAAATATAATGGAAGTCAATGGGATGTCCGCTTTTTGAATCCGTTTTTGCACTGTTTTTGAAATGTATCTCCTCCTACAATTTTTCAGCTAGAGACACCATTTAAACTTTAAAATGTAGTGAAAGGTTTGGAGATTACATGCATTACTTTTATTTTGGATATGTCTTGTAGTTTTTGAACTACAGCTGTTTGAAATGAGGCAATTTGGTACATTTTGCCCGATTTTAGGAGAATCTAGAGTGTGGGACTTCAGCACCTAGAGTGGGGAGACCAGGTTTTTTAAGAAAAAAAAAAAATGGATAAATCGCTGTAACTCGGCCACCGTTTGTCGCAGTGACATGATTTTTTCATCAAAACGTAGGAAAATCCCTCTAGATGCATAAAATCTAACTCTCAAAGCTGTAGGGCAAATACTTTTGCCCCCACAGCCCCTAGACTGACAGTAAGTACCCCAATTTCTCCTATACGTGTCAATGTTAAATTTTCCAGCTGGTTCGAACACTAACTCTGTTTTTAACTTGCGATTATGTAATCATGCTTTGACCTACAGGCATGAATCTTTTACACATTATAGCCCAAAGCCTTGTGATTCTTACAAGGGTTCAACTTTTCTGATAAGTGAAAGACTTTTGAAGATATGAACATTTGTTTGGAGGTAGTGACATCCATTGAAATACATTGAAGCGTCAGCTCAGTGATTCTGCTGTCTCATTAGGCAGAGGAGGTGCACCTGCTCGGCCAATGTTTGTAAACATCTGCCTGTCAGACCCTTTGATGTCTTCCTGACTCATTCTAACAGTGACAATGGAAGAATCTCATTGATTCATTCACATTTACACACATTTATCATTCCAACAAGGTTTTTAGGTACATTTTTGCCTGTCTTTCAACATTTTAGACTTAACTACATGTTATACAGTAAATTGACCTTTTGCCATCATTTTTAATGGCTTCAAGACTTTTTCATACAGCAAATTTGGCAAGCACTTTTCAAGCTAATTTGGCTTTTAGCTAACATTTCAGCAATATGTTAACTGTTTGAGCTAATTTAACACCTAATAAGGTTTTTCAAGCTAATTTGGCTTTACCTAACATTTCAGCAATATGCTAGCTGTTTGAGCTAACTTGGCATCTACCAAGGTTTTTCAAGCAAATTTTTCCTTTCGCTAACATTTCAACAATATGCTAGCTGTTTGAGCTAATTTTGCACCTAATAAGGTTTTTCAAGCTAATTTGGCTTTTAGCTAACATTTCAGCAATATGCTAGGTGTTTGAGTTAATTTAGCACCAAATATGGTTTTTCAAGCTCATTTGGCTTTTAGCTAACATTTCAGCAATATGCTAGCTGTTTGAGCTAATTTGGTATCTACCAAGGTTTTTCAAGCTAATTTGGCTTTTAGCTAACATTTCAGCAATATGTTAACTGTTTGAGCTAATTTAACACCTAATAAGGTTTTTCAAGCTAATTTGGCCTTAGCTAACATTTCAGCAATATGCTAGGTGTTTGAGCTAATTTAGCACCAAATAGGGTTTTTCAAGCTCATTTGGCTTTTAGCTAACATTTCAACAATATGCTAACTGTTTGAGCTAATTTAGCACCTAATAAGGTTTTTCAAGCTAATTTGGCTTTTAGCTAACATTTCAGCAATATGCTAGGTGTTTGAGCTAATTTAGCACCAAATATGGTTTTTCAAGCTCATTTGGCTTTTAGCTAACATTTCAGCAATATGCTAGCTGTTTGAGCTAATTTGGCATCTACCAAGGTTTTTCAAGCTTATTTGGCTTTTAGCTAACATTTCAGCAATATCCAAACAGTGTACTAAGTAATTAAACAAACTTTAGCAATTTATTAAAAATTGTTTTCATTTTAAAACATTTTAGCCTTTTCTGCTAAAAGTTCTGCAATTATGCATATAAAAGCAACAACCTTCTGCAATTCTGCAATCAAACGTATTTCCGCAGGAAATGCAATTTTCTAGTTGTAATTAGTTTGATTGCAGTATGCAATCAAACTATTGTTCTTCTGTTTTATTAGTTTGATTGCAGTATGCAATCAAACTATTGTTCTTCTGTTTTATTATTTTTAGTTTGATTGCAGTATGCAATCAAACTATTGTTCTTCTGTTTTATTATTTTTAGTTTGATTGCAGTATGCAATCAAACTATTGTTCTTCTGTTTTATTATTTTTCTTCTTCTTCTTCTTCTTCTTCTTCTTATTATTCTTCCGTACGTTTTTCGGTCGTCCATATCTCCTGCATACTTTATGCGATTTTAGCCATTTATGCATCAAAATGTTCAGCTTGTTATGGACATAGGTGGTCTCTTTTAAAATTTCTTCTGCAACTTATGGTTTTTTTGCAATTCAACAAAATTGCCGCAACTTTTGCCATAGGAATACATGGGGAAGGCTCTTTTGCAGCTTCAAACTTTCAGCATTTTCTAACTTCTGCATACATTATGCTATTTTAAAAATTCAAACATGCATTTGTTCTGCATTTTTTGCACTTTTTGGCAGTTTTTAAACAATTCTGCAAATATTTATAGTTTTTGAAATTTTTAAAGTTTTTGAATTTCAAAATATAATGGAAGTCAATGGGAAGCCCGCTTTTTGAATCCGTTTTTGCACTGTTTTTGAAATGTATCTCCTCCTACAATTTTTCAGCTAGAGACACCATTTAAACTTTAAAATGTAGTGAAAGGTTTGGAGATTACACGCATTACTTTTATTTTGGATATCTCTTATAGTTTTTGAACTACAGCTGTTTGAAATGAGGCAATTTGGTACATTTTGCCCGATTTTAGGAGAATCTAGAGTGTGTGACGTCATCACCTAGAGTGGGGAGACCAGGTTTTTTAAGAAAAAAAAAAATGGATAAATCGCTGTAACTCGGCCACTGTTTGTCACAGTGACATGATTTTTTCATCAAAGCGTAGGAAAATCCATCTAGATGCATAAAATCTAACTCTCAAAGCTGTAGGGCAAATACTTTTGCCCCCACAGCCCCTAGACTGACAGTAAGTACCCCAATTTCTCCTATACCTGCCAATGTTAAATTTTCCAGCTGGTTCGAACACTAACTCTGTTTTTAACTTGCGATTATGTAAACATGCTTTGACCTACAGGCATGAATCTTTTACACATTGTAGCCCAAAGCCTCGTGATTCTTACAAGGGTTCAACTTTTCTGATAAGTGAAAGACTTTTGAAGATATGAACATTTGTTTGGAGGTAGTGACCTCCATTGAAATACATTGAAGCCTCAGCTCAGTGATTCTGCTGTCTCATTAGGCAGAGGAGGTGCAGCTGCGCGGCCAATGTTTGTAAACATCTGCCTGTCAGACCCTTTGATGTCTTCCTGACTCATTCTAACAGTGACAATGGAAGAATCTCATTGATTCATTCACATTTACACACATTTATCATTCCAACAAGGTTTTTAGATACATTTTTGCCTTTCTTTCAACATTTTAGACTTAACTACATGTTCTACAGTAAATTGACCTTTTGCCATCATTTTTAATGGCTTCAAGACTTTTTCATACAGCAAATTTGGCATGTACTTTTCAAGCTAATTTGGCTTTTAGCCAACATTTCAGCAATATGTTAACTGTTTTAGCTAATTTAACACCTAATAAGGTTTTTCAAGCTAATTTGGCTTTAGCTAACATTTCAGCAATATGTTAACTGTTTGAGCTAATTTAACACCTAATAAGGTTTTTCAAGCTAATTTGGCTTTACCTAACATTTCAGCAATATGCTAGCTGTTTGAGCTAACTTGGCATCTACCAAGGTTTTTCAAGCAAATTTTTCCTTTCGCTAACATTTCAACAATATGCTAGCTGTTTGAGCTAATTTAGCACCTAATAAGGTTTTTCAAGCTAATTTGGCTTTTAGCTAACATTTCAGCAATATGCTAGGTGTTTGAGTTAATTTAGCACCAAATATGGTTTTTCAAGCTCATTTGGCTTTTAGCTAACATTTCAACAATATGCTAACTGTTTGAGCTAATTAAGCACCTAATAAGGTTTTTCAAGCTAATTTGGCTTTTAGCTAACATTTCAGCAATATACTAGGTGTTTGAGCTAATTTAGCACCTAATAAGGTTTTTCAAGCTAATTTGGCTTTTAGCTAACATTTCAACAATATGCTAACTGTTTGAGCTAATTTAGCACCAAATATGGTTTTTCAAGCTCATTTGGCTTTTAGCTAACATTTCAGCAATATGCTAGCTGTTTGAGCTAATTTGGCATCTACCAAGGTTTTTCAAGCTAATTTGGCTTTTAGCTAACATTTCAGCAATATGTTAACTGTTTGAGCTAATTTAGCACCAAATATGGTTTTTCAAGCTCATTTGGCTTTTAGCTAACATTTCAGCAATATGCTAGCTGTTTGAGCTAATTTGGTATCTACCAAGGTTTTTCAAGCTAATTTGGCTTTTAGCTAACATTTCAGCAATATGTTAACTGTTTGAGCTAATTTAACACCTAATAAGGTTTTTCAAGCTAATTTGGCCTTAGCTAACATTTCAGCAATATGCTAGGTGTTTGAGCTAATTTAGCACCAAATAGGGTTTTTCAAGCTCATTTGGCTTTTAGCTAACATTTCAACAATATGCTAACTGTTTGAGCTAATTTAGCACCTAATAAGGTTTTTCAAGCTAATTTGGCTTTTAGCTAACATTTCAGCAATATGCTAGGTGTTTGAGCTAATTTACCACCAAATATGGTTTTTCAATCTCATTTGGCTTTTAGCTAACATTTCAGCAATATGCTAGCTGTTTGAGCTAATTTGGCATCTACCAAGGTTTTTCAAGCTTATTTGGCTTTTAGCTAACATTTCAGCAATATCCAAACAGTGTACTAAGTAATTAAACAAACTTTAGCAATTTATTAAAAATTGTTTTCATTTTAAAACATTTTAGCCTTTTCTGCTAAAAGTTCTGCAATTATGCATATAAAAGCAACAACCTTCTGCAATTCTGCAATCAAACGTATTTCCGCAGGAAATGCAATTTTCTAGTTCTTCTTCTTCTTCTTCTTATTATTCTTCCGTACGTTTTTCGGTCGTCCATATCTCCTGCATACTTTATGCGATTTTAGCCATTTATGCATCAAAATGTTCAGCTTGTTATGGACATAGGTGGTCTCTTTTAAAATTTCTTCTGCAACTTATGGTTTTTTTGCAATTCAACAAAATTGCCGCAACTTTTGCCATAGGAATACATGGGGAAGGCTCTTTTGCAGCTTCAAACTTTCAGCATTTTCTAACTTCTGCATACATTATGCTATTTTAAAAATTCAAACATGCATTTGTTCTGCATTTTTTGCACTTTTTGGCAGTTTTTAATCAATTCTGCAAATATTTATAGTTTTTGAAATTTTTAAAGTTTTTGAATTTCAAAATATAATGGAAGTCAATGGGAAGTCCGCTTTTTGAATCCGTTTTTGCGCTGTTTTTGAAATGTATCTCCTCCTACAATTTTTCAGCTAGAGACACCATTTAAACTTTAAAATGTAGTGAAAGGTTTGGAGATTACACGCATTACTTTTATTTTGGATATCTCTTATAGTTTTTGAACTACAGCTGTTTGAAATGAGGCAATTTGGTACATTTTGCCCGATTTTAGGAGAATCTAGAGTGTGTGACGTCATCACCTAGAGTGGGGAGACCAGGTTTTTTAAGAAAAAAAAAAATGGATAAATCGCTGTAACTCGGCCACTGTTTGTCACAGTGACATGATTTTTTCATCAAAACGTAGGAAAATCCCTCTAGATGCATAAAATCTAACTCTCAAAGCTGTAGGGCAAATACTTTTGCCCCCACAGCCCCTAGACTGACAGTAAGTACCCCAATTTCTCCTATACCTGCCAATGTTAAATTTTCCAGCTGGTTCGAACACTAACTCTGTTTTTAACTTGCGATTATGTAAACATGCTTTGACCTACAGGCATGAATCTTTTACACATTGTAGCCCAAAGCCTCGTGATTCTTACAAGGGTTCAACTTTTCTGATAAGTGAAAGACTTTTGAAGATATGAACATTTGTTTGGAGGTAGTGACCTCCATTGAAATACATTGAAGCCTCAGCTCAGTGATTCTGCTGTCTCATTAGACAGAGGAGGTGCAGCTGCGCGGCCAATGTTTGTAAACATCTGCCTGTCAGACCCTTTGATGTCTTCCTGACTCATTCTAACAGTGACAATGGAAGAATCTCATTGATTCATTCACATTTACACACATTTATCATTCCAACAAGGTTTTTAGATACATTTTTGCCTTTCTTTCAACATTTTAGACTTAACTACATGTTCTACAGTAAATTGACCTTTTGCCATCATTTTTAATGGCTTCAAGACTTTTTCATACAGCAAATTTGGCATGTACTTTTCAAGCTAATTTGGCTTTTAGCCAACATTTCAGCAATATGTTAACTGTTTTAGCTAATTTAACACCTAGTAAGGTTTTTCAAGCTAATTTGGCTTTTAGCTAACATTTCAGCAATATGTTAACTGTTTGAGCTAATTTAACACCTAATAAGGTTTTTCAAGCTAATTTGGCTTTACCTAACATTTCAGCAATATGCTAGCTGTTTGAGCTAACTTGGCATCTACCAAGGTTTTTCAAGCAAATTTTTCCTTTCGCTAACATTTCAACAATATGCTAGCTGTTTGAGCTAATTTAGCACCTAATAAGGTTTTTCAAGCTAATTTGGCTTTTAGGTAACATTTCAGCAATATGCTAGGTGTTTGAGTTAATTTAGCACCAAATATGGTTTTTCAAGCTCATTTGGCTTTTAGCTAACATTTCAACAATATGTTAACTGTTTGAGCTAATTAAGCACCTAATAAGGTTTTTCAAGCTAATTTGGCTTTTAGCTAACATTTCAGCAATATACTAGGTGTTTGAGCTAATTTAGCACCTAATAAGGTTTTTCAAGCTCATTTGGCTTTTAGCTAACATTTCAACAATATGCTAACTGTTTGAGCTAATTTAGCACCAAATATGGTTTTTCAAGCTCATTTGGCTTTTAGCTAACATTTCAGCAATATGCTAGCTGTTTGAGGTAATTTGGCATCTACCAAGGTTTTTCAAGCTAATTTGGCTTTTAGCTAACATTTCAGCAATATGTTAACTGTTTGAGCTAATTTAGCACCAAATATGGTTTTTCAAGCTCATTTGGCTTTTAGCTAACATTTCAGCAATATGCTAGCTGTTTGAGCTAATTTGGTATCTACCAAGGTTTTTCAAGCTCATTTGGCTTTTAGCTAACATTTCAGCAATATGTTAACTGTTTGAGCTAATTTAACACCTAATAAGGTTTTTCAAGCTAATTTGGCCTTAGCTAACATTTCAGCAATATGCTAGGTGTTTGAGCTAATTTAGCACCAAATAGGGTTTTTCAAGCTCATTTGGCTTTTAGCTAACATTTCAACAATATGCTAACTGTTTGAGCTAATTTAGCACCTAATAAGGTTTTTCAAGCTAATTTGGCTTTTAGCTAACATTTCAGCAATATGCTAGGTGTTTGAGCTAATTTAGCACCAAATATAGTTTTTCAAGCTCATTTGGCTTTTAGCTAACATTTCAGCAATATGCTAGCTGTTTGAGCTAATTTGGTATCTACCAAGGTTTTTCAAGCTAATTTGGCTTTTAGCTAACATTTCAGCAATATGTTAACTGTTTGAGCTAATTTAACACCTAATAAGGTTTTTCAAGCTAATTTGGCCTTAGCTAACATTTCAGCAATATGCTAGGTGTTTGAGCTAATTTAGCACCAAATAGGGTTTTTCAAGCTCATTTGGCTTTTAGCTAACATTTCAACAATATGCTAACTGTTTGAGCTAATTTAGCACCTAATAAGGTTTTTCAAGCTAATTTGGCTTTTAGCTAACATTTCAGCAATATGCTAGGTGTTTGAGCTAATTTAGCACCAAATATGGTTTTTCAAGCTCATTTGGCTTTTAGCTAACATTTCAGCAATATGCTAGCTGTTTGAGCTAATTTGGCATCTACCAAGGTTTTTCAAGCTTATTTGGCTTTTAGCTAACATTTCAGCAATATCCAAACAGTGTACTAAGTAATTAAACAAACTTTAGCAATTTATTAAAAATTGTTTTCATTTTAAAACATTTTAGCCTTTTCTGCTAAAAGTTCTGCAATTATGCATATAAAAGCAACAACCTTCTGCAATTCTGCAATCAAACGTATTTCCGCAGGAAATGCAATTTTCTAGTTCTTCTTCTTCTTCTTCTTATTATTCTTCCGTACGTTTTTCGGTCGTCCATATCTCCCGCATACTTTATGCGATTTTAGCCATTTATGCATCAAAATGTTCAGCTTGTTATGGACATAGGTGGTCTCTTTTAAAATTTCTTCTGCAACTTATGGTTTTTTTGCAATTCAACAAAATTGCCGCAACTTTTGCCATAGGAATACATGGGGAAGGCTCTTTTGCAGCTTCAAACTTTCAGCATTTTCTAACTTCTGCATACATTATGCTATTTTAAAAATTCAAACATGCATTTGTTCTGCATTTTTTGCACTTTTTGGCAGTTTTTAAACAATTCTGCAAATATTTATAGTTTTTGAAATTTTTAAAGTTTTTGAATTTCAAAATATAATGGAAGTCAATGGGAAGTCCGCTTTTTGAATCCGTTTTTGCACTGTTTTTGAAATGTATCTCCTCCTACAATTTTTCAGCTAGAGACACCATTTAAACTTTAAAATGTAGTGAAAGGTTTGGAGATTACACGCATTACTTTAATTTTGGATATCTCTTATAGTTTTTGAACTACAGCTGTTTGAAATGAGGCAATTTGGTACATTTTGCCCGATTTTAGGAGAATCTAGAGTGTGTGACGTCATCACCTAGAGTGGGGAGACCAGGTTTTTTAAGAAAAAAAAAAATGGATAAATCGCTGTAACTCGGCCACTGTTTGTCACAGTGACATGATTTTTTCATCAAAACGTAGGAAAATCCCTCTAGATGCATAAAATCTAACTCTCAAAGCTGTAGGGCAAATACTTTTGCCCCCACAGCCCCTAGACTGACAGTAAGTACCCCAATTTCTCCTATACCTGCCAATGTTAAATTTTCCAGCTGGTTCGAACACTAACTCTGTTTTTAACTTGCGATTATGTAAACATGCTTTGACCTACAGGCATGAATCTTTTACACATTGTAGCCCAAAGCCTCGTGATTCTTACAAGGGTTCAACTTTTCTGATAAGTGAAAGACTTTTGAAGATATGAACATTTGTTTGGAGGTAGTGACCTCCATTGAAATACATTGAAGCGTCAGCTCAGTGATTCTGCTGTCTCATTAGGCAGAGGACGTGCAGCTGCGCGGCCAATGTTTGTAAACATCTGCCTGTCAGACCCTTTGATGTCTTCCTGACTCATTCTAACAGTGACAATGGAAGAATCTCATTGATTCATTCACATTTACACACATTTATCATTCCAACAAGGTTTTTAGATACATTTTTGCCTTTCTTTCAACATTTTAGACTTAACTACATGTTCTACAGTAAATTGACCTTTTGCCATCATTTTTAATGGCTTCAAGACTTTTTCATACAGCAAATTTGGCATGTACTTTTCAAGCTAATTTGGCTTTTAGCTAACATTTCAGCTATATGTTAACTGTTTGAGCTAATTTAACACCTAATAAGGTTTTTCAAGCTAATTTGGCTTTAGCTAACATTTCAGCAATATGTTAACTGTTTGAGCTAATTTAACACCTAATAAGGTTTTTCTAGCTAATTTGGCTTTTAGCTAACATTTCAGCAATGTGCTAGCTGTCTGAGCTAATTTGGCCATTACCAAGGTTTTTCAAGCTAATTTTGCCTTTAGCTAATATTTCAGCAATATGCTAGCTGTTAGAGCTAATTTAGCACCTAATAAGGTTTTTCAAGCTAATTTGGCTTTAGCTAACATTTCAGCAATATGCTAGTGTTGAGCTAATTTTTTTTTTTTTTTTTAGCATTGCTTGTTTGAGCTAATTTAGCACCAAATATGGTTTTTCAAGCTAATTTGGCTTTTAGCTAACTTTTAAACAATATGCTAACTGTTTCAGCTAATTTAGCACCTAATAAGGTTTTTCAAGCTAATTTTGCTTTTAGCTAACATTTCAGCAATATGCTAGGTGTTTGAGCTAATTTAGCACCAAATAGGGTTTTTCAAGCTCATTTGGCTTTTAGCTAACATTTCAGCAATATGCTAGGTGTTTGAGCTAATTTAACACCTAATAAGGTTTTTCAAGCTAATTTGGCTTTAGCTAACATTTCAGAAATATGCTAGCTGTTTGAGCTAATTTGGCATCTACCAAGGTTTCTCAAGCTAATTTTGCCTTTCGCTAACATTTCAGCAATTTGCTGGTTGATTGAGCTAATTTGGCAACTACCAAGGTTTTTCAATCTAATTTTGCCTTTAGCTAATATTTCAGCAATATGCTAGCTGTTGGAGCTAATTTGGCATCTACCAAGGATTTTCAAGCTAATTTGACTTTTAGCTAACATTTGAGCAATGTGCTAAATGTTTTAGCAAATTTGGCTTCTACCAAGGTTTTTCAAACTCATTTGGCTGTTAGCTAACATTTCAGCAATATGCTAGCTGTTTGAGGTAAATTTAGCACCAAATAAGGTTTTTCAAGCTAATTTGGCTTTTAGCTAACATTTCAGCAATATGCTAGGTGTTTGAGCTAATTTAGCACCTAATAAGGTTTTTCAAGCTAATTTGGCTTTTAGCTAACATTTCAGCAATATGCTAGCTGTTTGAGCTAATTTAGCACCAAATATGGTTTTTCAAGCTCATTTGGCTATTAGCTAACATTTCAACAATATGCTAACTGTTTGAGCTAATTTAGCACCAAATATGGTTTTTCAAGCTCATTTGGCTTTTAGCTAACATTTCAGCAATATGCTAGCTGTTTGAGCTAACTTGGCATCTACCAAGGTTTTTCAAGCAAATTTTTTCTTTCGCTAACATTTCAACAATATGCTAACTGTTTGAGCTAATTTAGCACCTAATAAGGTTTTTCAAGCTAATTTGGCTTTTAGCTAACATTTCAGCAATATGCTAGGTGTTTGAGCTAATTTAGCACCAAATATGGTTTTTCAAGCTCATTAGGCTTTTAGCTAACATTTCAGCAATATGCTAGCTTTTTGAGCTAACTTGGCATCTACCAAGGTTTTTCAAGCAAATTTTTTCTTTCGCTAACATTTCAACAATATGCTAACTGTTTGAGCTAATTTAGCACCTAATAAGGTTTTTCAAGCTAATTTGGCTTTTAGCTAACATTTCAGCAATATGCTAGGTGTTTGAGCTAATTTAGCACCAAACAGGGTTTTTCAAGCTCATTTGGCTTTTAGCTAACATTTCAGCAATATGCTAGCTGTTTGAGCTAATTTGGCATCTACCAAGGTTTTTCAAGCTAATTTGGCTTTTAGCTAACATTTCAGCAATATGCTAGGTGTTTGAGCTAATTTAGCACCAAATATGGTTTTTCAAGCTCATTTGGCCTTTAGCTAACATTTCAGCAATATGCTAGGTGTTTGAGCTAATTTGGCACCTAATAAGGTTTTTCAAGCAAATTTGGCTTTTAGCTAACATTTCAGCAATATGCTAGGTGTTTGAGCTAATTTCGCACCAAATATGGTTTTTCAAGCTCATTTGGCCTTTAGCTAACATTTCAGCAATATGCTAGGTGTTTGAGCTAATTTAGCACCTAATAAGGTTTTTCAAGCTAATTTGGCTTTTAGCTAACATTTCAGCAATATGCTAGGTGTTTGAGCTAATTTAGCACCAAACAGGGTTTTTCAAGCTCATTTGGCTTTTAGCTAACATTTCAGCAATATGCTAGCTGTTTGAGCTAATTTGGCATCTACCAAGGTTTTTCAAGCTAATTTGGCTTTTAGCTAACATTTCAGCAATATGCTAGGTGTTTGAGCTAATTTAGCACCAAATATGGTTTTTCAAGCTCATTTGGCCTTTAGCTAACATTTCAGCAATATGCTAGGTGTTTGAGCTAATTTGGCACCTAATAAGGTTTTTCAAGCAAATTTGGCTTTTAGCTAACATTTCAGCAATATGCTAGCTGTTTGAGCTAATTTAACACCTAATAAGGTATTTCAAGCTAATTTGGCTTTTAGCTAACATTTCAGCAATATGCTAGCTGTTTGAGCTAATTTGGCATCTACCAAGGTTTTTCAAGCTAATTCGGCTTTTAGCTAACATTTCAGCAACATCCAAACAGTGTACTAAGTAATTAAACAAACTTTAGCAATTTATTAAAAATTGTTTTCATTTTAAAACATTTTAGCCTTTTCTGCTAAAAGTTCTGCAATTATGCATATAAAAGCAACAACCTTCTGCAATTCTGCAATCAAACGTATTTCCGCAGGAAATGCAATTTTCTAGTTATTAGTTTGATTGCAGTATGCAATCAAACTATTGTTCTTCTGTTTTATTATTTTTCTTCTTCTTCTTCTTCTTCTTCTTCTTCTTATTATTCTTCCGTACGTTTTTCGGTCGTCCATATCTCCTGCATACTTTATGCGATTTTAGCCATTTATGCATCAAAATGTTCAGCTTGTTATGGACATAGGTGGTCTCTTTTAAAATTTCTTCTGCAACTTATGGTTTTTTTGCAATTCAACAAAATTGCCGCAACTTTTGCCATAGGAATACATGGGGAAGGCTCTTTTGCACCTTCAAACTTTCAGCATTTTCTAACTTCTGCATACATTATGCTATTTTAAAAATTCAAACATGCATTTGTTCTGCATTTTTTGCACTTTTTGGCAGTTTTTAAACAATTCTGCAAATATTTATAGTTTTTGAAATTTTTAAAGTTTTTGAATTTCAAAATATAATGGAAGTCAATGGGAAGTCCGCTTTTTGAATCCGTTTTTGCACTGTTTTTGAAATGTATCTCCTCCTACAATTTTTCAGCTAGAGACACCATTTAAACTTTAAAATGTAGTGAAAGGTTTGGAGATTACACGCATTACTTTTATTTTGGATATCTCTTATAGTTTTTGAACTACAGCTGTTTGAAATGAGGCAATTTGGTACATTTTGCCCGATTTTAGGAGAATCTAGAGTGTGTGACGTCATCACCTAGAGTGGGGAGACCAGGTTTTTTAAGAAAAAAAAAAATGGATAAATCGCTGTAACTCGGCCACTGTTTGTCACAGTGACATGATTTTTTCATCAAAACGTAGGAAAATCCCTCTAGATGCATAAAATCTAACTCTCAAAGCTGTAGGGCAAATACTTTTGCCCCCACAGCCCCTAGACTGACAGTAAGTACCCCAATTTCTCCTATACCTGCCAATGTTAAATTTTCCAGCTGGTTCGAACACTAACTCTGTTTTTAACTTGCGATTATGTAAACATGCTTTGACCTACAGGCATGAATCTTTTACACATTGTAGCCCAAAGCCTCGTGATTCTTACAAGGGTTCAACTTTTCTGATAAGTGAAAGACTTTTGAAGATATGAACATTTGTTTGGAGGTAGTGACCTCCATTGAAATACATTGAAGCCTCAGCTCAGTGATTCTGCTGTCTCATTAGGCAGAGGAGGTGCAGCTGCGCGGCCAATGTTTGTAAACATCTGCCTGTCAGACCCTTTGATGTCTTCCTGACTCATTCTAACAGTGACAATGGAAGAATCTCATTGATTCATTCACATTTACACACATTTATCATTCCAACAAGGTTTTTAGATACATTTTTGCCTTTCTTTCAACATTTTAGACTTAACTACATGTTCTACAGTAAATTGACCTTTTGCCATCATTTTTAATGGCTTCAAGACTTTTTCATACAGCAAATTTGGCATGTACTTTTCAAGCTAATTTGGCTTTTAGCCAACATTTCAGCAATATGTTAACTGTTTTAGCTAATTTAACACCTAATAAGGTTTTTCAAGCTAATTTGGCTTTAGCTAACATTTCAGCAATATGTTAACTGTTTGAGCAAATTTAACACCTAATAAGGTTTTTCAAGCTAATTTGGCTTTACCTAACATTTCAGCAATATGCTAGCTGTTTGAGCTAACTTGGCATCTACCAAGGTTTTTCAAGCAAATTTTTCCTTTCGCTAACATTTCAACAATATGCTAGCTGTTTGAGCTAATTTAGCACCTAATAAGGTTTTTCAAGCTAATTTGGCTTTTAGCTAACATTTCAGCAATATGCTAGGTGTTTGAGTTAATTTAGCACCAAATATGGTTTTTCAAGCTCATTTGGCTTTTAGCTAACATTTCAACAATATGCTAACTGTTTGAGCTAATTAAGCACCTAATAAGGTTTTTCAAGCTAATTTGGCTTTTAGCTAACATTTCAGCAATATACTAGGTGTTTGAGCTAATTTAGCACCTAATAAGGTTTTTCAAGCTAATTTGGCTTTTAGCTAACATTTCAACAATATGCTAACTGTTTGAGCTAATTTAGCACCAAATATGGTTTTTCAAGCTCATTTGGCTTTTAGCTAACATTTCAGCAATATGCTAGCTGTTTGAGCTAATTTGGCATCTACCAAGGTTTTTCAAGCTAATTTGGCTTTTAGCTAACATTTCAGCAATATGTTAGCTGTTTGAGCTAATTTGGTATCTACCAAGGTTTTTCAAGCTAATTTGGCTTTTAGCTAACATTTCAGCAATATGTTAACTGTTTGAGCTAATTTAACACCTAATAAGGTTTTTCAAGCTAATTTGGCCTTAGCTAACATTTCAGCAATATGCTAGGTGTTTGAGCTAATTTAGCACCAAATAGGGTTTTTCAAGCTCATTTGGCTTTTAGCTAACATTTCAACAATATGCTAACTGTTTGAGCTAATTTAGCACCTAATAAGGTTTTTCAAGCTAATTTGGCTTTTAGCTAACATTTCAGCAATATGCTAGGTGTTTGAGCTAATTTAGCACCAAATATGGTTTTTCAAGCTCATTTGGCTTTTAGCTAACATTTCAGCAATATGCTAGCTGTTTGAGCTAATTTGGCATCTACCAAGGTTTTTCAAGCTTATTTGGCTTTTAGCTAACATTTCAGCAATATCCAAACAGTGTACTAAGTAATTAAACAAACTTTAGCAATTTATTAAAAATTGTTTTCATTTTAAAACATTTTAGCCTTTTCTGCTAAAAGTTCTGCAATTATGCATAAAAAAGCAACAACCTTCCGCAATTCTGCAATCAAACGTATTTCCGCAGGAAATGCAATTTTCTAGTTTTTCTTCTTCTTCTTCTTCTTCTTATTATTCTTCCGTACGTTTTTCGGTCGTCCATATCTCCTGCATACTTTATGCGATTTTAGCCATTTATGCATCAAAATGTTCAGCTTGTTATGGACATAGGTGGTCTCTTTTAAAATTTCTTCTGCAACTTATGGTTTTTTTGCAATTCAACAAAATTGCCGCAACTTTTGCCATAGGAATACATGGGGAAGGCTCTTTTGCAGCTTCAAACTTTCAGCATTTTCTAACTTCTGCATACATTATGCTATTTTAAAAATTCAAACATGCATTTGTTCTGCATTTTTTGCACTTTTTGGCAGTTTTTAAACAATTCTGCAAATATTTATAGTTTTTGAAATTTTTAAAGTTTTTGAATTTCAAAATATAATGGAAGTCAATGGGAAGTCCGCTTTTTGAATCCGTTTTTGCACTGTTTTTGAAATGTATCTCCTCCTACAATTTTTCAGCTAGAGACACCATTTAAACTTTAAAATGTAGTGAAATGTTTGGAGATTACACGCATTACTTTTATTTTGGATATCTCTTATAGTTTTTGAACTACAGCTGTTTGAAATGAGGCAATTTGGTACATTTTGCCCGATTTTAGGAGAATCTAGAGTGTGTGACGTCATCACCTAGAGTGGGGAGACCAGGTTTTTTAAGAAAAAAAAAAATGGATAAATCGCTGTAACTCGGCCACTGTTTGTCACAGTGACATGATTTTTTCATCAAAACGTAGGAAAATCCCTCTAGATGCATAAAATCTAACTCTCAAAGCTGTAGGGCAAATACTTTTGCCCCCACAGCCCCTAGACTGACAGTAAGTACCCCAATTTCTCCTATACCTGCCAATGTTAAATTTTCCAGCTGGTTCGAACACTAACTCTGTTTTTAACTTGCGATTATGTAAACATGCTTTGACCTACAGGCATGAATCTTTTACACATTGTAGCCCAAAGCCTCGTGATTCTTACAAGGGTTCAACTTTTCTGATAAGTGAAAGACTTTTGAAGATATGAACATTTGTTTGGAGGTAGTGACCTCCATTGAAATACATTGAAGCCTCAGCTCAGTGATTCTGCTGTCTCATTAGGCAGAGGAGGTGCAGCTGCGCGGCCAATGTTTGTAAACATCTGCCTGTCAGACCCTTTGATGTCTTTCTGACTCATTCTAACAGTGACAATGGAAGAATCTCATTGATTCATTCACATTTACACACATTTATCATTCCAACAAGGTTTTTAGATACATTTTTGCCTTTCTTTCAACATTTTAGACTTAACTACATGTTCTACAGTAAATTGACCTTTTGCCATCATTTTTAATGGCTTCAAGACTTTTTCATACAGCAAATTTGGCATGTACTTTTCAAGCTAATTTGGCTTTTAGCCAACATTTCAGCAATATGTTAACTGTTTTAGCTAATTTAACACCTAATAAGGTTTTTCAAGCTAATTTGGCTTTAGCTAACATTTCAGCAATATGTTAACTGTTTGAGCTAATTTAACACCTAATAAGGTTTTTCAAGCTAATTTGGCTTTACCTAACATTTCAGCAATATGCTAGCTGTTTGAGCTAACTTGGCATCTACCAAGGTTTTTCAAGCAAATTTTTCCTTTCGCTAACATTTCAACAATATGCTAGCTGTTTGAGCTAATTTAGCACCAAATATGGTTTTTCAAGCTCATTTGGCTTTTAGCTAACATTTCAACAATATGCTAGGTGTTTGAGTTAATTTAGCACCAAATATGGTTTTTCAAGCTCATTTGGCTTTTAGCTAACATTTCAACAATATGCTAACTGTTTGAGCTAATTAAGCACCTAATAAGGTTTTTCAAGCTAATTTGGCTTTTAGCTAACATTTCAGCAATATACTAGGTGTTTGAGCTAATTTAGCACCTAATAAGGTTTTTCAAGCTAATTTGGCTTTTAGCTAACATTTCAACAATATGCTAACTGTTTGAGCTAATTTAGCACCAAATATGGTTTTTCAAGCTCATTTGGCTTTTAGCTAACATTTCAGCAATATGCTAGCTGTTTGAGCTAATTAAGCACCTAATAAGGTTTTTCAAGCTAATTTGGCTTTTAGCTAACATTTCAGCAATATGTTAACTGTTTGAGCTAATTTAACACCTAATAAGGTTTTTCAAGCTCATTTGGCTTTTAGCTAACATTTCAGCAATATGCTAGCTGTTTGAGCTAACTTGGCATCTACCAAGGTTTTTCAAGCAAATTTTTTCTTTCGCTAACATTTCAACAATATGCTAGCTGTTTGAGCTAATTTAGCACCTAATAAGGTTTTTCAAGCTAATTTGGCTTTTAGCTAACATTTCAGCAATATGCTAGCTGTTTGAGCTAACTTGGCATCTACCAAGGTTTTTCAAGCAAATTTTTTCTTTCGCTAACATTTCAACAATATGCTAGCTGTTTGAGCTAATTTAGCACCTAATAAGGTTTTTCAAGCTAATTTGGCTTTTAGCTAACATTTCAGCAATATGCTAGGTGTTTGAGTTAATTTAGCACCAAATATGGTTTTTCAAGCTCATTTGGCTTTTAGCTAACATTTCAACAATATGCTAACTGTTTGAGCTAATTAAGCACCTAATAAGGTTTTTCAAGCTAATTTGGCTTTTAGCTAACATTTCAGCAATATACTAGGTGTTTGAGCTAATTTGGCATCTACCAAGGTTTTTCAAGCTAATTTGGCTTTTAGCTAACATTTCAGCAATATGTTAACTGTTTGAGCTAATTTAACACCTAATAAGGTTTTTCAAGCTAATTTGGCCTTAGCTAACATTTCAGCAATATGCTAGGTGTTTGAGCTAATTTAGCACCAAATAGGGTTTTTCAAGCTCATTTGGCTTTTAGCTAACATTTCAACAATATGCTAACTGTTTGAGCTAATTTAGCACCTAATAAGGTTTTTCAAGCTAATTTGGCTTTTAGCTAACATTTCAGCAATATGCTAGGTGTTTGAGCTAATTTAGCACCAAATATGGTTTTTCAAGCTCATTTGGCTTTTAGCTAACATTTCAGCAATATGCTAGCTGTTTGAGCTAATTTGGCATCTACCAAGGTTTTTCAAGCTTATTTGGCTTTTAGCTAACATTTCAGCAATATCCAAACAGTGTACTAAGTAATTAAACAAACTTTAGCAATTTATTAAAAATTGTTTTCATTTTAAAACATTTTAGCCTTTTCTGCTAAAAGTTCTGCAATTATGCATATAAAAGCAACAACCTTCTGCAATTCTGCAATCAAACGTATTTCCGCAGGAAATGCAATTTTCTAGTTTATGTATGTTCTCCATCTTTCCTGATTCTACTGTCACTACTACAAAATGGAAGTTTTGTTTATTTAATTTTTTCTCACAGAGACACAACCTGATCTTTTAGTTTAGAAGGGGCATCTAAATTCAAAGGATCCAGAAGGTTTTCACAGAGAACAGCCCTGGTATTTCATTGTTCAGGTGGCTCCCTCTTTTGGTCAGAAGCAGGAGGAGAATCAGAAGACAACAGAACTGCTGACACGGATGGTTACTGTTCCGCATGCGCTGCTCTTCATTGTACTTTGTTCGTTCCGGTGTTTCGGATGCGTCGCCGCTTACCTGCGATCCGATGCTGCTTGGTGCTCACTCGGTTGGAGTTCTGGACGGTGCAGCAGAGGTGGAGCATGGCGAACATGGTGAGGATCATCGCCACACTCTGAAGCAGCAAAGTCAGCTCAAACTGCTTGCCAATCCTAAGAGTCCCAAACCAAAACAAAATGCTGGAGAAAACCCAGTGTAACGAATTTAAATGCACACATTGTGAAAATATTAGCAGGAGGTTGCCAAGGTGGATGAGCGCCATCTTATCCTCACCAGAAGAAAATGCGCAGGATGTTGGCTATGAGCAGCACCAGGCAGACTCTGGTGGAGAAGCCCTCTGTGTTGCTGCTCCTTTGGATCTCCTGGTACTGCGGGACATAGGGCAGAGCTCCTCCAAACACCATGAGGAGGGATGCCAGGAGGGACAGTAGTGTCCATGAGCCCTGCACGGCTTCCTCCTGCAGGACCACCTCCTCATCCATCACACCAAATCTCAGGAGGCGGAAGTCACAGAAAACACCCGGGGAGGTGGCAGGAACTGGGTCACTGTCAGACTCACCACAGTGACTGGACCTCAGCAGAGACACCAGAGAGGAGGCGTTCAGCCACGCCTGAAACCAACATGAATGAGTTATTTCAAGATCCATTTAATTCAAATCACATTTAATTGTCTGATTATTTGCCAAACTAGTGAGCCTTCCGGTTTGAACTGCAACTCTTTACATTTCCCGTCTGGAGAAAGTAAATTAAACTAAATGAAAAATTATTTTAATTCAAAAAAGGAAAAAAATCTCCAGTAGAACATGTTTTTTTTCCCTCATCTACTCCTTTTCTTAATATTTCCAGTCCCCGCTCTGTTTTCTACACGTGTGATCTGCATAATTTAGCTGCTGTTATGCAGGAATTTAGTTGGTTAGGCCTTGTATCTCTGGTTAATTCTCAACAACTCCCCGCCATCGTCTTCTGTCCTGAGCGATCCTTTTCAGCTTCTTCCAGCTGTGACCGCACTGCTTGACGTCAGCCTCCAGGTTTCTCCTCCACGTGTTCCTTGGTCTTTATCATTTTGTATTCCACCGGAGGTTCCATGTCAGGGCCTCACAGGTGATGCAGGATGCTGGTTACTTCAGGGTGCGGCCAATCCGGCTGATGGCTTCCGGTCTGTGGATCTTTAGGATTCTTCTTACACAGGAATTAATAAACGTCTAAGAATTTACCTCCAGACCTGAAGTGCATCTTTCTAGGCATTTATCAATCACTAGTTTTAATCATCTTGGCCTAATAAATTTATCAGAAAAACCTAATTGCTTCAACTCATGTGACTGACTTTATGACTCCCGAACACATAGATGTTTTTTTTTTTTTTTTTTTTCCCAGAGTTCAACTGTTGTGTGGCAAGTTTACCGCCTGACTGAGGTTATGGAACAGAACAGTCACTGTTCATTTCACGGAGAAGGAAATCTTCCTGCTTAGATTGATGTTAAAATAATTAGGAAATATAACTTTTTTTCCCCCATTCTTTTACGTGAATATAAAAGATCTAAAATATAAGTGAGCATGAATCCCTGATGTTGCTGTGTAAACTTCATATTTTATGCAGCTAGTGTAAATGTGTTTCCCCCTAATTTGACTTGCTTACACCCCTTCCTGCATTAACAACTATATTAGGTAAGATTTTCAAAAAGGACTGCATTCATGTCATTATGTGCTCATCATTTTCTATTGAACTTATTCCTTTTTTAATAAACCCTAAAACCTGAACAATGACAAGTTGTGTAACACTGACATGAAAGACAAATTAAAGTGATAATAAAAAATATACAACACACAGGTTGTTGTACTCTGGGTCTGTAACGGGACAATTATGTTAAAATCTGAATCAGCCACAGTGAAGAAAATTGGTGCAAAGCTCTCTTCCATGTTTGACATTTTGACATTTCCTAAAAGTTACTTCACTTCCGTGTAAAAACAAAGAAGCCAACTTTAACTTCTACCAACATCATGTAATCAAAATAAACTTTGCAAATTCAGTTCCACATTATTTTTAGGTGTAGAACTCACGCACGGAGGAAAACACTGATAACACATTCCCACATAGTAGAAATGTAACACAGAGAAGTGCACAAAAGGGCTGCATATGAGCTGGAAGGGAGGGGTCTGCCAGTCTGCAGATAAGTTTAAGCTGCAGGCAGCGTCTCTTCTTACTGACAGTTTCTCTGCAGCTGCTGTGGACACTGATAGTTCAGTTACACAGATGACCTGCCTGCTTTCAAAACACCCTTAAAACTTTAGCTCCGTTCAAATGGCAAGAAAATGCTGACGCAGGGAAGTTCTTCAAAGTTCTTCAAAGTTCTTCATACAAAAGCAGGAGGTGCACGTTCCAGGAAAATGCAAGGAAGTTATAGGGAGGTGGTGGGTCTTCTGGGGATAAAATTGTTGCAGAACATGACTGAGGTTTTATTCATAAAACTATGTCAGACTCAGCTAAGAGATCCCCTCTGCTGTGACTCATTGGTGCAGCGCTTTATTTTGAAAAGACAAAAACAACAGCAGGACATTATAGGTTAAACACCAAACCTCAGCATGATGGCAGGTGGAGTTTGAAGAGCAAAAGTCATGTCTGAGTTACATATAAAGCTCAGGTATTGTTTGCATCTCATAAAAAAAGTTGCAGGTTATAACCAGAGACAGTAAAAGGCTGGAGGAACCATTTAAAGCAGGTAAAAGGGAACTTTGGGACATTTTATTCAGAATTGAGAAGCTTCTGGTTTTTCCTTTTGTTTATGTGCTGAAAGTAAACATTAACAACGGAATCTGAAATGTATTGGAGCTACTCGAAAGAGCAAACTTAAAAGTTATGTAAGCTGAGCATTTTTTCATGGGGTAGGGCCAACAACTAGAGCCTGGTTTTCCTGTCACTCAGGACTTCCACACATCCATGCTGGAGCTCCTTTGGGACAAACTCAATATATCTCCAGAGTTATGATTAAAAATATAATGATAAAATAAAGTTTCAAGGATGATGCATAAAACAAACAAACAAAAAAAACACGAGGTAAACCTGAGATTAAAACAACAGGAAGATTTCAAGTCTCTAAATGCGCCTTCAGCCTGCCATTGTGCGTAAATCTGAACTTTATCCAAACGCAGCAGCATTTCAGAAGCGCTAAAGAACGTTACTTTTCTGCTTTACTCACCGATCGCCTTCAGTGTAAACAGCAAGCATAACTTCTCCGTCTCACACAGACGTTTTGGCGTGAAAACACGCCGGGTTATCCCGCAGCTCCAACTTTCAAATCCCAACTCGCCCAGGAGGAGGAGAGACGTGTGCGCGCATCCTCACACACGGGCGCGCATGAAAACACATTCAGAATTACTGTTTCATTCTTATTTATTTACGTTTTTATTTCCACCCGAATGTAAGCATGTCACTGGATTATCTTACTAGAAACACAGCATGATGTTTTTTCGACAATCCACAGCGTTAATTCTATCGAAGAGTTCCACACATTCACACATCTCAGGAAGACCAGCAACAAATCTCGCGAGATGTACTGTGTTGTGGTACAGCTGACTCTCCCGTGGGTGGTACAGGCGAGCTGAACCTGTAGGCTAAACAATCGAATAAAACGCTTTAGATTCATTCGCCGTGAAGGTCCGTATCTACAGTTTTCTTTTCACCACAATGGCTGAAACGGATCCCAAATCGGTTCAGGATCTTACCAACGTGGTGAGTCTGGACCGTCAAACAAGCTAGGACTAGCTAGACAGAGATAGCTAGCAATGCTAACTACACTGCTGACAAATGCAAGTTAGTTACACCAACATGAAAATGTATGTGTGGGTTTGTTTTTTTTGTTTTTTATTTACATTTGGAAATTTACATTTAGATCAATCTCACCAAAATGTCGATTAGTTCATCTTCGTCACCGTACAAATGACAATGTAATCAAAGTGTAAACCAGTTCATCCTGGCTGTAATTTCATTCACACATATTTTTTGTATCCAAATTAAATAAATAAATTTTTATCGTATAAAACATCATAATAATATTAGGGAGTTCTCGCAACACCCACGTTACGTCTGTTGCCATGGATGCAAATGGTGTTGTCATGGAAATGAACCAAAACTAAAGGTTTAGATTGCTCCTCAACCTCCTATATCAAAGCCTGTATACGATTCCTCCTCCACATTAAGTTAGTATAAAGGTCCTTTTAGGCTTCACTTTTTGGTTGTTGTTTATCAACATTGACGATTTCATGCTGCAGCTCCTCTAAATGTGTTTGAGGTAAAATAAATAAATAAATAAATAAAATAGCTTTAGGTTTAGGTTAAATAAACCTTCCATCCAAACGGGTTGAATCCCTTTTTGGGTTCCCAATGCTGTTGGAGCCTATCCCATTTGTTGGACAAAAGCGGGGTCGATGCTGGACAAATCGCCAGTCCTTTACAGGGTGGTTTAAATCATTGTTTTTGTGGATAACCCCATTTTTAATCAACTTCCTCTTTAGTTTTTACTTGGTAAATACTTGTTGGATTTGTGAACATAGAATAATAGGATATTATTTTAGGTAGAATATTCTTTTACTCAAAAATCAACTCTTTTTCCATTCATTAGATTAAAACTGCATATTTGGCAATAAGATGTGTACATAAACTATTAAAGTCGCCTTTTTTACAAGTCAACCTTGCTTTTGAATACACACCAGGCTACAAACCTCAAAGTTGAAGCTGTTTTTTTTAAATAACTAAATATTTAATCTGATGGCACAATCCTAACTGTATAATCTGCAGGATAATTTTTTTTTTCTATTTTAAATACATGTACGGATGCCTGAGAGGCTCAACTCAGTTTTATGTTTTCCAGCAGTCTTGGATTGTAAGGACAAGTTTTTTTTTTGTAACAGTTTGTTTTTCTTACAGCACCTGTGAGCAAAATAATGTTTTGAAATTATTATGGGATGGCCAAAGGGCCTACAGCTTGGTGGCCATGTGACAAAGTCTGAAATTTGGCAGTTTTGACATCTTTGCACAATATGATAAAATGACATTTTTGTCACAGCAAACTCAAATTTCACACACCACCAGCTTAAGTTTACAACAATAAACCAGAGTTTTGTTCACCATTGACCTCTGGAATAAGCCACCATCTTGAAAAGAAAAAAAAAGAGAAAAAAAACACATTTACTACCAGCTACAAATGTAAACCCCTCCTGGGAATTTGGATCCAACCCTCCGACCATCAAGAACCTACTTTGGAAAAAGTCCTGGAATTAGAAGTTGTAGATTTTCATCTTCATGTTGGCATGGCGAGCTCGTAAATGTGGCGTTCCCCTGTTTCTCTAACATTTTTTACTGGACTATTTTGAATATATTGCATGAATATCTAGCTCAAGCTGAACAAAACAATATATCAAACAAAATTAATAATGTGGGCGGGGTTAAGAGAAAACCTCGGCTGCAAAATGAAATCCAAAAGTTTACTTTTTGCAATTCTTCTAAAAAATACATAAACCTGTTCGTCACGCCTAAGCGACCAAAAGATAAAATGGTTTCTATGCAGATAAAACCATCAGAAAAGCAGCAGTTTGAAAAGTGTTCTTTCATAAACCTGTCACATGCAGCTCTGACCACCAGGGTGGCGGAGGGGGAGATTGAGGGGCGTGTAGTAGCCACACAGCCAGTGAGTGTGTCAGGAGGGAACCGCGAGGGCGGGTAGCGCCTGCGGTCCTTGATTATACTGCGCAGGGCTTTAATTTTTAGTTTTGGTTTGACAGATTATCGTTCTTGGTGTAACATTGTTTTCTCCTTTCCTCTTTCTGAAGGTCCAGACGCTTCTGCAACAAATGCAAGACAAGTTCCAAACAATGTCAGACCAGATCATTGGGAGGAATATCCTTTTTTTTGTTTTAAAAAAAAAAAAAAGCCAGAACTCGGTCATCTTTATGTTTTAAAATACTCCACATCAAATGTTCCAGTGTTTTCTTGTCAACTTAAATCCAGTTTATTTAGAAAAAAAGATGTGCCTTAACAGTGTCCACTTGATGAGATGAGCACACGAATTGATGACCTGGAGAAAAACATTGCTGACCTGATGACCCAGGCTGGTGTTGAGGAGGCCGAGGCGACACCAGAGAAGCCGAAGGAGAGCCAAGGATCGTCATGAAGGTCGCTTTGAGAAACAGTTTTGGTTGAATTTTGATGGTTTACCCATTTAGAATTTCATTTTTTGGTAAATCTCCATTTTAATTTTACTATTTCTTTTTCTGTCTTTCCCACAGGAACATAAATGATGGCGTGAAGTCAGACTTCCTTTCTGATTTGGTGTGACGAGTGAAATGCTTTTTTTTTTATATATATAATTATTGTTTAACGGTTTACAGTTATGTACTGATATGAGAAGTGGAATAGTTGTTAGTAATCTGAACTAGTGTGACCTGCCCCTCAGAACTGTGTATTTAGCGCGCTGACCTGGAAGTTCTTGAGCTGCCACCGTTGGTTCTTCTCCCCAGTTAAGAGCTTTGTCCAGTCTGTGCTTGGTAAGGCCATCCCTGTAACGGGCCAGTAGAACCTCATCCTAACATGAACATCTGTAGCTCGCAGTGTCTGACGAGCAGCACTGTTGGCACTAAGATGCAGAATGCATTCCATTTCTGATACTCCATTAAAGCGATTTACGGAGCAGTCTTTCCTTCGTGAGCAGGTGCTGCATAATAAACCCACGGTGCTAATGTTTTTACATTCACTTATGAAGCAGAGTTGTATTATGCTGCAGAACTTTTCATAACTATTGAATTCATCAGATCTGCACGTTTAATGCGCTTGTATTTAAATGATATGTTACTGTTGGATTCTGAAGTCAAAGTATAAGAATTGGAAACACGTCAATGTGCTGAGTGTAATGAGTGTAAAATCAAGCTTTTGCCAAAAGGACGGAATCATTAAAACATCCTTTAACTGCATAGTAGGAACCTTTATTCAAATGCATGCAAACAAAATGTAACAGACATTTTTCAAAGTCTGGCATCAAACCGAAATTAGCAGCAAACTTCCATTAAAGTGCAGCTTGATTATATAACAGCAGTAATGGAACCACAGCACTTTATAAACATCCCCTCAATACAATATTCAGCTCATTTATTGGCATAAAGGGAAAAGTCCCTGAGTGGCTACTTGGTAGGAGTTTGTCGTTAGTTGTTGAAGTTCAGATTCAGAACTCGAAGTCCGCCTCCGTCATGTCGATGGCCCAGGCGAACTTTTCCCGCTGGGTTTTATTGTAGATTTTCTCTATTGGCACCTCCATGTTCTTACACCTGATTAAACAAAAAAACTGTTCAACCACATGTGAACTTCATAACACTTGAACTGCAGATAAGGTCACAGACATACAAGTGAATAGAGAAAAAAAACTTAAGTTGCATTTAATTTAGAGGTGTCCAACTAAAATGTCATTAAATCTTTGCATAAGCTTTTCTCCTTTGTAAAAGCTCTGGTTTAGTACCAAATATCACTTTCTAAATGCAGCATTTCTATTAAGAGACCTTCTAACTGTTCCCTAACCATTTTAGAGATCAATGGTCCGCAAGTCCATGTAAGATTCAAGTCAGATCAGTAACTGCTTCATCAACCCAGAAGTTCAGGTTTAGGATGAAATGTGGACATCGACACTGCAGTGTTTTCCAGTGAGCCAAACCAGAGACTTCATAAAAATGTATTCTTTTCAATAAAATATGTTTTAAAACATTTTTGTTTTTGGGAGGTTGGTTTAAACTGGTTTGATCTGCAGTAAAATAAAGATTACAGCGACACAGCTGTTCTGCACACTCAGAAGTTTCAGAGGATCGACGACGACCGTCAGACTAAGCTTGATGATTTTTATCAGAGGAGAACAACACAGCCGCGGTTTAACACTGCCGTTAGGGTGAAGTTGGAGGTCACTCACCAAGCCACAGATATCCGTGGGTCCAGATAGTTGAGCTTTGAGGTTCCCAGAGCAATCTGCTTGTTCTCCTCTCGGTCAGTCGCCTGGACCTCCATCTTCAGCAGCTGCTCCTCACAGCGCTTCACCGCCGCCTTCTTTCGCTCCACTAAACTGATGAGACGCAAATGGAGGTTCAGTCCAACACTGAGGTTATTAGGGATGTCCTGAACAGATCACATGATTGAAAATCAAGCCGATCGTGCCGTTGCAGACTTGATCGGAATCGGATGTTGTAACATGATCAGATATGTGTTTTATTATTATTCAGAACTATATATTTTTAGTTTAGTATTACAAAAAAATACTCTACGAGAAGCCAGTAAAGGCCTATCATGAATGGGTCACAATATTTTGTCGTAAAACGGAGCAGAATCTGACACTAATTTGAGCAGGAGGCGCACAAAACTGGTAACGTTAGTGAGATGTTTTCAGATTCTTACTTCTGTGATCAATAACTTATTAAATTCCTGAGAGCAACTTTCTCTATTGGTTTGTCAAAAAACAAACAACAATCTTTAAAGACTCTTAAAATAATATATATATGATTTTTTATTAGAATTAAACAGAAACAGCAGTAGGGTGGCTGTCAAGGGACCATCTAACAAATTACAAAATCTGGAAAAAAAGAGATTAAAAGAAAAATCAATGATGTCTCAAAATCAATTGAAACTAATAAACTTAGTCATTAATACTCATGTTCATGCTCTAAGAACAATTAAAGCCAACACTTCTTTTTATTTTCCAAGAGTTTTTAATGTGGATTTGAATTATATCAGATCAAAAATGTTTAATAGTTTAGAAGATCGCATAGCTTCAGTCACCAAACCTTGTTACACGACTAATGGTCACTTTTAACTATTTCATAGTTAACTATTTTTGCTGGTTGATAGCTGCACTAATTTTATTTGATTGTTCAAGCTGCTTCACGGAAGTGCTTTGTTTAAGTGTTAAATGATGAAAGAAGGTTAATAAACAAAACGTGAAAACCTGAATTTGTTTATGTATTTTTTTTTTATTGTTACAAAAAGTATCTGATCGGGTTCTATACTGGCAGATACCGAAAATCAAATGAATCTGATTCTTGTCCAAAATTACCTGATCGGAGACACGACTTAAGGGGTATTAAGTAAGAAAGTCTCTTTCAGGACTCTGTCTGGTCTGATGGTTTTAATGTTTACACTACTACGCACATTCAACATGTCACAGGTTCGAACCTGCAACATAGTAACGGATGATTCAGTGCATCTGGCAAATCAAATAATATTGAGCAGAAAGGTCTTCCATAAAAACTTTTTCAATTTTAAAATCTACAACTTTATAAAACTTAAAAACATTTTCTAGAAGCACAAACCCTCAACATCCCTAAAAAAAAAAAGATCCTAATGCAGCATTTCTCCACAGAGGCCTTAATGTTAAGTATGATGATCAGCCAGCAGTTTTTTTCCCATCATGCCCTCTCTAAGAATCACTGTTAAGCCTTTCACTTACGCCTGTAGCTTGATGTCAGAGTTCCCTTTGTCCTTGGCCTCCTTCTTCGCCTGCTTCAGCTCAGACTTGGCCAAAGCCAGCTGTTCCTTCCGTGCATCAATCTGAAAAGAGAAATTAAAAATACTTTGATTTAAAAAAGTAAGAAAAGTTCTCTTTTTAATTTACAGTTAGGTGTGTAATCATCAGAATAGTTCTTCCGTCACACTCAGCTGTCAAACAGTCTTACCTTGGCTTGAAGGTTTGCCATTGATTGCTCAAAGGTCTTGGGCGGTGCCCGCTGGTGGTTGCAGAGAATAGCCACAGCTCTGTTGGCGCGGTTGTAAGACAGCAGTTTTTCTGCCACATTGTCAGACTCTGGAGAACAAAAGCAAATCCCATTGACACCATTATTACTTTAAGAGACAGAAGTGAACAAAAAGCTGCTGTCAGACCTAAACACATTCACGGCATAATGAGCATCTTTTCTAAAACAGTAGGAATTTAAAGGGGTCTGAGACCTGATGCTCTGGAGCCACAAGCAGCCCTTTTATCACTCCATTGTGACTCTTGGCTTTGGTTTGTAGTTTTGGTTTAATTTGTTTTAGTTAATTAAGTTTCGTCATTAAAATGAGGGTATAAGGTTTAATCTTTTGTCAGGGCTGTTTATTAATAGAATAAGCCTAAAGCACATGCTCTTATCATTTGCTGCACAACAGAAAATAGTTGCTGTTCAGAGACAAAGTTCTTATATTATAGAATTGCATTTACATGTACACATTTCTACACCAGTCCATATCATATTCAATAATAAAAGGACAGAAAGGATGACGGCATATCAAAGTCATAATGACAGAATTGTGTATAACTTGGTTTTCTCCTTTTATTCAATTAAATCTGCTATAGCAGAAGGATTTTATTTGACAGGGTGTGTTTTATTTTGAAATGAACTTGCGTGTGCTGCTATAAAAATATAATAATTTAAAATTGATGTTTAAAAAAAATGACACCATAAAATTCAATTATTGCAAATATTGTAACCATTTTTTCTAATTAGTGAGGTGACACTTTGTGGGTCTCATTGGGTTTCGGTCAGTACTAAACTGGTCCAAATGGCTCTCTTACATGTTGCAAACCGTTTTAAAACAAAAGTGAGAAGAAAACCATGCAACAAATGAGCCTTAAGAAAGCATGTTTACAGTTTAAAGGATTTTTTTTCTGGCTTATAACGAAAGCATTGACTGTATATGAGAACTGGGCTGAGTGACCCCTTAACCCTTTGGAACCGTTGGACATCCTGAGGCGTCCTGCCATGCAACTGCGAAATCAGCGTAATAAAACTGTCTAAAATAAATATAAAACCTATTTTAATATTCTGTGATTGAGATTTTTTTTGAATGAAAGAGAAAAAAGTACAATTATTTGTAGTTTTTAAGACTATAATGATCTTTCATTTTAACACATGAGGAGGAAGATGAACATTGATCAGACAAATGCAAAGCGAAGCAGAGGATCCGCTGTGCGGGACGGAGCAGAGCGTAGCCGATTAGTTATCAGAAATTCAATAAAACAAGGAAGCTGATTATCTTTTAATTTTAGATGGGGGGTTTTTGTAGAACAACAAGCCCCAGCGCTGTCTATAAATTGCGGAAACTCTGCGATTCCCCCCTCCGCCTGCATGAAGCAAGCAGCTCCCCTTGAATACAGAGGAGGCAGACATGCCTCCACCTGCAGATTTCAGCTGAGCAGAACACTGGAAATCTGTATCTAAAAATTGATCAAAATTCTACCAGATTAGCAAGGAAATAGTCTTCCAAGCTGAATAAAAACAGAGGTAAATTCAAAAGTAGACAAAAACTGAGGTTCCAAAGGGTTAATATCATAGGCTTCTATAGAGAAATAAACAGCTAAAAGTCATTCTGTTCCTCAGAATAACCATTCTTGCTCTGATACATGTTTTTAACATGGTCTTCATAACCCTCATTTTTTCATTATAAACTGACCAATAAAAGTCGGTGTAGCCTGTTGGCCACCACATCCAACGTTCAAAACATTTTACAGATGTTGTGTAGCCACCTTTGAAGTGGTAGGGGTGTAGCCTTCAAAAAAGCTCACTCCTGATTGGTTTGAGTCAGTCTGATTTGATGTTTCTATGGCAGCCACTATGACCAATCACTGCCTACTGATGATGTCCAGTTTCAACATGGCGACATCCGTACCATGAAAAAAATGGGAATGGAATTGATGTCGTTTGGTTGGATCCAGAAGTAAACCATTTTCTCTGGGTGATGTCACACTCAGTCCAGTTCTCATTCACAGTCAATGGACTGCAGTCATGGATGTGACTTACTGTTTGTGAGCTCCTTAAGCTGCTGTTGCAGAGTGATAGAAGCATTATACGTCCTGAAAACCTTAGCCGTCAGACCAGGCATCAGAGAGCTCAGATGTTTGTTCAGAAGATTTGTCTGGATTGAGAAAAGAACAGGAAAGGTGTGAGGATCAAAACACAAAACTATGATCATAACATTGGCCACTAGGTGGCACTGTGGTACTGTTAACCAAAATACTAAAATCATCTCTTTTTCTTCAATAAAACCCCCTACAGTAGAGGTATTAAGTGAGGCCGTGGTAGAATTTCCCCTTCGGCATGTTAAACAAAGTTAGAGTTTTCTCAGATAAGATGGATATTAGATACCCTAAAGTGACAGTTGGAGCAGGACAGCAGAGATGAAACAGAATTAATAGGGCGAAGCCAAACAAGGACAAGTCAAAGCTACATCAGAATACTTGCTACAGATTATTCTGCAGACATGCAACGCATGGCAGACAATGTCGAACTAAACTTTTACCTGAACTAAAGGTCTGTTTTCTGATAAAACCTAGAATTAAAGTGACTGATGTGATGAAACCAGACTGTCTGAGCCCACAGACCTCTGCCACCACATGTCTCGCAGCAGAGATTCATTAGAGAAAAAAAATGGGCTGCAGTTTTTATGTAAACTGTTGGTGTGAACTCCACACAGGCATACATTTGCTGTTAGCTCTAACAAGCTACTAAAATGCAACACTGACAGGCAAGCCTCAACATATATAAACCTCCTCTTTATCACACCATTGTGCTGTTACTGCATGTCAACAACTACAGGTGTGCAGTTTCTGCAGGCTTTTTCTCTTCATTTCTGTCAACCTTCTGATGGAAAGAATCAGACCTGAAAGGAAATCCTAAACCCAAAAGGACTTCAGGAACTGATAGTGAAATTAATGTAATGGGAATCCTAATAAAGCTCAAATTAAAGAACAGTGAGAGGTTGCAGACAGCAGAAAGCAGCAGAAAGCAGCAGAAAGCAGCAGAAAGCAGCAGAAAGCAGCAGAAAGCAGCAGAAAGCAGCAGAAAGCAGCAGAAAGTGTACGGTAGTGTAATAATGAGGACTCTGAAGGATGCTTCAGACAAACAGCATCTTCAGTCCCGAGAACATAGGTGTGATATGTGTCTGGAAGCTCCTATAGATGAGCTCCACAATTCTTTCTTTGTTATGTTTACTGCAATTGGACTATTGAAACAATTAATGCTTTGAGGCTAGAACACTTCCAGGTTTTCCAAATTGTTTGGTCACTAAAGAATCCAGAATGATACTGATTTTAAGCTTTGCCACCTCAAAAATGTAAAAAAAAAAAGAAGTATACAGTTGATCTTCATTTGTAAACTGTTTTCTTTGTTAAATAATCTACATAAAAACTGAATAGAAGACATTTTAATAAGCTTCCTTTTCACGTTTTGTTGAATAATTTGCTTAAATTTGTTTTAACCTCTGCACATGGGAGATGAAGCAATGACTCAGTTTCTTAAATGAATGAGATGTATATAATTTACTGCAGCTTTGTGTTTTTCCACGGGCTAGTTTTAAAACAGTTGAATTACAGTTTTATGTAAATCCCTAATGCAATTAAATGCTTTTTATTCATGTTTAAATAAAGATCTATTGAAAATGACAACAGGAACCTTAACCAGCCAGGTGTCAATAAAATGTGCACATTTAAAAAATTCCGTTTTCTTAAGCTTCTTCGACCGTCCACTGCTAAACAACAGGATTGAGATGATACTGCTGCTTAAAGGAAATGCAATTAAACCCCCATTACTGCTCATTGACAAACATGCATCAGATTAGAAAGGGCACGGTAAACACGGGAATCCAGAAGATCCAGAAGCTCCTAAAGGATTCAACGATAAAAGTAGAAAAAACTGATGGAAAACCTGTGACAAGCAACTTTTTTGGGTCATCTGTTTATGCATTTCTATTCTATGTCCAATTTTGACCAAAAATCCTGTCTTAGTTTGAACCTGGCCATGAGTCTCTTCTCCCTCAAAGGGAAAATGGATGTTCATGAGGTCAGTAAAAGAACTGATAAATACAAACAATCCCGTATGGAATAGTTTCAGGTTAGATGTTAAAGACCCACTCCAATGAAAATGGTGTTTTTAACATGTTCTTGTAGCATTTTTCTCATAATGGAGGACATATATAAAATAATTTAAGATTAAGACTATGTCTCTGTGTATTTCTTTATTTAAATTGTATTGGATCAGATCAAAACGCATCGTATGAAAAATCTCAGGTTTGTGACGCAGCAACCGCCATGGGCAGGCCATGATCTCCTTCTCTGGTACAATTCTGAAACATCCACTTGCAAACAAATAGATCAGTCTTTTTATTTTCCTCTTCTGAGCTGCCATCTGGCTCAAAACTGTACAGCTGCATAAATCCAATATTGCTTGCCGTTTTTTTTTTTTTTTTGTTGCTAATGTTAGCTTGGGCCTGTGAGGTGCTTTATGCTAGTGGGATAAAGTGTAACCAAAGGAATGCTGGGAAATTAGAGCAGCTAACTTCTGTGCTAACAGTCCCGCCCAAAAACCAGAAACAAATTTCTAATGAGCTGCAGAAAATATGTCTTAAAAAATTGCAGCTTTTTTAAAATTGTTGTTAAAAACGGCAAAATTAATATTAAAAGACCACCGGGAACACTTTAAAGACGGATAAAAAGATGGTTGGAGTGGGACTTTAATAAACATGCAAGTCAAGACGGCTGCAGTCAAGTAAGTTTGTGCTCAGGTGAGCTCAGTGTTCTTGATGAATATGCTTGTAGGAAGTCCAGAATATGAACTGTGTGTAGATTTATTAAATGTGACACTTTAAGGTTTGCTAACCCTTTTACACCAGACATTTAACTACAGTGTTTACATTCTTTTGATCACTCCAGCAGATTCTGAAGCAGAGAAATGTAGCTTTCTGCTGATATACAACACTTTACGTTAGTAATGTGCTGCAAATTGATGCAAAGCCACGTTTCTCAGTGTCAGAATCAGCACATTCGTGTTGACCGAATGAAAGATTGAGGAGTTATGGTGTGTCAAAGAGCGTGGGTTAATTACGCGGAGTCACCAGTGACAACTCTGGTGTTCAAAGGATTAAACATCACTGTTGCTTTGGATCATTTAACAACAAAACCTGAAGATGTTCTCCATAGTTTTTCATCCTCAAAGTTTAGTTGACTGCAGCTCCAGTCGATGAGAAAAATATAGTAAATAAAGACACGGCAACACCCTAGGAAAAATGGAACAACTAGAAAACACTCACAATTCTCATCTAAAGTGACAACAGTGTTTTCAACAGACGTGGTTTAGAAACAGACTTATTTTATCTTTAGTTGGAAATCCAAAAAAAACCTTCCAAAATTTTAAACATTTTACAGACTTGTTCCAGTTAGATTTCTCCACCATGCTAGAAGACATGTTATGTGACGTCATGTCCTTGATCAGGAAATTTTAGTAATATTCTTAATTTCTTTTGATTCATATTGTCAAAAAGAAAACTGGGTTTTCAGAACTTATGTCAGTAAATAGAACTTCAGTTTCATTTTTTTTATCTTTGATGGTTTAACTTTGAAAAGGAGAACCCTCACCGACATTTCACTTTAAAGATTTATTTACTTATAGTTTATACTTAAATCCAACAATATTCTGCAACTTAGATTATAAAGTACATTACCCAAAGTGTATTTTTACTATACTGCAATATTTAGAAAGATCCAGAATCAGCAAAACTCTGACGTCAAAATATTCATACTTGGTTTTCCAGGAACAGATATGATACCAATATGCCAGAGTATTAGGATACTTGTTACAGCCCCCAATCAGTCCGACCTGCCACACACCCCCCGACACTCCCAACAACACTGACAGTTCACGTCTCTTTACAGAAAAACCTGGGTTTTCGCTCATCCTTTTTATTTCATCCTCACCATCTGCAGCATCAAATCTTGCCTTTTCTCAGTCCAAACGCAGCCACATGTCTTAATGTTCAATGCGATTTCTTTCATGCATGTCTTTGTCAGCTCCTCTGAGGAACACACTCATCTGCTGCACATGCTCCCACCAACAACCATCTCCTTTCAAGGTTGCATAATATAATGAATTTGCAATGAGTGTACTTAACCTAAGGCCTCCAGACTGTCAGCCACTGCACAGCCCAAATCGGTTCGGAGTAAATGAGAATGTGTCTCCTCAACAGGACCAACTTGTTAACCTGGGTTCCCATCTCAATTTGACATATAATGTTGCTCTATATAAACAGTAACTGCAGCCTAATAAACCCAGATTTCTCCCGCGGTGAACTGCGAGCGGACCGCAGCGTTTCGTGTGGCCTTGTCGCCTGCAGCTACAAGAGCGGATGAAGGGATGCCAGGTTTCATGTGTGGAAAATCATCCACCAGTGAGTTTTACCCACACACATTTTCATTTTTATCTGCCACAGTCCATCCCCTCTCCCTTTTGAAACATCTCCCCTGCATTCAATCCCTCACTTTCTAATATTCTTCTTACTTTGCTTAAGCCTTTTCATCTTTCCACACCAACAACTCATCCTCCATTCAATCTCAGCTCTTACACCGTTGAATTAACTGATTTTTCTTTTTCTGCAGCTCTGTCTATTGAAGAAAGAAAAACTGATTCTATTTTATTTTCACCAGCTTTTCAACAATTAACATTTTATGCACCACAGGGAAATGTCTACAGAGCAACAACAAAAGTATAGCTGGTTGTCTGAAAGAAAAAGGTTATCACCAGCAGTTCAGAACTTAAACATAAAAAACATTTGTCATTTTTAACAGTTAGGAATTGCATCCAATTAAACAAGTGGAAAAGAAGAGGAAGAAACATAATGAGGGACTCACGTTCAGGCGATCAAATAGTTCATCTCCAGGTTCCTTGTTATCCATAAAACGCTTAAGACTCTTAAAAACCTGCCGGCACAAAAATAGACTCATTAGACTAGGATATTCTAATAGATTTAGACTTTACAAAACACACTTTGGGATCTTGTTTTGTTTTTTGTGAAAACCCGTGGTAGCTTGTTTTCCAAAACTGGATCCAGCACCACCTAAGAGAGGACTTTAGGAGTTAGACTATATTACCAAAAGTATTCACTCACCCATCCAAAGGATCAGAATCAGGTGTCCTAATCACTTGGCCTGGCCAGAGATGTATAATAAAATCAAGCTCTCAGGCATGCAGACTGTTTTCACAAACATTTGTGAAAGAATGCCCCGCTCTCAGGAGCTTGGTGAATTCCAGCATGAAACTGTCATATTTTTCAATATTCCACAGTCAGCTCGGTCATTACAAAATGGAAGAGTTTGGGAACAACAGCAGCTCAGCCACAAAGTGGTGGGCCTGACGGAGAGGGGTCAGTGAATGTCCATGAAGGTCCATGACGTTCTGCACAGTCAGTTGCTGCAGAGCTCCAAACTTCACGTGACCTTCAGATTCGCCCAAGTTAAGTATGCAGCCAGCGTCATGGATTGGTAAAGAAAATAATTTCAAACAGAACCAACTCCACAACAACCTACGCCTGAGAACAATCTTCTCCATAACAGGGCATATCATTACTGACAGAAGAAACCAGATCAGCTTCACAAAGCAGAGACGTTTGGGATTTCTAAATTCCAACATTTACCATGATTAAATATCTTTTTTTTTTACCTTTTTGTTTTGCACATTTTAATTAGTATTTTGGGTTGTGGTTGCTGTGTTTTGAATTATTTCACTTTAAAAGTTGAGTTGTACATTATTGTTTTTTTGTTTTCAACTTCTATTTTTTTACATTTTTTCAGTAAGGGAAAAAAGCACATACACATTATACACTTCTATCTATAAAAACATTTATCTACATTAGTTATTTGTTTTGTGAATCATTTTATATAGTTTTTGATAATAAATTAAATAAAATAATAAAACGACCTGGAGAGCCTCTTGAGGGCCGACAGAATTGGATTGCTAAAAAGAACCAAAATTTCCATCATTAGTGTGAAGTTGGCACAAACTGTGAGATTTGTGAGGAGCTGCACCCCTCCAAAGTCTCAGAGGGATTTTGATGGGAAAGGACAGCCTGTTTATAGGTTTGTTTGTTTTTTATTAGGATTATTTTTCCTGACTTTTTTCTGTAAAGATTACAGTGAGAGTTATTTGGTTATTTTTTATGTTTAAATCATTAAATTTATTACAATTTCTTTTCTGACTTTTTTCTGTAAAAATCCCAAAAAGAGTCATCAATATTTGGTTATGAGTGGCTTTGTGAAAAACCACAAATGTTTACGTTTAGACACACCCACTTTTCTGTTAGACAGACCCCAGCCCCACATCAGCGAAGAAAACAGTTATGTGGCACTCACAAGAAAAAGTTTAGGGACCTCTGGTGTAAAGCATTGGACCCAAGAACAGTGGAGTGATGAATCACGCTTTCCCATCTAGAAATCTGATGGACGATCCGAGGTCGCAGTTTGCAGGAGAATGTGCCAAGTGTGAAATTGGCGGAAGAGGAATGATGGTGTGAGGTTGTTTTTCAGGACTTGGGCTTGGCCCCATAGTTTCAGTTAAAGGAACTCTGAATGCTTCAGGATACAAAAACATTTTGGACAATTCCATGCTCCAACCTAGTGTGAAGAGTTTGGAGCAGCCCCTTCTTCTTACATGACTGTGCACCAGTGAACAAAGCAAGGTCCAGAAAGACATGGATGAAGAGTCTGGTGTGGATGAACTTGACTGGCCTGCAAAGAGACCTGACCTGAACCCCACGGAACACCACATCATACTGAACTCTCTGGGTTAGGAATGGGATGGCACTTCACTTCATATGTGTGTCAAGGCAGGTGAGCAAATACTTTTGGTAAAACAGCATCTTTGAAACACAGACAAAGAGGAATTTAACACAGTATCGTATCATTCAAGAGGAAAAGAATACATTTAAAATGAACCATCCGAAGTTTATTGACGGGGTTATCCTCAGATCAAATGGGAACTAAAAAAAAATCCCCACAGTAACCCGGACTCATGTGGATTTGTGCCGACTTTTATTTAATTTATTTTAAATTGAGTACTTTCGGCTCCAAACTGAAGTCAATTCAGTCTCTACAGTTTTGCAATACAGATGTCATTATGTTGGAGCAAGACACCATCAATAAGCAGTGATTGGTCCGAGTTGGTCTAAGTCGATGTTTCTATGGCAAACACTATTACCAATCAGGAGTGAAATTGTCGGAAGGTCACACCCCTATGGGGGTCGCCACAGCAAATCAGCTTCCTCCATCTGACCTTGTGTTCTGCATCCTCTACTCTAACACCAGCTACCTTTATGTCTTTCTTCATAAACCTCCTTTTTGGTTTTCCTGTAGACCTCTTTCCGGCAGCTCTAGACTCAACATCCTTCTACCAACATATTCACCGTCTCTCATCTGGACATGACCGAACCATGTCAGTCTGACCTCTATGACTTAATCTCCAAAACCTCTACCGTGTGCTGTCCCTCTGATGTTTCATTCCTGATCCTATCCATTCTGGTCACTCCCAAAGAGAACCTCAGCTTTGCCACAGGCACCACCTACTTGTGTAGAGATTTCTGATTGGTCAGTTTGTAACTTAAATAACCTGCACTACAGAAAAAAAAAAACATGAAAAAAATTAGGATTATCAGGAACATGTTAAAGAAAAAATGTATCAGATAATGAATGGTTATTCTGACAAATGGAATGACTGAGTATTAGCTGTTTCTTTCCATGTAGAAGTCTATTGTATTTGGGACTTCCTACTTGGAATGCCAAGGGGGAGGGGGTCACAAAGTCCAGTTCTCATATACAGTCAATGGTTTAGACATAATGACAGCCAGAACAGTTAACAATGATCAAAGTAGTGGAAGTGAAGAAGAGCTTCTGGAGTGTGAAAATCCTCTTCATTGATGGTCAATAATTTTCTTTTAAATCCTCAAGAAACATTGTAATAAGCATTTGTGAACAACTTTGGATAATGTTAGATAATTTTAATGTTTTGGCGCCAATGCTTTACTTTTATTCTCAGTGGCTTCAGACATTTCAGAACTTAGAAATCCCCTTCCTCCGTTCTTGTTCTATTTTATTCCAAGTGACATTTAGCAGCAATCACACTGATTTGTGAGGGAATTGATGATGCTAAAATATGCAGGAACTAATTAATTCTAGCTAATGTGATGCTTTTGAATGCACTCATTTGAATAATTATATGTTCTGCCAAGAAACAAAACACTTTGGCTGTCAGGTGTTAACATTTCTCTCTCCATCTCTGGAATAGACAATAGCACAGGTCGACACCAGAAGAGGGCTATGAAATTTACATACGTATACATGCAGACACACGCTAATGTGAAGGCTGTTTGACAGACTGTAGACACTTTATGAAGAATTTTTTTTTTTTAGTCTTCTGACATTTTCCTCTTTCTCAAGCCTAATTAGGCCAGTCACTATTAATATTTTTTTTCTTTAGATCTTTAGGCTGGTCCGTATTCACTCATAAACCTTTCCCAACATAGAAGCACTGAAAGTGTGTAAAGGTTTGAACCTGAAGTCTGCTGGTTAGAACCCCGGTATGTCCTTTAGCATGCCATTACATAGTTAGAACATATTTGGAGTAAATATAGTTGATTAAAAGACCTTTTTTCTAGAGTTATTCTAGACTGGTCAAAAACTTGGCAAAATTATCATATTCCTTCTTTAAGTTGCAAAAACAATGAATAGGATGCATGTCTTAAGAGGAGCCTGGCCACTATTAGAGACCGGCATCTGACAGTAACAAACACCAGTTATACCAGGCAGCTATTGGAGACCGGCGCCAATTAGAAATGGGCCACAATTGAAAGCTATACGGGTTACCAAATTAAATGGGAGAGCTACTTTCCCACCAAATGCAAAGTCACGTCCTTTGTCTCTGTTTAGACACAACAAATTTGCAGCTGAACGGTGTGTTTATAAACCTGATGCTCCCGCCACGTGTGGGAGGAGCTACCATCAAATTTTAAGCCTCATCGCTACATGAAGACAATTTTTGTTGCGCATTAGTCATGGAGAAAAAAAATTAGAACAAAAGGAAACTTATGTACTTTTTTTATTATTGTCTCCATACAAATAAGAAAAATAGCATTACGTTTGGGGAGAAAAAAAACGGCAACAATATGCTTCTCCTCCAAGACAGTTTTAGACTTTGCTTTGTGTTCAAGCCAAAAATCCCATAGACTTCTATGGAGAAATAAACATGTTTTTAACATGTTCTTGCTAACTTCTTTTCATGATGTTTTTTTCTATATTGAAAGTTATAAATGGACCAATCAGATGCCTCAGTTCTTAAGAATGTCATCTCGTGTCGAATGTTCAAAACATTGGTAGGGGTGAACGTCTAACAAGCTCACTCCTGATTGGCAAGACGAACATAGGATGTCTGTAAATGGCGACTAAAATTGACTTCATTTGTCTGAGCCGGAAGTACTTAATTTTTTCTGTGGATGACGTTGCGCTCACTCCAGTTATATCCAACAAATGGTCCGTGCATATGACCACACAACTAACATTGAAACTTGACGGCCCTGCCATGTGAATCGTGTTCAGCGTGAACGCAGCTTTATGTATGCCTTCTTTTTACCTTGCTGATGACTGGGACCTTGTTGTAGTAGCGGATGGAGTCTTTACCCAGAAAATCAAACTCCACCACACATTCGTTCCCATCCAGCTGTTCATGTAGGGTGATGTGCTCAACACGCAGCGAGCAGCAGCCAACTGTGTCAGCTGTCTCTCCCTCTTCTTTCTCATTACCAGCCCTCAGTGCCAGCTTTTTTTTAGATCATAAGAAACACAAGATCACATTAATATCAAGCACACACTCGAAGCACTTCTTTAATGTCACCTACAGACTAAATATAGAGATAGGGATAGAGAACACTCCAGATTAGGGAAATGTACTTGGAATATATAATCCCACGTAGAGGCAAAGAACAAAATAAGGCAGCATTTCCTGCAGACTGACTTGAAACAGACCTTGTCTATGAAGTACAAGGCCACAGCTCTTTGTCTTGTGACCATCTCTCTGGACTTGAGATCCCTGAGGTACGTGTTACGAATGTCATCCACACAAGACTTCAGTTTCCGAGCAATCTCGTATTTCTCCCAATCCTTCTCTCCCTGAATTTTCAAAACAAAAGAAAAGTCAAAAGAACAAGATATGATACATTTTAGATCAAAAATAAAGAGAAAATGAGCATTACAAATAATAAATAAGTCACAATATCAAACATGTATTATGTTAATTGAGACAAATTCGGGGTGCAGCACAAAAACCACATTTTTAATCATTTACTGTTTGTTGAACTTGATAACCTGCAGCAAAGACAATTAGATCCACCAACAGTCAACACAGCCACATCGTCATGGAGACAAACAGTGGAATAACTTAACCTTTCAACACAAAAGATGAAGGACTGACCAAACAGGAGGGGGACACACGTTTTAAAGGTTTAGCTGCTTAAAGATTAGATTTAATTTGTTTTTTAACTTTTCACAGAATTTGTTTAAAAATTTCTTCTAGCTTTTTTAAAACCAAATATTTTTTGATTTTTTAAAAAACATTTGTGTCAGGTTAACCCTATATAAAAACCTGAATAACTTGACTTTGTTTATTCAAGCAGAGATTATTGTTGGGCAAAAAATGGCTGATCTGAAAGACGAAAATAAGGTCAAAACCACACGTTTAGATATTTTTAAACCACACAGCCAAGAGGATAAGTGCAGGCAGAAAGCCACATAACTGCTTCTTTTCCAGATCAATGCTCATCAAGCCTCTTTGAAGCAAAATGATGGATTTTGTCATCAGAAATCTAAGACAAAGTGTTCTTTTAGACTCAGTGAATATAGAACCAGCACCAGTCGCCTAAATGGCAATCTCCTCTTGACACTGTGCTGCAGATGAGACGAGAAAGATTCTGCATGCTAATTACAGTGCCTTAACTATCAAAATATGGGCTCTTTGTTTATTTTGGTTATCTCTTGCAGGCCTTCCACTTTCCACATTCCAGCGGATCCAGGAATCTGGACGGAATTTGTTCAGGTCTGATTCTAATGAAGACTTCAAACAGTCTTTTGTTTTATACTTGTAGTGACCCCAAACAGTCAAACATCAACACTTAAATGCTGCATCAGTTCTTCCTGGCCTCACACTACCTTCTCAAAATTCCATCACTTCCATTTCCCCAAATGAAGATCTCTAGCATGGCTTACTGCCATGAATGGATGCTACATGAATAAATAATATGACTGAAAAATGAGTGAGGATCAACCCATCAGTAAAACTCTGCAGGGACACCCAATCCTGCATTCAGGCCTAACAAAGGGACACCGAAAATCGACTTAATAGGAGCACCAAGACCCAGACTCCGAAACCAAACATGGAGGGAGAGTAATCCAAATAATCCAGGAAAATGGGAGTGTCCTTACACACCTTCACCTTCTTCAAGACCTAAAGGGCTCTAAAAATCACACTTCCACATAAACGTTCATACTGTGATGTAAATCCCCAACCGGACCACTGAGAGCACTGTGGGTTCAGTGTCTTGCTCGACAACCGTATATGAGAACTCCATGGAGTGTAATGTCCCCCATAGATTACTATAGGTTTACCTTCAGCTCAAACAAATTAAGTCAATTCAGTCACAATTTTTTTGCACAAACACCACCGTGTTGGAGGTCATCAGTGAGCAGTGATTGGTCCGAATCACTCTTAGACATCGTTTCTATGGCGACTACTTTTGCCAATCAGGAGTGAGCTTATTGGAAGTCCAAACTGTTTGGAATGTCAAGGGGGAGGGGGTCACTCAATCCAGTTCTCATATACAGTCAATGGTCTTGTCTAACGAAACTTCACACAGGAGCAGGAACCTGCAACTAGAGGTTAACCACCATCTCATTCCCACAGTCTGAAAAATGTCTTATGAAAAAGCTCCAAAAGTTCTACAATTAGTGTTTTAAATATAGAAACATCTGAGATTAGTATGTTTTACAGTTCACCAATATAAAATCTGATGTATTTTATTACCAAAACAAATAGCATTGAATGCAAAAAAAAAATTGGCATAATCAAGAGATTATTTCAAAGACTCCACTTCTCTCCACAACTATCAAGAACAATAAACATGATTTTTTTTTCCAGTATGGAGCAGATCGCCTACCTTCAGTTTGGAGTTTGCATTGAGCATGATGTATTTGATGGAGCCCTGGATGTTTTCGGTCCAGCTGGCCAGCCAAGTCACCGTGTTGTCATGTCTCACCTCTTTCCAGTGGTGGCCAGAAGGCGGGTCTGGGATGCGGGCATCTCTGTCCAAACAAAGATAAACATTAGAAAGTGTGACTTTGTACTGTGGATGAACTCGTTTTACTAAGCAGTTTTACATTCCACTCACTTGCTGCAGTTGATGATGACATCCTCAGGTTGGATCCTTTTTTTCAGCATTCCCTGTTTTGGGTGTTCACCTCTACCTCGGAACAGACCTGGAGGTTCAATCTTGAAGTTGCCGATACGTTCCTTATGGTGGTCCAACAGACAGTAACCAAATTCATCCACGATTTTCTCATTCGCCTCTTTCAAGGTCTACCATAGAAACCAAAATTTTAACTTCTTCGTTTTGCAGACCATTGAAAATGAACATAAAAGGTCATTAGAGAAGCAAAGTTTTACCTGTTTCTCCTCTTTGGTCATATTTTTTCTTGCCTCCACTTTGGCTTTATGCATAGCATGGATTTTGCCAAAGTCACACTTGTTAAGATCTTGAATCACTGACCTCTCCTCGGGAGTCATTTCCTAGCCAAGAACAAAAGTACATAACATTTGTTTATATCAACAAAATTCCATATGAAACACCAGACTCAAAACTAAGCCGGTGTGAAGGACCTGCACATAAAGTAGCAACATTGCTCTAACAGTAAGCAGAACCCCCGTCCGAATCCGTCTGACATCATGCATTGTAGGCAAACATAGTTGCTGGAACGCTAAAGCCTAGTCAAGTCTAAGTAGCTCAAAGACAGCTGAAACGTAGCAATTGAGACTTCAAGTCTTCACTTTCTAAGATTGCAGTTTTCCAGATCAAAGCAGTCCCTACCAGACACCAACACGGTGACTGCAGGGTAAAAGTGTCACCGGCTTTTGATTTCTCCTGCTGTCTACAGATGAAAGAAGTGCTCCAACAACTTCAATTCAACTTTTAAAGACCCACTCCAATGAAATTGGTATTTTTGGTGTTTTTAACATGTTCTTGTAACATTTTCTGATGATGGATCACATATATTACAGCTATTAAGCTTAAAATTTATAAGTATTACTTTATTCAAATTGTTATGAATCAGATCAGAAAAAAATGTTGTTTGAAAAAGATCGTATTTTTAACGTTTTAAATATGCCTGGCTGGCCACAAGTTGCCTGCTCCATTCTGATGCATCCAGTGGTCCACGTGCATCTCGTTTTCCTCATCCGAGCTGGCATTAGGCTCAAAACTCCATAGCTGGATAGCTCCAATATTGCTCACCATTTTGTTGCACTGGTAATGTTAGTCAGGGGTGTGGGAGTCTGTAAGCTAGCGGGAAGAAGTGCAAATGAAGAGCTCTCAGCAATGAGGAGAGAAACGGGACCAATGGTCTCACCCACAACTTGAAGGCAAATTTCTACTGAGCTACTGCTGCACTGCAAAAACTGGGCCCAAGGAAATGACCGGGGACATTGGAGCCCTTCATTCATGGCCCCTGAAGCTGCAAGGTCAGGGCTGCGTTTGCTTTAAAGCTCGGAGCACACATGGAGGAAATTCTGGTTAGTTTCTTTTCCTCTGCTTAGTAATATGCTTACCAGCAGTTTGTCTGGTCTGATCTGAAGTCAAACACATGCAAATACTATGATTATCTTCCATAAAGTAAAAACATAGGTGTTCCTGCCAGAAAACATGGAAATAGTGCAAAGTCTAATGCTGCCATTGACTTTGAACGAGCTGCAATATCAGCCTAAATGTTCACTATTCTTAGTAAACTCATTCAGATCTTCATAGAATGTATTCTAGAAGTTCTCCTTTATTAGCCGATAGTAATAATTTACTTGTTAAACGTCACATCCTTGTTTTTCCAGCTGTGTTTGTACAATTGTAGCACAGCAGTGATCCTATTCACATATGGCGTCCAACATTTCATATGCAACAAGCTAGTGTGCCATCTCTAGCGATATATAACTCATTGAGTTCTAGCACAGTGCTTGTCCTTCTTTAGAGAGGATCCCTCACGTGGACATCCCTGAGGTTTCTTTTTTTCCCCAAAAATCTTTTTTTAGGAGTTTTTCCTCGCCTAGAAGGAGGGTTTAAGGAGATGCCCAGCTTAGCTTAGTCTGTTTAGTTTGACAACCAGCTTTTGTTTCAATATTATGACTGACTTTATGTTTTTGTACAATTACCAGTGAGAAGCTCATTAAGACAACTTTGTTGTATATAAATAAAATTGAATTGAATTAATACTGTTGAAAAGCATTAAATCATTAGGAATCTAAGCAGTGCAAAAGCAAAGCTCTTGGCAAACATACAGAAACACCTTTCTAGAAATCCTGACATTACAGACATGCAGTCAGTCTGTGAGCCTGAGCATGAATGACACCCGACAGTAGGCGGGCACCGAGGGCAGTGAAGCGAGGAGGGTTTTTCCAGCTATAATAAAACTGTTTAATTGGATTTGTTCAAATGCATAGCAGCTAGTTGTCTGGATTAGCATATCAATGCTTTCACATAAATCGTATTTTCAAGAGCATTGAGCACTAAGCAGCGCAAAATTAATTCTGTAATTTTGCATGATATGCTTGAGGCTTGGAACAATGTTTTTCTTTATTTAGAGGACACTCTGATAGGCACCAATAACTATGTACAAGTCCTCAACACAGCCTGCATTTTAACAGATGGAATGTGGACAGAGAGACATGCAGAAGACAAGTCCAAGGTTTTTCTCTGAGACGGTGCTCAGGTTCTGCAGCACATCCTCCAGATCAGGAGACCAATCACAAAAATAAAAAATAAATGTTTTTCTCATTGTACCTTCCTCCAGTCTTTGAAGAAATTCTCTCGAAACACCTTCTTTGTGGTATATTCGTGGTCCAACATCTGCCCAAAGAAAAGTGCCACCTCCTCAGCTGCCACGCTCAGTTTCATTTTCTTACCTAGAAAAAGCAGGAACTCGTCACTTCACAGAAAATGATTCAAAACGACACACTCCACTGCTCTGGGTTTTAACGCTTTATAAGGCTTTTTTTTGTAACCCAAATTAAAAAGACAAGTATTTCACCTTCACACATGAAAGGTGTGAAAGCTAGCATTTCAAAAAATTCTACATGCAGCACCACCTGCCTCTGCTCCTCACAGGGGATCCTGCAGAAACTATTCAGGGTAAATGCTATCCTACATTTTATTGAAGTAGTTCAAGTATTCTGCTATGTTAAGTTTTAAGAGATCTACAGTCAGAGCCTACAACCACAGGAACAACAGATAAAACCACTTCCTGTGAAACAGTAACATAAAACGACGTCAAAACCACAAAAATCATTCTTCAGTGCATCAACCCCGTTTAAGAGGAATCAAATATTTAAAGCTTTCATCCCAACTGCCTTTACAGGTAAATACGAGGTGTCTGTGGGTGAAAAATGGGCAAATCTGTTTAGGGCACGCAGGTGGACCACACAAATGACAAGGTTGTCGACTGCTCAGTGAGCCCATAGAGCAAAAATGCTCTTGAACATTTTATCTACGGGCTTACTGTGACTGACAGGTTTTAGCCAAGTGTGAAATATGTGAGACACAGGTGTGTCGTACAGTTTTTTCAAGTTTTAAATTCTTCCAAATCCTGCGGAATTTTACGTGATAAGTGCACGCTCCTTGCAGGCAGCCTTTGTTGAAACCAAAAAAACAACAAAAAAACTGTGTAAGTTAAATGACTCATTCTGATGCTACAGATCCTGACATCTTTATCTCATTTAAACATTAGTGTTAGGCTAAAGCTTGTTGGTGCATGGCACCAGTTAGAAAAGTCAACAAAAGTCTTGTAGAGGAAGGACACCGAAGCAAAGGTCTCCCACTATCAAACCACCTTCTGGTGTTCCTCTGAGAAGATTAAAAGTCTTTCACTGATCAGCCAAGTGATACAATCATAAACAGGTCCTGCAGCTGCTGCAGGGCCGTGCTCTCAGAAAGGCAGGGGTCCGTCCACATAGTTGTGAGGCTCTGGTCATGAAAAAGCTGAAACCACACTGGGATTTGTGCAGCCAAAACCAAAGCGCCAGTTAAAAGACTAAAAATGGAACATATTTACTCTATATTTCCACTGACCATCATAGTAGAAGTGCACATCATCAGGCAGTGGCTGGTACTCAGGCGGGAAGTAGGGACCATTGTGTTCCAACGACTTCCACTTCACTCCGTCTTCATATTTTTCTTCCTCCCACCTTCAAAAAGCCGAACATTAAAAAGAAAAGGGCAGCCGGACATTAGCAAAAAAAAAAAAAAAAAAAAAAAAATCCAGCATATTCCAACCATCTCCAGCGATTCTTCTCTTCCTCTTCTTTCTTTTTTATCTTCAGCTGCTTCGCTTCCTCTATCTCCTCTTTAGTCCTTTTCGCTTTTTTGGGTAAAGGATGATCTCCTTCCTCTTTTTTAATAGACTGTGTAAAGAAAATACTCAGGAAGCAGATAGAAGCTCCACCACTGAAAATTGATTTTCTACTATTTAAAGCTTTAATTTAATAAGCTGAAGCAAATTACTGAAGGAGAGATACTTACCTTTTCCATTCTCTTTTTTGAGTTTCTTTCATAAGCTTCTTCTTCGCTTTCATCAGGTTGATCAGTTTTTCTCTTTAAACTAAAAACGGTCAATATTTTAAATGATATACAGATACTTATACAGAATAAATGAATGCAAAACATCAGATAAGAGTTATGTTATGACCTTAGAAGTAAATATTTATTCAGTGTTAATAACTACAGCAAAAGCCATCAAAAACATTCATAACATTCATACAAATACCAGTGTGCCTTTTTACAAGAATTTAACTTGTGTAGAAACAGATAAAGTTCAGAAACTTACTGAGGTGAAATGGAATGTGACGAGGCATCCTTGGGTTCCTCTTTCACTCGTTTCCTTTTCAGGCTTTTCTTCTTAATTGCAAAATCCTGCATGGGCTCTTCTTTCAAAGCATCACTAAAACAAAAAAAAATAATTTTTGCTCTAATCAGACACCTATACTTCTTAAAATATTCACAAATCAGACAACACAATTTTTCTCTGATATCTAATAATCATTTGACCACAGTAGCACTAATGAAGGGACAAACCAACTTTCTGGAATGGGAGTGCATCTATTTCAAGTGGAAAAGAATAGGGCTTTAACAAGTATAGAAAAACCCAAGTCCAATCAAATCAAGTACAAATATTGGCAAAGTCCAAAATTGCAGATTTATGATCTTTCTCAGTAAGTAGAGTAAAAATACACTTTAGGCAATATAATTTTTACTCTAAAATTGCAGAAAAATGTTTGATTTAGAATTTAAACTAAAACTCATTGTGCTATTGTCACTGTAAGTAAATAAATATTCAAAGTAAAGCATCAGTGAAGCTTATTGTCTGTAAAACTATAAAGTATTTATCATTATGGTACATGACGTATACCTGTATAGCGCTTTTCTACCTTCCTTGAAGGCCCAAAGCGCTTTACAGTCACAGTCCCATTCACACACACACTCACACACTGATGGCGGCTCCGGTGCGAAACACCGGCGCCAACCTTCCACCAGAGGCAATGTGGGGTTCAGTGACTTGCTCAAGGACACTTCGACACAGGTGAGCATGTCCCACAAGGCGGGAATTGAACCTGCAATCTTCAAATCAGAGGTCCCCCGATGTACCGCCGCGGCACGGCCGCCCCATTGATGGAGGGGGGTTCAGAAGTTGCCTTTTTTTGAAATAATAGGAAAAAACTTTTTTTTTTTTTTTTTTTTAAATATGGTGGACTATTTGAATAAAAAGAAATGGTGAATAAAAAACTAAGAATATTACAAAAGTCTCTTCATCAATTACATGATGTCGTACGATTGTCTGCAAGCATGGTGGAGAAGTCGTATCAGAATGCATCTGTACAATGTTCGTCTCACTGTTTGGGAGTTTTTTGGTTTTCCACTAAAGATGAAATAAGTCTTGTTTTTTATATGGTGTGTTGAAAACACTGTTGTAAATCAAAATGAAAGGATCGTGAGTGTTTTCCAGTTCTCCAGTTTTTATTGAGGTGTTTCTGTGTTTTCAATTACCATCTTTTCATCGATCTACTGGAACTGTAGTGAGCAGAACTTTGAGTGGCTGATAGTACAACTCTGATGATCCAGCATTCTAGCAGCATTTAAATGCATCACTTACGCATGAATCTTGGAAACGTGAAAAAGGTCTCACATCAGATTTGTGCGCGACTGTGGTTTTGTGTGTACATAACATTTTTACATAATTTTTAAAGACTTGTATGTGTAGTTAGTTTCAAACTGCTGTCATTTTAAGTTGTGCATGTTTACATGGTATATTGTGGTTTTCTGAATTGTGTTATTTTTGTACTTATGCACAAAATGTGTTGTATGAGTTACATGTCAAGAATTACGCACGCACAATCCAAAGTTGCACACAAATCCAGGATTACGCACGCACAAATCGGGGTGATATTATATTCTCTCCATAGAATGTTCTCTTATGTTTTCAATCTTTATTTTTCTGCTTTTTTTTTTCTTCTCACCACTGAACAGAAAAACAAACCAGCAGATGGAGAGCTTAACAACTGAAAAATCTATGTAATGGACAAAATACATAAATAGAAAGACAAAAACATGCTCCTGACCACAAGTAACCCACATATTGGGGTAATTAAAAAAACGAACAAAAAATATAACTGTAATGACATAATTAGAGCAGTTGAAAAGAAAAAAATAATAACATAGCTGCAAGCTTTACTCCACAGCATCCCTGCAGAGGAGAAACGCAATGGACAAGAAAATGGCCAACTTTAAATTAGTGGCTCTGCTGCCAGTAAATAACTGCTCCTTTTTTTGATATAGGAGTTAGTCAACCCTTAGGACACGAGGCACTTCCTAAACACTGGAACAGATGTTTAGTTTTCTTTTGCTCTGTGCAAACATAAATATCTTCAGGTTCTGGTTTGGTGTTTGGCCATGATGCATTATGGGAAAATATACTGTGAAAGTGATTTACTATACCTCGATTACAAGCGAAAATGGCAGCAACAACTGAGCAGACTTTCTAAGCTGATGCAGTCCCTGTGTGCTGCCAAAGTATGACCTGATGACTGCAGATAGGAGGCAATTAGCCTTTGCTGCCCCGTGACTCCATCTGGTCTTTGCTGCATTCCAAATGAGTTCAGCATAAAACATAAAATTAAAAAAATGATGCATTTACAGCTTAAGAAAATAGGCTTCAAATACCATAAAAATGCAAGTATATAAATGTATAATATATATTTTTTTTTTTCTTTTACCTTTGGGACTTTTTTTTTTTTTACCTTTTTTACCTTTGGGACTCCTGTGAGAGTGACATTTTCAAAGTAATCAATTCCATTTGCTGGGTTAGTATTGGGGTACTGATGCTGTACAAGATTGCAGTCGCAACACCATTATTGTCATTTGATTCACATAAATCACATTTAATGTTGGCACCCTTTCATGTTTATTTTCAGATTTTTTTTGTTACCAAGGTAGATATAACAAAGTATATTTATTTTCGGTTGCAAACTTAAAATGTGGCGACATGAACTTAATTAATAACAAAAATATATCCCTGTGTATGAATTAGTGCTGTCAATCACACTATTGGATAGTGATTAATCACAATTAATCACAGTGTTTGACAAGATAAACGTTATTCGACAATACGCTGCTTTGGAACAAAGAAAATGCCAGAAAGAAAATCTTTCCCTTCATCTTTTATTGTCTGAAATGGTTTTATTTGTAAAGTGTTAACCCAGATATCCCAGAAATGAAATTTGTGTGCACAAAACAAATCAACCGTAAGATAAGCAGAACTATAAAGACTTTAATGTCTGCAGCATTACTCCATGAAAACAAAGATGCTGATATACAGCCATTAGAAACAAACATTGTGTTTCTGCACTTTAAACGGTCCAGGTAAATATTCATATATGATTGGCTGCTGGATGTTCACGCGCACAAAATGAAATTCTGGCCACAAAGCCCAAAAGTTCTACATCACTGCACAGGCTTCTTTAAAAACAAACTTTCCGCTTCATCTTCTGGACGAAAACAAGCACTAAGAGGTGACATTTTCCTCTGAGCAGATGCGTTATTGAACCTATAGCAACGATTAGCATAAATATCACTTTCCTTTGCCGCTGCAGTTGCATTGTCTTGTTACCGTGACAACGGTCTGCATTATGTATCAAATAGTCCACCTTTTGTGAAAAAGCAATCTAAACTCCAACAATAAGAATAAAGTACTAAAACTCGATGTAACATTTATTTCCTTTGTAAGTGGGATAATGCCAGAAGAAGTGTGCACTTTCAGAAATGAATGCATGCTGTGGAAACCTGATCTGTCCAATGCAGTACAGAAGGCAGCCGCTTCTGACGTGTAATTAATCTGTTAGTAAATGTTAATGTGTTTTTTTTTTTTTTATTAATCGACTGCGTTGACAGCCCTAGTATGAATCCATATCGGCCCCCATGAGGAATGAAGAAATTTAGAATGTGAGAGGTAAACACAACTCCTTAATACCAACAGTTATACAGAGTGTCACATTCACATTCAATCCCAAGGAAATTACTGCCACGTCAATGTTCCTAACCTCTGCGAAAGGCCAACTTCCTGCAAGACAATAACTTTTAGTGTCACAAAGGCTGAAACACACGATTTTTCACAAGTTATCACGCTTTTAAGTAACTATGGAAATCCAAGTGAAAAACAGTTGAGCTACAGCACTCAATGGAGGGAAGAAGAAGTGGAGTACCAGCAGACTTTTTTCTTTTTTTTTTTTTTTTTTTTTGTCTGAACTGCACTAGTAACCAAAATCCATAAAAAGCTAAAAAGCACTGTAGGTCAGCGAGTTCATTGACATTTACGCTCCATGGTTCTATTAATCTTATGTTTCTTCACAGAGTCTGCTGGAAGGCCCTGACTTTGTCCTCGCACAAATTCCACTCAACTGAGGCAGTTATCACCTGGCCCTCAAAAAAAAAAGTTTTTTTTATAAAAAATGATATGAAAATGTTTGATGCTATTTAAAAACCAATTTATTGAAATTAAACCTTTTCTCTTCATTCCTGTGTCATCTTTATGCACAAAAAAACATGCAGTTGAGGGTAGATTTGTAAACACAGAAAAGACGTTGGAAGTTAAAAAAACGTATTTTCTGCACCATAAACAGCACCGTATTATAAGGCGCAGTCTTAATTAGGCGGTCGATTTCTGTACTTAACCAAACACAAGGCGCACCGTGTTATTCAAAACTCTCAAAGTTGCACAACTCCGTACACACAAAAGATGCACTGGATGATCAGGAGGTATTTTTGAAAAAAGTTTAGACTTTTTAAGTGCGCCTAGTAGTGCAGAAAATACAGTACATCCACCCTTGGGCAAAAGAAGTTTTTATTTTGAAACAGAGATGTTTCACATTTTTCTGTCTTTTTACCATAAACTTGACACGTCAACAGACTGGAAATAGAGCTCCCACGTAAAGCTTGCGTTATAGAGGGTCGGACATCAGACATGGAGGCGATGTAAACATTCCTATTGATTAACGAACGCTCTATTTTTTGTCTCAACACAACAGAGACACACTGCAGACGGCCCAGTGTAAATCAGCCTTAAGAAAAAATCATTTTACTATCATGCAGGGTCCCCCAACTGCAGAACATTAGTGCAGTAGAAAAGATGGAGTGGAAGACTGTTTAGCCCGGAGTGTATCAGAGTCCACGTTCCTTGAATTACCGTAACTATAAAACTGTTCATGGCATTAACATAATTCCAGTGGATTCTGAAGTGAAGCAAAGTAGATTTGTACTGATAGTGAAGTGTTTACGCAATCAACGTAAGCCAGCTGATTCTGATGCAGAGAAAAGCAGCTTTGCAGCTAACAAAGTGCTGGACGAAGGAGCTAAGCCGCTTTTCTCCTCATCAGAATCCATTGGAATTACGTTAATTGCATAAAGGGCCAAAGAGTTACGGTAGTTTAAAGAGCTTACATTAGTTTAGATGGTGGTAAAGGTGTTAATGAACCTCCTCTTTGTGCAAAACCAGGTTCTTCCTGGAGGAGGCACACTTAGAAATTGAGATTTTTACATTTAGACTGTGTGTGATACAAAAAATAACATTGAAACCCAGAATATTTTTGAAATGTCTCCTCTGAATCTACATCCAAGAAATAATCCATTTGCAACAGCATGGAAACACTGCTGTGAGACAGATTACACTCAGCAGGCCTTCAGCCACATTCTGCCATGAAGGCAACTTCCTGCTGCTCATCCAACCACTGAAACAATGCATGCTCATTTATTACCCTTCTGACAAGCGCCGTAAAGTTCTTCTGTGTGTTGACTAAAATTAATTTTCAAGGACAGCTTAACAAAATGTACAAAATAAAAAAACTTGTGTGTGAAGCCCCAAGACCATAAGACAAAAGAATCAATTTTTAACATCACAAAGAATAAAGAAAAGCAAAACAATGATTTTTCACCTTGCGGACTTGGTCATACATTATAACATCTTCTGGCTAATGGAATTTGTTCCTACCTGGAAATGCTGACTTGCTGGATTTCCACCTTTGGCATATTTACCTATGAGAGCACAATGCATTTAATTACAAAACACCATATCAATACTTAAACAAAAATCAAGCAAAAACTGGCCAAAATAAAACTTTTTTTTGTTTGTTTGGGGGTTGGAGGGACGCTTTTGAAGTGAAATGAATGCAACCGTTAACACCAAAAGTCTAATAAGCTTAAGATATGCAAGCAAGTTATATTTTTAGTTGGTGGTGAATTCAGTGCCAAGAGTTTCAATTCAAAGTACTTGGCACATACACATCAACAGTATGACATCATTTCATCACATCATTAACACTTTTAGATTACACCGGACTTGTTCCTCTGCCCAATTTTGCATGAATAGCAAATATTAGACAAGAAGCGTGGTTCTCTGAGTGACTTGATCCATCTTGACTTAATGAGGCCACGATAAACATTTTGGTAAATACTGCCAAACAGGGAAAATACTCCGAATTATTTGTACACGGCTGTTTAAACGTTTGTTGTTGGTGTGCATTAAAGATGGTGTTGCACAATACAATGGATCTCCCAGTAAACTGATAAATCATTAAATATTTAGAAAACTCATAACAAAACTCAATACAATGAGTCTTACCAAGGGTATTGAAAATGGCTCCAAACTTTATTACTTATGGCTGCAGAAATATTTTGAATCCTTTTTTGGTGATTACCACCGTTTCTACCAACACCAGCAACATTACAGAAGCTCAATCCTTCGACAGGTTTCATGTTTAGGGTTTGCATTTACTGCAGGGATGCACAAAGTATTCTGCAACTGAATATATTTGGCTAAAAATTGCACACAGTAAATACTATTTTTTTAACTGCAAAAACAAAAACGTATTCAAAGTTCAACTAAATACAAGCTGTAAAAATGTGTGTGCATCAATGCAGCAGATATTTTGTGAACTACAGCTAGCTTAAGCATCTCGTAAAGAGAAACACTTCTAGTCTGTTTCAGCTATTGAAGCAAATGTCGTACTCCCACTTTTGGCAGTTACAACCATCAAACTGATTTTGCTGCATGTGGTTTGATGCTCCAAGTACCAGTTTCGGATTGCAAATGGGCAGAACAGTGTGCAACAACATCGCTGTCTCCAAATAAACACTTTTTTCACTAAACTCTGTTGCTGCTGTGAGTCCAACCGATTGATCCTCCATTTTTCTTAAGTTGATTCAATTCAAAAACCGCCATGTCCTGCTGCTCCACCAGCCTAAGCTAAACGCTACACACAGAAGTGTACGGAGGCTATGGGAGTGGGTATGGGGGCGCTTTAAGTGTTGGTGAGCTTGTAAATATTGCGCAACACGCTTTTTTTTCCTGGCGTCACGGAAATTGCTGCCACTTTCCTGTCTGCTTGTTGCAAGAGACGGGCGAGCTGACTTTACTCCGAACAACAGAAGCCCAAGAAAGCAGAGAGCTGGGAAAATAAAATCTCGATTAAAAAAAAAAAAAAAAAAAAAAAAAAAAAAAAAATCATCTAAAAACAACAAATTCATATCATTCGCTGTAACGCCCAGCCTATGTCAAAACAAATCTAATCATCCAACATTTCTAATTTCCAACATTGAAAAAAAAAAAATTTTTTGATCAGTCTTCCAGGCCTAACAGATTCATAGAAAAGCTTCCAGTAGAACTTTGAACAGAAATTTTCAAAGTCATGCATCATTGCACTCAAACTGGCTAAAAAAAAAAAAACCACACACAGCTTTAAGTCATTTTCTCATACAGGAAAATAACTGCAGAAGTCTGTCCTTAGCACTTTAGTAACTATAAAAGCAAGATAACAGCTTGAGACCTCATACTAGGGGGGAAAAAAGTAAAAGATTGCTCTTAAAAAACTTGTTTTACCTTCTTTTGAGACTTTTCATTATTCGACTCCTCTGTGAATATAATGGGTTTTGTGCTGTTAAGAAAACATGAAGAAACAAGGAACAAAATGAGAAAAATACAAGTCATGCTAAGTCTGCAACATATATTAAAAAAACACATTAAAATTCAACACATTAACAATAAAAAAATGTAAATTTGCTTTTTTTTTTTCCATTGACAATGAACGGACTACAAATGTTTCTTTATTAGACTCAACTTTCAGAGTAAATCAGTCAGGGCTGTTTATACATAAGCAGACATTGCAAATAAAAACATCAAGCAGGTCAGGCATAACAGGAAAAAAACGAATAAAAGCTGATTTATTCTCATTGCTGAATTTTAATACGGTACGTATCAGAAATTTGCATTTTTATCAAAAGCTCAACACAAAAGTTCAATTATTTTTGAAATAGTGTTTCCATGCAAGAAGGCGTGTGTCAGGAGTGTTCCTACAATGCCATGACTCAAAGCAGGTAGCTTCATTTTCCACCAAATGCCAAGTGACACCAAACAAGAATTTAAATTTGAGTCATTTTCATTCTACTCTCTTGATTGCAACAAATAAGCATGTCGTGAAATTACAAAACAGGTTTGAAAAACTGAATACACATCTGTCTTGTTAGGCTTATTCAATTCCAGCTATGCAATAAAATGTCACCAAACAGACAAGTATTTCCCCAAACATATTTCTTCTCAGCCTGACCTTTCCATCCTTCAAGCTACAATATGACATAAGCAGCTTTTACATCATTTCATTTATGCACTTTTTATACAAAAAGATGAAAATTGAACATCTGAGTGAGGACATAAAACAGTGAAGCACTTGCTTAAGAAGAAATAAATAAAGTTCCAGGACTCTTGTGGCTGATGATGATGATGATTTGATCCTTAATCACTAATTCAGCCAGTGCGCCATGAAATAACATGAAACCAGCTCTCACAGACAGCAACGTGCTCTGCTGCCACTGGCACTTACAGGTGTCTATTCATCTCCCTGCTTTCATCAATTACACAAACCAATGACAGATGCTTCCACATTCATTTGTCTGCTCATATATGCATGGTAATAAACGCATCAGATATCAAAGTAAATTAATTTATTCATATGAAGATGGAGTGCCCAGTGTAGTGAAATGAATGCATGAACTCGATGCTGCTAACCTGCCTAACAGCTCAGCCGGTGGAGCTTTTTCTTTTTTATTCGCCATCTTCATTTTGTGGCGCGTATATTGAAACGTTTCTGCTTTTGAAGGCAGCTGTGAGTCCTAAGCTAACAGATGATGAATGAGCTGCATGGAGGCTGATCGGGTCAGATCGGGAGCTAAAGAGCAGCTTTCGGAGGCCGCCATGTTGGTTTCCCGCAGAACTCACCTGTGTTTGATCCGATCTCCAAAGGCACCTGCGCTTTCACCGCCGTCCAGCTTCTTCAGCTTTTTGCCTTTGGCTTTCTCTTCTTTCACACACTTTTCTCTACCCATCTTTCAAACCAAAAAGATGTGAAGATGGTCAGATAATAAGAAAGAAAAACTGGCAAAAACCGTCTGCTAGCGAGCGGTAAAGTCGTAACTTTCGGAGTTTAGAGGGTAAAGTTAGTCGAGTTGTTAAGGAAAACCACAAAACCCGCTTACGATTAGTCAGAAAAATATGTATATGTAAACTCTCACCACTACTTAAGTCCGCAAAACAGACAAGTTTGTATAAAATCTGCAGCTTTATCTCGTGCTCCTGAGAGTCAGAGGTTTCCGCAGCGCGCTGCTTTGCTGCTGCTGAGTGGAGTTTGCGTCATCAAAAGCTGCATTCTGATTGGCTAGAACAAACGTTTTCAGGTGTTTTGCCATTGTGTCTATCTTCTCTGAATCTAAGATCATTGCCTCCTCTGGGTTGTGTTTTAGAACGCATGGTTGCAAAAAAAAAATTCGAATTAAACATTACAACAGCGCCACATGGGCGGGTTACGGAGCCCAGGTAGGTCCAAAATGGTCTGTGTCATTTGTTGGAGGGTGGGGTCCAGGCGATGACAACATATTAAACATATGTGGTGTTTCACCTGTGAAACAACAGAGTGAAATTGTAAACACTTCATCTGTGTGTTCTTCCTCTCTCTGCAACAGCAAATCATCTGCACCCAACTGACACTGTATTGTGTTTTCTTCTCTGACATTAACTTTTCTAGTGTCTCCTTTTAACAATATCATACATCATTTAGCTGAAATGGTGTATTTGGTATTCTACTATGCTTTCCTATCTAGATCATATCCAAACTCATCAAAGCCTGATCAAACCTCAGCATTTTCAGTTCTGCTTCTGCCGCTTCCACCTTTTCCTAAGTGCTTCTGTCTTTCAACATTAAAAAATAATTGGTGGGATTCCCATTTCTGTCACTTCGATCTGCTTGTAAATTTGCAAATGCATTTGGATATTTGGTGTGTATAAAAGGAATATAGACCTCTGTTTAAAAAAAAAAAATGAAATTCCTCTTATTGCAATCACAAACATGAAATGTTTACTAAAATAACTTCAGAAAATCCACATTTCCTGAATAATAAAACATATTAGATGGATGTTGATTAGTATAACAGTATTTAATGCTACAGAATATTTTTAACATAAGAATACTTGAGCTCTTTAATTGTATGTTATAAGTTTGTGTTAATGGGTTAAATCAGCAAAAAGCTTTTTAAAGACGTCATCCATCATGACATATAAAGTGATGCTGAAGAATAAGTTGCAAATATGATTTTTTTAAATGCTCATCACATATTTGAAAGAATTATGATTGTATATCTTTACAACTGATCATTTGGTGTCTCTTTAGTTGGATGAATTGATACATATTAAATGTGAGCTCCAGACAATGTCAGTGAAAACTGTCAAACATATTACTTTTTGTGTGCACAAGTTTATAAAACCTCAGAGGATGAATGGTCGGTCGGAATGTGTTCACCCCAAGGACAATAAGTGGGACTATAATCTCAGTGTTTTATAACCACTAAATATATGGGATTTATAAAGGATCTGTACATGGTTTTTCAAATCCCATGTGAATATTTTTCATTTTTTAAAGAAAATTTAGGCATTTTTGAAAGAAATAAAAACATACTATGAAATCTGGTCAAATAGCAGAGGGAATTGGTTTATCTTTCATTTTTGAAGATGTCTCACCTGTTCTCCAAGAGCCTTTCTTAATTCTGATATGCAGTTGTAAGAGTGGTTTAATACGGTGGTTAATATTCACCTAGAAAGAGACGTTAGAGTCATGATCCCTAATTTTATTAGTTGGGAGATTGATGTGCAAATAAAATGTCCAAGTGGTTTCAGGTTATTGTAAATGGTCTGTACTTCTTTTCTTTTTTGTTTAATTTACTTTGATTAAGATTCAAAGCACTTTCCAGTTACATTCATCTATATAGATGTGTGATGGGGTGTTAACCAGACCCAAAAAGTGAGGTTGACTGTCTTGGCCAAGGACACGTTTAATCCATGGGTAGACAAGATAGGGACTGAGCCTGTGACCTTCTGAGTTCAACAGTTTTCCCTTTGCATTGTAGCTATTAATAGGTGATTTAAAAAATATACCAAGATCTATTGATTGTTTTTTATACCTTCTACTTAGATTAAATCAACGTGAACGAATTAGTCTACAATGGCATCTTATTCAAATTACTGAAATAGTTAAGAGTAAATTACACAAGTTATGTCATAATACATGCAAACTGATCAAAAAGACTAAATTCAGCATTGAATTAAGTGCAAAGTTGAATTTTATTTACTTGTTTATTTACGTACGATATGTCACATAATTTACCAACATCATTTTCTGATTGGTGTGATACAGCTAATTAAATTATCAAAACCAACTCTTTGTACAATTGAACCAGAATGTTGGAACAGTGGTATGTTTGAAATACAAATACAGTTTCATCAAATCTATACACTAAATAAAAATGTGGTACAATCATTCAAAAGGGTTCTAAGCAGTGATTACACTGGATCCAGTGAGTGTGACGTCATTCAAAGAAAATGTTTTACTTCCGGCTCCAATCAAATGAAATCAATTCAGTCGCCATTTTTTCATAAAATATGAGAGCTGGGTATCACTAATATTTCCAGATTAGGTTCGATTCACTAGAGCCTGGATCAATTCGATTCACAATTTTCTTTTCAATTCTTTCGATCCACTCAAGTGGATTCACTTTAATTCAATTTAATTAAATTATACGGTTACAATACAGTTATACGAATTGATACGGTTTACACATTTAGACATAATTGTATAAAAATGCATCAATAACCTACATGTTTCGAAGATATTCATGTTAATTTGATACCATGCATACTGTAAAATGTGTTAGTGAAATAACGAGATTTTCAACACTATACATGATTTCTCAAACAGAGAAGCTCCAACAAAAATGTACAAATTATTAACACTTTAAACATTGTTTTGCCTCTCCTGGAGGGCAATGCAGTTTGGGTACTAGGTTGAACTCCCTCCATAGTATTAAAATTCCAGAAGATTTGAGCAAAAAAAGGTGCTTTAGGCAAAAACGGTTACTTAAAAAAATATTTCCTTAAAAGGATTTGAAAAATTCATGCCTGTGAGTAAATAAAGCAGTTAATTTAGTCAGCAATGCATGTTTAGATTGACCGAGCGTTAGCATTAGCCATCCTATGGGAAATTCCTTTATATGTCAGCATCAAGCTAACAGACTCTAGCTTAATGCGTTAGATTCATCTCTACTTTTATGGATCGATTATTGATTAATTAATTTTATCAACTCAGCCCTACAAAATATATGACACCACGTGGGAACCAGACAACAGCAGAAAGCAGTGATTGTCCAACCACTCTTGTCAATCAGGGGTGAACTTGATGAAAGCGGGCTCGGGAGAATCTGTCAATCAAATATTTTGAATGTCAGACGTAATCAAATATTTTGAATGTCAGACGTAAGACCGCCTACTTTTTTGAGGCATCTGATAAGACACTGTAACTTAAAGAACTTTGACTACAAAAAAAAAAAAAGAAGAAAAAACATGGTTTATGAGAAGTTGTTAAAAAATGGAAAAAAGAGCTTGTTGAGAATATTTATTAACTCAAATAAAATGACTGCGTAATAGCTGTTTATTAATAAAGTTCTATTCTATTCTATTCTATTCTATTCTATTCTTATATTAGATCCAGTTCAATAATGTTATTACATTTAATAAATGGTGGAATTTCTCCTTGTAGAGATGAATAAAGTACATTTTATCTATGTATCTATCCATTCCACAGGTGTCGAACTCCAGGCCTCGAGGACATGATTTCCAACTAACCTGCCATTTAAGCTTCTTATTGGCTAAACACACTTGATCCAGGTAATCAGCTACAAATTTGGCAGGGTTTCTGGGCCCTCGAGGCCTGGAGTTCGACATCCCTATTCTTTCCATCCACCTTTTCGGTCGATGCCATGACAACCGTACTGTCTCTTTAAGAAACCCGGAAGTAATTGCATGATATCCGATCCTTGCTGCTGGACTGGCAGCTCACGCGCTCCTGCGATGTTACCGCACCGTGCTATTCGGGCTGTTCGTGGCGGCGTGAGGTGCCTGCGTCACAGGGCTGTCTTTAAAGTTACCCGACAGGCCTCAGCCGTCAGCGGTTGGCGCGGCTTCTCTGTTCGCAGTCGCGCGTTGGGGATGGAGGAGATCCTGGCGAGAGTTGTCGTACCTTTACCTTCATATGAAACGAGAGATAAATCCCCGCCTCCTCCCGAATCGAACAGCTTGGAGTTTATGCACTTCTATAGAAGCTTAGACAAAGTTGAAAAAGTTGAGCTGCTGACAAAGCTGTCTAGAGACTACGGAGTGGACCACAAAGGCGTGTCGGAGCTGGCTGTGAAGCTGCTGGACATTCAGCTGCGCGACCTGGCAACCATCCTGCAGGTTGAAGACCGGCTCCGTTATATTCTGACGCCCCGTTACAAACAACTGCTTTGCCACATAAGCAGAGTGGAAGGCGGTGTGAAGTTTCTGGTGGATCTCCGAGCTGATGTTCTCGAGTTAATTGCATCCAAAGTCAGCGATAGCCCCCAAATCAGGGTAATTTCTTTGTTTACATTTTCTACGGGTGCTCACATGGTTCAGCTTGAGAAGTCGTTATTTCGGATTGACGTCATAGTCCTGAATGCTTTCTCGGAGGCTGTATTTATTTGGATGTTTGGGATGGCTTAGCTCAGCTGCCTGCATGTCTAACCTTCACGATGAGACACCCCCCCCCCCCCCCCGGCACGCGCCTCACATGGTTCCTGTTTCATCACAGCTGATGATGACCTTTACCCCAGTTTACATGTCTTACCCCATTAAATGTGCTGCATTTAGTATTTTGTTCCTCCAAACATCGTTATTTGAACTCATAACATGGATCAATATTTTTGTAGACTATTTTTTCAAACTGTAAAAACATGTAAAACAGCTAAACAGTTTGTCAAAGCTGCCATCCGTCATAGCATTTGCTAGAAAGATCTCCAGTTGAATGTTGTTGGCGTTTGCACAACAGACAGGAGCTTTTATTCTGAAAACACAGAGCAACAGTGCAAAATAGAAAAGTAATATTTAGTTTGTTTTCCATACAAAGTGACCAAAAAAATAATGTTTGTGAGATGTTAGTCATGGTATTTGCCTTTTTAGAAACATGTTCTGTGTTTTTAACTTGTTCTTGTGGCATATTTCCAATGAAAGAGGATATATAAAGAAAATTGAGTTTAAAATTACATTCTCAGTATTCCTTTATTGAAATTGTTGTGAATCAAGATCAGACAAAAAAAGCAGTTTGAAAAAGATTATATTTGTGATGTAAAAAATGTGCTGGACAGGGCGCAAGCTCCCTGCTCCGTTCCGTTCCGATGCATCTTCTTCCAGACAAATACATGCTCATCTTTGTTTTCCTCATCTGAGCTGGAATTTTGGCTCAAAACTGTACAGCTGGATAGTTCCAAGGTTGCTTGCCATTGTTATTGCACTGGTAATGTTAGGTTGATGGTGGGAGGAGCTATGAGCTATTGGGAGAGCATGTAAACGTAGAGTTCTCAGCAACGGGAAAGGGGTTGCTCAACACCAATGGTCCCGCCCACAACTTAGTTGAATTTCTAATGAACTACTACCACTCTGCAGAAACTATGTCCCAAAAAACAACACATCTTTTTTTCTTTAATTTGTCTCAAAAGGACTTAATCACAATTAAAAGACCACTGGGAAGGCTTTGTAAATAGATCAAACGATGATGGGAGTGGGACTTTGAAGCATCTTTTGGAAAACCAAGACCATTCCTTTGTACCTCATTGTTCAGTGAAATGTAATAACTGCTTTTTAATTCAATCTGATCCTGGAGTGTAACAGCATTCATTCACATAATTTTTCAGGTAGCATGCTCACTAACTTTTTATTCCATGCACCTGGTGCATACAGATTAGCACAACTCTGCTGCATGCTCACTCTATGCAGTCTGCTTACTTTAGATTATAATTAGATTCATAACATTGGCTCTGTATAATCCTGTGTTTTGAATAATTGCTTTTTATGTGTCACAGAGGTGCAGCAGCTCTTTAATTGTAATTATAAGCCGAAAGCTCTTGTGGTGTGGCGATGCAGATGCATTACAGAAGTCAAAAGCTCTTATTTTGTACAGGAAAAATGCAAAAATCCTACACTTGCTGCAGCAAAAGATGTAATTCCTTCAAACATGCTTCATAAAATGTCATCTGCTAAGTAATTTACTGAATAAAATGGAAAAGTAAATTTTTCTGCCATCAGTAAGTATAAAAAAACATAGTCTCTGCCCAGGAAATTAATCTGCCGGCTGTAAATTTGCCAGATAGGAATTGGTTTTGTAGCAAATTGATTGTAGTCAAAATAATGATGTTGCATTTACAAAAATGTTCCTGAAACACAATTTGTAAAAACCTGATGTGTTTATGCTGTCTAAGTTGACTTCAAAAGAATCAGACTGAATGGAACTGAAGGAGCTCTCATGCCTCCTTCTCAGATTTTTTATGTAATTTTTTGATTTCCTGTGGCGAGGTGGTTCAGATACATTTAATCTCAATAACTCCTGCCCACTGAGAGCTTGTATAGCTCGCAAAGGTCCAGGCTTCCTACAGAGTCCTTTAGCTCTGCAATGACCACCTTGCTCTGGGTGAAGCCCCGCCAGCAGTCTTCGCTTGTTGTTATTGCTGGAATTGATTGAGCTGAAAAATGAGGAAAAGGTCAGTGTAAATATGAAGCTTTTAGAGCTGATCTTAATAGTATGTGCAAACCGGCAGGAGGACGAGCTTGGCAGGGGAATTGTCGAACTAAAGCAGACAAAGAAAGTTCTGGCTTTACTGATTGAAGTTTGAAGTTCAGGAAGTTTGAGTTTTTGTGGTTCTTTGAAGAAATTAATCTAGAATTTTGCAGCAGACTACGATTTCTTTTGTTTGGGCATTACATTTTTGATTCCCGTCTTGCTCAGTTAATCGTCCTTCAGGCCTTTTTCTTTACATTTCTTTTTGCACAACAAACTGAGAGGAAGCTTAATCCATTAGGGAACCATAGGCAAGACCCTTCACACTACTTCCTAACTATGTAGCCACAGGGGTGCCCCAATTCTGAATCCCCCTGTGCCGGTCCCCAGCCCAGATAAAATACAACAAGATTGTGTCATCTGGGCATCTGGCATAAAAATCTCTGACAAAGCAGTGAAAGCGTATTCACTGTGGTGACCCCTGATGGGATATGCAGAAAGGTCAACAGCAACATAACAGAGTGGATGATGTATGTTGGGGAAGGAGTTGATATTTGGGAAGAATGAGTGGACTGAAAGACCAGATTTTTTTGCAATCCTTCTTTCTTATTGTGTCTTTTAGTGAAAATTGTACCCACACTACATACAAAAATGCAGCAACATTTTTACACAGCTAATGCTAGGTAAACATTTATTTTGGACATGGCGAACACCCCCACCCCCCACAAAAAAAAATGGGGCCAAAATCTTTTATGAGGCTCAAAAAAATATTTCAGAATCCACTAAGGAAACCAAAACACATGTTGCGGTCAGGGTCATCCAAATTAAGTTTTCAATTTATTATGGGATGGCCACAGGACCTACCTGCCAGCTCGTGGCAGAGTAATTTTTACAGTATGGTAAATGGCGTAGCCTTGTATAGCACTTTTTTACCTTCCTTGAAGGCCCAAAGCACTTTACAGTCACAGTCCTATACAATTCACACAGTGATAGCGGTAACGTTCCACCAAAGGCAATGTGAGGTTTAGTGTCTTGCCCAAGGACACTTCAACACATGGGCGGGCAAGGCATGATTTGAACCTGCAAGCTTCCGATCAGAGGTCGACTGTCCTACTACTGCACCACGGCTGCCCCTGTGAAAAATAAAATCTTCACAAAATTTCACACAGACACCACCTGTTTAAATCTACAACCACAACTAAAGTTTTGTTGACCTTTGATCTTGGGGAGAGGCTGCCATTTTGAATATATATAAAATAAAAAAATAAAAAAAGTTAATTCTTTCTACATATTTACACGCCTCTTAGGGATTTAAATCTATTGCCTCCTAACTCCTGGAGCATCATTGGGAAGCTACTTAGGAAAAGTGTTAGTTTTAAGGTTTAGAGTGAGCTCACAAAAGTGAATTGTACTAAGCGTTGGCTCAAGCTGAACAAAGCAATATGATAAACGAATATGACCATTTTAGAAATGTAGGTGTGGTTACCAAAAAACCTCAGTTGCCAAGAAAATTCAAAAGTTTATTTTTGCAGATTCCTTTTAAAATGACAAAGACCTGTTCAACACCCCCAGGCAACCAAAACATAACCTGGTTGTCATGGAGATAAAACCAAAAGAGAAACTGTAATTTTGAAAAAATATTTTAGCAGATGTTCAGCCAGTGATGGTAGGTAAAGAGGTGGCGTTGCGAGTGCGTTGGCAGGTTGCGCCACACAGCGCCACTCGCCGCTTTAATTTTATTTTGAAATGTTTTGTACGCACAGTTTCTCAGTTTCTCGCTTGAAGAGACCTGTTGGTGGTCATTTGGCCTCTTGAAGACTCTGAGTTGTTTTCAGCTACTGCCGCCTAAACCATTCAGTTTAATCTCACAATAACTGCAGCTGAGTGTATAGACTGTCTTTGTAAGAGAGGCTGGGTGTCATCTAACAGCATTATCACCTCACTTCGTTGCTACAGCTACAGTGTCAAAAAGTGCTTCTTGATTTAATGGAGTGCAGGTTTTCCAGCTTTCGCTCCTGCCTCCTTCGCCAGCTCTGGATCCTCACCTTAGGCCTCAGAGGACTTCATCTTCTGCAGGGTCAATGGAATACATATCTGTGTTTGATCTCCCTTTTGTGTGGCTGAGAGTTAGCTTCCCGGGGCAACAGCTGCTCTATTCTCCAGCCGTCGGCCCTTTTCTACATCAATAACAGCTCCGGATTATCAGAGATTATTTTACTCCAGGCACTTTGAGGAATACAAATGCTTCATCACAAAAGCAGTGGTGGAAGTTTTCCTGAACTTCTTTTTTTTTCTTATACAGCATTACTTTTTGATTTGCTGTCTTGCTTTAAAGAATTGTCCAGCGTGTAAACTGTCTGAGCTGGAAAAAACATGCAGGTTTGAAGTATGTTTGAGGTGATAGAGCTCAAATTTTGTTAGTTTTGGATCTGATAAATCCACACTGGGAATTTTCTGCCAGTGGCTTTATTTTGTTGTGCTTGTTTATATTAGCTATTATAATGATTGACAAGCCTGCATTAAAGTCAGCCTGAAGAGAAATCATTCAGTTGGAAGAGCCAATAAGAGCTGTATTTATGTATTGGAGTGTGTGGTCTGCACGCGCTTGTTTGTCTGTTTGCAAGAGATTTGCTTTAAATGAAGTCTGACCTTAGCTGGAGGAAAAGGCCTGCTTTGAAATGGCAAGGTGTTTATTGAAGTGCCCCCTCTACGCCCATCACAAACTCAAGCAAATCACTATTCATAATGTGAAAACATTCAAACGGCACACAAAGAGCAGGGGACCCACCGCCGGCACACTGTGTAAGATAAGAGGCCGGAATTGTTCATTTTCAGCAGATAATCTGCAGCAACTTCACTGTCACTCAGTAAAATGCTGCTTTTGATCTCTTTCAGTAGAAGTGGTGTTTAAAGTTGCCTATTTCTGCTGTAAAGTGGCATTCCCTGCAGTACTTAAATAGTGACCTTCCTGTTCTTTCTTATCTTCTTTTTTTTGCAGATTACTTAAATTGACAGAATATTTTTTTATCTACATGTGTTTGCATCATTTTAAAAATGTTCTCTTTTGGATTTTTTCTTTCTCAGGACCTTAGCGGCACTTTGAAGAGCCTGCTGTCTGAGTGGTTCTCTGTGGGTCTGCTCAGGCTGGAGAGGATCACCTGGCAGTCTCCATGTGAGATCCTACAGAAGATCAGCCAGTACGAACCTTCCTGCACCACACTAAGGGGTTTTCTTCTACCTGTTTGAGCTCAGTCTCATCTCCATGGGGACTTTTTTTTTTTTTTTTTACCATCTTAAATAACTTATTCTCAACATCTTACCTGCAGCTGCTTGTGTTTTTGTGCAAAACTCAGTGAAATTATTCCAAAATGTCCATTCAAGTTCGTATGTCAAATTGAGTTTTAATTTGAAGTGAAAAAAGAATAACAAAAATCCTACAAAAATATTAATAACATTGAACCCTTTTAGAGACGCACTCCAATCATCTTTTGATCTATTTTCCAATCCTTCCGATGATCTGTAAATTATGATTATACTCTTTTTAGCCAAAATGCTAGCTTACAGCCCCTCACACCACTTAACTTAACATTACCAATGCAACAAAAAAAGCGAGCAATATGGGATTGCGACTGTAAAGCACTTTGGGCCTTTAATGAAGGTAGAAAAACGTATTCTCCATTTACCATGTCACAATAAAATGTGTTTTTCTACTTTAAGACAAACAGTTGTTCAACGCAATATTTATCTGAAATGTATTTCTCAAAAAAATAATCATTTTATTGTTTCTGGTCCCTCAGAAGCTGGAATATTTATGCAAATTCTCTGTTTTAAGGATCATTGTAGGCCCTAAGATAGGTCAATAATTGAAAATAAGTTTTATTCATCAGTATAGTAGCTTCCTAAAAAAAAGTCAATCTACTGCTTAAAATAGAATTTTAAAAACTGTTCTTTGTTTATTTTCACTTCTTAGAATAAGAAAATGACCGTAATAGCTTTTTGAAAACCACATCATTTAAAAATAAAACGGCTATATTATATTTAAATCATAAAGTAAACATTCGATTTTGGAAAGAAAAATACATCTACATTTAGTCGTCTTCATATATGAGATAAATAACTTAAAAATGCTGCAGATGTATAAACAATGCTAATTTTAAAAACTGTAGAAAAACTTTAGTCCCGTCTTTGCAAACAAGCACTGATTAATGTTGCTGCATTTGAATGAATTCTCCTATGGTTGAATAATTTCATCAGCCTCCCTCACAGAATCAGCAAACACTAAAAGCTAAAATGTAGTAAAGCACTGCATTTGGAACACTAATGCAACAACCTGTTGATTAGGCTGCACTCAATGTTCCTGCGTTTTCTTCACTTTTGCTTTTTAAGTGCATTGCTGCTGCAGTTTCTGTTGTTCTCCAAACACAACCTCTGAAGTCTGTAACTGGCTTAATTGATTAAGAAATAATGAAGCAATGGCTCACACCTGTCCACAGAACAGCTTTTTAGTCAACTGTCCAAATACATTAAAGGTCTGTAATTTCTAAACCCTGTTTCCCTTTGTTTGTGCCAAACAGCAGCTCTGTGATTAGTCAGAAACCTGGTCCACCACCTGAGCCAGTTTCTCCGCTTCATCATTTGAATGAGGTGGAGTCAAAGCCCAGTTCATTAAAATAAAGAAATAAAAAAAACGTGTTTGCTACTTTTGGACCATAATCAGTTTTCATGTAAATAAAACACAAAGCAGAGAATTGAATTCACTTAAATATTATATGTGACATTTGTCCTCCTGAAGGGGTCGAGGTCTAGTCCTGAGTCAAGTGTTTTAATCTTAGCAGATAAAAAGTTTTGATGACTGTTAATGCAAATGAAACCATAACATTCATCTATATGCTGGCAAATGATATACGTTTACATGCTGTTACAATTCACGGGACATTGCGGTCAAAATAAACGTTTTAAATTCATTTTTGAATAAGAATAGCTGAGGTGTGGGGGATAATAAAACATACTGGGGGATAGGAGTTGCTGAGACCTTATTTCAACAAATCTAAGATATTAGCATTGAGCATTGATTCAAGAGCACACAACACATGTTTTCTGCTATAAATATCCAAAACTCACAAGGATTTAGACTTTACCAACCTTTTAGCCTTCCAAGTGTCAAAGAGTAAGAGCAGGAGCCCACGGACCGGTCCTTCTGAACTAAAAAGAAGGAAAGAAAGTTCTCAGACCAGTCCTTTACATTATCCTTCTAAATAAATAACTTTTCTTCAACAAAACTTAGTTCACAAGAAATTCAAAGCATTCAAGTTTGGATGCTAAAGACACAGATTGTTTACAGAACTTCTAATTCACCAAAAATAATTTACAATCAGTTTTAGCAGTAAAAACTAATGATATAACTTTTGGTACAACATATACTTATCTGTGTATTAAATTTCTCAGTATTCCATTAAAACTGTGCAACTCAGCAGCCTAAATAATTTATTAATAGTAATGAACCTGTATGAGATTGGTTCCGTCTGCTTCATTATAACTTTATTTCATGTCCACAGAGATCATGCAAAATATGAACAATCTTTAAAGCTCTGACCCCCAACAAACAGTTTATGTTTATTTATCCTCAAAAGGATCATCCTTAAAAGAATGATCCAATAACTTAATGCACTTTTATTTCTGCAATAATAAAACACTAGATCCATGTGTCGTGATTATAATTCAGAAAGTGGCCCAACCCGCCACTTCTTTTTGCTTTGGAGATTTGATAATTAAAATAAAACACTGAATGTTAAAAAATACTATTACAATAAAACACAGTTTCCAGTTTGCAGTAGCAATTTAAACATCTACCTTCCTTTTTTTTGCAATGTTGCTGCTTCTCTGATTGCAAATATGTAATTATAAAGTTGTAAATTACTTTTTACTAAACCTATGAAGTGTTGGTTTAAACTTTTGCCCTTTGATAGCTCTGTAACAGTGACCCCTGTGACCTTACCCTTTGAAACTTCAATGCATCCTTGCATGAAAAAAGTCACTTTTTATAATTTAAACAGCAGATAAAGTAACAAAATCATTAAAAAAGCAATTAAAATAGGAACAGCAGAGCTATAACATTAACCAGGCTATAAAACTGAAATGGCGACCATGTCCTCTCTGCCAGGTATGAGGCGGTGCATCCTGTGAGGAACTGGACTGACTTGAAGCGCCGGGTGGGTCCATATCGGCGTTGTTATGCCTTCACCCACGCTGCCATGCCAGGCGAACCCTTGGTGGTGCTACACGTGGCTCTGACGGAGGAAATCTCCGATAACATTCAGGTCTGAGCATATAACCCCGAGCTGCTGTCATTGTTTTTGCTGCTTATTTTGCTCCATCATTTTGAGATGAGTTGAGTTTGTTTCTGTGTGGAAAAGCAATAGCAAGCGCTTTGAATGGCACGTCCCCGTGTGAGCAGCCCTCGATTCTTTTTCTTGTGTGAGAAAACTGTGCCATTTCACAACACTGATATTTGATCATATTTCAAAGTGTGAAGCTTTCCTGATTTTTGTTCCAGGAGCTCGCAAACTGTTCATTTGTAGCTATTTCCAGCTTCAGCGCTGCACCTTTAGAAATGGGTTTGTGTCGAGATGCTGGATTTATGTCGGTCACTCAGCAAAGGTGTGTTTGTTCCCTCAGAGTATTGTCCGTGAGTTTGCAACCCTGGACTCGGAAGAGGATGTCAACAAGATAAATTCTGCCATCTTTTATTCCATCTCCTCAACCCAGGCTGGTCTGCAAGGAGTGGAGCTTGGCAACTACCTAATCAAGAAGGTGGTGCGCGAACTGCAGGTGGGTAAAAGGAGGCTAAAAAAAGAAGTTGAGAAGCAAACAGGAGCAAGCTGCATTTACAACCTTTTTAGGCTTAAGCAGCTTTAAGGATTGTAGCATCCACAGTGGTCTTTTGATCTTTTTCATAGGTGTGGGTTTTTAAAAAATTAAATTAAAAGGTCAGACAAGTATTTTTGTTCTTAAATACTAAAATAACAGTATCAAATAACCATTTTATTGGATGTAGCTGTGAAAGAAGACACTTTACTTTAGTTCTATCAGCTTTCTTTGTGTTTTTTTAGTTCCAAATGCATGCAGGCTTGTGCAGACATTTGCAGTTCCTTCTGGGCGGAACAAGTCAAACTCTATGATCTCAGTTTTGACCAAATGTAGTCATTTTAGAAACAAAATTAAAATAATTATATATTATATAATTCTCTAGGATTAGCTCAGGAAAAACCACTGGGTCAACTCTGGCTGCAGACACCCCTCCCTCCCATTTTTTGTTGGTATTTATTTATTAGCTACTGGTCAAGATAAATTTAAATATATATACACCCCCCCCAAAAAAAAAACAAAAAAACAAAAAAACAAAAACAAAAACAAAAAAAAAACAAACAAAAAACAAAACAAGTTTGAAAACCCAGAAGGAATTGTTTTTGGCATCTCCAGACTTAGAAGGTTCGACAGTTAATAGAGTTGATGTTTATTGTCACTGAATTTGTTTTAAAAGAGCCAAACAGCTTCACGATGGGCTCGCTTTCCGTGAAACAACCTTCCAAATGTCATTTGGTTTGTTTGGAAGCCATCCTTTTTGTTTCAAACAGAATCGGATTCCTTCAAGTGAAGCTTCCACTCAAACTGTAATTTTTTGTTATCTTTTTGCTCCTGTGGACTTTGACATAAACATGCTCAGTGAAGCTTGTTAGGTCTGAACTCGACTTCTGAGACCGTGGAACTTGCTGTGACATCTGTTATTGTAGGGATTGGTAACTGCCTTCAATGCTGTTCCCTTCTGAGTAATCCTTAACACTGTAGAATATAGAACTCCTTCCTGTGGAAACAGTTTTTAAAAGCCTGTGTTTTTGTTTCACTCTTCTGCCATGATCAAGCACACCCAAAGGCTCAAATCTTCTTTTTAAATAATTTTTTGTCAAAGAAATATTTTTTACAGGAAAAAATGATTACATTGAATTCATCTTTGTCCTACAAAAAGATGCACTGTGACTGGAAGGTTTAATTATGCTTTAATATAAGGCTGAAGTGGGAGTCTGAACTTTTGTAGATTACTGTACATCAAAGCAGAACTGCACTCAGCAGACAGCCAGCAATGACATTTATTGCATCTCTCTCAATAAGAACACAAGGGCCCTTCATTCTGGGCCACTTCACCCTGCACTTGTTAATGATTGGAACCCTGAATGAAGCATTATAAACCACTCTACCCAACAGATGGGGAAAAACACTTTACAGCATATCCTCATAAAATCAGCCTTAGGCAGCTTCAGCTTTATTTATTCACATAACAGGACTATTTGGATTGCTGTAAGTGGCTTATCTAGTGGCGTTTTTACTAATGAAAACAAGGTGTGTGCTGTTTTGTGCTCGAACTGGAATATTTTTAAATTTAAAGCCTTAGAAATGCCTTTTTTAATCAAATCTTCATGAAAGAAAAAAAAAAAGACACGTGACCTTAGATCAAACATTTTAAAATGTGATGCGAGCTGCTTTTTTCTTCACTGTCTTCATGTAGAATAAAGTACAAGAATCCCGAAGCGCTGGTGTTAAAAAAGGTGGTAGATTTTAGCTGTAACAGTCAGAAAAATGTCATGCCTTCATTTTATGAAAATATTTCTGCCTGGATTGCTGTAATGTCAAAACCGTCTGATCCGTTTGACATTAAAAGCAGTAATCTAAGGAGTAAAGTACATTTTTATCAGCATCTCTTGATGCAAGCATGCATTAATCCTGGAAGGAGAGAACATTTTGGTGACATTTAAAAAATAAATGCCCCGGAGACTTATGATCAGGTAAAAATATGAGCAGATACTTTAAACTGAACATTCCGCTAAATGTTTTCTTCCTTCTGTCAACTGAAATTTAACTACCAACAAAATTTTAATCTACAAACAAATCTTAAAGGCAAATGTAGTAAATGTTTACCAGCTCAAACAAAAGGCATCATAAGTTCTTCACTGGAAACACTAATCCCTTATTTTTAACTATAAGTCTGCTGTTGGATGCGTCAGAGTGGGACCTCGCAGGTTTTTGTGAATCTTTGTGTGTCTTTTTCTATGGCTGGGTTGATAAAATTGATTAAACAATCTGAGTTGATCTAAGCTTAATCGTTAGATAATTGATCCATAAAAGCAGAGATTGATCTAACGCATAGAGCTAAAGTCTGCTAACTTGATTCTAACGTACAAAGGAATTGTCTAGGACGGCTAATGCTAACACTCGGTCAACCTAAACATACTGTCCGGGCTACATTAACAGCTATATATACTCAGTGAGTTTTCCAAACTCTTTTAAAGAAATATTTCTTTTGAAAAGTAACTGTTTGTGGTGCAGCGGTAGGGAGGTCGACCTCTGATTGGAAGATTACAGGTTTGATGCCCGCCTTGCCCAGCCATGTGTCAAACTGTGCTTGGGCAAGATGCTGAATCCCACATTGCTTCTGGTTGAAGGTTGGCGCTAGTGGTCAGGTAGAAAAGCGCTTTTTACAAGTATTTACCATTTAGCGTTTTTGAATGCATTGCATCTACAATAGGCTGGAGTACAAGTTTGCTACTTAAGTGCGAACTTGTAGGTGAAGAACAGGAAGTGTGTCTTGCCTTGTCTACTTTCCCTGCCTATAGAGGAGAGTTTGGATTTTGATGTGGTCAGAGCTACAGTAAAAAGGCATGAATTGTCTGGGATTTGGATCTCTCACATTGTTCCAGTCAGAAATCCATCCTTGTGGATTTGGAGGCAGACTTGTTACATTTCTTTATGCAATGGGGACATGAGAAACATTTATATAAGTCCAAGTGACATCTGTGCCGTCGTTCAGGCACTTTCAAAAGCCCCAATATCACTGTAAGGTTTAGGTCTTGTTTAATAAAAATCTTGATAGATTTTTTAAGTACCAATTTTAGTTCTCTGTTCAATTTTGAAACCATTTTGAGGTTTTTAGCTTGATTTAGCAGTGTTTAGCAATAATGCAGACATGTGTTCAGGATCTTGAGGGAATTGTACCTCTAACCTCGCCATTGTCTGTGCTGTTTTTTCTTTTTTTCACTTGAAAGCTACATTTACAAAGACTTGTAACCTTTGGAGGTCCAGAGTTTTTTCCCAGAGCTTTACCTCACATAAAGGGAAAAAGAGGAACATTGCTGCCACAGAAAGATCACTGTAATGACGGATGGATGATAAAGTGGGAATGAAAAGGTCAAAGTCGTGATTTAAGGTGAAGAAAAGATGTCTTGCCTTTCTGTGCAGATTAGGCCCTAAAGCACGGTTGAGGCGCTGGTAGTCCTCCTCCAGGGCTTTCCCTCCTGTTTCTCTTAACACCTTTGTACAGTCTTCATACTCATTTCCACCACTCTCTTTCCTGTTGACCCTTCGTACTCCGAACAGGTTGGAGTGAGGATGGTAAAATCTGCCATGATGAAGTGAGGAGAAGCACAATGTGGAGAGCCAGCAGGACACGAAAAGTGAGACGGCACGCTTTTTGAGATGACGGCAGGGTGAAATCAAAGAGGAAAAAAGGCAAACAATGTTGCAGCGCCAGGCAGACGGCGGCGTATTCCACCCGGGGTTGTCTGACACTTTCACTTTCATCTGCTGCTGCCTTTCACTTTTCTACTTTTCTACCTGTCGCGCTCTTCCATCACTCATCAATGCAGACTCTGAAGCCCGAATATGAGCTTGGAAGGGAAGTGTGAATTTCTTTTTTTTTTTTTTGCTTTGAGAGAAAAAGGACAGTGGGTTGGTAGAGAGTTCATGAAGCGGGTTAGTGGATGACACCTTTATGTGTGGGCAGGGAAGAAAAGATGGAGATGCAGAGGCAGGAGAGAGGAAGGTATGACAACGAGGGATGGATAGGGGGTCCATCCATCTCCATCAGCAGGAAAAGATTATAAAGCATTGGAGTTGATTTGTAATGAAATCTCTTGTCAGCAGACCTAAGGGGTCGAGCTGCAGCACAAACAAGGAAATGTTGTTTGTGTTTTGACACTTCGGCTGAGCCTTCATATGGTTTATTTGCGCTGCTGCAGACTCCACACCCTCATTCTGTTAGCTCCTCGTCATCCCCCCCCATGCCAGGGGTTTCTGCATCTCCCTGTTCATGAATGCAGAAGTTGGCATCAGTTTTTTAACAGAATTGAGAAAATAGTCCCTAAAATGTGTGCTAAAACTTCATTTTCAAGCACTTTTCTATTTAGCATCTTGGGATGTTTTTCTGAAACTTTTTTTATTTAAGAACATAATGAGTTATTTTGCTTCGAAGCTTAGTCTGTCCTGCAGCAGTCCTGGACTAACAGAACCAGACTGGTTTTTTCAATGCTTCTTCCTGACGGCGCCTATGTGCGAAAAATTTGCCGAACCACATATTAAAAAAAAACTCACATAATCTGCACACACCTGATACCCGGGGAAAATGAACTTTTGAAATGGTAAGAAACCCCCATCACCCCCCCTAAAAAAGAAAAAAGATGACATCACAGAGGAAGAAACCGTCAAAAAATGAATGGGACCAAAAATTTTGTGGGAATAAAAAAAAATGTCGTTAACGAAACCACGACACACGACTCGGAAATATCCAAAAGAAGTTTAGAAATTGTTATGGGTTGGTCACAGGCCCCATAGCTTGGTGGCCATTTTGTGGAAAAATATTAGTTTTGGCAATTTTCTCATTTTGCACCTATGGGAAAAGAACATTTTTGTTCCAGCGATCTTCACAAAATCTCTGGCAGGCTACTTGGGGAAAAAATGTTAGTTTTGTTAAATTTTGTGTCAATCTCACAAAAGTGGCATTCACTCACATTTTTTTTAACCAAAATATAGTAAAAATGTAACAAAACAATATGGATAAGACAGTATGACATATAATATAGAGATATTAGGAATGTGGGTGTGTTTAACAAAAATTCTCAGTTGCCAAGGAAAACCATAAGTTTACTTTGATCAATTTTTCTCAGAATGACATAGACCTGTTCGTCACCCCCAGGTGACCAAAAAATTAAATGGTTGCTATGGAGATAAACCCAATAGAAAAGCTGCCACTTTAAATAAAAGTGTTTTTTTAATGAATTTGTCACGTGCAGATCTGATCAGGTTGGCAGAGGCAGCGGGGGAGAGTAGCAGACACTTAGTCGTTGAGGAAGTGTTAAGGGTGGGCATACCGTAACAGGAAGCACATCTTTTATAAGTGTCCATTATCACTTTTTAATGGAAACTCTACAGCCAATCAGAATTGACTGTAATTGCAAATATAAGTAAGAACTGCTGCTTAACTCACCTAATAGATATGTTTAACCTCAATATTTGCAATGCAATAATGAATATTCATTTCTTCTGCTTCAACATTGTGTGTGTTATAAACTTTGTCTGAAATCTAAACACTAACATTTAATTTAAAAGAATTTTTGCCACAAAAACATTCAGCTTTTACTAGTCACTTCAGTTTGGATTGAATTTATTATTCATGTAAAACTTCTCTTCTTCTGTTTCAGAGCGAGTTTCCTCACATGGCCCAGTTCTCCAGTCTGTCTCCCATCCCAGGCTTCTCGGTTTGGCTTCAGGGCATCTTGAACCAGTACAGGAAGGACAACAGGGGCTCAGACCTGCTGTCCGAGTCTGAGTGGAGGGAGGTGGAGCAGGCCACGGACTCCAGTCCTGGGAGCCAGGCCACGGATGCGCTCCGTAAGCTCATCAGCAGCGGAGAGTGGATGCGCTCAGAGAGGCTAAGCAGCGTGTTGGAGCCCATCCTCATGCGTCTCTGTGCGTGGTACTTGTATGGGGAAAAGAGGCGGGGCTACGCTCTCAACCCGGTGGCCAACTTCCACCTGCAAAACGGTGCGACCATGTGGCGGCTCAACTGGCGCGCTGACACCAGCCCCAGGGGCGTGGCCAACTCTTGCGGGATCATGGTGAACTTTCGTTATTTCCTGAACGAGACATCCAAGAACAGCGCCCTCTACCTTCAAAACAAAGTGGTGACTGCTTCAGAACAGGTGCTGGGACTGGTATCCCAGTTTCAGAAGAACAGCAAACTGTGACAAAAACCAGAGCCGTTTTTGGTTTGCAGCTTCGATTGCACATGTAGTAAATACCAGATTGAGTGAGATGTTTATTGTCAGTGATTTTTGCTCCAATATCAAAGGAACATCTGCATTCACAGAAAAACTAGAAATGTATCCTAAAGTATTATTTTTGAAATCAAATTAAAGCAATTCCCTCATGATGTAACTCATGCCAGCTGCCTGTTTTGCTTCATTAGTTTCTAGCTGGAGCTGTGTGATACCAAGTAAGAGAATCACCGGACAGACTGCTGCTAGTGAAGCTCAGGGCATCTGTCAATACCAGAGCATGCTCATGGATAACCGTGTGTGTGTGATGCTGAAGCTGGAGTGATTGGGGGGTCGGCACCTCTTGGAATAAATGATATTGATATTCTTTCATCTGGCTGAGCTGTTGCATTCCACTGGGTTTGTCTACACCTGCACTAAACACGAAGACGTGAGCTTACAAAGCACCTTCATGACTAAACATGAATTCTTTTCATGTTTGTGTTTCATAACCAGCTCATTTTATGCTGTTGCTCACTCTGACCCTGGACTAATGTTTTTGAACATTTTTGCCCTGGTAGACGCCCACACATGTTAGCACCCCCTCAGGAGGGCCATCCCGGATGTCCTAACTGCTCTGTACAGGTGCCAAGCAGAACTCATATCAGTCCATTGTTGTGAAATAATATATCACAGCAAGTTGACTGTGAAATTACATTTTATCTCTCCAAGGAGCCAAACTTTCTTTTCATTTTTTTCCAACCTCTTCCCCACGCTCCCTCGTTTTTTTCCCACTCTGCGCCGCTCTGTGTCCTAGAAACTAATGGAGTGAGAAATAAAGTTAAAGTAAATGGCTAGATTGATGGTGTTCAGTTGTGAAGTGGGGGTGGGGGGTTGCGCGGTGGGGGAATAAAGAGGCATAAAGAGGACGGTTGATTAAAGGATGCCCTTGAGAGACGAGTGCCAGCATCTCTGGAGATGTTGGTGACAAAAAGAGACATCTTTGTGAGCAGACATGTAAAGATGATCGGATGGCTTTCACAATGCATGGGATGGACACAGGGGTAAGGGTTGCTATGGAAACAACACTGGTCCAAAAATGCCTGTTTCTTGCGTGCTTTTGCTTTGACTCACACTAATGAACAACAATAGCCGTGAATCTGTCTGGGTTCTAAGGCCACAAGTTTTTTTTTTTTCATAAATTCTTTTTGTTGAATCTGTTTTCTTGTGAAAGAAAGAACTTCTGTTTTTTAGGCTCTTGAACCAGAAAAAGAATTGCTCATGGTGGGCAGTTGTAGCACTAAAATTAGATTATCTCTTCATTAAAAGCAGGAATCTGTTTCCCTACACCTTATAGACTCATGAGTTAAAAAAAAAGTAATTTATGAAATACTGAACCAGTCTACTTTCTAAGTGTTTAACAAGTTTAATTTAAAGGAGGCTTTGAAAATGAATGTGGCCTGATCTTATAAGATAACGCGGCAGAGAAAGGCAGCAGTTGACTTGATTAAAGATCAGTGATCAAACATGAAGAAAAGGTAGAATTGGATGGAAAATGAGAAAGTCTTCTGATCCCTAAAGATTTGGAGACCCGTCTCGGTTTTCATCTCATCAGATTGCAGCTTTGTCATATTCCCCGGTTGTGCATGTGGCTGATAACGGCTTCAGAACCAACTTCAATATCTTTCTACATTTCAAAGAACCGCAGAAGACCTAATTACGATTGATTACAAACTCTCGGGCACAGAAATTCATGCTTCATTTTAAAATATTTCACCGACAATCCTAATTTTGCAAGACGTTACACGTGTGAGGGTTTGGTAGTGGTGCATTTCATTGCGAAAAATTGCTTTAAAGAAGCTAATGGATTTTCACAGATCAAAGTGACCAGAGATGCTGAGAGCAGAGGCTTTTTAACAAGAAAATCCCTGCTGTTCATGCCAGAGATTTAAACACCTTTCATTCGCATGGGCATTGTTAGCATCAGGAAAAAATAGCTCTTAAACTCAAAATTGAATAAATGATTTTAAAAAATTAGCAGTAAAATATTGTTATTGAACACATCTGATCAATTCTCAGTAATCCACCTTTTTTCTAAATGTTCTGATGTCTTCTGTCAGAGGCGTCTGGTTACATTAAATGTTGTGCAGTGTGCTCCACCAAATCAATATCAAAGTCATTCTGCTGCCATGATGTCCAATATTTCATGTTTTTTCTGAAACAGGGGACTGTTAAATGAGATGATGAGAATGAGATGTTGAATCAAGCTGAACAAACCAATGTCTACATAAAATATGGATATATTAGGAAGGTGGTTAACAAAAATCTTCTATTACCAAGAAAATTCAAAAGTTTACTTTTTTCCAACTCTTTTAAAGATACATAGACGTGTCCGTCACTCCCGGGTGACCAAAGCAAAAGAGTGTCACATCTGACTGATCCTCAAAGACACCTTCAAAGGTTATTTGGAGCCAACTTCATCCCCGTGAGGAAAGCTATTTTGAGCTGGTGCTTTCAGATTTTAAGTCCTAATTTGACCTTATATGAACTTTTTGTAAATTTCCCATATGACAAGAGTTTTATTTGAAAAAGAAAATTGATTTCTGGGAAAAAAATCTGCCAAGACATGTAAATGATTTGTTATTATTCTTTTGGAGAAATGTTTTTTTAGATAAAGTTTATGCATAAAGGAGCCCATGTGAAGTCCTTGCTCTGATGCAGCACGGTCAAGTATGGTAGCAGGGCCTGAATGGACGAGTTCTTGGAAACAGCAAACACGAAGGAGTGAATTTTCCTCAGAAGGGAGCCAAGTTTAAGTACATGCTCTGAAATTTTGCCAGGTTTGAGCTTTTTTGTAGCACAGTCCTGACATTTAAATGAAATGGATGCCCCCCCCGCATGGCTTAGCTAACCTATTACAGCGAGGGCTTTTGTACGCATGGTGTAAATGTCATTGTGGTTCTATTCACTGCAGCATTCAAAGGTTTGTGATGACATGAGCAAAGTGGGATTTTCAGATGATGCTGGACTGGCTGTATACCTGCAGGACACTTGCCTCGCTCCGTGTGTGTGGGGGGAGGGGGTTACTCAGGTGTGTTAATCTATTCTTCCTGCTTGCTGTCCCTGGCCCTCCCTCATGCTTCTCATCTCACATCATCACCATTCTCCACCCCTCCAACCCCCCCTTCCCCTGTGGTAACCCAGCCCTGCATCTTCAACCCGTCCAATCCTTTGGACCGTCTTCAAAGGGTTTCATGGTCTATGAGCAATCAGGACACGTGCACAGAGGTGGCGTTCTCGTGTGCAAAGCCACACACACACACACACACATCTTTGGAGATCCAGACTTCCTTAAATCTGCCTTTACTTCACACTAAGTAACCTTTAGGGGGCAGTAGAGTTTCACTGAGACTGCTTTGTCTCTGGTTAAAACAATGCTTCTCTGTGGTTTTGATTCACTAAACAGCGTCACTCCTTTACGTTTCAAATTTACCATCAACTCACTTTCCTTTCCTCCACACCGTCTTCTTCCTGTTTCTCCTCCCCCTCCTTTCCTTTCAGATTCCCACTGGTACAGTCGAGAAGTCTGAGATTGACAGATCGCCTTTATCTGGTTATAAGGTGTAATTAAAACTCATTTGGCTTAGTGATGCCATTTTCTGCCCCCTTCATTCACTGCAATTAGTCAGTATTAGCTGACCCGACATCTTCTATCAGATTAAGTTATTGAATGGAAAATAGGTAAACAGGCAGAGGTAGCGGTGGCAGCACCCAAGGGTAACTAACAGCTGCTTTGAGCTTCACCGCTACACAGCCTGAAAGACGGGTGAGAACTTTCTCTGAAACGGACACACCGGAATTGATTTGCCCAAGAAGCACACACATATGTGTGCACGTCGGCATAAAGCAAACACCAGCTCAGCTCTCTGTAACAGATTAATTGATCAGATCAACAGTGTGAGGCTCACAGAGGCTGATCACTCACTGTCAGAAGTCCTTAAAGGCTAATTCACCTTCACTTCCTCACACTCTCCTCCTGGCTGTGTCTTCTCAGCGATGTTTTGATAACTGTGTCTTCTGTAAAAGTTGGTGGGTAAAATGATTTACTTCTTACAAGGAGCTTTTTCTTATTTTGATTTTCTCAGCAGTCTTAAGTCATAACTGTCGTGACGGGTGAATACGGGTCATCTGCAAACATAAAATGGGTAAACCTTAAAGTACCCCTCTGTCTTTTAATTATGATTATGCTATTTATGGTAAAAATAAAGAAAAACTTTGTCGTTCTCTAAGACAAAGTTTCAGCAGTATCAGAAATTCATTAGAAATTCAATTCTGAGTTGTGGACGGGACCGTCAACCCCCCCTTCCCATCATCCATCTGTTTTCCTCTGTTAGTTTACAGCTCCTCACAACCACGAGCCAACCACATTTAATCTGCTCCTGATTCACAACAATTTGAATAAAGAAATACTCAGAAACGCAATTTTAATCTTAATTTTCATTATATATCCTCCATTGTGGTTGAAATGCCACAAGAAGATGTTTACAAAACCAAAAACTCGATTTTCATGGGAGTGGATCTTTAACGGAGCCCACAAGTCTTGGTTGTGGACCAAACCCTGGTAAACCCATAGAGTGAAAATGTTCATGCATGTTTTACCTGAACGCTTCATCTGCATTGGCTGCTCTGTGGATGGCTTGTTCCTGACCAATTGTGGATCATCTGCCATCAGTCTCGCAGCAGCCTCTCTCTCATCACCTCCCTCTGATGTTTCTCTGCCTTTTGCAGCTACTAAAGACTCTCAACTCCATTTAAGCTACATTTTACCCTCCAGAGTTTGCCCTTCTTCCTGTTCTCATCTACGTCATCTTGTGCTCCTGCTCAGTGCTGAGACTGCCCTCTGTTGATTGGAGGACGCTCTTGCCATGCTCCTGTCTCTTATCTAGAGGTTTGTTTTTACCTGCGCCATTAAAACCTTCATTATATCTTATTGAACGATTCTTATAATTTGGGGTTTCAGACAAACATTAAAGAAGTAGGTGAGACGTGTTGTACAGACTGTCATTTTTACAACCCCCTCCCCAAATCCTGCGTACTGTGCAAGGAGCCCCTTTAGTGCTGTTCACTTGATAAGTATGGGCTCCTTGCACACATCTTGAGGTGCAATTAGGAAATTAGACACAGTGTAGTTTGTGTGGACATCCTGCGTGCACTTAGTATCACATGCACACCATGTGTGTGCACCATTCACGTGCGGTCAGTAAGGTGCCAGTATGGGCATCTTACTAAAACCTAGGGCATGGTATGAGGACACTGTGTGACAGCGTGTAACTTACATTCTCCTTACCAACACTTCACAATACACTCACCACATGCATGACAATGGTACATAACATTTTCATGACGTCCTTTGAGGTGGCTGTACAAAACTCAAGGGAACTTCAAGACTCGCCTCTTTTGAGATGTGACCGCTCTTCTCTATGACCCTCCATGGACCTGGACTACATAAAAGCCACAGCAGTCGAATGGGTCAACCCACGTAGGGGTACATGTGACCAAGGTTTTAGCAGCACAACTGAAGTATTGGAGTCTCAGGATGGAAAGTTATCATTTGTAAATTTCCATGCCTTATGTACTTCTTTTTCCTGCTGTTATTGCTTTCAAACTTTGATTTCTCTTAAGTCTGATGCTCTCTGAATCACCTTTGCTCATGAAGTTTGGGCCTCTCTGGTTCAGTACCACTATTTCAGTCAAGTGTGTCATTGAAAGGCTCAAACTCTCATCTCTCAGTATGTTTGACGGCTGGAAACAATAGATGTTTTTCTGAACTGATGCGTTTCTTCAGGGGACTTATTACTCAAACCCATCTACATTTATTATACTTCACAGACAGTGCCCTATTCAGATTAAGGGTTTCTCCCGAGACTTTGCATTACACTGTCAAATAGATGATGAACCCACATGAGACAGATTAAACAAGATTAAAACTGTACAGTCATGCTAATCATTCTTTGACAGTGCACTTAGGCACAACGGTACTTTGTGGTGAACGCCAGCGTCAGCATGCTAATATTTTCCCAGTCACATGTTTGGCAAAAAGGCTCACGCTCAGGACTTCATGTGCTGTCACTCTGACAGATTTATCCCTCATGGATGTGTGAAGCTGGGAGTTTGGGATAAATGCTCTGCTGTTGGAGGTCCCTGTAGAAACAGCAGGAACCTGGTTTAGACGGCCAGCAGAGGGTCAGAATCATTTCAACTGAGACTTTCACCAGGGTGGCATTTTGTCACCAATCCTGTTCATTACTTGAATGGAACAAATTTTATTTTGCAGCCAAATGGCAGCAAATTTTAGCTTTGAGAATCTCTGAATCTTTTCACCTCTGCAGTTCACAGATGATGTGGTCTCCTCAGGCCAGGACCTCCAGCTCTTGCAGTAGAGTATGGTACAAGTCTGATGCCAGGAAAAGCCGCCTCCAGGTTAGGAATACGTTTCTTTTCCAGTGAAATGAGTTGACGTATCTGGTCGTTGGATTTATAAGTAAATGAAGATTGATATTTTTGCGTTGCCAGATGGATTGGGCAAGCGCCTGCAAGATTGCAGATTTTGGACCAATCTGATGGGTCTTCTCTTCTTCCTACCACAAAAAATGGATACAGTCCCAGATAAAGGCAGCATCATACCCTATTTCTTCCCTCTGCGGGTAGAATTAGGCTATGAAGCTTGGCCATCTGGGAACAGCTCGGAGTAGAGTCAGCACTGCTCCACATCAAGAGGAGCCAATTGTAATAGTTTGGTCAAGAATGCACCTGGAAGATGACCTAGTGAAACATCACAAACACTACCAACCAGGAGGAGGCCTCCTGACATCTGACACTCTGGAGAGATTGTATCTGTCGGATTGTCTGGGAACATATCTGATTCTCACACCCCCCAACCAAAAAAATGCTGAAAGAGGCAGCTATAAAGAGGGTGATGAGGGGAAATGTTCTACGACTGCTATTCCTTTGAACTAAACTCTGGACGAGTGACATATGATGGATAGAAATGGATGGAAGTGACCGCAGCTGAGATGCTTGAATCTGAATCCCCTCAAGATGGACTGTATTGTCTTCAGCCTCAGGCAAAGAAGTCTGCGTTGAATTTGGAAACTATTTGATAGTTGTGTGTTTCTCTTTCTTTTCAGTGAGAATTCAAGACTTACTACATCCAATAAAACCCCCATTCACACTCTAATATCTTTAGTAGGTCCACAGATGAATTTTGCAATGATTTTATGGTTAAACTCACACTTTCTTTGCAAGAAATGTGATTTTTGGGAACTGCACTGAACAGCCACCCAACATAAATGTTTTAAAGCAGTTCTGCTCAGATGAAAACTCTCTTAAAGAAAATACACAAAAAAACACACAAAAACACAAAATATAACAATCACTGATGTTTAATTCATTGATTTTTTTGGGAATCTGAAAATACACACGTGCAAATGATCTGTTTACAGAAGGTTTTCAAATGTGGTCAAACTGCTGAATGTAAACCATAAATGGTTAAGTCTACCCCTGTTCTTTCTGTTGATGTTATTAAAACAAATTTAAAATATTAATAAAAAGTGTTAGATAGTTGGGCTGCACAGGGGTGTAGTGGCTACAACTCTCACCTCACAGCAAGAAGGCCCCGGCTTGAATCTCAGCTGGGTCCTTTCCGTGCAACCGTGGATGTTCTCCAGGAGCTCCTGTTGCCCCATAGTCCAAAAACATGCCTCACAAGTTAATTCGTATATTTAATTTGCCCCCAAAGTGTGAACAAGTGGCTCTGCAACAGAATGACAACCTGTCCAGGCTGTATAACACTGTCGCCCAACAGCCCAGTGACCCCAAAGGCAATTCGCCAAGGTCAAAGATGGGTGGATTGGTGGCTATATCAGATCAGGGATGGGCAACTCCAGGCCTCGAGGACCACATTCCTGCATGTTTTCCAATGTATCTCTGGCATGTTCTAATTAGCTGGACACACCTGATCCAGGTAATCAGTCATGAGTAGGGCTTGGACATCTGGAAATCATGCAGACACTACGACCTGTCTATCCCTGTATTAGATGGTTGACGACAAAATTCTCTGCACAAGACAAATGGTAAATTGCATGTACTTCTGTAGCACTTTACTATTTTCTTAGAGGACCCAAAGCGCATTAAGCTACATTCACACTGGGCATGTATTGCGAGTTCAAAACGCGTTATACACAGTTTCGTGAACGTGCATTCAGCCTGTGGTGCTCACATCAGAAAAGCAGGGAGGGGCTTCATCTTCTTCTTTTCTTTGTCTACTATTTACTAGCGCATGTCCGCCACCTACAGTTGGAAGAGACTTGGTGTGAAATATTAAATGAGGCTACTGAGGCTTTTTCTTTCACAGCTCTATGCCAATATATGAAAAACTTGGTGTCACAGAATTATGAATGTGAGGATTACGGAGAGTTTACATAAAATGTTCTTTGAAAGTGCTCTGAAAAGATCGAAATGATATAAATCAAATACTTTTTGAGATTAAAAAAGACCTTCTTTGATGAAGCAGGTCAAGACTTTACAGCTTTACTGAGAAACTTTTTTCTCACAGACTGAACAATGACTCGGTGGCTTTCATTTGTCTGTCGCTGCGTGCATCTCAGTGACTTATTACGGCTATAAACCTCCTCCACACTTTTTGGTTCACTCATGCATCAAAAAGGGGTTTTTCTGCAAAAATTGGTTTATTCTGTTTTTCTCTCTTGAATCAGCTTGCCCCGCATCCTCTCCGTCTCCTGCGGCCCCGTCGACGCGTGTACCTCCCTTCATCCAGACACGCACAGCGGTCGCAGAGTCGGATATTGAAAGGATATGCGGTTTCACTTCATGAAACTGTGAGTGCCATTTAAATAGACGCAGCAGCTGGGCCGACACACAAGCCTTGCCTCGTGAAACCATGCGCTCCTCGCAGTGAAAGTGAGGGGAGAGGAAGCTGACAATGGTGTGACAAATTGCGTTTTCTTATTTTTCATTCACTTCATTTCCTTCCCTCTATTGCATCGCTATCCAGCAACAGCCGTCATCCCGCCCTTACCTCTGCCTTTCCCTGATCTGGTTCTCTTTCTTTTGGAGCGGAAGGCCCATGGCACTGGTAATGAGGGAGGTTAATTGGCCTTGCTGTGCCTTCAGGGGGTTGGATAGCGCTGGTGGCATTGGCTCAGTGGGACTGGGTGTCATGGCAGCTAAAAGCATGAACCTTCCCCACTGACACTTCTCTTTATCTTGACAGCAGACAGACTAGAAAGTGACTCTCCACAGGGAAGCATTTTCACACCGACAACTTTAACGCAGTCCTGTTGCTCTGAGGTCAGACTTTGATGCAACACACCATCAGATTGAGTCGATTTGTACTTTCTGGTAATAATAAGTTGAAGTCAGGGAAATTGACACATGCAAATTGGTGCATGTTTGGGATGAGTATAGGTCTACCTTAGATTTCCTCATTCAATCTGAAAAACTATGCATTATTTTGCCCCTTCAGACTTCTCTGGGCTCTCCACAGAAAGTGAATCTTCTGTTCTTGCACAAGCTGTGTAACCTCAGCAGTTGTGGTTAATGTAACAGGCTTCTTGATCAGCTCGGCTGTTTTTGTCTGCCATGCTCCATAACATCTTCTCAATTCATTATCAACAACAGATGTTGGGTGATGATGCAAGTACAAGTAATGGTGTGTTGTTGCTCCACAGACCAGAAAAAGATTGGGATGAAGAAGTACCTTCCACTGTAGTGAAATTTTTACGGTGTATCCAAACCTATTACCAATTACAGAGGACTTTTTATGCTATTTAAACAGCTTAAAAAGTCAAAACTTAAAGATCCACTCCAATGAAATCAGTGTTTTTTGGTGTTTTTAATGAGTTCTTGTAGCATTTTTAAAATTAAAACTGCGTTTGAATATTTCTTTATTCAAATCGTGATGGATCACAGGCCAAAAACAATCTTCTGTTTGAAAAAAGCTCGGGTTCATGATGCAACACCTAACACCTGCCTTGAGCGGGGCAAAGTCTCCCTTCACCACTACAACGCTGAGGCTTCCACTTGCAGACATATAGATCCAGTAGTGTCTTTGTTTTCCTCATCTGAGCTGCTATCTGGATCAAAATAATACGGCTGGATAGGTCAGATGTTGCTCACTTTTTTTTTCTATGCTTGGGCTTGTCAGATGCTATAAGCTAATGAGAAAGACTATACAGTGGTTTGCAAATGTCTTCATACCCCTTGAACTTCTCCACATTTTCTCACATTATGACCACAAACATAAATATATTTTATTGAAAATGTATGTGAAAGACCAGCACAAAGTGGCACACACTTCTTTAACAAATAAAAAACTGAAAAGTACAGTGTGCAAAAGTATTCAGCCTCCCCAGAGCTATTACTTTGTGGAATCCCCTTTTGCTGCAATTCCAGCAGCAAGTCTTTTGGGGTTTGTCTCTACCAGCTTTGTACATCTAGAGACTGAAATCTTTGTCCATTCTTCTTTGCAAAACAAGTCAAGCTGAGTCAGATAAGATGGAGAGCGTTTGTGAACAGCAGTTTTCAGATCTTGCCACAGATTCTTGATTGGATTTAGGTCAGGACTTTGACTGAGCCTTTCCAACACGTGAATCCGTTTCATTTGACAGTGGTTATGGTGTGTTCAGTGTGATGAAAAAGTTCCATGTTGGTCTCCTGACCAGAGCACCTTCTTTCACACATTTGCTGGGTCAATCACATGGTTTATGACAAACTGCAAACAGGATTTCTTGTGGTTTGCTTTTAACAATGGCTTTCTTCTTACCACTCTTCCATAAAGTCCAGATGTGTTCAGTGAACGTCTGATGGTTGTCCTATGGACAGATTCCTCCACCTGAGCTGTAGATCTCTGCAGTTCATCCAGAGTCACCATGAGCCTCCTGCTGCATCTCTGATCAGTGTCTCCTTGTTTGTCCTGTTAGTTTAGGTGGATGACCATGTCTAGGTAGGTTTGCAGTTGTCAAACTCTTTCCATTTCCGGAGGATGGACAGAACTGTGGTTCGTGGGATGTTCAAGGTTTGGGAATCTTTTTCTAGCCTAACCCTGCTTTAAATTTATCCCCAACTTTCTCCCTGACCTGTCTAATGTGTTCCTTACACTTCATGATGCTGTTTTCTCCCCAATATTCTCTTGACAAATCATGACTGTTAGAAAACAGCTGGATTTGTATACTGAGATTAAATTACACACAGGTGGACTCTGTTAAGTCATCAAGTCAACATTTGATCAGTCACCAATCCTAAAGCAACTTTTGAAGGCAATTGGATGCACTCAGAGAAGGAGGGGGTTCAGTTTTTATTTTAAAAAAAGAACTCTTGGATCATTTTCTTTCCACTTCACAGGTGTGTGCCACTTTGTGTTGTTGTTTCACAGGAAATTGCAATGAAATACATTTATGTTTGTGGTCATAATTTGAGAAAATGTGGAGAGGTTCAAGGAGAATGAATACTTTTGCAAGTGACTGTGAACAAGCAAAATGCAGGGAAATTAGCACAGCAAACTTCTCTGCCAACAGTTCTGCCCACAAACCAGATTTGAATTTCCAATGAGCTCCTGCTGCGCTGCAGAAAATATGTCCTTAAAAAACCACACAGGCCTTTTGATTTTGGCAAAAAGCTTCATAATCACACTGGGAACGATTTTACGGTAGAAAAAATATATTTGGACTGGGACTTTATGAGCTCTATCCATCATTTTTCCAATTGCAACAATCAACATCACAGCACAGATGAATGAGCCAGAGTGAAATGTCCTATTGAGCTCATTTTATTCAGACAATTTTTGATCACAAAGTCAACATTGGAACACAGATTGTAGCTTGAATGTGTTGTTATATTCTGAGTTCATGTTTGCCTGTAAAAACTCAGGTTTGGACAGCAGGAAGTCCCACTGTGGAGCAGAATGCCGCGTGGAATAACCAGCGTCTCAGAGCAAAGGACTGTGCAGTTAAAAGCCTTGTAATTATTCACCCTAGTAAACTTGCTCTGTAAAATAAATTGTGGTATTTATCTGAGGACTGGTAAAATGGAATGGTTTACAGTAATGGTGGTTTTTGATTTTACAGCGTGAGCTGCAGCTCTTTTGGATTTTTGGAAAAAGAGGTATTTACATAAATTCTCCTGTTAAAATCAAATCTACCAAAAGAATAAAAAAGAAGCATTTAGCTCTTAAAAATGTTTGCTAAAAATCCTATTAAGGCTCCAGAGGGCCAAGTCATGTTTCAACAGCGTGCATTTAAAACAATAGAAAAAAAAAAAAGTTATCCACCTACTTAAGATAAGGAATTTTTATCTTCACACTTCAAAAACGAAATTACAGACCCACTCTGATCATCATTTGATCTATTTTCAAAGTGTTCCCAGTATGTATGATGATGCAGTTTTTATTTAATAAAAAAACAATGCCGTTGTTTTGGTTTTTTTGACACAGTTTCTGCAGAATAGCAAGAGTTCATTAGAAATTGACTTCTGATTTGTGGGCAGGTCCATTGGCACAGAGTAACCCCACCTCCACTTATTGGAGCTAATCAGCCGTTATTGAGAGCTCTCTGTTTACACGTGCTTCCCCTCACACCCCAACCTAACATTACAAGTGCAACAAAAATGTTAAGCAATATTGGCAAAGTAAGTTTATATGTATAGCCCATTTTCACGTGTAAAGACAATTCAAAGTGCTTTACATCATTAATGCATCATTAATCCTTAATGCATTTACCAAGAGCCTGCACTGAGCTTTGATCTTCTGTGTCATTATACTATACAACTGTGTGTCATCTGTGTAGCTATGGTAACTAATGTTGTTCTTTATAGAGCTATCCTTCCATGCAGTTTGGAGCAGGATCGCTGCTCTGACGAGGAAAACAAAGACATACATGGTTCTAGCCGCCTACAAGTGGATGCATCAGAATGGAGCGGAGCGGGGAGCTTGTTGCCGACCCAGAATATTTGCTATGTCACATAAGATCTTTTTCATACTGCATTTTTTGGCTGCTCCTATTTCACAACAAATTGAATAAAGAAATACTCAAAAATCTCATTTTTAGCTTGTCTTCCATCATCAGAAAATGCTACAAGAACATGTTGAAAAAACACCAAAAACAATTTTTCTCGGAGTGGGTCTTTAATACCCATGAGGCCCACATGATGACAAACTGATGTTTTTGAAATGGAACTATTTTATCACCTAAAACTTGCTTTTCTATGTCTGATCCAAACTAACAAGTAAAAACAACATTTCTATTATTTTGCCTAAGTTACATACATCTTTTCCTCCATTTCACCATCAGATTCACTTCTTCTTATGTTCCTGATCACCTGTCTGGTTCAGGATGTCGATTCGATGATCTTTTCTCTGGATCATCCAGTCGTAGCAGCAGTTTGTCGTAGCACCTCTCCCTTGTTTATTGGTCCTGCATGTAAAATTATTGAAGCTAAAAATGTTAATTTTACTGCTGGATATAATTTTGGTAGCTGTGTGGCAGCCCCACCAATTATTTAGCTTTTTTTTGGAAAGGTGAAAGGTTCTCAGTGAACAACTAACTGCTTTCTTTAAAGATTGGTTCAATGAGACTCATTGAAGAGTAACGGCATATCTTTCACTCTATCTACACGTGATTTATAAAATTCATAATCTTTGGAAAAGTTTTAAGGGAGTCAAAATGTGGGAGTCACTTTTAAAAATACAGGTGGATCCAAGATTTCAGAAGTTCATGTTTTTACATTATTAAACCCCTTCTTGCTTTTGCAAACCTCTTATGGAAGCTAACTAACAAAACATGAACATATGAGCTTTTTCTTGTTTTGATTTTTACAGTTTCCCAAAATCTAAAAAAACAACACCCAAAAACTGCACTTACAGTAGAGTATTCTGTTCATGCACACAAACATTGATATTTTCGCAATTAAACAGCATCCCAAAACAAGAATTTATTTTCTTTTTGTTAATTTTTAAAAGGTTTGGAAAATGTAACTGATGCTTGGCTTGAATTTAGCACAATGATAACGTTTTTTCAGCTACTAGTTAAAAGATATAGATAAATGTATAAAAATGTGATTTTGGAAAAACTTTAAATAGTAATGAGAAACCATTTCTTTCCATTGCGACACTTTTTCATGAGCTGATGATCTAAAACTTCCCTCTATTATTAAGAAACCTGCAGGTTTGAGAACTGTCTTTAATAACACTTTGGCCCTGCAGTCTCAGCTTCTTTCAGAAATGTCACAAATGAAACAAAGTCAAACTTCTGACTCACAAAATGATTTACATTTTAACTTCCTGTTCAAGAAATATAACGGCAAAAAGTGGCTTTAAAAAGCACAAAGCTGTGACTCAAAAGTTAATGGTGCTGCTGCTCTGGATCTGTGTGTTTATTTTAGATGAAAAAATCATGGATATGCAGCTGAGGTCATATTAAAATGCAGTTTCCTCGTGAAACTAAAAGGATGTTGGAAGGTCAAAGTGATCCATTAGTTCTCTTCTGACGCTTTTTCTCCAATTTCTTATTCCTTGATGATGGGAGAGCCATCCTTCCTCTCAGTTTTCAGGCTTACTCTCATTTCCTTCTCCCACCGCCCTATTCCCTCATGGCTGCGGTCAAGGAGGCCACTCCAGGTGACCGATCAGCAAAGCCATAGATCATTATAAAGTGAGGCTTTTCACTTGATGAAATCTGTTTCTGCTTTCAAACAGTGGATCTGAGTGATCCACACCACAGATCGTTTGAAATTACTTTCTCCCCTCAGACTGTAAGAGTTTTGCTAAGCGAAATGTTATTTTATGTATTTTAAACCAACATTATTTAATGCCATGTTTTTTTAAGGATGTTTCTCTGCAGCTTCCCGTTTGGAGCGCCGTCACTGAACTGCAATAAAGCTGAACCCTAACAGTCAAATGGTGATCAATAGAAACTATTTAAAACGAACTCTTTAAACAACAGAAAGAAGTTTCCATTCATTTAAGCCCAACTTTGTATGTAATTGGCCACATTTACTTATTTTTTAAATACGTTTGATGAAAAGGGAGCTTAGAAGAAGAAAAAAGGTGGAGAGAATAGAAGAATCAATACAGTTGTTTTTGATGAAAGGCTGCACTGCAGCGTGTTGGAAAAGCGGTTGAGACACAGCCAGAAAGAAATTAAGCAGGTCAATAATAAACAGCCTGAGGGGATTAAGTCATCATAGAAGAGCCTGTCCTGTGGGCATTGCTAAAGCACCCAAAAGGAAACAATAGACACCTGAGAAGGACTGAATACTGGAGAGATTAGAAATCTGCAAAATGTTTTGGTTGGTTTTTAGATAGTATAATAATTGATTTAGAGGAAACGAGAGAGTAATAAAAACCAGCCTATGTCAAGTTTTTCTAGTATGTAATTAAAAAACCAGTGAACCCAAACAGAAAAAAGGACAATCAAGTTCAAAAGTGATCACTGCTGCAGCAACATGCTTAGGATGTTATCAATATTACGATCAGATGTGTTGCAGCAAGAGAAAAAAATCTCTTTTGTATGTTTTCTGAATAATATCCCCATCTGTAGCAAATGATTTCAGGTAACAATTCCCCATCGTGGTTTATTCAGGTCACAGCTGTCACAGAAAAACAAACAAACAAAAAAACATCCTTGCCGAGGAAATAATATTTTTGGACACAACTACATTATTTTAGTATGCTGTATGTTTTATTATTCAGAAGTGTTTGTCATGAAACAAGTTAATATGCCATCTACATCCAGATCACCCAGATGAGTTTGGGTTCAGAGTTCATAAATACAGGCTGAAGTAAAGTTTGTGCATTATTATTTTTCAGTCATCAGTTTTCTGATGGAAGGATTCATAAAACTGCATTTAAAAAAAAAATGCACAAAGAAGTCTTAATATTAAAATAGTTCAAATACCATCAGCATATCAAAGACAACTTTGTAAGATTTGAGTCTATTGATGTGCTTGGAATATGATGCCCACCTGGTAACAAAGGTACTTGATTGATTGATTTCCCTTTTTATCAAACACTAAATAAAATGGTTAAATGAACATAAACAGAAAGTGATGAATGAAAATTAAACCCAGGAGTGAAGTTGAATAGCACGCAATCACTAACTTCCCTGCCATCCCCTTTTGACCCGCCCCACTGGCTGAACACGCCCCTCACTCTCCCTTCTGCCATCCTGGTCAAAGCTGCATGTGAAAACTTTTTTCCCCTCAATATAGTAGCTTTTCTTTTTATCTTTTCTCTTTATCTGTCTAGTTTTATCTCTATAGCAACCATTTTATTTTCTGGTTTCCTGGATGTTACGAACATGTTTGTAATATTTTAGAAGAATTGGCAAAAGTAAATTTTTGGATTTCCTTGGAAACAGAGTTGGCATTTCCCATATTTAGATTTAGATTCTAATTTCGAATATTTCGTATTGTTTTGTTCAGCAGATTCATGCAAGACATTTACACAGTATTATGGTAAAAATGTTACTAGCAAAAGGGCCACATTTATGGTTTCACCACGCTAATGTTAGAAACCTACAACTTCTCCAACTCAAGTAGCTTTCCAATGATGCTCAAGGAGTTAGGAAATGATGAACTGAAATTTCTGGGAGGAGTATAAATTTCTAGTAAGTACTTAAGATGATTTTTTTGGGGGGAAATTCAAGATGGCGGCCTCTTCTCGAAGTCAAAGTTCAACAGAACTTTAGTTGTGGTTCTTGACTTAACCAACATTTTTTCCCGTATTGTGTGAAAATTGTCAACCTTCCTGTGGCCATCCCATAATAATTTCAAAACTTCTTTAAAAACACGCAACACGTATGTTTTGGTTTTGCTTATTGATTTTAAAATAGATTTTGTTTAGCCCCCAGAGAGATTTTGGATCTTCATTTTTGACTATTTGTCCCACTATGATGTCATCTATTTAAAAAAAAGTTTTTTTGGTGGGGGGGGGGTCATTCACCATTCCAGAAATGTGTTTGATTATGACCTCTTTGGAATTAAATATGAACATTGGTGGTAATTCAAACGTTGAGGAAGCCTACAGACATCAATCGAGCTGTATCGGGGCTCTGAGGGAAGTCAAAAGCTACAGAAGAAATATGATTGTAAATGTGACCGGCCATCACTGATGTGTCACATCTCCACCAAACGAATCCCAGATGACTGAGTCTTTTATAACCATACAGTGTTAAGTAAGATCAAAGGCACAATTCTTTTTCAGCACATACGCATTGTTTATTGCATGAAGGTTCCTATATTCTTCACACTGTGCTATAGAGTCCTATAAAGAGGAGACCACTGGCTTCAAACATGGGGACTCCCTTGTCAGCCATTATGGTTACAGAATGAGAACCATAAAGAGGCTCCTGTGATCCAAAAGCAGGTTATTCCCACCAAGAAACACTTCTGTTCTAGACTGCTGGACATCTCTTAATGATGAAAAATACAAATGGCTGATTTTACACCAGACATTCAAAACCAATTCACAATTATGAATTCACTATTTCCCATTATCCTCTAAAACTTTTCAATAACTACACCCTCAAGCACGCTTTCATTTGTGCACAAGAACTGAAGTTTAAGGTAAATGTTTGGCTCTAATAATGTAGTCTGGGAAGCGCAGGGTTTTAAAGGCAATATAGAAGGCTTAAGCTCTATTGCAGCAGCTGTCATGTGCTTACAGCTAATGTGCAGCTGAGATGAGAGAAATGGCCCACTTTTAAGAAAAAATTGTATTACCACAAGTTCTAAAATTAAAAAACAAACTTAAATCACATTTTGACAATTAATCACGTGAGCATGCATGTTTTACAAGTGCTGCTTTTAGCCACTGACTCGTTAACAAACTTTGCTTGCAATTTGCAAATGAAACTATCCATGTAAAGTTTATTTGCTGCAACTGTTTGATTTTTGTCATCTTCTGAATTCCACAAAAATCCTGATATTAAGTTTACTATAGAGCACTTAACAATTTGATCTTCAATCTAAAATTGTACTCTGAAATCAGATCAGATTTTTGCTAAAAGAAAAGAAAAATCTTCTCATTTTTCAGTCACAAGTTGTGTATGAAAGGACTAAAAAGGCTGACTAAAATGGGCTCAACACATTAATTAAATATGCATTCTGCAAGCAGTAAAACCAAAAACAGGTGCACCATTTAACTGTGAACTTTAAAGCCCTAAAGTGTTATTTTGATCACTTTATTGCTCTATTAAACAGTAGCTGTAATAAACCTTTTCTGAGGCCAGTTTAAGGCGAAAAATCTGGTCCATTTTGCTCACTATCACAGTGTTCACAGCCTTTTCTTCTTTAACGTTAAGGTCACGGATTTATCCAACATCTCAATTTTTTATCAGTTTGGATTCATCCTTCCTAATATGCTGCATCTTTAAACTGCAAACTCAAAAGCTCTTGCACTTTCTCTTTTCATAATATCACTCAACGATTGCCAGCAGTTACATCGTTCCTGTCTGGTGGTAAAAGGGGTCCGTCTAAAGCACAGTATCATGTCTGAGACATGTCATTTTGAAAAAAAAAAGACTGGATGATTATTTTGCTAATTTTGCCTACATTTCTGGATGTCTGTAATGTTTTATTAATGTTAATTACTGCAATCACACTTCTAAAAACAACTATAAGGAATCATCCCAGTGGGAGGTCTTCAGATAACCATTCATTCACACATGCTGTTTGGAGGTATTTTATAGTTTCAAACTTTTAAAACAAACCCAACAACAAAACACTGTAGAGCTCCTCAAACACATTGCATGCAGTTTCACAAAATAGATCATGCGATGCTTCTATACATTCATTTCCTCAATCTTAGCCCTGAAAAGCACTCTACGTCTTGACAGAAAATTCATTTTTTTTTGGAATGTAGATGTTTTTTTTAAAGCCTTTGATGAAAATCTTTTTTATTGGATGTAGATAGCATCAATAATTATGTGTTGGGTCATTTGGTACATTTTCTGATCACAACAATGTTAGTTTAAGATGCAAAAATGCTCCCAGTGGAATGATGATGAACTACAGAAAACAAACAATAGGTTTTTGAGGAGAGTTTGGATCATGCTAACGACATGGGGCTCTCAGAAATGCCTGGGTCAAAAATGAAACAAATGCTTATGTAAGGTTAAAGAAACAGCAGCTGTTGGTACGCCTGTGCAACATGAAAGCATCCAACCATCCATTTTCTGAATCCCTTTCAGAGTCTCAGGGTTGTTGGAGCCTATCCTATCAATAGTTGGGTGTGGTTAGATTGCCAGTCACAGTTAAAATATCTAAAGCTTATTTTAAGATATAAACTATATAAAAATATAAAAACTCTGAGCTTGTGGTCCCAACCAATTAAAGATATAAGTACAGTATATAAGTGATTATTTTGTCTTTTTTTAACAAAAAATTGAAGCCTTGACATAAAAATCCTTGTCAGTTTGCAGTATTTTTATTATTTGGAAATCACATTTATCAAACTTATCAAAAATATACCATATATGATATATAATATATTTTGTCTTTAGGTTAGGTGTTTACATGTGCAGGAAAATAATGTTCTACATAGACTAGAGTACGAGTGCGATCTCCATCATTTTGTGTTCTCCTTCCCAGGTTACTTTTACAGTGATTATAAGAAAACAATGAAATACGTTGAATTTTTTTCAACCTGAGTCTTCAGAAAAATAGCAGTGGCGTTAATAGGTTCACATATAATATACTGTATATCCTTAGCATTCATGTAAAGGCATTTGTATTTTGGTAATGAAACTGTGGCCCTTTCGGCTCTATTGAAACATAAAACACACACTGATAAGGGTGTTCAGGCATGCATTAAAGCTGCTTTGAAATGGCAGACCAAAGCAGCAGAAATGGAGCAATCAAGTCCCCCCCCCCGTCTTCCTTCCAACCATGTCAGCATCCAAACAACCCCGTTGTTACGTTTACACGGACAGCTCAGCTTAACCAGCAAGGAAAAGGAGATGGAAATACAACCCTGTGAACAACAAGACACAAAACCCGAGGAATGGAGAAAGGATTAGTGGAAGCACATGAAAGAAATGAGACATAATTAGTATTATTTTTTTCTGGCAGTTTGCTTTTCTTCTGTCAAACCAGTTTTCCATTCTGCCTCACAGGACCCAGAACAATTCTCCTCATTTCAGCTTACTGGCATTTGGCTTTTAAGAACTGATTGTCTTCCCATCACTTAATCTGTAATTGAATGCTTGGCATGCTCTTCATTTACACCAAATTATTGTCTGTAAAAGGAAGTGGTATGATTAATCACACATGTCCTGTTATTAATGATTGTCTAGAGCAGTGATCAATTGTCAGACCACAGTAGAATGAAGAATATAGTAGAGGACAGTAAAGGAACAACTAAAGCTGCTAAAATTATTATTTTTTTTTTTATTTTTTATCTTTTTCTTTAAGCTCTCCTGTCCAACAGCTGAGGAAACAGATATGAGCTGGGAGCCTCTTGTGTTAAGACAGATTTTACTGTTACAATCGGGGGCTATAAATCATTGGAAACACACGGTGTATATTCGTAAAAACCCATTTTGTAATTAAAATGAAAATTGATTTATATTAATTATGTTTGTATCTTTTTTTTGTTGGAACGGACGGATAAAGGGGGGAAGAAGAGATGGACAATAGAATCATAACACAACAGGCAACAAGATGCTGGAAGTTTATAATCCTTACAATCAAGTGTGTGTGTTAGTCCAAAATGGGCGGGGCCTGTTCACACACTCAGTTGTTTCAAAAATACCCGTACTGTGGGGTGGGGCGGACAGAGAAGACCCGCCTGCAGTCCGGCCAAGCACCCAGACCAGGGCCCGTAGCACTTCAACTTGAGCCCCCAAAACCCAAGAGCAGTGAGGCTCAGAAGCACGGAGTGCAAGTCCTTGCCGAGCCAGAGGAGCAGCCTTCCCACCGCGGCAGGGGACCCAGTGCTGGGCCCCACCCCTGAGAGCCCCACCACCCCAGACAAGCCAACCAACATCACCATCCAGAAGTTCCGAGCATCCCCCCACCCCAGCCTCGGGTACAAGCCAGGGCCCCCCAATGGAGACCTGCCCCCAAGCTAAGGACGGCGTACGACAGCATTGCCTGTCTGTTGTGAGTGCGTGTGACTTTCATTATTCTGATGAACATTTCATAATACACACGTACAACAATGGTACGTTCCATCTTCATGACGTCCTTTGAGGTGGCTGTACGAGCCTCAAAGGAACTGTAAGACAGACTTGCGCTCCCCTTAAGCTGCGGCCACTCCTCCAGACAACCCAAAACTCGCAGCATCCGTCCGGGTGCATGCGACTAATGTCTTCTGATATTAGAAGTCAATTTCAGTCTCCTTCTTTTTCTACTTTTTCTTGCATCACACAGTCGTTGTTCATTTGTTGTTAAATGATTAGTCTCGCTTTTATTTCTCACTTCTTTTGCACCCCGGTGCAGTATTTGGAACTGATGAGCCATGAACATGCCACTCCAGTTTAATGTATATGCAAGTGTGCCTGAGTTATCAGAGGGGGAACAAAGTAAGATGGTTGTAGGAGTGAAAATGTTTCCAGTAGAGGTTGACTGTCATTAATAATTTTTAGTGGGAGGTTCAGAGAAGTTCCACTCTTTATGAGACTTGAAAGTCAAGCTTGGCATAGATTGCATATGCAGATGTGACTCAAACATAATAAACAAGGCGTGATCAGAAATTTGCCTAAAAAAACGTTAAACTTATGAATATCTTGATCAAAAGATATTTTTTTTACTACCCAGTGTACTGTAATTAAACTATATTGATGTTGCTTGAACCTGCATTACAGCTGAAAAGATTATTTGTTCTACGTTTGAACTTTAACTCCACCAGGTTCTGTGTTAATAAAGTTCAATAGGAAACAAATGGTGCATAAAAATAGCTGTCCAGCTTTCATTTCAGATCTTAGCTGCTAATGTACCTAAAATTTGGTTTCAACGCTTATAGGGGAAAAATATAGCTTTACTTTTCATCTAAAGAGTTAAAATTGTAGCTAGTCAATCCATATATGATGAGTTAAGGAGGACAGCAGAAACCCTTGTAGTTTGGATGTAGCACTGGTGTCAATAGAAACGGAGGAAGTCAGGCGCTGAATGAGTCATTATGAGGGCCATGCATGACATCTCTCATTAGCATATCAAATTGCAGTTGAGGCGAGTTCCTCTTGAGCTGAATGCAGTTGGAAGCATGAGCATGTTTACTCTGCAGAGCTAAAGGAGCAGGCCAGAATGCGCTTGAATGAAGACTCCTGGGATTTGCCTGTACTTTGCTGCAAAGCTGTATGACGATTGTTGACAGCACAGCTGCAATAGAGCATCATCGTAAAAGAAATTGCATCAACTTGAGCTCTGGACATAATGTTTGTGCAGGTTCTACATTTTTCCATCTGTTTTCATTAAAATGAAAATGAGAGTGATCATCCCACTCTCCATCAAAGGGATCCAAACACATTAAGGGAACGAGAAATGTGAGCATTTTCGGAATTCAATATCCACTCAAATGACAGGATGACTGCTATGTTCAGTGTGTTTTCATGAGTCAGGATGGAGGTCAGGAAAGGTCACATTCCAGAGGGGAATTGGGGATTAAAAAGGCACTTTACTGTCAAAAATCACATGAAGAGATATGAAATGAAACATTTTGTGTTATTTGAGTTGCATAATAAAATATCTCACTTTAAACCTTAGAAATATGAACCCGTACGGGGATTGACTTGTTTGGGTGCTGCTGGTTTTTGGGGTGTCCGGGTCTGTGGAGGATCGTAGAGAGGAGCGGCCGCATCTTAAGGACAGCGCAGGTGTGTATGTCAAATTAGCAAGTAAAATAAAAAAATCTAAAAATGGTGCGTGCAAAGCTTATGGTTACGTATTTGTAAGGCTAATGGAAGTTGCACGTACTTTTGAAGTACAGGTGATGCTGTTGTACGGTGCCCTTACACAACACTCTAGTTCTTGGTAAGGTTTGAGTACTGGGTCCGAACTGACCCCATGAAAATGCAGCACACACAGTAAATGCTCAAAGGACGTCCACACAAACCGTACTCTGACCGTCTCATTTCTTCATCACTAACAGTCATCTCTAACAGCAAGAGGTGCAGCATCTCCACCATTTTCTGTGCAGGCACAAAAAATGCCAGATGGATGATACAAATCAAGTTTTAATGCCAGCTCAGAGTCCTGGTGGATGAGCGTCCGTCCCTGGTAAATGCTGGTAAGAATCCCGCATGTGAATCATGGCAAAACTATAGCAGACATGAGACAACTAACAACAGAAGCAAGCATGTTGGAGTCCAATTTCTTTTTTTATTGTCTTCACTTCTTGACAGACTAACAGCAACTTTATTTATACGGTGTTATTCTTTTTTACTGGATTAGGAAGAAAGAAACGTGCTGTTCATCCAAATGTCTTGAATCCGAGTCACATGGATTAGAAGGCTTTGGCTCTTTGAAGACATTTCGTCTCTCCACAAAAGGATTCTTTAATTTCAGCTGACTGGTGGGAAGATCTGGGCTTTATGAGATGCTGAGCCTGTCACACTTGTCGGTTATAAAGTCGATAGTAACTTTACCACAAGCACAATATTTTCACATGTTCACCATGTTGGCTGTTTTATTACATGATCCTGTGAGTGAAGGCTTTAAAAGCTCCTGGAGAAGAGAGCAGGTGTTAAGTAAATAAAACCTGAGGTCACTGCATCTGTCCAGTGAAGGGTTTTCCATCTCTGACATCAATGATATTATATATATATATTTTATAACAATAAAATCAAGGATGGCATTGAAAACTTCTATGATCAGCTAACGTTTTTTGAAAGCTTCTGCACTTTGATTTAAAAGATGCAAAAAAGTGTTTTTGTTTTGTTATTTCTGCTTGACTTAAAAGTGTTCCTTTACTGTGAGTGCAGAACATTAGCATTCTAAATGCACATGTAGAACAACAACCTTCTGCAGAAAGATGCCTCATCTTATAAATATTTGAACTTCTCCAGGTAACTTTGTTTCAGTGACTGAAGGGACATTTGAAGGTAAAGGAAAGGAGGCACACCTAGAAGCCTAGAAATCTGATTGGACAAAGTCTTGTCAGATTCATTTTACTCTCAGAAGTGTCTATTATCATTTTATCTGTTCTGACAGTAAACCTCAAAACATTTTTTCATATTTATCCCTGTCTTTCTTTTTTGCTTACATTATTTATTCTTTTTGGACTTTTTCTTTATTCTTCCACCCAAACACTAAATCTTCTGTCCATTGTCTCTTTTTTTTGGCTTTTACTGTTTGTCTAGCTCCAGTCTCATGACAGCCACTCTTATTGGAATTGATTTGACTGTAAACCTGCTTTGCCTAAATGGAGGGAAAGAAAATCATTTGAATGTTTTCATATTTTATGCCAGCTATGGGTTCATTTTATTTTTTATTTCCCCATGTTTTTTTGCATTATTTAACTGTTTTGAGTTTTTTTTTTACCCTTCAGTGTCTGTATCTATAAGTTTATATATTTTTCAGATCATTGCTGTTCACCTTTTTGTAATCTGTCTTGACATGAACTGTTTTTGTTCTGTGAGTATTGTGAGTTTAGTAGTCTATTGTCTTAGTGCTTTTTTTTTTGTGAGTACTTACTTCAAGTCAGTGAAGTACCTCAGTATCAGCGATATCAGTCATTTTCTGCATTAATATCTTAGTTAATTATAACTTCCTGGTTATTATGGAGCTTTGTTTTATCTGAGGTAAAAATGCTTTATTAAAGTCACTCATTTGCTTGTTGCTATGGAGCATTAGCTTCGACGCTGCATATATGTTTGAAAGGTCACTAGAATAAAAACTGTTCTGAGGAAAAACTCTGTTCCAAAACAGCCATACACTGATGTTCCAAACAGCCAGGATTACTTAACCTGTGAGTTGAATCAGTTTTCTGATCAAGATAAAAAAAGATAAGTAATTCTGGTCCATATTGAATGAATGGTTTCAGTACCTTGTTGAATCTATGCCAGTAAGGATTAAGACAGTTCTGAGGGCAAAAGGGAGTCCTACCTGGTACTAGCAAGCTGTACCTAATAAATTGGCTGGTGAGTGTATGTCAGTATGACAACAAAATGCTCCTTAATCCTCGACTTCAAACTAATAGCATTTTGCATCTATGAAGGATAGAAAAATCTTTCACTTACTGTCGATGTTTGTCTGATTTTAAATACTTCTAACTTAATCTTTCAAAAAAAAAAAAAAAACTAGAACTGAAAATAAAAGGCTGTGAAATTTGGATCAATTGAAAAGCAAGAATGGAAAACCAATTTTAAAAACAAATAATCCAGTTTTACAAAGACTGCAGAGTTGAATTTGAGCTCGACCAAAGCAAAGTAATCCTCCAGGTGGGAAACAATTCTGCACAAAATCTAGAGAGGAAAAAACAAATCACAGCGTTATTGTCTGAGCCGCTCAATGAGTTGTGTCAAATTCACTGCCTGTGATTTGGCAAAGTGCATCCTGCGTCCCTGCAGAATACGCATGCACCGCCTGGATTGTTTGTAAATGAGAAACCCATCTCCCAACACAACAGCTTTCCAGCAAGCTAAGTGTTGGTTGCTTTGTTTTTTTATTTAGGAAGTAAATTTTTAAGAAAGCTCCTGATCAAATGCTGTTGAAAGCGCCTCAAACTTTGTGATTTTTCACACTCTCTTCTGCAGCGTGTCCAGACTCCATTGTGGCATCATCTTCTCCTTTGTAGGTTCTCACTTATCTGAAAGACCCTTTTTATTCACACGTTTCTTGTTTTATCAAGTGGAGATGCGGCCACACAGTGAGATCAGGAGGATGTAATGTTTGCTGTGTGTCTGCCAGCTGAAATAAGCGAGTAATCGGACTGTAGACGGGCATGCCATGATGTAATGTGTAACACCTATCTGCATAATGTCTCGAGCTGCTGGCTGTCTCATATATTCTATCTGATCTGAGTAGTAGATGCAATTATGGGAGAAAAAGAAGGCTGGCTTTCTCAACCCACACTCCATGCATTATGCAGTGAAACCTTCTGTGCCTTCATACATATTCCTCCATAAGTTTACACACACACACACACACACACACACACACACACACACACACACACAGGCACACATATGCACACGTCTTCACGGCAATCTTTGATTAGGTTTTCTATGATCTGCTTCAAGCTTGAAACACTTCAGTCTGACTTAATTTAACCCTTACAAAGCTGAGCAGCAAAACAAACTCCCACTGCTTCTTTTTTGTTAATTATTAGCCATAAACCATCATAATTTAAAACAATGTTTGGTGAAATTTTCAAAAGCCACTACTAATTTTTCCGATTCAGAAAAAAAGCAAAACTTGTGAGGAGTTTTTCTAGCCGATAACATGCTCAGATGAGCCCTCAGGTGTGTTCTAAACACAAAGCAAATTTTGCAGGAAGTGTGACTGCTGCACGCACCATCGGACAGAAAATGCGAGTTGATGTGAGCACGACGACTGCCGTTTTACAGGGAGCAGGGAGTGAATTTATGTTTGATCAGGAATTCTGCTGGAGGATTTTGCTCATTATTTCATGGTCACACTGCGGATTGAGTCACATTTAGATGGAAAAATTGCAGAAATAGTGGAACACCAGAGAATAAGACCCTCTCCGATGCCTGCAACAAAAAACTTTGATTAAATTATAAAAGCTATCTCAGCTCCTGGGCTGGACTTTTGCTTGTATTAGTTCGAGGAGAGATTTCCAGTAAAAGCAGCAGCCACAGAGATAGGCTCTAAAGGGTGAAGTTAGTCATGCCAGGGTTGAATTAGACCATTAAACATTATCAGGTCAAAAGGTATTTGCAATATGTTTGCTAAAAGAAAAAGGATGCAATATTTAATTATAATCTTTATCAAAAGAGGAGGCATTTAAAGATCTGGCAATAATAACTAACGCTCTGGTCACAAATACAGCTGCCACCGAACAATGGGGAAGCATTGGCCGAATGTTCAAGATTTCATGCTGCCGCCTGATTTATTTGGAAATTGTTGGCGGGGTCATGAGTGTTGATAGCAGAAATTAGTCAGTCAGGAGGGGATGATGCAATTATGAAATTAGGCAACAAATGGGCAACCACAGGACGGTGGCAGCCAGATCGCTGCCCGGCAGCTGCTGCCCGGTAAGCCTTCCTGCCTTACTGCCATCCTCCTGGCACTGGACTGCCACCACGCAACCTCGAAATGTGCCCGGGCGGCCACTGACTGACAACTGACTACTTTTAAAGAAAAATCATCGAATTGTCGTAAAATGTTTGCTTTTTCTTAAAACCTCTGAAGCCATTGTGCAGCGTGTAACATAGTGACTGCTGCCTCCTGGTTACAAATGTAAACAGCATAAACAACCTAACTAATTTCCTGAAGAACTTGCATTTAGGTCGCCATGCTGGATTGGATAAAAGACTTAAAGAGACTCTGGAATCATAATGTTTAATATAAAAAATATTTCCCTGTGTTATTGCAACATCACTGTAATATCAGAATAGGAATCAGCACTCATTATCTATTTGTTTGATAATCTAATGAGCTTCATGTTTCCAGGAGAAATTCTCTAATTCTTTGGAGATCCAGACATTGAGCCAGAGAGTTCTCCTGTCCTGAACATTCTGACCAATAAGCTCCAGAACCATCAGGACCCTCCGTTGAACATGAGAGCATCATCTGCACATTTACTTGGATGTAGGCCTGTTTTCCTGTAATTGAATTACTTTTGTCAGTATCAGAGTAATGTAACAAATTACAGTTCAAATTTTGGTAATTACTACAATTACTGGACTATAGAAACCCCCATTACTTAGGTTTTGAAGGCTCTGACATTTTCTCTCAGTTAGATGAAACAACACAAAGATTAACAAAAAAAACGGAGCAACTGGCACATTCATGCATGCATGTGAGCAGAGTTGGGGATCAGTCAAAGTAGAGACATGCCCTCATTGCTGCAGTCACAGGGCTTTTCAAACTGGCTCAAACACGAGACGAAAAGAGAGTCCTGTCATCTCAGTGGACAACAGGTGAGCAGCAGAGCAGAAACCCGCCTGATGTACTGATGTGACGGTTGTGAATGAAACGACTCTAAAGTTGCTCTTTGGTGTGAAAGACATGAGCCCGCTTGGGCGCCGTTTTTTCTGTATTAATTCACCTCGTCTTACTTTACTTTTCTCTCTAAGATGCACATGACTAGTGGTTATTATGTTTGCGTTCAGTGCACTCTGCGGGGGCGGGGGGTGGGGTGCATAGTTCAGTAGACTTGCAGCAGAGCAGAACTGTGCACAAAGGACAGACGTCGAGAGAAAGAGAGAGAGACTGGTGCAACTCATTGTAATGCAATACATAAAGTTGTCCAGAATGAACATGGAGGCAGTTTAGAGTTCTTTGTGTTTTCAAAAAACTGGCTTAGTTTCAGATTTGATAGAGATGAATATGATGTAACAGTATTTTCCACATCTGACTTTGAGCAAAGACCACATATGTTTTTTATTCATTTATTTTTTTCACACTGTTGTCTGAATTCAAATGAAGCCAGGTTATGTCTTGAACCAAGTTCATACCTTGCACAAGGTTATTGCCTTAAAAATATAGTTATTTTATTTTATTTCTTTCCCTTTTTTTAACCATAGACATCCTATTGAGATTAAAAATCTGTTTTTCAATGGAGCCCTGCTAAATGAAAGACAAGAGGATCTTTTGTTTGTGAGAAGCTGTTCTTCCCTTGAGAATTGAATATGAGTAGAAACAGCAAAGCAACGAGCAGTGAATTACTTTTCCAAATAGGTAATAAGTAAAGTAATTTCATTCCAATTTTGATCTGGTACGTAACTAAAGTAATCAATTACTTTTTAGAAGTAACTTACCCAACACTGCTGTTTAACAAACTGGAGGGCGCCAAATAGCATCTTCCTTGGGCCCAACTTGAAGTCATTATCAGCTTCTCTGTCAGCTTCACTGCAGAATCTTAGAGTCTCTGCAAAACTCTGATAAGTTAGGACATGTGATCAGGAATGAATGGTTTTTGTTTTATGTCTGCTTGTGGACACAGTCATATTAGAAAAACAGATCTCACAACAAATGCTGCCCATTAAACAATTAAATGCAATACTAAGAAACAAATAAACAACATAATTAATCAATTAATCCATGAAGTGGAGCAGTCAGTCTTTTTGTGCCTCTTACAAAAGCTGATAAAAATAATTGGCTTCCGTTGACATCTTGAACTGAGATTTAGATTTCCTATGTAATCAGCATGAAGCACTTCATTATCCAATTAGCTTTTCATTCCTCTATTATGAAGGAAAAATTCTTAACAGTCACTCTCAACCCAGAGGAGTTTACTTATTGTCAAGACTTCAGATTAGAAAATGAGATGTGCCAACTGACCGTTCAGCCGTCCTCATTAGTGTGGCCTAATGGTTACGCAGGTCCTGGTTAGACATAGTTCACGGTCAGACAGCTCAAGTGGAGTAGAAATATTGGCTGCTGAGTTCAGCAACATATTCCTGCCATTAATCTGGAGCGCAGAAATGAGTCCTTCAGCCTTCAGGAGCACTAAGCCTCCAAAAACAGCTCAGCAGCAGTCTGCTACTGAATGTTTTCTGTCTGCAAGTGAAGCTTTAATTTCCCATTTAGTATGATTTAAGTCTCCTCCTTCCTTCTGTCAGCAAAGTGTGTTCTGACAACCGGATGGTTTTAGCAGGCGTGAGGACGGATCAGTGATATCACCTGAAAACACGTCGCCTTGCTTATGTAAATAAAACAAATTAAAAAAAAAAAGTTTCTAATTATTTCAATAGCTCTTTTGGGCAAAAAGGCAAAGCTCTGCACATATTTCACAATTGGAAATAAGGACATATTTTAGGACCCACTTTGATGCTTTAGAAATAGAAAGTTGCTATACATCGTGGGTTATTGTTTTTAAGCTACTTGTGTTGAGATTTTTTTTTTTCAGTTTCCCAAAGACATTTGTTTTATTTCTATATATTTTGAAGACAGATATAATCTGACTTTAATTTTGCTTCACACCTCTTCCCTGGTATTAATATGTGTTTACTTACATGATTATCGTTTTTTTTTTTTTTTTTTTAGGTTTTACAGGTACCCAGATCAGCATAGACGTTTGTTCAGATTCACTTTCATCTCAAGCTTTATTTACCCTTTTTTCTTCTTTTTGATAAAACGCTTTTAGTACCAATGCACAATCAGACAAAAAAAACCCTGAGAATTACAATTGTACTGCATTTATAAACTGAAAAATAATCAGAAACAACAAGCTACAGCTGTGGTCATTCAAACTGATAGCAGCTGATAATTAAACATGGGAAAAAGAAGTGATTAATTGACTTTTTTCAGCTTTTTTCCGTCTACTTTGCTTTATTAATTCATTTTCAACACTGTTTTTTGTAATGCTTAATTTCCATCTGAAACTTCCTTTATTTGACAGATATTTTTGATGTTGATTCATGTATTCACAATGAACCTGATAATAAAAAACTTAATTTTGAGTGGTAAAATTTGTCTTTTTTAACTGCAAATTTTTTTTTTTTTTTTTACAAAAGTATAAACATTTAGGGACAAAATAAAAATGCATTAATTCACAAAAAAAGCAAAGACAAGGTCAAAACAATGTGAAAAATGTCTAAAAAACCACTAAACTACAATGTTCCAAGGGTTTACTCCAAAAACTATCACAAATATGTGTCTTCACTCCAGTTAGGTTTGTTCAAACCAAAAATTTCAAGTGAAAATCTTTTTTGAAACCTTCACGTTAAATTTGGAATTAAAACAATACTAATGTTGAGGTCATTGTGATGCTTGCATCATTGTAAACAGCTGATGTGATTGGAAAACTCACAGGTGAGTTCAGAGACTAAACTAAACACCTACATATTTCAAATGCAAATTGAAAAGAAAGCAATTCCTAAATGACAAATTAATATTAAGTCAAACAAGAAATCAGATGCCTCATATTTTTTTTCCTGATTTGCTTTTAACCATGGTCAACCATCATGTGGAAACGTACTAAAAAGTATACACCGTTCCCAAACAAGATTGTAAAGCAGAAACTTGCCAGCCTGATGTCACTTTTCTTTGGATCATGAACATTTATGCCTTGATCCAAATGTATTGCTTTTTGAGACACTTTTAACTCTAATCAACCCATTAAAATGACACTTGTTTTCATCACACAAGTCTAACACAAACACAAGCAAAGTTGACTAAAATAGTTTTCATGTCTGTGACAGTTTGCAATTGAAATGATCAAACCTTTTCCAGCTTTTGAGGAGCGGGCCATATCATTCTCAGGCCAGACATGCCCATCATGCTTACTCCTTAGGGTCATTTCTCTGCTATAAATGTCTAGAAATGCTTCACAAAAACAAGAAGAGTAAACATTCCCATTTTCAAACTCTTACAAATCCCAATATACAACATTTGTTCTGTTTTTTTTTTAATCTAAAGGAAAACATTTCTTTGTCCTTCTTCATGTTTAGGATCTTTTCCTTGTACTTGATTTTATTTGCCAGATCTTCGCCCGGACACGAAAGAGACCAAAAACACATTACTGAAAAAACATTATTTATCATTAAATTACATGTGCTGCTATCTTACAAAACAGGGAAAATGGAAAATAATGCTCCAAGCTTGAAATGAAATGGCAATAGCCATTTCATTTCCATCTGCCAGCATGCATTTCTGTCTTATTCACCCACTTTGACTTTCATCTTATCTGTGAATACACAATGTTTCCATCATTTTCAACTGGGCTTCTCAGCGCACATCAAAATAAAACAAATGAAAAGTGTACTGCTTTGTGAAAAATTTTCCCCATGAAGTTATGCAGTCGCAGTGAGTCTGCGGGAGGATAATAGCCTTAGTGGCTGTGATCAGTCATTCCTCTCCCTGCATGGGGCTTCTTTGTGAAAGAACATGCTGTATTTTTGGTCCAAGTTGAGGAATTGCAAACACAGGAGGCTAAGCTGCTCATGCACTCACAGGAAACATTTAACCCGAGCGTGACACTTGTGTGTATTCTGATTGGTTCCAGTGGCGTGATATCAGATTTTTTGTTAGAAACTTTTTCGAAGGACATTTATCTTCTCCACTGGAAGCACACATGCTTAACCATGTGTCATGCTTAACCCATAAACTGAGGGGGCAGATGAACATCTTTGCTTCTTTAGTTAGAGAAGCTCTGGGGCTACAAAGTGCAGAGGTAGCCATTTTAACTCAGGGCATCATGTTGTTAATGCATGTGGCCTGGTATAACAGCTCACTTTCATCATGTTACTATTGTCATTGAACACATCTGCAAACCCCCTGAAGGGCTCATTTAGCTGGCTAGCCTTCTCTTTGTTTTAGAGAGTTGACTTTTTTACCCCCACCCCCCACCACACACACACACACACACACACACACACACACACATTTTCTCTTAGGCAAAGTAGGCAAGTCTAGTTGTACAGCAGAGCATCTTGATGAAAACTCAGGGGAATTATCGGGGAATTGCTTTAGTAACGGGCCAGGCACATACATGGTGTGGAAAAAAGCAGTGTTGCAGTGATTCTCTATGAGATTGCTCTTTCATTAAATATTGGCTAAAAAGAAACATGAAAGTATGCATGAATGCATATGCATGTGCACTATGTATGCATGTGTGCATGCATTTGTATGTAGATCTTAGGCAGATCTTGGGTACATCTTATATTTCGATCTTTTACAGCTGGTCGTTTTAAAAATAGCACAGTAATGCTGAAAAAGGCTATAAAAAATGGAAAAGTTTTATTTTGAAAAGTTGTTTTAGGAAAATTGTGATGCTGAAAAAATGTGGACACCCTGGTTTAGACTGTTGATGTCCAAATCCAAGTCTCTCTCCTGTTTCTTTGCAAACAGGCCTTTTGTTGCAACGTCTTATTGTGAAACACACCTGGTCCAAGTAATCAGCTGCTGATAGAACATGAGATTTCTAGAAAAACAATATCATAGCTTTCTGGGCCTGGAGTTTAGCACCTCTGGTTCATTGACTACAACAAATGAGGTTCATACCAATGATTTTAAAAGAGAGATGGAAGTTGGTTGTGGTCACACATGACCTTCGACCTATATTACACATGTTTTTTTTTTAGTAAGAGTAGATCTTAAACGTGTGCATTTTTAGTGGATTGCTTTTGAAGTGGCAGGTGGTTTGACAGAAGCTTCACTTTTCTTTCGTCCAATTGGTTCTTTTCCCACCTGTGGCTGCTGAGGTCCACAGGTTTTCTCTGCTTTTTTCATTTTGCTGAATTTGACAGTTGTTTTTAAAGGTAACACTTGATTGTACTCATTCAAGAGCCTTCCTTTTCAACAAAGATCATTTAGACAGATGGGGCCTTTGTTAACCACTTAGCACCGGAGGTATCGCTGATGACACAAAAAATAAATGCTCTTTGTTCTACTGTAACTCTTTCTGTAATAACTTCTACCAGATTCAGAAACAGAAAAAGCCGTCAGCAATGAAACTACAGCTCTGTTACGTCCCCCTGCTGCTGCCTCCACATCCTGTCATACTGCCTCACCCGGCAGGTGAAGCCAATCATCCTAATCAGCACCTGCCGGGTATTTAAGACCAAGAAGGCCACACCAAAGAGGGCAGAGGGCAGAGGGCAGAGGGCTGGGCTGGGCTGGGCTGGGCTGGGCTGGGCTGGGCTGGGCTGGGCTGGGCTGGGCTGGGCTGGGCTGGGCTTGTGCCTCTTTAGGTTCCTCAACAGTCTTATACTGTTGGGTTTTGTTATTTTAATTTGGGTTTGGGACCTTGGTAGTCGTAGTTTGCGGGCTTTGTTTCTGTTTTGTTTTAGGTAGTTTTGATTAGGCAGCCCTTAGCAGGGAGCTGCTGACTCCGACGGCCAGCATGGCTTTTGTTATGTTTGGCCAAGGTTCCAGTTCCCTTTGGTTCGTCTTTTTGTTTAAACCAGCACTTGAATTATTTTGCTTTTTATGTTTTTAGGACACAGAGTTTTGTTTATTTAATAAACTGTTCTTTTTAATTCTGTGTCCAAGCATTTCATTTATGTTGCGACCCCATCTTGTCTACCCCTAGACCTGAGCCATGTTGGGGTCGTAACAAGCTCTGATGCTAAAGGCTTAATATGTTAACAGTTCTTGTTCCATTGTACAGGTTATACTGGCAAGCTACTTTTAGAAAAACTTTTTTTTTTTTGCAAATAAAGTTGTCCCAGTTATCGTGTAAAATCACTCAAAATGTGTTGCTCCAGCTGTATTATATCCCATAGTTCAAAACACATCAATATAGAGAATGACAACACAACAACATGCATTTAAATCTTAAAACAGTTTGGAATTAAATTGCATAATTTAGACATTCAATTTTGGTTCTTAACAAAGAAACATGAAACAAAGCCAAGAGCCATTGAGGGTATAAATTAGAAAAGTCATGGAACCATTGCAATTATTAGCAAACAGACTGCAAGTCCAAAGAGTCCAACATAAAACCCAAACAAAAGCTTCAAGTTGTAGATGAGACGAGATTTACCAAAAGTGGTAGGAGCTGATCTTTAAAGGCCCTGGTAACAGAGAAAACCCAGGGGTCTTGATGGGAACACAGAGGGGATAAGTGAAGTTTATTCAGGTGAGCTACTTTAAAAACAGAGAGGTGGTGTTGAGCTGTGTGCAAAGACTGATAAGAAAAGCAATCGGGGAACTGAAGTAAGTGGAAAAAAAAGCAAGTAAGATCCAAAACTAACAAACTATAATCACAAACCTCAAACTGCAGAGCATTACAAGACTTCTTCCTTTTGACACCAACTGTAACCTCTATGAATTTCTGCCTCACCCTCATGCTTTAAATATGCCTCTGGGCCCTCGATCAGTTGGGAACAGGCCATGTCCTGTACATTCATTTCTTGATCTGAATTGGGTTTGCAAGGTTAGGGTTAAACCACAGGGTTTAATTTTAGTTTCCACAAATATTCAGAAACAAAAATACGCTCTCACGTTAACCTCTTCATGCCTGACTTAATTTCACATTATATAAAAAAATATTCTGTTTTTTTTTCAGGAATTTAAGTGGAGTCCTGGGTTAACAGGCTTATTTGATTATGATGACTGGACTAAGGTTTGGTGTCCAAATTCAGACCTTGAGGGCCGGCCTCTTTCTAGCTTTCCAGAATCCTGTCTTGTCTGCTGTTAATTACCTGGATCAGGTGTGCTTAGCCAATAAGGAGCTTCATGGCAGGTTGGTTGGAAAACATGCAGGACACTGGCCCTAAAGGCCTGGTTTTGGCTCCCTTGTTTTAGGTAAACCATCCAATGTGCTGCATGTTCACTTTATTTGACAATTTTCCTTAAACAACTTTTCAAAATAAAACTTCTCAATTTTTTACAGCCTTTATGTACTGAAAGAGCCAACCCAGACCTGCCAGCCAGCCAACCATACTCGATATATTGCAGTTCACCTCTCGCTATTTCGCAGTGTTCTGCATGCTGATTTGCTGTTAACCATCATCAATCTCCTCCATGTTGTGCTCCAGTAGCCTATGGAATTCGTTCAGTTTGCCACACAATCACCATCAGATCTATCTTTTCATTATATAATACTTCAATTATTTTTCTACAAAGGTTTGAACTCTGGAGGTTTTGTGAAAAAATGTTCATGCCCGTCTGTCTGAGAAAAGTGTATACCGTGTGTTGTGTTTTTTTTTAGCCTTAAAACATCTAAAATCCTACTTTGTGGATTTCACTACTCATATTTTTTTTTGAATGTGACCCCTACGAGAAACAAGGGAACACTCCATCAGTCTAGAGATATAGCAATCCCTCAATGCATTGTCTTTACCTGCTGAATCCTGTTTGGGGTCATGAGACTGCCAGTGCCTGTCCAAGCTGTTGGTTGAAAGTGGTGTAAACCCTGGACAGCTTGCCAGTATGTTGCATACAAACATGGGCCGTTTTAGCAATACTAATTAAGCTATGAAGCATGTTTTTGGACTGTGGGAGCAAACTGGAGTGCCTGAAGAAAACCCACACATGCACTGGGGAAACCCTGCAAACTCCACACAGAAAGGTCCCAGCTAGGATTTGAACCTTCAACTGACTTAAGAGTGCTTACCACCATAGAGCCCATATATTTAAAGTCATCTCACACCACTCTAGCCACTCCTCATGATGTAAATTACATTTTGCTAAGATTTCCTTTTCAGTGTGCTCATTTGACAATGCACAGGAAAGCAGGAATACATTATATGTTTGTGTCTTCCCATGGCAAACTTAAAAATGGCCACAATAAGTGTATTTGATCTAGCAGAAGTTCTTCATCCTCTGTAGATTTGGGTGAAACTGTGAGTGTGGGAGCAGACTCGCATGTCTTCATGGAGTGTTTACTCCTTAGATGCACCCGCCAGAGGCGTACACTGATAGTTCAGAAGGGATTTAACCTTTGAATTATACTGATACAATAGCAAAGTATTGTTTTACTTGGATGCACTGACATTTACCGGTTTTACTTCCTCATAGTATCTTGTTAACATTTCTTTTTTCATTTACAGGGTTGCAAAAACCATTCTGTAGGCTAACATACTTCAAGGACAAAACTGTTATAATAACGCTAAATGTCCACTCAGAAGCTTTCAGCATTAAATTACATTCTCACAACTACCATTACTAGTTGAATACCTCTTTTAAATCTGTATAATTTAATTTATATGAATAAAAAGTGCTGCAGGAACATGTTTTAGGACATTTTAAACACATTAAGCCTTAAAGTTTTCAGTGCAGCTCTATTTGAAAATCTCTTGGTGTAAAACAATAAAGTATCTGAGTATATTGCATCAATCTCTCATCATTTACTTCTCATAGTTACTTTAAAATGACTGACATAAAGCTGTTACATGACTATACCAGTCACTCAATGTTGGATTTGTTCAGAAAGTAAAAAGGAAAATGTTATCTGATGTGAGAAAAAAAGACATTAACATATTCAAGTCTTGCAAAGAGGATGGATTTAAGAAAAAGTTCTACATATTTATCTTATAGAACATTAATTGAGTTTTTAAAATGTATAGGAGTTTTTAGAACTAACCAAAAAATGCAATCATTTTATTTGTACATGATCATCAACATGTGTAGAACTTAAGGTGCGTAACTAGACAAAAACAGATGTGAAAACAGTAAATCATAAAGATGAACATTAGTTGATGGAAACGCTGGGACTAGTAGATATTGTTTGAGAAAGCAGTTTTGTTTGTTCCCCTTAGTATCTCCTCAGGATGTATAAATGTGGGTTGACTCTTTATTTTTTTCATGCAGCTGAGAAATAAAATGAAATACTTTAAAACTTCAAATTTGGGGTACAGTACATCTCACATCACACAGCAGCAACTGTTTGCTCTGTTCACATTATAAACCCACACGTCTATGCATTCGACTGGAATAAAATAACCCATCAGAAAGTAAAATACATTCAAATGGAGAACAAACAATACATCTGTTTTACTGTAAATCCCTGCATAAATAAGCAAGAAATGTAATTTAAGTATGATACAAGATGTCAACTGCTGACAGCAGACAAAGCCCATTTTCCTAAAGATGGGTTTGGAAAAGCACAAGTTCGATCAAGGACAGTAAAAGGTTATTAAGTAAATCCTCTCCAAGCAAAATTTGCCTTACACTCGTCTCTGCCTCAGTCCTACCAGGGGGTCCCCTGTGTGATATGGATTGTTTTCCTGGAACAGGCGGGGAAAATGGCCATCTCATTATTTTTAATGGGTGTTTGAGATGGATTCCATTGCAATGGTGCCATGCCGTTTGTATGCTGGGACAGCGAGCAGGGCACAGACAGAAAAAATAGAAAAGGATAAGATGGGCATGAAGTTAAGAGACTTTGGCACAGTGTCGAGGGAGTGCTCCAACTATTGTCAAAGTAATAATGATGTCTTAATGGGTGTCTGTTTTGATTGGTCATGCACGCACTGATGTAGGGAAATGAAGGAGCAGAAAGGTTTTAATCCATAAATGCTTGAATCTTTGTTGTAAACCTCACAGACACACTCCAAAGGTAATTGTAATAATTCTATCTATTTTACTGTAGATAGCTGTTCGCCCGTCTTGTCTCCAACATAACAGAGCAATGATAGTAAATCCTCTGAAACCCCGGAGCTGCCAGCAGGCTGAACAAAATGGCATTTTTTTCCGCCGCGATTTCCATCTAGATGAGTTTTAATTAAGCTTCCTCGCTGTGCTCCCCTGTGGCCGCTTTAATCAGACCACAGGAGCATTGCCACTTGCTTGCTTGTATTGTAAAGGATCCGACGGCATCTGTTTGGCCCCCCGTCTCACTGTTACAGCCCGCCTGCACACCAACACAGACGCAGAAAAACGGGCACTGGGGCAAGGATTTTGATTCAGCACAAGACAATCAGTGGGTGGTTGTCGTCTCATTGATTAAGATTGGTGAGGTTATTACATTGCATGGACATGCACAGATGCTCCCTGATGAAGGCCAGGCTGGAACATGCTCAACCACTAATTTATAAAAAGTAGATGTGCAGAAACAACCTTTGAAGCCAAGAAAATCACCTGACTTTCTCCTGTAAATAAAAGTTTTTATTTAGTATTTAGTATATGTTGCAGGGTATATATTTTTGAACATTGATTTTTTTCAAGTTTTGGATATCTGCACTTGTTTTTGTGGTTTGCACGGACAGTTGTGGCAATGATGCTTCAACGTTTCCTTTTGGTTTTTCCCTTCATGGGTCGCCACAGCTTCCTCCATCTACCCCTGTCTCCTGCATCTTCTACTCTAACACCAGCTACCTTTATGTCTTCACTGCATCCATAAACCTCCTCTTTGGTCTTCCTCTAGACCAGGGGTGTCAAACTCCACGCCTCGAGGGCCAGTGTACATGCTTTTCCAATCAACCTGCCATTGTTGCTCCTTATTGGCTAAACACAACTGATCCAGGTAATCAGCAGCAAATTCAGCAGGATTTTTCTGGAAATCTGGAAATTTCTGGAAAACCTCTAACATATGTTGTCCCTCTGATGTATCATTCCTGATCCTATACATCCTGGTCACTCCCAAAGAGAACCTCAGCATCTTCATCTCTGTTACCTCCAGTTCGGCTTCCTGTCTTTTCCTCAGTACCTCAGTCTCCAGGCTGAATAACATGGCTGCTCTCACCACAGTTTTGTTCACCTTTTCTTTCATTTGAGCTGAAACTCTTCTATCACTCATCACACCTGATACTTTTCTCCAACCATTCCAGCCTGCCTGCACTCACTTCTTTTCTACATTCTCCATTACTCTGGACTGTTACTTCAAATCCTCCACCTTCTTTCTCTCTGTAACCTCACTCTTCCACTTGGGTTCCTCTCATTCACACATGAACTCCATCTTTCTGCTGCTAACCTTCATTCCTCTCCTTTACAGATCAAACCTCCACCTCTCCAGCTTCTCCTCCACCTGTTCTCTGCTCTCACTACAAATCACAGTATCATCTGCAAACATCATCATCCATGGTGATTCCTGTCTAATCTCATCTGTCCGCCTGTCCATCACCATTGCAAACAGGAAGGGGCTCAGAGTTGGTCTCTGATGTAATCCCACCTCCAACTTAAAGGGCAGCAATGATTAAACTGTTGAAAAGGTGGTTTTCTGTAGGCTGTTGACCCCAATAAAGATGTACCATGTTAGCAAACATTTGCTCTCATAACTATTCTGTAACTCTTCTTTCTATCATTTAAGAAAGGACATCAACATTTGTCAAATGGACTGACAAAACTGATTGAAGGATCATTGTTTTCTCTTTGTTGTTTTCACAGGTTCTGGATGGATCCTTCTGCCAATAGAGCGAAACATTTTCAAAATTTATTTTTGCGCAACATATCATTTGGCACCAAATCTTTATTGCTCCATTTTAAATTTAGATTTATATTTTATCATTTTTAAATCCAGTGCCTCCTCGGCTGAGTCCTCTCCCTAAATCTTTATTTATTTGAATTTCTAAGGTCACTCCTTATGCAAATATAATGATTAAAAATGCCCAAAGTTACTTATATCATCTGTAGTGCTTTTCCAGGAGCCCCTCAAATTCATTTAGTTGTTTTATTACTCATCGAAAGCCAAACAGTGGGTTTGTAAAAATGCATCTTGTGTTAGGCGGGGAGCAGGAAAGGGAGGATCCAAGCGCAGGACACAATTGGAGTTCTGAGGTTTATTGTAAGGGTAAGGCGATGAATGTTGATGGGGGAAAGTCCAGCATGGAGTGGTCTGCGTCGGGAGCGGAGTAGGATGAGCCCAGGGGAGCAGCAGGGGTGGTGGAGAGAAAGCGTGAGCCACTGGCAAGCAAACACACTGGTTAGTCGGCAAATCTATGACACGAGAGTAGAGTCCTATGACACGTCTTGAGAGCCAGCACGTTACCGTCTTAGGCAAGCTAACAGTCTGGCGCCGGAGCTGGGATCTCCACGATCCTTTATACACCTGCTGGAGACCCAGGTGCAGGCAATCATGGTGGCCATACCTGGTGGCTGATTGAGCACAGGTGGGAGCTGTCATGGCGTCTAACGACCCACAACATCTTGGTTGGTTCGGGACATGGTGTCACTCGACCACTTTCCACAATTTTTTCAAAGCCTGTTGGAACCGTGTTGATCCTTTGCATCAAAGTCTGAAAGTTCAAAGTTTGATCTTATTGTATTTTTTTCATCCAGAGGAAACTGGATTTTTAGAGCTGTAGGCTACTTGTTATTTAAAAAAAGGAAAAACATTTGCAGGGTCCATGTACCCAAGAGGCTCAGCGCTGGCTGCATCTGACCAACTTTAAAATCTTATTTCTTCAAATTTTAACAAGTAAAGTTTAGCCTGGCTTCAGAGAAGGAAAAAATAATTGTATTTGGAAGTGACCTTGAAAGTTGGCACAAGGAAAACAAACAGTAGTAATTAAATCCATTTCAACATCTGTTATCTTCTAAGACATGTACTACCGCTGTGTTAATGTTTACAATTGTTATGATAAAAGACATACGGCGGAAATGTCAAACTCTTCCTCCCATCTAATAAGCAGCAACTCCTGTTATAGTTCAGGGATTTCTTTTGCAGATATCACACATTTAAGGCTATTTTTCTGTCTCAATGCTAATGTTTCAATGATAAGTGAAGTGTTTTACATGATGTTCACATAATAATTGAGTCCCCAAGGTAACACAGAGGATTATTTTAATGTAGGTTTTATATTTAACGCTTGTGTTTGAAGAAAATGTTCTTTAGTTAATTCTACTTTACTGCAGTGGTCTCTCGTTATAATGCGGTCCACCTTCTGCGGTCTCGCTGTTACGTGGATTTTTTTTACACAATTTTGCTTGCTTTTTATATTATACAGACAAATATAGATGTATAATTAACAGCAGGAGACAATGTCTGATGCTATTTCTTTCTATATAGTGGAGCTGGTTTTATAAAAGTAGGGAATTTTGTTGTTTAAGCACCAAATTTTGTGTAGTTGCACCTTAGGATCACCCCCTTTCAGAAAAGCTGATTAGCCATGAGAAATCCAAGACTTAAAAAATATACATTACATTACTAAAATAAAAATATTGGTATTCTGTACTTTCCCTCAAGCTTAAAAACTACATTATGTGCACAAACAGCCCATTTTGTTAGTGTGGGGTAAATTGAATGTATTGCCGCCATCTTTACCAATGGCCACCATTTTTGATTTTCTTGGGGCTAACGTGCTTTTCTGTAAAAGGGGATCCTAATTTGTCTATCTCGAGTTATTTTTAGAATGTAACTCCACGATATTCAAGGGACCACTTAAACGAAAAGGCGGACATCATTCCCCCGAATGGGGCTCATCTAAAACTGTCAGTTTTTCATTGAAACAAAATGTTTAAAATGGAAAAAGTTTTCTGGAAAAACAGCTTTTGTGTTCTTTTTCCAGTTCAAAACAACAACAGCTGAAGACAAATGTCTGACTGTGACTTTTCTCAAACCTTGAAAGTTTACTTTTTTCATCTTCAAATAATTTTTAGGTCTAGATAAATAAGTCCATATCTCTTTCACACAGTCTGCTTTTGGCATTTAATTCCCAATGGGTAACAATGCTGAAAATGACATTTTTTTCATCACTCAAAATTAATTGTTATAATGATGCTCAGGTGTTTACGCTGCCAAGCAGAGGAAGGCTACTTGTTTCTCTGTTTAGAAGGTCTTTCATTCAGTGGGTTCAGGTTTTTAGCCTGAGTGCTTTTGCGTGTTTCTCTTTGTTCTTGCAATCTAAAAGACAAAAAAACAACCAAAAAAACCAAACACGTGTAATTCTGTGCACATTGCTAGCAACACACAAGATAATGAGGCAAGATGAGCTGTTTTAAATACATTATAAAGAGTTACTTTGAAGTCCTTTGTAGAGCTGAGCAGTAAAGGTCAAATATGCAAAAACAGATTTGTTATCAACTCTGTACATACAGTTATAAACAGAAACATACATTTCTTGTCTCAACCCTTTAAGAGCATTCTGGTTATTATAAAATAGGTATTAAAGTATAAAAGTGAAGTACTCAGAAGTAGGTCTCTCTTCAGTTCTGTTTCATATCAGACAGGACACGTCTTGTCCAAAGCAGCGGCCAGCTCACCACTTTATGTGGTAATTTCTTCGCTTCCTGATAACCAATTTTTCCATGCTGAACAAAGAACAATGCCAAATAATTTCTTGGACAACCTTTGGCCCAAGAATGTCGCACAAAACATTTCAATCCTGTGTTATTTCTCTAATGTAATGTCACAGCATTCACACAGTGAACATTTCAATGTGGGCCCTATATGTGTTACCTGCGGGGTGAATTAATGGGCTCCATGTGGGTTTGTCCACTGGTTCCATGGCGGCCCCACCTATGTTTGCCCACATCACCTTCAGTGGGCACTCTGGCGGACAGCCGAGCAGCGGAGCTCGCTAGCTCGCTCAGCTGTGCACCGGGCGGCTGGCTAACGTAGCAAGTCAGACCACTGAGTCCTAGTCCTAGAACTTACAGTGGGAAGAGTTAACAGAGCTGATCCTGAGGATCTGAGAGTTCTGGCAGGTTTGTAAGGACTGAAGAGATCCGAGAGGTAGGAAGGTCCCAATCCATGAAGACATTTGGAAAACTAGAAGAAGAATCTTAAAATCAGTCAGAAAACTGACAGGCAGCCAGTGTAGCGACTTCAAGACAGGAGTGATGTGGGCTCTCTTCTTTGTGTTGGTTGAAACACGTGCAGCGGAATTCTGAACAAGCTGTAATCTATTGACTGATTATCCAACCAGATCAATCCGTTTGAGGCAATTTGTTAATCAAATCAAATCAAACCAAAATCGACCATTGACCATGAATCGCACTGGCAACCACAAATTATGATGTAAATTGAATCATTGTTAAAATGAATCATTACGCCCCTTGTCCAGATCATTCAAGTGTACTAATTTGCATACCGATAGCCTATATAAGTGACCAACAGATCACATTGAGCGGTCGAGGGTGTTATCCCCGTACAAAGCAGGCAAACGTAGAAACTGCAAAAATAGACCAACTGAACCTAATTTGTTAGGTGTTTTATACTGTAGTCCTTTACAAATTTAAAGAACATAGTCCTTTGACTTCACGATTGAAGCCTGTTTGAAAATCAACCTGGAACCAGGCTTGGTTTACCAAGCAGCCAGTAGAGGATAGTTGCACAAGTCAGTCTTTTTTCACCTCAGTGTGAAATAGTCCAACTTTACAGAACACATTTAAAGAATGGTGTAGAAATACATTCTTCTCTGAAAATTAGAGTTTAGGTTCATGGAAAATCCTTAGAAGTGTTCTATATTTGATCAACAATAGAACAAAACTTTTTTTTTAGACTTCTATCGAGAAATAGAAGTTATTTTATTTGTCAGAATAACCAGTCTTGCTCTGATATATATTTTTAACGTCTTTCAAATCCTAATTTTTTTCATGAATTTTTTTTCTTTATCACAAGATATTCAAGTTATAAACTGACCAATCAGATGCTTCAGTAAAAGCAAATGATGTCCAGTGGCCCCACCTTGAACGTTTGACGTAGACTTTAGTATTTAAAATCTACATTCAGACATCCTAAAGTGAATTTTCATAAATTTGTCAGACAACAGTTTTTATTACAAAATACATTTTCAATGTGTGTCTTTTTCCCTTTATTTTTCTTAAAGCACATTGCAAGATCGCAGTTTCATTCCTGTGTGGAAAAACGGAATCTCGGGGAAACAGTGGCAGTTTCAGTTGGAAGTAGGAACGTGGCTTTGAAAAAGATTTCAGTTGGAGTATTGATAAAAAAAAAAGATGTTCAGAGCTGTTTTGCTTCTGTCAGGAGAAACTCCAGAGGTAGGTCATTGTACACTCCTACTTTTTTGGTGAAAATTTGAAATGCAAATAAGTGTTTTTAGAAACTGAATTAACTCGTAGAAAGCTGTAACAGCACAACAGTCAAAGTTTAAAACAGCAGTGCAGTATTTTTAAGGACAGTTTGCTCTGTGTTTAGCGTTAATCCTGTTAATACTTTGCAGTCTTTCTAAAGCTGTAAAGGCTTGTGAAGCCAGTTTTAAAAAAAAGGGCTGGGAGTTTGTGGACAGCAGGGATTAATAAAGATGATAAAAAACCAGGGTCCGGGCAAAATTCTGTCCCCGGGGCAGGTGCCATAACTCTGTTCCTCCACTCAAAAGGGCCTTTTGGGGCTTCGGGTCAGGCAGCAGTGCAAATCGATGGGCCAGGAAGGGACTATGAGGCTCCATGCTAATACCTATTCCATGATAATACTGCCTCCTGAATCCCTGCTGGGCAGTGTCATCCATCACCCTGCTGATGCCACTATCATATGCCGAGAAGGAAGAAGAAACAGCACAGAATTATACAGATAGATGGCTGAGGATTTCTCTTGTGCTTTTGCTGTACGTCCCAGAGCTGATTTTAATAAAAGTGGTAATAGGGCAACAGCAACTCCCTGCAATGGATCTCTGGTCCTCCAGACAAGGAGACAAATGTAGGTCTTTCAAGTCTTGTGGGACAGAGAGATGTTAATCCATATATTACACATTACTTGCCCCAGCCTCAGCATTGCAGAGCTTATACATCATAGTAGCTATTGATTGGTCCCCTTTCCTGACAGGGATTGTTAAATGAGATATTTTATCCTCAAAAGTAAAGCCAACTGTATTAATGTTCTAACCGAGGCCCATTGTCTGGCCAGTTTGGTTTGCCTTTAAAATTACCTTTATTTTCAGAAATCATTTATTTTAAATTCTGCAAAATTTCCAAAGCAATGCAATGCTTGCTTTCCAGGCTTATGGAGAAAACATTTCAATATATCCTATTATTCTGGTATTTCCTGGTAAATCAAGTATTTGTAATTCAAATAAGCCTTTTCTTCAGCCCATTTGTTAGCAACAAACGAACACAAAAATATTGATCACTGATCAATACAACCAAGGTTAGTGTTAATTCAGCCCCAGTCAGCAATAAGTAAAGCACTAAATCATTTTGAGATTTGAATTGTCTGAATAACTGCTGCGCTTTAGTAATTGTGCTTTATTTCATTAAACTTTAAAACATGTCTTAATCTGAAATAGTGTAAAGTAATGAAATAAGTAAATGGGTGATTCCTATAGAGTGCTTGCATTGCCATCACAAATCCAGTCAAGTGTTGCCATTTTGCCTTTAGTAATACACGAACAACCACAAAAATGTGAGAAGCCAACAGCGAATGAAGAGAAACTGAACAGAAACATGAAGAGTTATACTATAAAAGGAGCCTTCATGTTGTAAAATGAAATGATTTGATGCAGAAGAGCCACATCAAATACAGCTTACGTTGTCCAACAACTTCAAGCCATCGGTATGTTGATGAACTTTTTTTAAATCAGTCAAAAGATGTTAAAATCTGTACAAATGCATTTCAATGGCTTTCCAGCCAAATGAATAATGATGACTTACAGTAACTCATTGTCTTTATTCATCAGTACAAGTACCAGGAGGATTACTACTACTACTTGTAACACTAAAAGGAAGAAATACAGTTCTAGTAATCTCAGTAAAGGATTAGTAACACTTTATAACAATTTACTGTTATAGTTAGATCACAAATCATTATGAAACTGTTCGTTATTGACTTATAACTGACTTTTTAATCAACAGTTTATAAGGATTTATAAATGTAGGGTTAGAACTAGGGTTAGAATTAGGGCTGGGGTAAGTTAGAAATGTTCCTCATTTACTAACAGTTAATTAATAAGGAATTGCTACAACTTTAAAAAAAAAAAAAACATCCCAGTAACATGTTAAATATAAAATACGGATTCTTAACAAGTAATTAGTAAGTAATTTAGTAACAGCTTCTACGTTAGATATTTCTAATTAATAAGGTGCAATTAGAAATCGTTAATATGCAGGTAAAAGGTCATTTATAACTTAATAACTAAAAGCTTGTTAGTTATCTACTATAAGGTACATTTATATACATTTAACAAACTGTAGGCTGTAAGTTAACAAATCCATAATATTGTTTTTAATTTAAGGTTTTAAACGGTACAACTTTTATTTTGTCTTTGATGTTTCACAGATTTTATCTGCCCAAGTTTGTGTAAATATGAACTAATTTACAGCGCACTACGTTTTGCCTCCTGATTGACTGTGGACATTGTCTCCTCCACGGCGGTTCTTTTTATGCATTCAAATTGTCTAAGTTGACATACATCATCCATTTCGGTCACTTTTTTGTTTTCATTATCTAATAATGGACTGATTTTTTTTTATGAAGGTTTGAACTCAGAAAATGTAAACATGAGAGAAAAGTGTGAAAAGGATGATGTCTGTCTGAGAAAAGTGTATAAAGTGTGTAGTGAGAGGTGTTCCAGCCTGAAAACATATTTAGTTCTATTTTGGGAGTTTCGAGTATTTCTTTTAAGAACGTAACTCTTGTGATTAGCGAGGAAACACTGTACCTTCATAATTTTAGTCAATACCCATTATCCAGTACAACATTGATTCTAAGGTAGTTAGAGTTGGCGTAACTCCACTCAAGTTAATTGAAGAGATGCCGATTTTTTTTCCAAGTTTTTCACATCTAAATTCTGTTGGAGACTGTTTTTCCACAGACACCTTCCTTGTGTTGTAAAATTCTCTGTCATTTCATCCTGGTTCTTCATAAATTTCTGCAAGCGGTAAAACTGCACCAGAGTTTCTCAGTCTGACCAGTTGTGACAGCTAAGTGCAGTAGAATAATGCATTCTCCCTGAAAGCTCAGTTCTGCAGACGTTGTTAAACATTGACATTTTGATACTGCCAACATGGCCGATCCCAGAATGATGATGTCACATGAAAACATTTCAGCTTAGACAACCTTGTAGTCATGAGCCACCGGAAATATTTTGACAGTAGAACAATGTGTTAACAACCTAAAAAATGCTGAGATGCTCCAGTATCCCAGCAAACTCGACCAAACCATTCCCAGTTTGATGGTAAAATAACCAGTGCCCTCAAAGTCAGTTCACACACCTGCAGGAGGACCATCAGTAGTTCAAAAGCCAGAAATCTTAACAGTTCTTAACTGCATCTAAAACTTATTCTGGTCTTGTGTGTACACAATCCCAATAATCCCGGTCTTCTTAACCTAGCATACAGTTATGTGGTTGCATTATAATTTTAGCTTCTACCTTTATTTATATTTAACTGTAGCTAAAATGATTCCTTTTAATGATGTCTGAACAATAAGGATGTTATTTGTGCTCTGTTGGAACTTTCTTTTAAAGTGATGGCTTTTGTAATGAATGATTGAGCTGTTTCATTGTGATTATTTCATTTTGGCATAGTGGCCCTTCATTTGTCTTTTTTTTCTGTAAAACCTTTGAATAACTAATTTATGAATTGTGCTTATCAAATAAATCTGCCTCACCTTGAACTTTTACTACAAAACACAAACTTTTTATTCACACTAGGTATGCTGCACCGCAGAAAAACACAGTAAAGTTACTTAAAGGCTTTATTCAAAGTCTACCAATAGTTTCTTGCAACAGATTCTTGCAAATGTAAAGGATTTTGTATTCAAAGTATCTATTTTAAGTCACGCAATTCAACAACCTTCTGGGTGAGCTTTTTGACTTTGTTCTGAAAGATAAAAGCTGTGTTGAGAGTGCATAGAATGTTTTATAGTCGCTATCTTCTCATAGAGCAATGCTTTATGTTTCTCCTTATCGGTTGTGTCACCCTTCACCAAATACACAGAACATTTAACCCGACCCGGTGTACCAATGTAGCAAAGTAATCACTTTCTTCATCTCACTGCCTGTTTTTCTCACCGTTCTTTTCTGCAAAAATATAAAAAAAAAAAGTAAAAGGAAAGAGAAGGGCATTTGAGGCAACACTCTCACTCACATTTAAATCAATGAATCATGCTTTCATACTGCAGCTTTTTCTTTTAGGGCTTTAACTTTTTCACAGAGGTGTGGAAAACACTTGAACTAAACTCTTGAGAAATATTTTATTTATGGGCTTGATGATACCAAAGTACAAATACTGTACGTTACTTTAATTGTGTCGTAATTCAGGTCGCTATTACAGGACTTCAACTATTCATGACAAATCAAAATGATCCGAAAAAGACCCGGAATTCCCCGGACGTTGATTTGACAAAGGCCTGGATGCTAGTGTTACAAAGACACTCACTGAACTTGACATTTTCTCTTTACCACAGGCGACAGCGTGTAACAGTATCATATTTAATACATCAGTCTGTCAGCCCTCCACAAGAGCAATGGAATGGAAATACAAATTTCAATTTTGGGGTCTTAGAATGCTTTTGTTAGCTCAGGAAAAATGATATATTTGAGCTGTGTGACCTGATGTATCAAAAATGATACAAATCAAAAGTTATATGTAAAAAAAAAAAAGTTTGTTCAGAGGGACCCAAAAAGGCTCCAAATTCAAAGAATTTGAATTTTCTGTCAATTATGTTTTGGCTCAGACTTTACAGGGTTAAGAAAATTTCACCAAATATTATTCACAATCTAAGTTCAGAGCAGCTGATCAGAAAACTCTGATAACCCAGCATTCGAGCAGCATTTAAATGCATCACTTATGAATCTCAGACGTGAAAAAAGTCTCATATTACGTTTTATGTGTGTGTAAAAGTACTTCTTATGTACTTTTTTAAAGATTTGTGCCTGTAGTTAGTTCCAAGCTGTTGTAATTTTAAGTTGTGCATGTATAAAATGTATTTTTTTGAATTTTGTCATTTTTTGTACTGTATTATGCAGTATTATGTATTATGTATTATGCACGCAAATAAGTGGACTGCATTTATCACGACATTCACACTTTCAACACAGTTACACACATATTAACCCTTTGACATCTGAGCTGTTGCAAAAGACAGAAAATAACCCTCACCGCAACTCTCTGTCCATTTATCATCTTAACATCATTCCAACAGATTCTGATGCAGAGAAAAGCAGCTGTTTGCCAACAAGCACGACGTACCTGTGTGCAGACAAGATGGTGCCTGAAGCAGAAATGATGCAACTTAAAGCGTCGCCAGGCTTTTTTTTGTTTTTTAAAAAAAACAGTGGTCCCTCACCATGTGGCGGTTCACCTCTTGCAGTCTCACTGTTTTGCGGATTTTCTTAAAGCAACTTTGCATGCTTCTTTTTCTCTGTGCCATGTCTCCTATACAGAATGCAGAACTGTGAAAATGTTAATGTCTGCAAGTGTCAGAATCAGCAGATTTAAGGTAGAAGATGGTGGAACATAGAAAAGATAGATAAATCATAAATCAATCTAAACATGAAGTGATGGGTTGACATTTCTCATTTGTGTAGAGTTTTCATACAGCAGATATTCCTTTGTTTAAATCTGCTTTGTAATTAAAAAAGTTTTTGGAAAAAGTAGTTACCAAAGATCGTTATTACTTTTAGATTTTTCCAGTCAACCAGGACACACTTACCAATAAGATCTTGGTATTACTTATTCATTCAATGTGCTGGTTTTGACACTGTAGAGACTCCATATTTTTGCCTAACAGAGCAGACCATTTCTAAACTGCTCTTAAGTGATTCTCTTTAACTTTGTGAAGAATCTTCATTTCACTTTTGGCCTAGTTCTCTTAGCCCATATTTCTGCTCTTAGTTCTGATATTTCCTTTCAGACACACATTCTTAAAGATATAATGTTAGTCTGAAAATATTCAAGCCTATAAACATTCAGTAGCTTTATCATAAGTGAAGATACGTCTCTTATTTAGAGGTGATGTTGCCTGACAGGTGGAGAGAAGGACAAGAAAAACCCACCTTGTCTTGCTACTGATCCCAGTTTTGAGTGACAGCACTTCCTTACTGAACTAGAGGTATTACAGTTACACCTGTAGCTTCACAATCCATGTGTATTTGAATATTGCAATGTTTACTTAATTGTGTAGTTGACTTACAAAGTAGTTCACATGGGAGATCAATAGATTGACAGTGCAGCTCAGCCAATGGTAGTGAAGACTGAGAGAACACTTTAGGTAAAGATGACCAATCAGACAGTAGCAAGATTTTAAAGACCACTCCTCTGAAATAGTGTTTTTGGTGATTTAATATGTGTTCTGGTATTTTTCTGATGATGGAGGACATATCTAAAAAGAGTTAAGTTTCTGAGTATGTCTATAGTTATTTGAATCAAGTTGCTCGCCACTTTTGTTTAGAGTATGTAATCAGATGGATGACAGAAATCGAGGGCAGGCTTACATCACACCAACAGTTCTGCCCACAACTCAGATGCATTATTAATGAACTACTGCCGCTCTGCAGAAGCTAAGTTCATTAAAACAGTTTTTAAAAAAACATTTTGACTAAAAACAACATAATCATGAATAAAAGACCTCTGGGAATGCTTTGAACATAGATTAAAAGATGATCAGAGTGGACTTGAGTTGTCCTGAATCATTTGAAGCATTGCTCTCTGATTCTGAACCTTGAACCAATAAAGAGTTCACTCTCATGTACATTTCAATCCTGCTCCAAAAGTTAGAGGTCTGATTACATCTGATAATTTAAAGTGTCATGTTGAGTCCTTCTTGATCAAATGTTGCTAATATCACATTGACAATGCACCACGTTAAAAAATATAAAGAACATGCAACATGAAATATTTCTCTGTGAGTCAGGCACGGTATAGATCACAGGAAACACACAAACATGCTGGAACTGTTGGATTGTTCAGTCATTCATTTTTATTCCACATGAGTGCAGCTTTCCCCACAGCAACTCATTCTAATTCCCAACTCATCCCAAACCAGCAGTTTGTCAGGAGCCCTTTACATTCTTTATGAAACTCCATTACTCACCTCTTCGTGGGTCAAAGGAATCTGTTCTCCTTTAGGATGGGTTTCGAAATTAGAAAATGACAACGTCCCTAAATGTAAATATCCAAAATACACAACAAAATTATACATACATTTATATTATGACAGGTGTTTTATCAGCTTAAACACAACATGCATCCTTTTGCCAAATCTGCTTAATCCTTTTTGGGATCAGGGTGTTGCTGGAGCCTATCCCAGCCACTATTGGATGAAGGTGGGGTACACCTTGGTCTGTCTGCCAGTCTGCCACATAAACCACACACATCTACCCCTAGGTACAATTTAGAATGATCAATTAACTTATGAAACATGTTTTTAGACTCTGGGAGTAAACCGGAGTGCCTGGAGAAAACCTACATGTGCACCAGAAGAATATGTAAACTTAATATCTAAAATATCTAGTCAGGACTCAAACCAGAGCCTTTTCGCTGTGAGAAAAGAGTGCTAACCACTACAGCCTATGAGTTATGATTACTATAATGCATCTTTATTAATAAATGTAATTCTAAAACTATCTTAAATGTCTTTGTGTAGTGACGGTCTCAGGTGGACATTAGCATGTACAAGTGTCTATAAATAATCACCCAATTCAGATTTTAAATTATTTAAAAATAAAAAAATACAATATTTTTAGTTGTTGACAAAGATTTGAGGGGGATCTTTTGGTCTATAACTCAGTTTTGTGTGAAAGTGTCCGTGCAGTGCAACCTGAAAAAAAAAAGTCTGCGGACCAAAATTAATAAGAAGGTAATGAAATTCAAAAGACAACTGTTTTGCAGTAAAACCTTATTTGAATTGACAACGCTTATCTCAACAGACCTGAACTGCAGTGAAGGAGTAAAGTGAAATCACTCATGAAGATGTATTAACCTGCCTGATAACTTTAAATGCTAAAAACCTTTAATAGCCATTAATATTCAGGCAAAGGAGCAGGCATTTGAAAATGTGACCATTACCAGTTCATTCATTCTTCGTCTCATGACATAGACGTACAGCACTTTTAATTCCTGTGCACACCAGGTGTGTCACAATTAGCTGCTGCCTTTGCTGCCAGAATAAAAGTATATGTCTATCATATTTCCTGTTAAACATTACTTATGGAAATGATCACAGTTGAACAATCAAAAGACTTCCTGCATGGGCTGAATTCTTATTAGCCTGAGCAGAAAAAAAAAGTACTGAATCAAAATATGCATCCATTTTTTCTTGTACTAACAGTCTAGTCTGTGCAAACCTCAAACATGTTGTCAGAGTGAGTGTACATTAGTGGATGTGCCCACTGATGGAGCCAATTTGAATGGTTTGTTTGACTGTAATGATAGAATGATAATGATCCATCCGTCCGTCCGTCTTCTTGTATCTGGGAAAAATCTGAAGAATCTCCTCTAAGAGAATCCCGAAGCATCCCTTGGTCAGCCGGAAGACATATCTCTCCAGGATGTCCTGGGTCTCCCCAAGGGTCATCACTCAGTGGGATTTGCACAGAGCGCTTCCCCAGGGAGGCATCCAGGAGAACCACCTCAACTGGCCCCTCTCGATCCGTGAGTGTGTAAAGCAGTGGCCTGAATCCAAGCTCTCTCTTGGTGATCGAGCTCCCCAGCTTATGAACATAACATCAGAGAGCGCCAGGCCACCTTGTAGAGGAAACTCATTTTGGCTGCTTTGGCCAAAATCTCAAATACAAAATTCCATAAGTGGGGATTTGGCCCCCGGGATACCTGCCTTCGAGTGCCACCCAAACCAAATGTGACCTGCAAGCTCTCCTGCAGGCGGTGGACCCACAGCGGAGTGAACCTGTGTCATCACTTCAGGGAAGATTAGACTGGGCTATGTCTCGCCTGCGAGCTCCAATCCCAGGCCTGGCTCAAGGGTGGGTCCCAGTGATGACAATCTAGGTGGCAGAATCAAATCTAGATTTATTTCTTTTCCTTAGGTACTTCACTATTCACCTGGATCGTCACCAAATACCTGGTGGCATGGGAGATCTTAGTAGGGCATTAGCCCTAACTAGCTTAACTTATAAGATCCAGCTCTCAAAGCCCTTGACCACGTCAAGGTGGCGGTCCATGGAGGGGTGATCGTAGTGTCATGACTTTTTTTCTCACCATGAGGATTAAATTAGGCTTCTTTCATTTCAAAGAATGTTTAAGGTGTGGTTGATTAACATCTGTGACCACGTTGTCATAACAACTGTTGGTCATTATCCAGTGTTGGGGTAATGCATTACAAATTAATGAATAACTGTAATTGAATTACTTTTGTCAGTAACAGAGTAACGCAACACATTACATTTCAAACTTTGGTAATTAAACTACAATTACTTGTCTACAGAAACCCTCATTACTCACATTTTGGTGCATTGGAACCATTTGTGACTATAAAACAAGTACATTTGTGTAAACGATTGGCTCTGACTTTGTCTCTTGGTTAAATGAAACCAACCACAGATCTCTTCAGGACTTTAATGTTTTATTTTTTTAAATACTTCAGAGCAGCCAAACTCGACATGTTTCAACAACTGTCAGCCATAGTTCCGTCCATTTGTCCTTTGAAAAGTTTACCATGCCTTTTTCTTAAGCAGTACAACAATTGCACTAAAAACTATTCAATCTCACCTGTTGGGCACTTACATAGAACATTAGCACAAGGATTTAGGAACAGTATCAACATAATCTGGCTTCATTCAAGTTATCTGGATTTAATTGGATTTTGGCAATCATAATTAGAAAAATATAGGACTGTTATTTTGCTTTTGCATTTCAGGTGTTCTATATGATGAATTTCACTCAGTGGTGTTGACCAAACTGATGACCACAGAGCTTAAAGAGATAAACATATCACCTCATCACGTGCTCTTGTAAAAATGGCTTAGAAAAGATGCTCAACACTGACATTTGCTGCACCAAACCTGACTACACTTTTGACTGAAGAAATGTTGCTGATTCAACACCATGTAGTGCAGAGGGCGTGTATGTTTTTACAGTCTCCAACTTCTGCAACTTTCTCTTTGCAGTCAGATCTAGGGGTTTGGTTGCCCTTGAGCCAAGGACTCGGATGCAGCCTCAACAAATGACTGCATTCTTGACATGACAGGCAGATACACGCAGCATCTTGCTGCAAAATTACTAATGACGGGAATTTTTTTCCCAGCATTGCTGCTATCATCAATCAAAACTGTGGTTCAACTAATAAATGAAGATTTATGACATAGGAACAATACTTCATTGTAATACAATAGGAATCGCTGAAATAAATATCCCTTTCATGATTTTCACCTGTAAAATGTTAAGATTTGAGCTTTTTTCACTTTATTTTATACCCTGTAAATCTACTTTCATTAATAACTATTCCAGAGTTAAACGGTTCTTTTATGTAACTGAACACATGTGGGTGAAGTGATCCATCTTCATCCTACACATGTATTTACATGAGACATTTAATAGCATTGAAATAGAAACTGCAAAGCTGTAATATAGTGTTTGAAGACATGCAAAGAGGAGGATGGAGACTATTGCCAAAAATAAATGTACTTTTGTCACGAAAAAAACTAATAGAATAAAAATTCAATTCAAATCAATTTTTATTTCTATAGCCCAATATCACAGCCATAGCTGTCTCATTGGATTTGATATTAAAAAACTTTCTAAATAAGATACTTTTTCTGAAAAAACAGAAAATAAAACATCTTGAATCAAGAGTCTTTTTACTTTGAGACACATTTTTTGTAGTAAAGCAGGTTTATTTGTTTTTTCTCGCAAAATATATTCTATTTTAAACACTATCAGTCCAACTATCCTTATTTCTATAACATAATTATCCTAAATATTTGAGTTGTGCATGTTAGATTAAGTTGTTTTAATAATTAAATCAAAATATGAGTTGATGATTCAAAATAAACCTTCAAATTTCCCTAGATCAAGCAAATTTTTTTCTTGAAACAAAAGCGCTTTTGGTTCGCAAAAAACCCAAAATTATAATATAACATAAAACAACTTGTTTCATTAGAAATTTTTGCTGACAATAAGATGTTATCGAGTTTTAATAACTCAACAGTATACTAAAGATTTATTATCTAAAGTTTTTACATTTAACTGAAAAGTTTCTATGGAGGTTAGTTTAATTTTAAGTGTGAAAAGATATTCAAACTAGGAGCTAGACAGAAATACTTTGTGAGATTGTGTGTTTTTGCAGTGGCATTGTCCTTGTGATGGAACAAATAGACAAAATATTTCTCTCAAACCAAAATGTCAACTTGACCAAAAAGCAGCATTTCACCGCATGCATGAAGGATATACAGTCAACCAGTAATGTCTAGCTTTATATACAATTTAAAAGACAAGTAAATCTCACAACAACAAAACAGCTTGGAGGATTTTGTCAATGTGACCTTGATGAAGATTGTAGTGCTGCCGGCATGCGCTGAGATTTTTCTTCTTACTTGTATTCCAAAGTCTGTTTAAAGAGGAAGAAAAGCTTAATCTTTTCTTTCAGCCCTTTTTCAATTTACTTTCACCATACTGCCGAGGAATCTGGGAATTATCTTTTTTTGTTCTCTTGTTTTTTGTGTTTCCTCCCCATTTATCCCTCATATTCCTTCAGGGAGGACAGGAAAGTGTTTGCAATGAAGGCTTCTCAAATGCAACCAAGAAAAACACGACAATAACTTGGTATAATAAGATAAGTAGCTTAGCTAACCACGTTGCTGACACACCGACTCAAAACTGGTCTCTTAAATCCTTAGCTTCAACTTCGGGGCTTCTTGTGTCAAATCAAATTTAGGCATTAACAGACATGGGCTTGATATTAAAGCCTCTAGTGGTGCACGGCTGGGTAGGAACAATGTTTCCAATGTGTGTAGAGGCATAGTTCCAGTGGTTAGTGTTGTAAGTCAGAGCATCACTGAGTCAGATTGGATTAATTATGGTTGCACTGCTGTAGATCCACACAAACCCCCACAAATAGTAACTTTTGTGAATTATGAACAATCAAGTCTGTTCAAGGATAGCAGGAAGGTGTTGGTTTAATCTCATTGCAATCTCAACATTCTACAATTACTCACACTACCAAAGCTCCAAAATAAAGCACCTTAATTAAAATTGAAATCTAAAATCTACTGTGCATGATGATGAAGCATGTTTTTTTAATTCAACTCAGTTGTATTCCTTTTTGATCATGTTTGTTTGTTACACAGTACAAAGATGATCACTGGTGAACATGAACGCTGTCCACTTTCCTTTCAACAAAAACCAACAGCTTTTTTCCACATTAAAAGTGTTTTATTACTAATATATGAAAGTGAAATAATTACTACTGAATGAATTATATTGCAATGGAAGAAAAAAACTTTCAGTCTGAAATGTATTTGTCAACAGATTATTCTTTAATATTTTTTACTTATTAGATTTTCAAAGTATTTTACTCATTACACAACAAAGTGACAAATTGTTGCTTTGATTTGTGAAAAATGTCTAAAAATCCACTATTCATCACATGTATGTGAAAATGTGGGAATGGGCTTTGTAATTGTATTTCTTACATGTGTAGAACTCAGTCAGCCAGCAGCATCCTCAGCGACCTGGTGAGTGTGTGTGTGTGTTTTATCAGGTGTAGGGGGGTGTGTGTGTGTGTTCAGGTGTAGGTGTGTGTGTGTTCAGGTGTAGGTGTGTGTGTGTTCAGGTGTAGGTGTGTGTGTAGGTGTGCAAAAGTGTTCAGGTATGGGTGTGTGTAGTTAGATGTGTGTGTGTGTGTGTGTGTGTGTGTGTGTGTGTTGAGTTTAAGAATGGCCTTTGAACTATTTTTTTGTGTTCAAATAATTTTATATTTCACGGGTCAGAGAGAAATTATTTTTTCAGGGGAGAGAAAATGTATCTTTGAAAAATGTCTGCATGTGAGGTCTCTTTTTTTTCTTTATTGACTTTGTCAGATATGATATGTAATAAAGGTGTTGGGATAGTAAATATTAACAAGGACACTCCCACACACTCTGCCACGAGTATTTTATAATAAATAAATTAATCTATTAATCTACTTAAAAACTGGGACTGAAATTGACCTGTACGCAAAATCAAATCATTCCACCTCGTTTGAAACTGTGATCACCTTGGGGAAATGCTGTTTCACAAGCCATAGGTTTCATTATGATAATGGTATACAAAATCCTGATTCCTCAGCCCCGCTGCTTTTTGAATTTCCTGATTTGATTGAGGCACCATGGCTCATTTCGAAATTACTGCAGCAATGCTAGTATTCAATTTCCTCCACAGGAACCCAATCCACTGGTCCATGAAGTCAACAGGCACTGATTGGACCGGAGCAAAGTGCATGACAGAGGACAAAGTGTGAGTGCTGCGCTGACCAATCACAGAGAAATCCAGAGGCCTGTGAAAACAGCAAATTGCCTGAATCAGACCATGAACACACTATGTGGATAATTCATTTATGAACAACTGTGAGTGAATGGGAGGTGTGGAGCCTTCTGAGAGTGTCTGACTCCAGTTAATATCCTGTATAATTGCAAACTTTCTGGGGTGATGCATTCTAATGGAGGTGAGGCTTTTATAATGAACATCAGACAGCGATGGTGAAATTGTCATTTGGCTGTCGTTGACAACCCTTTGCTAAATGAAGGCTTCACGCAGTTGAAAAATGTAAACACACTATTACAGAAAACGGGACTCTAAATCTGCATGTTGAGCTCCAAAAATCCAAAGCTGAACAAGTATTAGATCCAGATGCGGAAATGAAAGCTAATCAACAACTGGTTTATTGGTGAGCCAATGATGAGAAATAACCAACTGGAAGTTTCCCTCTATTTCTATCCATCCACAATGCAAAAACACAAAGCCTCACCAAGTATTTTTGTCTAGTTTTTAGTTTAGATATGTTGTAAAACCTGAGACAAACTCACTTACTAGCAACTTTTCAATAAGATGTAATGAGACAATATTAAAGACAATAAATCTTGGATATCTAGTCATGTATCTATAAAACATCTTATTCTTAACAATATCACTGATGAAAGTAGTTTTTTGTTTGTTAACCTGAATCATGCAAATATGTTTAAGACACATTTATCTTAAAATGGATCTTAAAACAACTCTTACATTTGATTATTTGTTAGAAATAGGTTGGACTGTTCCCACTCAAATAGGATATATGTCGACATAAAACTGTTTGAGTAATAAATGCTCATTTTAAGGCATAATATTTCCAATACCAGGGCAATACACCTAAACGAGTAGATTGAGTTTCAAATTGTACTTTTCTTAATTTAAATTATTTGTGTTCATATGAAAAATTATTAATTGTTTAAGATATAAACATGTATGCATAAATTATAGTAAGATTGAGGGTTGGAGTTCATTCACTGATTTTTTGAAAACGTTATCACGTTTATCATGCGTATTGACTTTTGTGTTTGAAAATAAAAGGAACTCAATGAAACAACAATTAATACTGATGTGAGGAAATCTTATCAAGACAAATTGTCCGAGTTCCATTGGTAGATTTTGTATTTAATCATAGCAATGGAAAACGTCTTGTATTCTACATTTTTAGTCTTTTTTAGAAGAACATTGTTCCAGTGCATTTTCTAGGCCTGTCTATGTTCGTTTGTTGTCATCGTGTTGCTGGAGCCTATCCAACAACCATCAGGTGACGACGGGGCACAGCCCGGACACTTCGTCAGTCCTTTGCAGGGCCTCACTGCACTTCATTTAACATCATTAAAGGAGCGCTCACTAGTTATGACAGATAGGAGGAAGTATTGAAAAGTTGTGCTATAGTTCATTATCTGTCATTTACCTGTCATGGTTCAGGCCCTCCCGCTGCTCAGCCAGCCATCAGATTTTTCAACCTCACTCGATCTATGCCACTAGATCCATCAAAAGTGAGTCTCTCTACCACAATCCCATACCACTCCGCCTGGTCCGTGACTTGTTTTTAGTTCTTCGTGGTCTTTGCTGCACAGCCCCTGTTAGTTCTTCTGTCTGCATTTATTCTCATTTTGGATGTATTTTTGAATGTGTTTTCTTGACATTTTGACTGGACTATGATTAGTTTTTGGATTTGTTGCAGAACTACAGACCCATTAAAGAAGAAGTAGTAGTTGGATGTTTTTGCAGCTAATTACTTTGTAAAATCCCGCAGATTGCTCCAGCGGACCACTAAATGAGTAGAAATCTCCAGAGAGTTCTGGAGGAGAAAGGATATTCACAACTGCCAAGCTCTGGTGCTGTCAGCCCGTCTCCTGGTCACCCTGTGTTTTTAATCCTCAAGTATCTTCTTCCGTCCTGTTAAGGTCTTGGCATTTATGGGTCCCTTGTTCTGTTCTCTTGCACCAACTGGTGGTTGGTGTTGTGAACAAGGAGGTGGGTGGAACCCAAGAGCAGACATGCTTTAAAAGATGAGAAGGTGATGTTTATTGATAAGGCGAATAGTGGAGCAGGATGACAGAGCAGGCAGGTAGGCAGGCAAGCTTAGCTGATGGAGCGGGCTGGCTGGCTGGCAGACAGGTGAGCTGACAGAGCGGATGGCTGGCTGGCAGACAGGTGAGCTGACAGAGCGGATGGCTGGCTGGCAGACAGGTGAGCTGACAGAGCGGATGGCTGGCTGGCAGACAGGTGAGCTGACAGAGCGGATGGCTGGCTGGCAGACAGGTGAGCTGACAGAGCGGATGGCTGGCTGGCAAACAGGTGAGCTGACAGAGCGGATGGCTGGCTGGCAGACAGGTGAGCTGACAGAGCGGATGGCTGGCTTGCAGACAGGTGAGCTGACAGAGCGGATGGCTGGCTTGCAGACAGGTGAACTGACAGAGCCGATGGCTGGCTTGCAGACAGGTGAGCTGACAGAGTGGGCTGGCTGGCAGACAGACACACAAGCAGCACAATGATCTGACAATGGCTGGAGGGTTGATGCTGCTTAAAAAGCCATGGTGATGAAGATCAGGTGCAGATGATTAGGAACAGGTGCCGTCGCTTGACGAGGGGGAAGGAATGCCTCCAGGGCACAACAGTTGGAGCTTTTCTTATTGTTTTTCTGTGAATATTGGGCTGTTTTCCCTAAACAGGAACATCAACACAGCCTGTGAAAGGAAGAACCAAATTAAGAACTGTCAGTTTTGTTTCAATAAAAATGTGTAAACTCAAACTACATTAATACGATTAATTGCAGATTTAGAATTTTGGCACTCACCCCTTTCCATACCATCATGCCGTTCAGGAGTATGAGGCAGAAATGGATGGTGAGAAAGGACTCCTAAATGGCAAGTTTCTTTCTGAGGCCATGCCAGATGGCTCTCTGGACAAAACTAAAGTGATTTGTAGTTACTGCTGGTGTGAGATGTATTGTCATCACAACACGTCAAGTTTGAAGTTTCACCTACTAGCCTAACTCTCCCAGGGACCTCGGCTCAGCCCTCCCATGCAATACAGATGACGCTTCAACTACGAGCTAGCTTTCAGCGACTGTAGCTAAAAACTTAGCTACAGCTAACAGACCAGTCAATGACCCAATCAATGTTTTAACTTTTTTTTTTTAATCAGAAGCCTTTTCTAAATACAATGATACAAAAATAAAGTATTTCTCATAAAAAAAAATAATTTCTGCCATTATTATTCTTATAAACAATATAAAACTGCTAATTACTCTTTAAAGGGCCTGGACTATGTTTCTCTTAAGCTTTTTATAGTAAACAATATCCATGATATGATCATTTATTACCTTTGGAACACTAAAGAGCAAATTCTTTATGAAATATGAGTAATCTTTGTGGACTCTTTCCCACCCAGAAGTAAAACAACTCACCACCACTTTTTGCTCCTTGTGGATGATGTCAACATAGAGCCTGCCTCAGCAGCGTGTCTGCGTGTGTCCACTCATGAAAACAAACACCAAACTTTGTTAAAGATGATGTGCATGTTTTGGAGCCTTCCAATCTTGACCCACAGTCTGATCTGGTATTGTGAGGCGCAACGTGTATGGAAATGTAGCATTAGCTCGTGCATCATATGCTCATACTGCGATAATTTGAGCTAGGTCTATGATTTACTAACAGGCCTGGTATTTTCATCAGGTTTGATTGTAGGAATGGTACGAGCTCTGAGGATCAGTCTCCCTGACAATCCACTTTGATACAGGCCAAGGTTAACAAAACAGTCATCTGTGAAGTGGTGGTCACAGAGGAAAAGTTGCTGGCCGGTGTGTCGCACACAGATAAACTCCAACTTTTTCTGATGAGCAGTGTCCTTTGGGAAGGCTGAACAAACACAGAAACTGCAACCTGAAAAACATTTTCTCCACTTCAAAGACATGACATAACAAACAAAGCTAGCCGTTGTTTTCTCTGCAGATCAAGAGGACCCACTTCTTCTACGAGTCGTTTGCTGATCACTGCTAGCTCTGCAGGGAAGGTAGGTGTGTGTGTGTGTTAGCCTGGGGGCGGGGCTTGCAGTGCAGATTCTTCCTGGTAGGGGGTGCTCTCACTGATCCATGTCACACGGTGAGGACCCGTTTGTTTTCATAGGTGTGGGAGGGGCTGTAGCTAAGAGCAGTGGTTTTTGGAGGATTACTCAAAAATGCATGAATGGATCAAAATACTGCTATGGGGTTCCTTATAGTGAGGAATGAACAGTATAATGCACTTCAAATGTTGTTGCTCAAAAAGTTGATTTTTCATCGGATAGGCCCTTTAAGTACATTTTTTATTTTCAAAAAAGTAACAGAAATGTACGAATAATTTGTGAATAATATTGCGAGTTAGCTATGGACATTCATGCAGTTAATCTGGATTAAAAATGTTGATCGCCTCATAGAATTCCAGCAGGGCACACACTGTAGATATTAATTTCTCCTTTATGATCAATGTCCAAATGATTGGCACTTTAGTGAATTATAAAGGACACCATCCACACGTCACTACCGAAATGTGTTCAGTGGATGTTTTGAACCGAAAACAGTCTCAAAAACTTGTGTCATGACGTGTGAACACACAAGTTTTGATCCAAGAAGCTTGAAACGCACAGTTACACACTTTTTGATAGGCTTTTTATCAGAAGTGGTCACTTGAGCGCGTGTAGCTGGGGGAAGTTTGAACATAGCTTAAGAGTTTAACCCTTTTTTCTCCCACAGTACCTTTTAAACTCCTTTTAACTTTTAGAGCAGCACCTCCCCTTTTGCAGCTTTTTGAAGTCAACCACCTTAGCGTTTTCTTTACTTTGGAACCTTTTTTATTCTGCGGTAATAAAGGTAGTAAATGTGATTCGCCCATGAGGATTTGAGTGGGCAGAAGTCTCAGGGACGATAAAAAAGGAGAATTTTCTCAGCTGCTCAAAACTACTTAAATGTTTTAGATATTTTTAGGAAAATTAACAGTAACTGGAGGAACAGACAAAAAAAAAAGCAAACCCTTTTTTTCTTGCCTCTAGATCATGATGTGCACGCTGAAGGCTTGATCTGTTAGGATGTGGAAGTGTAATAATGTTACTGATGAGTGTGATGTGAGCATGAATTTCCGACTAAAATATTGGATCTTAATTAGTGTGAACAGAATTCCTAACAGAACCATTTATTATCCCATTGACAAAAGGCAAATTAATGGAAGTGAGAGAATTGATCTGCGCTAATTTACTTTACTAATTTACAGCTTTAACGGGGTAACAGAGTAAATACAGACAGCAGATACTGAAAGCACAACTTTTCACACTGATATGTAAACACAGCATTTTTTTAAAAATGAAAGTAGCATCTCGAGATCCCAATCTCACTGTCTGTTGGTTTATTGTTGCAGCTTATTTCCCCCTGAGGTAATGTGGGCTTTGTGCTCTGCATCAGAGAAGTTCTACAACTAATTAGAGCTAGAGTGACAAAAATGGGAGGTGGGGGTGGGGTGGGGTGTTGGTGGTGGTGGCTGATTCTAGGGGCCCAGACTGAGAGGCGGCCCACAGTGGCCCCTACCAATGATAAAATGATAAAACAAAACAAGATCATTCCAATTAGTAATTAGTCAGTATATAATCACAAATATTTTATTTTCAATATCATGGTAACAATATTTTTGGGTTTTGGAAACATCAAAGGCCGTAAGAATTGTTATTCTGTCAAATAAAATGACTGAGTAATAACGGTCTTTTTCTCAATGGAAGTCTATGGAACTTTGTCCTTCTTATTGATCCGATGAGATCCTCAATATAGATATTTTGAATGGATCCGCCCAGCACTACCATCAGGTACTTCCTTTTTGGAACACGAGAGGGGAGGGGTTTCAGTTGTTCCCTTTAATGCTGAGTTGTTTTTACAAGTTACTTTTCACCTGTTTTTTTTCTTGTTCTATTGAAAGGCCGAGATGTTAAAAATTATTTATATTTCTACCAATTGTTTGTTTAATCGTTAAACATTTTGATTTATTTTTGTATCAAAGTAACTTTTTTTTTTTTTTGGTTTGTTGACTGGTTTGCATTCACTTCTTCACTTTCTCATTTAATTTCAAAACATTTATATTTCATCAAAATATTTTTCATTTAATTGAAAATATTCTTAATTCTGTTTCCATGTTTATCAAGTAATTGAAAAAAGGGAAATTTACTAAAAAAACATTCACAGCAATAAAAAAAACAATTGAGATTTTGAGGTTCATGTCACATCCACCGCATTTATTTATTTTTAACCATACAAAGGTCAGACAGAGAAGCATGTTACTGGCAAAAAGATGGAAAAATACCCATTTTCACAGCGTGTAGAACATAAATGTGGCATCTCAGGAGATTTAATGGGTACCTGACAGCCTCTGTTTATTTTCCCCTGGATGTCACCTTCAACTGCATGGCTTAGGAAATCATCCACACGCACACGTGCAGCCCAGTTTTGGTGGTCTTTAAAAAAGAAAATCTCAATCCTACCACTTCACATTCAATTTTATAAAGTTTTTTGTTAATTCATATTTGTCAAAATGATTTTTCTCATGAAACTTTAGACTCTAAAGATGCTTGATGATTATTTCAAGTTAATGTGGAATGGAAGCTTTGCGGCACGGTTGCTCGGGTCTCACCGTTTTAGATGTGTGGGGGGGGACTGCTAATAATACTAACCTTCTTTTGGTCACCTCCTGAAATGCTCTCATCAAGAACTAAACATTAGTAACTGGACCTCCTGGGTTCTGTAGAGTCATTGTAGAGGTACTTTGTTTTGTCATTTTTAATGTTACACTTTTGAAATGTTTTTTTTTTTTTTCCAGACATTATAACTAAGCTGTGTTCTCTAATGAAAGAAAAGTACAACTGGAGGAGATTATAAAAAAGTTTGAACATCACTTTTTATGTTACACAGCCAGGGTGCTCATTGCATTGCAGGACATGTAGGTAGATCGCAGGCCATCAAAAATGAAGATATTATATGTTAGGGATAATGCCCAATGAAGTGTGCATTCAATTGTGAATTTAAGTGTCTACTTTTTTTTTTTTGGTTTATTGCTCTGACTTGCCTTGTTTTTGGTCCTCCAAAATTTTTGCCATAGGCCACACGACGGCGCAGTGGTTAGCATCCTGCCTTACAGTAAGACAGCCCCTGGTTCAAGCTTCCAACCCTGCTGTGTTTACGACATCAAAACTGTGCGTTTGTTCATGTCGGTAGGATTATCTGATAAGGTAGGAGATTTAGATAGCTATAGCTATCATTTTGTACTACAGTAGGAACATTTCACAAGGTAGAACACCTTTAGAACACCGGCTCCCCAGCGGAGGGCCACTCTGGCCTGCAGTAGCACCTATTGACGCCCCGGCCGGCCTGCGTGCCTCCTTGATTGGAAGCGAGACCGAACCGCCCCGTCTGTATATTTTATTAAACCCCCTTTTCTGTTCCAATTATGTATTTCTATAAAAATGTCAAACACGAAAACGTTTTCTCCTCACAAAGATTTGTGTACTCTTACTGTGTAGCTTTTGAGTTATTAGAACAAACATAGTATTTTTGACTGAAGAGATAGAAGTTGTCAACTTAGAAGAATAAAGTGACTTTGGTGCCTTATTTCCGGCCTTGACTTTTGTTCTTTATGTCCTGCACTGTCACCTGACAGAGAATGTTTACTTTTATTGTCTAGTTTTAGAATTATTAGTACATAAACACAGAATTGACAATTTTAGTTGTCAACTCTGAAGTGGAATAAAGTGACTTTGGTGCACGTGTGAGCTTCCCTTTCTATTCCTCTCTTGTACTGCAGGAGTGACGCTCCAAAAATAACCAGATATGTGTAAATTGCTAAGCTGTCAAATGTGAACCACAATTCAGAGAGGGAACATTGTATTAACACCCCCCCCCAGGATCTGTGCATGTTTAGTCACATTTCTATTCTATTTCTTTTTAAGAAACTCTTCACAAAACCAAAGATTTAAGATAAAAAAAAAGGTTGCGGTTCCTTCAGATAATTATAAATATTTTTGGTTAAAACTAAAAGAAAACATTTTGTCTGACAAATACAATAAATTGTCCCAAACAGGAAGTCAGTTTGTTCAGCTAAAAGTTCACAAAGCTAAATCATGGGCAAGAGTCCAGGAAAATGTTGGGGCAGGCAACAGGTGATCAGATCAGGATGAACAGCTGGGTATGCAGGCTGAAAAGCACAAGAAATACTTTGCAATGAGCGTGGCTCTGAGCTGTGCGTACGAGTCCTGTGAATGATTAGTAGATGAGTCAGGTGGGAGGCATCCAGACTCTGTGTGCAGCTGCTGATGGGAGATGGGGTACAGTCAGTACTCTGGAGACTGTTCCCACCGGTGACCACAAGTGGAGACAGAGCGCCGACTCCTGACAGAAATAACTTTGAAAGAAAACTACTTCCTGAATTTGATGAATCAATATTATTTTTTACAGAAATTAACATCTATTTGAGTAATTGATTAATTGACATGCAACATCCCACAGGAATGAATAATCCATACAGGTACTAAGGAAACTCATCTGTCAACACACCTATAAATAACAGTTCCAAACATGCCTGGAGACGCCATCAGTTTTCTTGATTTAAGCTGTGATAAACTCACATAAAAACACTGCCATCGTACTCTCTCAGACGCTGTATTACTAGGATCCCAAACATTCATAACGTTCATTTTATATTAACTAATTTGCATATCAAACATCTCATTTGTAAGACAAAAAATGAGCGACCTTGACAAACCTCAGTGATGTACTGATACAGGTTATGAAGAGCTTTTAGAGGTCTACTTTGTGCTTAATGCGGACTTGACAAATTTGATCTTAGATATGGAAAAACTATTAAGAGCCATATTTACACCGCATTAGCTGTGCATATCTGCATGTAATGAAGCAGGCTGTTTTCTTAACGGCCTTCATTCTCCAACTCTGTCCTGCTAATGAGGGTGCAGATGCATAATTAGGTAAAGATTTACCTCTTCTGTATAAGGGTGTTATGGACATTTAAAAGTACAACAGCAGAGAGGATTTTAATTGTTTGCTAAAGTCACAGTTGTGTTGGTAAAAAGTAGTGAAAAAAAGCACATTTATGTTGTTTTGTTCATAGTTTATGCGCCACTTTTGCTCAAAAATCACACATAAAATGGCAGTGCTTCAGGAAATAGCTGTTTTTCCGCTAATAAAAACTGTTTTGGGATCTAATATTCTGCTAAATTAACATTCATGTTAAACTTCAGAGCCACATTTTTTCTCCTTCATTGAACACAATGTAATGACCTCAACTTAAGAAAGCAAGAAAAATGAAAAATACTTTCCTTGCTAGCAAAAATTCTGACATCACGGATGACCATATGATAATCAATACAAATTTCAGGTTTGTATCTGTACAAAATGATTTTGCAATAATACTTAATGAGCCAAGATAACATGGGCTCCAGTTTTAAGCATTTTTTTGTTCCTCAATTTTGAATTGATCAATTAGAATGAACACAATTGATATAAAACTGAAATGAAACAGACAAAATTAAGTTATTCTGAGAATAGAGTCAGATTTGACAAAAAAAGTCAGTTGATAAATGACTCAAACAGGGACAACCCTGATTAAAAAGACAGAACTGAGTCAGGAAAACGGGACAGGTGGCAGCGAAAGGTAAAAAACTGAAATTACAGATGATCACAAAGGCTGAGGGTCTCATCCAGAAAAAGCTGCAATGATTTCAAACTTAAACCGGGTGAGAACCGATCAAAACAAAACAGAAGGTCAAACAACAAAATGCAAAAAAACAATCAACTGGTCAAAGAGACTGTGCAGTAAAATCTACTTATAATTATTGTTGCAAGTATTTTTTATTGTGTTAGCCTTGATTTTGTTTCTTGTTAATGTCATCTGGAACCAAAAGAGACGAGTGAGATACTCAAAAGACACGATTAAGAGGAAGACTGAAGAAATCCAATAAAAGAAAACTTTTTCAAGATAAGGCAGAACTTTGATTGCATCAACTGTGTCAACCCAAGACGTAATGCAGTGTAAAAACAAGATAGATTAGAGGAAGGTGACCGCAACTTGAAAAATCTAAAGGGTTAACTCTTCTACTTTTCATACAAAAGGCATTTATGGAGACATATAAGGAAACTTAAGGACACAGATCCAACATAAATTCCTAAAAAAGAAATTTAGGTTCTAAAAACTAACATATAATAAGGACCAAGCTCAAACACCAGAGCATAAACATAAAGGGTTACGAGAAAGAAGATGTGACAGTAGAAATCTATGGATCTAGATCAGGAAAGGCAACTCCAGGCCTCGAGGGCTGCAGTGTCTGCATGATTTCCACATATCCAGGCACACACAGTGGTTAGTCCCCACTGGGGGACTTGAAACAGTGTCACCAATGGGGGGGCTTTTCTGTGTGGAGTTTGCATGTTCTCCACGTGCATGCTTAGGTTTTCTCCGGAGAGTCCGGCTTCCTCCCACCATCCAAAAACATGCTTAATAGGTTAATTGGTTATTCTAAATTGTCCCTAGGTGTGGATGTGACCGTGTGTGGGTTTGTGACTGTGGCCCCTGCGACAGACTGGCGACCAGTCCAGGGGTGTCCTCTGCCTTCACCCATGAGTGGCCGGGTTAGGTTCGGGCAGCGTCGTGATCCTGAAAGGGATAAAACGGGTAAAGAACAGGAATGTTTTTTAAACTATTAGTAAAAGAAAAAAAAAAGGAAAGCTAACTGTCTCCAGAAGAAAACCTTTGTTGTGATTCTGGGAAGTCTTTGAGGTGAAATTTATTTTATGATTTAGGGCTCTGCTTGAGAATCGATGCAAAAATGTATGCATGTGCACATGTTTGTTATGGATGGCAATGATACAGTTTGTAGTTCATTTCCCCCAAAAAAGTATGTGGGTCATAGTTCATGTCAAACATTGACTATTATAGGAGCAACTTCAGGTGAATCTCTGGCAACTGAGCAGGAACAGGAACATTTTCACAACTGCAGCTACAAGTACGCGTCCTTCTACAAAGACACAAGGTTTGAGTTTAGATTTGTCTACCCAGGTTCAAGAAGACTCGACCAGCAGATTGAAACAAGTGACACAACATCATCAGGTGATGAGTGAGCAGAATATAACAGTCAAAAGGTGAGAGCATTAGACCCCTTTGGGACTGGCTAAATATATTTCTACTGTAATCACCAGCAATATCTGTCTTTGGCCAATTCAACTTTTGTCACAGGTTCAAGACATTACTTAACCTTGATAAGCCAAAGTGGAATGAGTAGGAAAATGATAATCGAGTAGTCATTACAGATGAGAATCTTGTGTTAATAGCTGCTAAATGATCATCTGGGAGGGAATAAATGAGTCTTGATGGCTGAGAAGGAGACTGTGGATGAAGGGTATTGGTGTCTCACTGGAGAGGGGACTTGTTGACATTTGCAGAAACTTCTGGGGATCTGTAAGGACAGGGTGCAACTCTTGCCAAAGCAATAAAGCAGCACTTCTAATTAGAACGTGTAATTAAAATGCTCACCTAATGGCGCATTTGAAACCAAACATCCTGTCAAAGTCATTTTCCTTCTCTGATCAGTTTTTTTTTCTGGTTCAGTTTTAAAAACCTCAGCATTTCCTGTTTGTCCTCCACCTCTGCTGGTTTAAAGAATTTCACTCAGTTATGGCCACTTTACAAAAAAAAACAAAACATTTTTTAAATCACAACTTCAAAACTTGTATATTTATGAGAAAGAAGTTGTACCAGTGAAATCATGAGAAAAAAGTCGACTATTTATTACTTTAAAAGTCATAGGATAAATGTATGACTTTTTTCTCACAAATGTACAAGTTTTAAAAGTAATATATTTAAGAGAAAAAAAAGTTGTGAGAAAAAAATTAGTACATTTCCAAGAAAAAAAACTCCTAAATTTACGAAAAAAAAGTCGTTAATCTATAAGAAAAAAAGTCCTAAATTTACGAGAAGAAAGGCACAAATTTTTGTGAAAGAATCAGTTGTCTGTTTATCAGAGCTGTAGTTGCAGATGAAAGACGTGCCGCATCTTGTGAAGTTTTATTTTCAGATCAGTGTCAAAAACAAAGAAATTCTGAACTTTTTGGTGACCCAAAGTCAAATTATGAGTGAGGCCAACTTTCCAGGGTTTGGTGTTGGTAATGCAGAGTTTCATTTGTAAAATAAGAAGCTCAGAGACACACATTTGCAGGTCCGCCACTTTATTCTCTGCCCCTTACATTCACATACCCAGAAGTCCATTGGTCAGCCTCCCTCATGTATCAGATATACCAAAGAGGAAGAAAACATAATGTCACATACTGTACGTTCTCTCCTCCACATGAAACATCCCGTTTTAACACAAAACAACAAAGATGAATGAAGACAGTCTGTTACATTAGCACATGAACATTGAAAATGCTGAAAACTGGGCCTCTTCAGAAGGAAGCATCACACAGACCTGAAGGAGATGTCGTCTTTCGTGGAGGCAGAACGGAAGTGGACAGCTGCAGGAATATTGATGACTTCAGCAACGAGCACTGCAGACATCCTGCAAGCCACCCAACAATGAATAAAAAATGAATAAACCATAAATCAAACAAAGGAGCTCCCAAACATTTGTAGAAACATTGAGCGTACCTGGTCAAATCCAAGACACTTTGACTGTGTAGTCAGTCTGCTGCTGCACACAGTGTTCGCTCGCTGGACTTTAGGCTTACTTCAACTTTAATCTCAGTAAATTTACGACTTTAAATCTTGTTAAATTTACGAGTTTTTTCTCTGAAGCTTATGAGAAAAAAATACTCATAAATGTATGACTTTAAATCTTGTAATATTCCTTTTTTGGTGGCCCTGATACTCCGTTGTAGACTTGAAAAGACAGAAAGGGAATGGTTTTTGTTTTTTTTCTCAGTCTGGATCCGTCTTTCAGATATTGTTTCCTGGGATGTTTTTTTCCCCCCACTATTTGATTCCATTTAGGCCAGGAACCCTGCTGCCTCACAACCACTGCTCTTCAAGAACCCTCTGAACCATTGAAATGATGGGATGGGCACAGTTTGAGGAGAAACACGCTCTTGGTGCTGCCCTTGTTACAGTGGGGTAATTATGGGAGCTGCTTTTGCTCGAATCAGATTCTGATTAGTGGGTTAAAAGTTAAAAGGCCAAGGCAGCGCGTTTTTATCCCCAGCTCCTCCTCTCATTGATCTAAATATAGCTGGTTTCCTGTTTGCTCTTTGTACTTTCCAGTCCATTCCCAGCGCATTGCCACTTTGTTGTGGTTTTCAAATGAGACGATTCAAACACAGCTCGTAATCTGCCTAATCGACACTGGTCTTGCTAATCAAAAGTGCTCTGTTCTCAACAGGGGATGCCATGTTTCTATTTGATACTAACCAGTTCATTGACATCATCTGGGAAATGTTCCAAATCTCAAGACTGGGAGGTGGTGGGATGTTGGTTTACTTGCAAAACACGTCCATCCAATAACCAAAGTACTTTAAATGACTGACTGGTGTCCAGACTTAAACAGAAAAGACTAAATCTGAGGAGTGAAAGGGCACTTAGTGATCCTCAGATGTTTATAAAAAATAATAAATGCAAACCCGACATTTTAAACATGATGAAAAAGGTAAAGATAGATTTAAAAAAAACACTTAAAAAGCCCCAAATGATCTGCTGTATTTTAAAGGTTATTTTGATATAAGTTTAGCTTATTGGCTATCACTCAGTCCAGTTTTCTTATACAGTCAATAAGCTAAACTTTTAGCGTAAATAGAGTTCCAAACAGAACCTTCCAGCTGGCTCCAAGTAGCCAAAACCCCATAGACTTTGTTTCTTTTATATGAATAGTGCCTTTTCTCGTTATCTGAAGGTGAATTTAAAGTCAAACGGCTGCATGACACCCAAACTGGCGCCCTCGCCCTCACCTCAATGGGGTACACTGTGCAATGTAACAATTCCAAAAATGTGAAAGGGGGGCACAACTCACAGGTGGCTGTGTGAATCACACACAAGTAATTGGGAGTGTTTTTCAGTCATCATTTCATCTCAAGCTCAAACTACTTTCAAATCAAACCACTTGAATTCACCAAATTACTGATTTCATTCACTATGAATGTAATTTTTAAACTCAATTCCAATTTCTAGCTAATGCGATGATAATTGGTGTCAGAGGATGCTAACTTGTTTATTTTCATGAGCACAAATAAATGAAAAGCACAAAACCATCCGGTGCCCAATTTAGAAAAAAAGAGGAAAGAAGACCAAGAGAAACGTGAAAAAAACAAAAGAAATGATATTGAACATTGTTAATGTCATTGTTTAAGCCTAGGACGAGTTTAATAAACGTGCATAATGATATTTGAAGATTTAGGGTAAGGCTATTATCCTATACTTTTAACGTTTAGCTATTCCAAACTCAATTTGTGCATTAAATACAGCTAATAAAATACAATTTTATATTCACTCATATCCAACCAATTGTAATTAACTCCTTCACTCATGCTTTAAAAATAGCATAACCCGACATGATGACCTGCTGTCATGTTCTGTAGATATTTGTAATTACAAATAAAGTACTTTGTCTCTTATTCTGAGTATTATTTTGTGGTGGTTCCTCGTCAGAAATGTCATTAAAAATACACAGATTCAATCTCCTCTACTTTTGTATATTTGTCTAAATATTTTTTCTAGGTTGATTTGTGATATTTATATTTTTAAACCCAAAGCAAACAAATGTGTGATGTTATCCTTCTAAGAGTTATTCTTAGTTTTAGTGGTTTTCTTATAAGCTCTGGGAATCTACAAGCTTCAAGTTGTACTTTTTTATAATTAATATTTGTTAAATATTTTAATTGTACGTTTTTGGGTCATCATAGGGTGGGGCAGTGAGGGGTGCTCGTGTTGTGCCTCAACCAGGGCGTCATTTGTGCCAGAACTGCCACTGTACCCAATAATTTTAAACACAGTTTCCAAAACAGTTTTGTGGGAATTTTCAGTAACAGCTTTATTAAATTAGTGCAAAAGACAGACATAACTCATTCAAAATGTCATCTTTTCTTTGAGGTGCTCCTCCAAATGAACCCACTCAGGCTCTTTAGATGAGTGCAGGAAAAAAGAAAAAAGTCAACTATCCAACAAAAGCACAGCCTTTTCTTCTTACACAACTTCATGTCACTTCTAGTGGAGATGGACTGAGGACAGGAGAGGCAGATCGGACAAGATCAAAAAACTTTGACACAAGAGCAGTCGACAAAAACAAGACTCCCTATTGTGCAATTAATCACAGGTTTAAAGGTAAAAACAGAACAAAAATATAAAAAATGTTACAGTCAAATAGTGAACACATCAATAGCATTAGAAATATTGCCTAAAATTCACAGAAAAGAAGTTTCCAAATGTGTCTACTTTTTAAACTTACTCACTGCATGGCTAAACAAAGAACTTGCAATCCAAGTACATAAGTTAATCAATACTGTATATTTATACAATGGTAAAAAATAAAATATTTATATAATAGTACTTTTTTAGGTTTACACCATTACTATAAAGATATACTGTTTTCACTCCATGACAACTAATGCAAAAAAACATAAAAAACAAAAACAAAACAGAAGCAAATCGAAGAAATAAACTTCAGTGAGATTCTGACTTAAAGGCTTATGGCTACCACCTTGTCTTAAAAAGACCACAACCACTGCAGACGAAAAAAGGACTTTATTTCCTCTGCTTACAAAGAGAAACAAAATCAAATACAGTCTTTGATGTAAAAAACAAACAAACAAAAGGAACAAGTCAAAAAGTCAATGCTCCTCCCAGAGCAGGACAGCAGCTCAGCCTTTGAGGCGTTCCCTGGCCCGGCCAAACCAACAAGAGGTCAATAGATGGACATGGGGGGTAGTTGTACACAGACAATGGCAAGTGCCAGGAAAGGGAGGATGATGGTGTAAAAAGAGGAAACCATAAGAGGATTTGTTTGGGGCTTTGTTTACATCAGTTTTGTTGGAGTATCAATACACTTTCATAGTTTCAAGTATCTCTTGCCGATATGGCGCGCTGCCATGAGCACTGCTAACATTCAGTATATGCCTGCCAGTGCAACAAATAAATACAGCGTAACGCAAACGGAGAGAAAAAAATGGAATAATCGATGGTGGAGGATGAAGAAAAGTTGAGAGTGAAGAGCAAAAGTGGAGTTGGAGAGAAGAAAAATAGGATAAAGTAAGCTCAAAAAAATAAGCTGAGAGAAAATTAAACCAGGAAAGCAAAGATTGAGGGAGTTGTTGAGAGAAGCAGAAGTAGGAAAAGTTGTTTAAAAAATACACACACATACATATAGACGGAGTGCTACTCAGCTTTTGTGCCGGTGGATACTTGCTAGTTTGAGTTATCATGGTGAGGAGACTTCTTGTTGCTTCTTCTTTTCTTCCCTCCCAAGCCTGGGTCGTGTGGGGCAGGTAAGTCGTTGCTTTCCAGTGTTGCAAAAAGATCTACGGGAGGATTTAGCAAAATCTACAGGCCTGGAGGAGGAAAGATGGCAGAGACAGATGAAGAGGGGAGAGGAAATACGAGACACAAAGAGGAAATGTGGGACAGAGGGAGGAGAAAAGATAAGACACTCAAACTAGGAACATTACAAAGCAAGAACAACTGAAGTCTTTAACTGATGATGGCACCAAAGACCCACTCCAATGAAAATAGTGTTTTTAACATGTTCTTGAGGCATTTTTCTGATGATGGAGAACATATAAACATATTTATTCCATTTCTGAGTATTTTTAGTTGATTCAAATCGATGTGAATCAGGGCATACACGAAAATGCTGTTTGAAAAAGAGATTATTACCTACAAGCTACTGTCACGCTGCTCTGCTCCATTCTGATTACTTGCAGACAAGTATATCCATGCATGTCTTCCGTGTCCTCATTCAAGCTGGCATCTGGCTTAAAACTGTACGACTGGATAGCTCCAACATTACTCACCAGTTTTGCCGCATCGGTAATCTTAGGATGTGAGGTACTGTAAGCTAGCAGGAGAGTGTGTGCAAATGGATGATGGGAACTGAGGGCAACCTCACTTGACACTAACAGTCCCTTTGAACCATGAAATACACAGAAACGCATTTTCAAGTTTACATTTCTTAATATATACTCCATCATTACAAAAATGCCACTAAAACATGTTAAAAATACAGAAAAACACAATTTTCATGGGAACTGGTCTTTAAGGATTCAGGGACATTCAGTGTTTATTAAGTTTTATAAGTGATCTGAAACTGAAACACACTGAAACTGTGTCAGGCTGCTTTTTTTCCACATCTTACAGCATATCTGGTCTCCAGTGACTTTGGAGCTATGCCACAGAAATGCAAATCAGTATTTTAATGGCTAAAGCAGAAAGTAACACCTTCTGACAGGGCTGCAGCAAAGATTAAGTGGTTTCTGATCTGAACTTCCACGCTGTGTATAATTGCCTATAAGAGTTGGTTACCAGTTAGTTCAGTCACATGTTCTGAAAAAAGCTCTTCAAGATAAAAACAAATGTTAATGTTTTCAGAAATCCACTTCTTCTGACCTGTGAGAAAAGAATGTCTTCAACTTCAACAGCTCAGACTTTTTTAAGGTTCCTCAAGTTTGCAAGTAATGTGACAGATTGTGGTACAACTGCTGGCAATGAGCTGCACTGAAATCCAAGCACAGTCTGGAAAAATAAAACACCCAAACATGCTGCAACCTGCAATTTGAGACTTTATTGACTTCTTCTCTGTCAGCCATCTCCTCCCAGCCTTCTCTCCATTTCGGATGTGTTTGGAGTTTGCTTAGCTTCCAGAAAACATCCTTCCTCCTTGAAATTTGATAACCTTGTTTCCTTTCTTTGCATGTGTCCCCATATTACCTCTGAATAATCCAACCTGACTCCATCATTCAAACTAAACTCAAGGTGCATTTGTATAATGGAGTCACACTCCATTTTAACAACATCCATTTGAACAATCAAAAAGCGATGAAAATGATTTATCCAAGACTGGAAAAAGGGGTTTGCAAACATTGAAATTTCTAGAAACTTTCAGAAAACGTCAGAAAAACACAGTCTTTAAGAAACTTCCCAGAACCCAAACTATAGAAGATAGATAGGGGTGGAACAACGGTCATTTTTTAGGAGATACCATTTAAAACACAGCTGAAAACAAAGTTAAAACAAGTTCTGTTGAGCCTAGCTAAACCACAAGATATCCAGCTAACATTTAAAGTCTCAGTCACAACTGCCCTTACCGGTGGATACAGGGGAGCAAATGGTCAAACCTTTAAGGCTCGTGCAAGGTTGTGAGGACCATTTGGTGAACCCGTATACAACATACAAGGGTATGCAAGCTGCAAGTTCCTGGGAACTGCAGAAAGAACCCTTTAGTGCCATTAATCTCAGTAGTGTGCGCAACTTTTGTGCAGCCTGACCGTTGGAAATTAGATGGAGTGTAGTTTAAGTGGACATCTTGCAGGCACTTACATATCACCTTCATACCTCGTGCATGCAGCATTTGAGCGCGGTCAGTAAGGGGTCATTGTGCACACCTTAATAGCTAAGATTGTGGTGAATGGAAACTGTGTGATAACAATACCTGTCCATCATAAGTGTGTGTAACTTCCATTATCCTTACAAACACTTCACGATACACTTACCACACACAAAAATTGGTACATTCCATATCTATTATGCCCCTAGAAGTGGCCGTTTGAGCCTCAAGGGAACTGCAGGACACGCCTGTGCTCCCTTTAAGATCCAGCCACTCATCACTATGACCTGCATGTGTCCAGACAAAAGCCCACAGCCCCCGTACGAGTCAAACCCTGTACAGGTGCCATGATCAGTGGAGCAAGTCTTGATTACAGACCCCCCCCTGCACACACACAGGCAAATGTGCCCCCTTTGGGACAGGATGCTGAACAAAACAAACTCATGTCACCGACATATGGAGATCCCTTTCCAGCTGATGGGACCGCCATTTTCACAAAAATACCATTTGCTCAAACAATAAACCAATTTTCAGCAGGATGTTCAGCTGACCTCATTATAGGTTGTAGCGAGATTACAAATGTTTTGTCTCAAAGGAATAGAAAAGGTGTACCAGAGGCGTTCTGCTTCACTTAACAGGCTTACATAAAAGCCATGCCTTTAGCTGCAAATCTGGCAAAATACCCCCTGGGCATGTTTTCCTTTTGCCAGATATCTTATAAAACAACAAATTTGGAGGTGGTGATTTGTCATAGCTTCTCTTGGTTTTGAAGCACTTACTGAGGCTTTATGTTTTTTTCCATTGAGAACCCATGAGTGGGTGGTGCTGTTGCTCCACTTCTATGGTGTCAGCTCGGCGTCGTGAGCTGGCAGCTGGGATCTGTCAAAGCCATCGTGCCTTTTGACTGTTGACATGCCAATATGTCTCTTTAGTCATTTTTCTCTCCTTATCTTCTTTCATCTGAGCTTCTCCTCCTTCTTCTCCTCATAACAATAAAGACTAATCTTGTGAAATAAGAAATATCATTTTCTCAGCCGCTGCGAGATGACATGGGGTTAAAAAATTCCAAAGCAATCAAAGCACGCTTTGAATGAAAGTGAAAACGTTAGAAATGGTGAGGTATGAAGTGGGCGGAGCTAAAAGTTCTTATTTCATTGTATTTTTTTTTTCCTTTCAGGTGCCTCTTGGCTTAGGAATCCCACCAAAAGAAGGACATTAAAAGTGAGAGGCACTCAAAGGAATTGTAGATACTGGCCTTTGCAGATACAACCATACACCCCAGCAGCCCAGTTTCAGAATACAAAAAGAACTTGATAGAAAAGAGGCAATTCTCCCCCTCCAGCTGAAAAGTCAGGCCCTTGACATGAAAATACATCGCTGAATCAATTTAGCTCACTTTCAACACAGACGCAGCTTGAACTCATGGGCCAGGAAGAGAGGAAGGAGAAAATGAGATAGGAAGAAGAGGAAGAGTGGGATGAACAGAATATAATCACTTTAGTGAGGTGGGCTTGGTAATGAATGACTCACTTTATTTTACAACTTGCAGAATCAACTACAATGCCAAATGGGATCCTACACAAACTCACAGAGGCAAGTGGCTGTTATGACTCCGATAGTATTCAGCTGCTTTTTCATGACCTGCTGTTGCATTTGGTTGCTGCTCTGTGTAAAGCACATACGGTGGCCCTGAAGTCCAAATCACATCAATGCTGAAACATAATAAAGACTCAGTGCGATCATCATTGAATTATGTGCGAGTGACGTTTCACACACACACACACAGACACACACACACACACACACACCAACAAACTAGCACACACACACAAAGCATTTTTATGGAGTTTTACAGACACACAAATGTATTTTTACAGTTACCAAACTTTTACAGACTATTTTCTTTCAACAGGCACAAAATCTTTACACACACAACAATCTCTTTCTACAAGTACAAACTTTTTTACAGACAGACAATACTGTGGCAATAACTTCATACCTTTGCTTTTACTTTTCTTATAAAACTCAAACGTTGTCATCAATCAGTGATGTCCCTACCTTTTTCAAGTCTCCTACTTTCTCTCATTTTTAACATATTACTTAGATTTTTGGAAAATTGTTCTTTTTAGATTTTTTTTAATACAATGTCGTTTCTGGAAGTTGGTTTTCCATTTATAAAATGTTATTTATTTATTTATTTTTTTCATTTTTAAGATTTATTTAGATTTTTTAATTGTTGTTGTGATTTTTTTCATTAGATTTTCACTTTGAGGATTTAACACATGAACGTAGATCTGCAGCAGTCCCGGAAGAATAAAAATGTTTTACTCTGGGTTTATACTGGATATCTTGATGGAAAATCCCTTCAGTTGACTTGCTCTGCTGTTTTAAAATATGATGTTTTAGGTTGGGATGTAAAAGGTAAGTGATAAATCAATCTAGTAGAGACAGATACAAACAAGATTCTGTTGTTAGAAAGGTATGGATTTGATTGGGAAGTTAACAATGGATCGTCTTTGCCTTTGTTTGTACATGTGATGCAAACAAAAAGTCATCCAATCTCAAGCTTGCCTCTACCAAGTCAGATTAATTACAATGGACAAATAATAAATATCTAGATTGTATCCCATTAGGCAGGGTTGCATCGCCACAAATTTAGTTGAATCCTTTACGTATCGATTTGTGGAGCACGTTTTAAGGTGTGTATCAAATCATGTGTAAGTGAAAGGTACACGCCCCTGGCTTTAGGTGTCAGTAAAATGTAAATTTTAAAAGCATCTGGACACTAGGAGAAATCCGGTCACCAGAGGGAACGGTAACCTTTTCTCTCCGATTCTAATTGCAGCGAGGAGAGGAGGGCGAACATTAATTAGCCAGAGTACGTCATGGCTGTTAAACGAAAACAGAGGCATTGCAGCGTGAAGAATAATCATGACAGAAATTCATTTCTTATTATAATAGCCATGATTTGTAAATGAGTAAATTGGGATAATTTTACTTCACTCTTCCAAACAGCTGTAATTATATTTTACACATTGAATCTTTGATTGATTGTGACATCTGGCTGAATCCTGACAGGCTGATGTCTGAGGTTTATTTTTATTTAAATATGTTTTTTAATTGTTCTATCAAAAAGGAAAAGAAACCTCGCAGTTTTATCAACAAAATGCACTATAAACAAGCCTGTCACATGCATGTTTTAGAAGAGAAATATTTCTTTCTTTTTTTAATTCTAATAGTGAACAGAGGTGCTGGCACAACAGATTTTACTGGTGGGAGGGAAGAGGTTGGTTACTTTTTTATCTTAATAGACTTGATTTAAGTTTTTACTTTTAAATGAAAGTAAGAATAATTAAATCAAATAGTTTTAGACTGCAGGTCAAATGATTTAATATTGTTTTTTAACTTGTTAAAAAAACTTCTGGTGAATTATTTTGTATCTACATTCAGAGAAAGACGGTTTTTGGTGCTGCCATCTATAGTTTAATACATTAGATCTTATACATATAAAAAATAAAAATGATATACCAGTAGTGTAGTTCCACTTTGATTTTTCTTTGAAATGTGAAAAGCTTCATAAATAATGCAACACCTTCTGACTTATAAAACATCCTCCAGTTGAATTGGCTTTAAGTCAGTTATGATTCATTTCTTTGTTCCGCGTTTGTGTTGCATTTTAAACATAGAAGTTGCTGCAGATGTTGCCTCTTAAAATAATCAATACTATCAGTCTTCTTCAATCCTGCAGACTGAAGACAAACAATCAATAGAAACAAACTATCTCACATGTGAATGTATAACAGAACAACAATATAAATTCATGCTCCCAAACTTATTCCTGTAATTTAATGTTATTACAGATTAATTCTTATAAGAGTAAGAAATTGAAATTAGCTTTGTCATTTTTACAACAATCTGATCATTAGCAAAGTGAAACCTCTTAAATGTCACTGGTGTAACTTTGTCATTTTAAAGCCGCCTTTGAGGATAAAAAGTGTTTGGAGAAGTCCAAAACAAAATTGAAATTTATTCCTGGCATCTTTCTGTTTTGACTAGAAAGTCCCATCATGTCTGATTTTTCACTTTCTGGAAAAGATTGGGCAAAACTTGTTGATAAAATGTTAGTAAATTAACAGTACAGTCTGATTCAGCAGCACCATTTTCATAAAGAAATGATGACGCCTTAAAGCATGACTTGTCAGTGTTCCACTTATAATTCATGCATCTTCAAAGTAACAACTTCATAGTTTATTTAAATGCCACCATGTTCAGGTTTGGTGTTCTTCTAAAGCAATGATTTATGCAAATGAAGATGAAAAAAATGAACACATAACAAAACATATTATTTATAAATCTTTTAACATTCTGGAGCTGAATACATTCAGCTTTCTTCGTTATCGTCTCCTGACATCTTAGTCTATCTGAAGGCACAACTTGTTCATTGTGCACATCACTCTCATTTAAGGTTTCTTCAAAGACAGCTTTGAAGAAGTTATATTTTTACAAGAAAAATAAGTCCCCAAACATCCAGTCTATCCAGCTGGGAAGGATTAGTGTGAAGGAAAGAGGCTGTCAGAAGAGAGCGGGTGATCAGACAAGACCAACATCATGATGGGAGTAAATTACTGGCATCGTGTTGGAAGATGCATATTGTATCAAAAGGTAAATTCTTTGTGTTGTTTCACCCAATCATTATCCATCTTAGGCTCTGAGAATGCAGGACTCTTGAGGAAAACACAGAGAGGCTCAGACGTTCACCACACATCAGGCTGCAGCTGAACAAGAGAAAAAAGAAAGTCTGGCTGCTACTTTGAGCTCGCAGACCTTCCTAAACTGAGCAAATCAAGGATGAATTTGTGCACTGTAGGGTGAAATGGGTTTGCATTTGTGAGGATGCTAAAGAAGAAGTAGAAATGCGGATCAGCATCCCCCCACCCACCCCTGAGATTGACGCTTTTATCACCTTCGTTCACACGGGACAAATTCCCACACGCTCCATCGGGGGAAAGCCCTAATCCAAGGCCAGCTGTGGAAACACCGACTATACTTTTTGAAAGAAAATATAATTAAAAACTGTAACAGAGCTGTGGATTGATGGGGGGAAGGGGGTCCCATATCTTCATTCCCTACTTCTTTACCACAAATACGTTAAGCTTTAGCAAAAGCTTAAGCAAACTGTACTCTGATTTCCTCATTTCTAACCATGAGGCTGAACAGCACTAACTTTGTCCTTGTTGCTAGTGCTCGGGGTTCAGGGAGGCTAAAAAAAAAAGAAAAATCTGTACAAAGTGCCTGTGTCTTTTTACCCTTAGATGTTGCTTAAGTGTTTTCTATGACTTGTCACCTGCAGCATCCTTGTAAAAAAATGTGCACTGATATTTTTGCTCAACCATCTCGCTCAGCAGTCTACAATCTTGATTTTTTTACGGGGCTCATCTTCATTCCCTGTTTGACAAATTTTCGCCCACAGACAGCCCACATTCACCTGTAAGGGCAGATGTAACTCAGGTTTAATACTAATGGTTCCATCTTGGTAAGATATTTGGATGTGAACTCTTTCAAGTCTCATTACGATCATCTTTTGATCCGTTTTCAAAGTGTTCCAAGTGGTCTTTTAATTATGATTATGCCATTTTTATCAGAACTTTAAAAATCTGTCATTTTCTAAAACATCGTTTCTGCAGAGTGGCAGAAGTTCATTAGAAATTCACCTCTGGGTTGTGGGCGGGACTGTTGATGTGGACAAACCTCGCCTCCTCTCTCTGTTGGAGAGCAGAGAGCTTGTGGCGTATTTTCTACATCACAAATACGTTTTTTCAAATGGCATTTTTTGTCTCCTCCTGATTTACAACTATTTGAATAAAGAAATAAACCGAAATGTAATGTTAAGCTAAATTTGTGTCCTCCATCATCAAAAAAATGCCACAAGAACATGTTAAAAACATCATCTTCATCAGAAGATGTTTCAATGTTTGTTCTTTTCCAGTGAACTCAATGTATAACATCCACTTGTTTGACTGTTCTACTGCACATCCAAGCTTTTGTCATTACTCCTTTTTTCTTTATCACAGCCTTTTTTTAATCTGAAGAATGTACCAAACAAAAATCTCTATGTATTTAAAGAAACATTGTCGTGGACAGGCGCTGCTCTGCAAAGCTTCGGGATTTATCTGCCATTTCTGGATGAGCTAACAACAAGCCCCTTAAGCACCAGAGGAGACTGCGTGTTTATGGTGTCCACAGACAGATACCAGCTCACCAGTCTTCTTTTTTGCAGAGTAACATGCATTATTTAAAGGTCTGAAAAGAATCCCCGGAGGAAGAGTTGTTTGGCTTACAGGACTGAAAAAGAAAGTGGATATGTCTGCTCTTGGCAGTGATTCGAAGATAAGAGCTATTGAGTTGGGAGATGGAAAAGGTGTGCAGGAACAATCTGAGGTCAGTGTTTGAAACACACACAGTGTCTCGTTAAACATGCACTCTGCAAAGTCTTCACAGAGTTCGTTTGGGAACCGGATGATGCATGAAAGATTGGATAAAAGGATGTTTCTGATGACAAATGCATCAACATGAAAAAGCATTAGGCGTTTCCCATCTCTCCCACAGACCCTTTATTGTTGCATTTCATTCCAGAAATCCAACGGTTTGCAGTTATTGGGCAGTCACTCCTCAACCTGAGCCACTGCTGCCCTCTTTCTGACTTTTTTCCATTTAAACAGCTGAAAAGCACATTCTCATTATGCTTCTTTACAGGGAACGTCATTTTTTCATTCTTCTCTTTGGTATAAAGGTTCCTTCTCTCAGATTGGTGTTGAACTTTCTTTTACATTACAAGAAAGAGAAGAACATGTCTCTATGGTTACCATAAATCCCACTGCAATTTACACAAGTGTGAAAATGACTCTTAAAGCCTTTTGCTTCAGTTACTGTCTTCAATAACTGTCAATATTATAATTTCACACTGGAGCCTTTTCTCCGTTCTCCCTGTCAGGCCGATGTAAAGGGTCCATTTTAACAATATTTGTTTGATTCTCTAATTAGGATGACAGATCTTGACGTTGATTCATCTGACAGGTGGCATTTCAAAGCAGTGTTCATTTAGAAATTTGCACAAAAAGTCACAGAGAAGCATGTTGTGCTGCTATGACAACCACAAGCTGTGATTTGTCACAACCCCAATCATAGCTGAAGCATCGTTGTTGATTTACTTCTTTTTTTTAAAGCCTACATTTAAACTTTTATGCTTCCATGAGAGGTAAAAACTGTTTGGACCAAAGAGGGAACTGCATACCAACTAGCTGGTAAAAAAGGGAGACTTAAAATACACACTGCAAACTATTTGACACTCAAAAAGATTTAAAACCATTTTTTGTAAACATTCAAGACATTTTATCAGGTTTAAAGTTGTTTTAAATTTAAAAAATGTTTTGTATCATTAAAAATTAGGATCTAGAAACAAAGAAAATTAGCATTAAAAAGCTCCATATTCTTGCCATAAAAAAACTTAACATAAGACAAAGGAAACCCTCAAATTGTACTGTAAATTTCAGTTCATTTTAAGGATGTTAGTTGAAATGTTGATAAGTTAGACTTACAGTCTTTGTCATCATTTTAGAAACAAAACAATTGATTTATGTTCTAAGAAAAGTTTTAGATTTTATGAGGAGTCATTAAGATGGGTCAATGTAAACTAAGATTCTCATTTTGTTCTAAAATGAATCATTTCCACTTTTTACACTAGTTTTGTGTCACTGTATTCAAAATGAACCACAATTGGATTCATAAAAACTCAAAAAATACAAACTGTTTACTTAGAACAAGCAAAAAATATTTATTATTGGGCTGTAAAACCTTCAAATTAAAATAATTCTATTTAACACTTTGCTTTTTCAGCTTAAATTGTACCTTTTTATTGCTTATGTGGATCTACTCTTTCCTTGACTTTGATATCTTATAATATTTCTTGTTAAGTAATAATGATTTGTGCATGGATAGATCATTTTACTACTTTTCCAGTGATTTTCCTTTTACGATACGTGTTCTTTTCCTATTTTTTTTTTTTTTTTTTTTTTTTTTTTTGCGTTTCACTGACCGTAAACATTTTACAGATACTTTTAGTACAAAGACTGGAGTTATTTTCTTAGCTCGTATTAAAGATATTTTTAGTTTGTTATAATTTGTTTATGAAGCATATTTTGTAGACAATATAGTATTAAAAGAGAGAGAGGGGGGGGTAAGAGAGGTCACAAAGATGCAATGAAAAAACGGAAGAGAAACCTGCTCCCAGCAGTACATGCAGCATTCAGCCTCGCGGGCAGATGCTAAAGAGTTAATTCTTTATGCTTTTATTGTCTTGTTCTTTTTTTTTTTCTATCTTCCCTTCTGGCTCTTTTCATTTCTCCTCTCCTCACGTCTCTCCTGGAGGGTCAGAGTTCATCTTGCAGATAGGGGAATTGAAACAGCATCCTCTTTGGCTCGCTGTCCGACTATCTGACTGTACGCCGCCAGATCAGTCCTCTGGATCTCTCACCCAGCGCTGGGCTCTGTGATGAGCTCAAGCAGGAGTCACGTCTCTAGGAGCCCGGCCTGTGCGCTCATGCGTGTTCAGCGCAGGGAGTCACAACTGTAACTGAATGGAGGGATGAGCACACGCACGCTCAAAGGACCGCACAATATCCTTTTTTTTCCCCAGGATGTTCTTTAATATCCGACCTTCCTTAAACTATATTCAGGAAAACGAGCTCCAGTCTAAATGAAAAAAATAAATAAAAGAAGAAAGAGTGCAGAGACAAGTAGCCTGAAAATTTCTTCTGTGAAGCCACAGCATGATTAAAGAATGCCTCTGTCTATCAGTGCAGGATTAACAGTCAACAAATGAATGGTACTGTCATTCAGATTACAGAAAAGGAGTCATTTAATGTCTTCCCGGCATCTCTGCTAATTATCATGGTTTGCAGTTCAGACAGATGCGTCGGATTCCATGAAAACTGAAGATAATACGACATTTCTCAAAGGGAGAGTGAAACATTGAGTGTGACCCAGCTGGGACGTGATCCTTCAAAAACCTTCTGTCTCACTGTGAAGCAGTGACACTCACCGCTTCATTGTTAGACTTTTGTAAAGACCCACTCCGATCATCTTTTGATCTATTTTTAAAGCGTTCTCAGTGGTCTTGTAATTATGATTATGCTGTTTTTAGCCAAAATCTAAAAGCCTGTGTCGTTTTCTAGGACATAGTTTCTGCAGTTTTAAGCCAGATGTGAGCTCGGACGAAGAAAAAAACAGCTGTTCACTGCAAAAACTGAATTTCAAGTATATGACCCTTGGTTCTTACTTCAATGGGAGCCTATTGACTTCTTGTGTTTCTTTAAAAACATCTGCTAATGGGGCAAGAATTTTTGACACATTTCTAGGAAGCCAGTTTTTGCGTTTGACACGTCCGTTTTGAATGTGGTTTGTCTTTGTTTTAACAATACATTTCTCCTGTTAACAGACAAAAATACTTCATGAGGTCACAGGTATAAAGTCCCGAAGCATCAATTCAACAGTGATGATGGGCATTTGGACTCATTTGATAAAGTAAAAAAAGATTTACCGGTAAACTTTGTGGGATGCTTTTGTTCCCCTGGCAGGTAGGCTAAAGCTCTGCTGAATGATGATAATAAAAAAAGATTTTAACAACCATGTCCTGCTGGCTTTTTTTTTTTTTGTTGAGAGGCTGAACAGCTGAGCTTATCAACAATGCACAGGACAAAAAAGGTAAAAAACTGCTAAAAAAAAAGAGCATCAGAGATCCCTCATATTAAGTGTAAAATAAAAAGGTCATGTTTGTCACATAAAAATAAAGATGTTACTTAGAGAATGATGAAAGAAAGTAAAAGCAGATGGTGGAAGGATCTCCCCCTCTGCTGTCTGCCCACCGGACAGTGTCTGAAAGTGGGGAGAACCCTGCGGATTAGCTGGCCAGTTTATTCCTGGGACAGGAAGCTGCTAACAGGCAGCCGACCGTAGCAATAGTTAAAAAGAAAGAAAGAAAATTCAGAAAAAGAAAGGAAGTTGGGCATTCTGACATTTTATTTATTTATTTATTTCACTGCTGCAAGATTCGGCTGCCAGTTAGCCTACTTTAGCTCAGAGTTAGCTTAGCTGGTTTTGTATCATTATCCTCTTATTATTTACTAATTTTGACAGACATTTTTACACCTAATGAATAGAGCAATATGTCTGATACAGCTTTTGAGCTGTTTTCCACCACTTCTTGGTCTGAAACGATCTGCTGCTGCATTATTTACACGATCAGCTGCTGTCGCCTGACAACCACAATGCGGCCGGAGATCGCTGATTATAATCCGTTTTATTCCATTTTTAACAGAGCTATGATTAGCAAGATCATTTTCCCATTATGGGATCAATAACATTCTAAGAAGTTCTATTTATTTTTGTTTATTAAATAAACCCGCACGCATGTGCAACGAGAACAATCGATGTTTCAGGTCTCGATGTAAATGCCTGTGACCCTGTGACGTATTTTTGACAGTTGTTAACAGGATACATTTGTATTCAAGACAATTAAAAGAGTTGTATTTAAAACAAAAATAATTCATTCAAAAGTAAAACTAAATGTTATATTTATATTTTTCTGCAAAAGTTGTGCATTAAATAATGAATTTGTGCGTAACTTTCCCTTTATAAATACAACTTTATGCTGATGAATACATTTGTTATTGACAGCTATCTTACCTCACAACCACCCAGCAAATTTTCAACATTAAGCATATAAGCATTATTTTTCTGCTCCTGATTCACAACAATTTGAATTAAAAATACTCAGAAAATACATTTTAAGCTTAAGTTGCTTCATATATGTATTAGAAAAATGCCCCAAGAACATGTTAAAAAAACACCAAAATCACAGTTTTCATCAGGGTAGGTCTTGAAGTGTGTCACAGGGCGGCATTGTGTTTGCAGCAAAGTCCAACGTTTGAAGAAATGTACTTTAATCAGTTGATACGTTTGCAACCAGGAAAGAGCAGCTTCATTAGCAGATCCTTAAAAGAGAATATGTGAAGCAAAAAGTCATCCTGTAAACAAAAGAATCCTGCTGAGAGTGTCTGACTGCTGCATGATGAGAAGGGAAACGGTCAAGACAGTTTCCTCAAAAGAAACGCTGCTAAAGGAGGTGAAAAGGAAAGCAGAACAAATCATGCAGCGATCAGTAGAAAAAAACAAAAGTGCCAACAAAAAACAGGAAGAGGAGTTAGAGAAGAGTCTAAAAGATAAAGAGAAACCTGGCTGAGATTTGTCAGTGGATGAATTTTACATGCAAACACAAATTAGCAGAGCAGAGATGTGATAATTATAAATCCATCATCTTTTAGGCCTGAAGTGAAATATACTGGTTAAATTTTCCTTCAATCCATCACATATTCTCTCTGTTTCCTCTCATTCTTCATCTTCCTCTCGTTTTACCGTCATCAGTCTTCCTGCTGTACTGAGCCTCCGGCGTGCAGCGGGCCTGACTAAGAACTACAGAGAACACATCCTGACAGCAAAAAGGACAGGAAAAGAAGTCAGGGGGTCTAGAAGTTGCAAATGAATTTTTCTCTCCTCAAACTAGCAGTTGGATGTCCTCCATCCCGCATGTGTTGTGCAGGGTGGAGGCTGAATAATTCATGCTATCGTTTGCTTTAAATGAGACGTTTAGAGTAAATTCTAGTTTGACTTCCTGGGGAGTGCCTTGGGCAGTGCAGTTAAATAAAAATGAAGGGGGGATATGAGCAAAATCCATTATGCATTCAGAATCCTCTGGCTGAAAACAGGAATACAAGCTGCGTCTCTGTGCATGCCAACACCAACAGCAACAACAAGAAGTCTTTTGCTCACTTAAGTTACTTTGATCAATTCATCTGATCAAAAGTCTGCAGAAATGAGTTGATTTTTAAATCTTTAAGAACTGAAAGCCAGCAAGCAAACGGAGAAGGTGAGTGTGGCCTGAGACGGGTCAGTGTGAGGGTACTTACAGGATAGGACAAGCAGGAGTGTTGCGAGCATCACTAGAAGGCTGGAGCGGTGGGAGTGGGCGGAGCTACAGATCTTCTTGTTCTTCTTACATATGCACACCTGAACTTTGACCTCTGTGTTGTTGGACAAAGGGGGCATCCCTGAGTCTGTGATGAGCAACGGGAGCTGGTAATTAGCTTTCTTCAGACTCTGCAGAAGCATGATTTGCGAGTGCGTGGCTGCAGGAGACAAAGAGGGAGAAGGAGGTGTTTTGATTGCATAGATGCCACATTCACCTGTCTCGCCTTAACTGTTCTGCAGAAACACCTTTCTGTAATGTAGACTGTACTCACGTACTTGCACACACAAATTGACTGCTAGCAAAAGCGCTACTGACAGCTAAAATTGGCAACACTTAAGTCACACAAGGTTCTTTTTGCACGTTGTTGCATCAGGCTTGAAACTCTTTAAACAAAATGACAGAAAAAAAAAAACAAAAACTGCATCAGGTTTACTTCATGGTGAGATGCAGCACAATATACAAAGCTGCTCATCTACCTCATCACTCTTACTGGAGTGGAGGTAATTTTGAGATTTCTGTCCGCCTAAATTTTATTAAAAAAAAGTGTTTTTTAAAAGTTTTATGACGTCTGTCATTTGTGTTTTTCAAAGCAAATCAGTATTTCTTTTAGGTATAAAGTTTCAGTTCACGATTATTCTCTTGCAAAAACAAAACACAACTAAAAGTGCAGTTTATGTCTTATGTCAGTTTTTTTAATGCAATGTGAAGAAGAAATGTGAATATTATTTTAAGACCTTTCTGATCTCTGAGCTTTTTTATGAACACAAATCTTTCTTCAAAGTATCGACTTCATCTACAAGCCTTACACAGCAAAACGTTACGTTTATTAATATTGATCAGTATGAACTGTTTAATTTTTTGAGTAAATCCCGACGACAACATTGCCATTTTTATTTTTACTTTCCTCCTCTTGGATTAATGCTCAAACTGGTCCACTAACATACAGAGGTACTATTTAAAAAGGCCGTCAGGTCTTGCTCTGCTGCCGTGATGCACAGCGAGTGCATTGGGAAAGATTCTGACAGATGTGGTGAACACGGACATGGCAACATGCTTGCGGAAGCCTCAGCAGAGCTCTACAAAAGATAAATAAAAAAAAAAAAAAAACAAGCTACTTGTCAACATCATCCATGTTTTCCATGATGTGGTCAACAAATAAAGTTGCTCCGCCGCCGGGGTGTCAAGGCGTTGAGCAGTAAATTTGACGCGTGTCGAAAGAGTGTTGGCAGATGCGAATTTGACGCCTCGGTCGCATCCTGTGAGAATGCACTATTAATGAAGGAGCCGAATTACAGAAATTCCAAGCAGCCCCCGAATGCACCTCCCATGTGAGTATAAAAGTCAGAATTGACTGGGATGGATGTTTGTGGTAGTCAAGTGAGGAGTGAAGGCAGACACATAACACTCATGGTTTTGAGTTTGAGCCCCCTGTCAGAGATGATGAATGTCTCCCTTACCAACGTGCTCAGTTAAATAGCTTTTCTACCCTTCATATGGAAGTTTTGCTTGCCTTTGTCGGGTGTTAATGTAGAGCCCTGTGTGTATGATTCAGAAATTTTATGTTCAGAGATTAGGCACTTTATTTACCCACCGTCTCAAAATTGATCTGTACATTTTAAACATATAGTTACTGCATTATGAAATACTAGCAATTTTTTTTTTCATTTTTTTCAATACAGCAAGTAATCAATAAACAAAGACAATAGATGAGTTATTTCAATCAGTTTTGAAAATGAGCAAAACCTTTCCTGCCAAAAGCAGCCATTTTGAAATGAGCAGGAAAAGCCTTTCTACTGCCCCTATTGGAATGAGGATGAACTACAGGGCAAACACCGTGGACCAAATAATAAACAATGAGTTAAGGAAAGTTTGGATCATGCCAATGAGATAGGGGTCTTAGAAATATGTAAATCAAATATGATTTGGTGTTTATGTAGGGTTACATTCTTAAAGGTTGACTAGTAGAGATTCAGTATTGCAAAGAGCAACTGAAACCTGGAATAAAAGACAGCACTCAGACGGGTAAAAAAATGAAGGAAGAAGCAAATACAGAAAAGGAAGGATGCTTAAGGGGTTTTTTCTTTCCTTCATTATGAAAGACTGTGGTGAATACTGAGATTACCAGGGAACTCAAACCAGTGATGAAGATACAGGATTTCAGGTGAAATGTATCAATTGTTCTATTTGCAGTGTGGAAATGAGCAGATGTCAATTTGTGTAAACAGAACTGTGAACACAGAGAAGTACCACGTCTGCATTACAGATATTGTAATTTTTTCTGATTTTTATTTAACCAGGACATTCAGCTAATTGTTCCATCTGTAGCTTCCACAGCCACATGTGATTTGGACACAAACTCAACCTCATGATCTGAAGAACGTTTGATGTTTTATTGATTTTGATGGTTTTGATGGTCAACATTTGTTTCTGATCGATGATTTCAAGAATCACATCAAGCTGGGGAATATCATGGAAAGCGTACATCATTAAGTTAAAATTGTAGTTGAATAGCCCTCACCTTGCAACAGCCACTGAACCATTAGAGATGAAAGATGCATTTATGGTGCAATGGTTAAATGTGATTCTATTTTTGTGCTTCGTCTCATAATTTACATTGAAGATTTTAGACTGAGTAGATTCTACACAAAAATTTGAAAAAAAATGCTACAAACTTAAATGCTAACTTAGCAAAATGCTCAACTAAAAACCTGCGGCAAAAACCGAATTGTAGGTGTAGAGATTGAATGGAATCAACAATTTTCAATGGAGCAGATGGTGATTAACATATTGATTTATCTGCTCGAGTCTTGGGTTTTCTGCAGCTGTGCGAGCACACTAATGAGACCTTTTCTAAACATTTGTATTGGCAAAAACCATTTTAATCAGAAAATGTTAATCGGGTCACACATGTATCCTCTCTATGCATTTGATAAATCTTAAAGTATAATGGCAGTTAATGTAGAAAAGGATAAGCTACTGGAGACCTTTGAGGATAAACTGATAGTTTCAGCATAATTAGTGAAAAGACCAAGTCAGACTCCATCAGACTCCCAGAGTTGAGCTGTAGGACGTACAAGCAGCAGTTTGAAGAATGCTGTTTTAATTTATTGATCGTGTGCATTTAACAGAGGAAGAAGGCTAAAGTTTAGTATAGAATTTTCATGCCTGCCAGTGTGCAAAACATTTTTATTTGGATTTATTTGCTTCTAAAGGTCACGTTTTATCTTTGTCATTCACGATACAATTCATTTAGCTAATTTCTTTCACAACACAATACAAGAAGCGTCAACCTTTCTGGAACACTAATTTAACTTGGAAAGAAACATTTTATTTGGTTGTAATTCAGCAGTTTATTTCTTTATTCCGCAGCCTTTGGAAGGACAGTGATTTAATAATACATTGTTCACAGTCTGGGGCTGGCTATTGTTGTTCTTACGAGAAACAAGGTCCCCTTTTCACTGCGCTACATTACGTTGTTTTTTTCTTCAAAATTTTAGTATCCCATTTTATTTTCTCACAATTAATTCATGAGGTGACCCTTAAAGAGAAAATGAATACTAAATTAAATAAAAATGGGAATCCACCATATAAAACAGTAGATACAAAGTGTTTTGTCTTGTTTACCCCCAAAAACACTTTATATGTCATAACATCCCCAGCCTTATGAGTTTACAATTATTCAAAAAGGTCTTACCCAAATGTAATATACCCGACTAATAAATAAAACCAACATTGGCGGTAGAACTGTTTTCTTTTTTTTTTTTTTTTGTCAGTGTTTGAACAGTTTGAATTTTTAAACAAAACGTTAAAGTTATTTTATACATATATACATGTATTTGCTTTCGTTTTTAAAATTAAGACTTTAATTCTATCTGTGAAATGTCTCTTTTTATCATTTTCTGTGTTTTGGTCCCGTTTTAAATGCACTGATGCATGAAAAAGTGGGGGCAAGGACCCCTACTGCTAATAGGATTGATGATCCTATAAATCAATATATGTATTCTCGTCTCAACACCCTGTTTGTCATTTTTGGCTTCCATCTTTTGCCTATTAGCCTCACCTGAGTCCATTTGTCCAGCCTCAGTGTTTTGTGTTTTGGCTGAACCAGTAGTATTGATACCCTTTTGATATGAACACACTAAACTTCTATGGCAGTAATAAAACAAGAGAATGTTACCTTCTTAAATAAAACAAGAATAACATATATTTATGCATTTTTTGTTCTCTAACAGTACATGTGCTTATAGAAATAATTCTCGTTATATTTTCAGGTTAACATCATTCAATGTTGCGTGTTTGCGCCAAAGCACAAGTGGATGCTAATAAATTGGTACAAAACATTTCATGAAAAGGTTTTCTTTTTTATATCTCATGCCTTAAATTGTCCTAAAATTGAAGCAAAAAAAGAACCTTGAAGTCTTATTTGAAGAGCATTCTGCAGACTGTTGATGAGGCTTTTCTCTTGAAAATGTGACGGTAGGCAAACAAGCTAACCCAAGAGCAGGAAGAACTCTACACAGGTCCTCAAATCTAGCCATGGGTTTTTGTAAGACCTATTGACAATCTGCTGGACTGTAACCCTCTCACTCCACAAGGTACTCCACTCCCTGGTCCACCCGCCTGGAAGCACGCAGTTCTTTCACAGTATAGACAGGACCCCCATCCACAAAACAAAAAACTGGAGGTTGAAGGGGAGAGTTTCAAGCAGGCTTCAACTTGCTGACATGGAAAACCAGGTGAATGCGTAGTGTGCGAGGAAGGTCCAGTTTCACAGCCACATGATGGATGATTTGAAAAATCCTCCTTTCAAAGGGACGTCAGCAGATGAGAGCCACACCTTGTCCCCCAGCTTGAATTCTGGGGCAGGCGGCCTCCAACACTTAGCAACAGCACTGAGCCTTTCTTGGTTCTGCAGTAACTGGAGTCTGTACTTACTCCAGGTGCGCTGGCAGCGCCTCACGAAAGCAGCAGGACCAGAAGAAGAGGCCAACTGATCCTGGTGGAGAAACAGAGGAGGTTGGTAACCAAAGGCTACTTGGAAGGGTGAGTACCCAGATGGATTGATTAGGGTGTTGTGAGAGTACGCAGCCCAGGGAAGCTGAGATGACCAGATCCTTGGGTTCTTGAAACACATGGCTCATAACGTCATTTCCAGACCCTGATTGTGCCGCTCTACAGTATCTGACCATTAGTTTGGGTATGGAAACTAGAGCTTAGACTGACTTCGATCCCTAAGACCTTGCAGAACTCTTTCCAAAAAGCAGCTACAAACTGCAGACCACGATCTGAAGTAATGTTTTGGGGAAAACCACGCAGTCAAAATAAATGCTGGGAAACGAGTGCATCTAGCTCATTGGCTGACGGTAGCTTCGGCAGGTGTATGGCATGTACCAGGTTGGAGAATCTGTCTATCATGAATGGAATAACGGTTTCACCTCCAGGTTGGGGGAGTCCAGTACTAAAGTCAATTGCTACAAGGGTGTGGAAGGTACATGTAGAGGGTATAACAATCCGACAAGTGGGGTTCGAGGCACCTGAAAAGGAAATGACGTGGCTCACTGGTTCCCTCACTGCTGGAGAGCCCTGGCGTTTCTCGGACAATTGCCGATGATTCCCCGGTTCACCGCAATACAAGCACTGCCCCTGGACCACACGCCTCCTTTGTTTGGCAGGTGGGAGCCATTTGGACCCCAGCTGCATGGGTTCTGGGAAAGAGGCGGAGTCATGACGTTGAGTGCTGGGGGTAGGTGGCACCGAAGGAAGACATACAGGATCAGAAGGAAGGAAGCCTGAAGAGCTACGTCGTTCTCGGCCGTGCTCCCTCATCCTCCAATCAATGCAAACAGCCAGGTTGGTCAACTCCTCCAGCTCCTGTGGTATTTCCCTAGCTGCCAGCTTGTCTTTAGGTGTGCTGGAGAGGCCCTGAAGAAAAATATCCACCAGCGCTTCATCCAACCAGCAGGTGTTGGCAGCAAAAGTATGGAATTCCACAGCATAATCCGAAATGCAGGCTCCTTGCTGAAGTGAAGCAGTTCGGAAGTGGAAGCCCGATGAGGCATGGTGGGATCGAATACTGTCTGGAGTTGGGTGGAAAAAAACTCAAAACAAGCGGCATAACTCGGCTCCGCGTTCCCCCCTGCCAAACCCCATCGCTTGTCCTGGCCAATCGGGAAACTTAGAGCAAACACCACCTTGCTTTGCTTGGAGGGAAACTCACTCGAGTCAAAATCAAAGTGGAGTTGACACGAAGTGAGACATGCTCAACAGTCCTCCACCGTACCGTCAAAAGGATCCAGTGAGACCAGCTGGGTCTGAAGGGATGAATGAGGAGAAGCAGATGCCACTGCAGGGGCTTGTTTCAGTCATGAGAGTCTGTCTTGAAACTGCTGAATGCCAGAAATGCAGCCACCCACATCACAGGCCAAGACGGACATCTCTTCAGCTGATGTAAGTGGTGAGTCTCCAGATTGTGATCCTCCTGCTGGGTTAGACATGGTCTCAGCGTAATGTGACGATAGGCAAACGAGGTAACCCAAGAGCAGGAAGAACTTGACACAGGTTTTAATAAGAGAAGTCTCAAGAAAAGAATACGACACCCAGAGGGTACAAAGATGCTAAAACACAGAACAATGGAGAACCAATGAGTAAGTAGAAAGCACCTGTGGCTCTCACGGGAGACCTCGAGGAGGGGAGGGCATCCATAACAGAAAACTTTTTTGGCTTTATTTAATAAATCCAAGAATCGTCCACCTTTCTTAACCTGTTAGTTTCATTTCAACGAAAACACCTTGTTTGCTTTCTTTGACAGCATTATTCCCCAATAACTTTGTTACCTTTTCATTTGCACCTGATGCTTAGATCACACTTTTTAAACTGTTTTCATCACTACATTCAAAATTCCTATTAAAGGTAGCTAAATAGATACAGTATTTTATCCAGACTCCCCCAGACGATGCAGAAGTACTAGTAACTTCAAGTGGGGACTCTGTCCATAGCTGACAGAGATGTGAGACAGCATCGTCTGGTAGAAGGCATTTATTAGAGCTGGCAGAACATCACAGTCTCCATATGCTTCCTGTATGCATTCTCAATTAAATTAAATTATAGTTCTTTAGTTTAACATTTAATTAAGAAAGAAAGATGCTAAAAGGGGTTAATCAAAGCTGCTTCATAAATCTGAATTCATCTAATAGACAAATCGACTGTTATTATATTATGTAGGAATGGCTCTCGGATTGCTTGCCTGCATTTGTGGATATATGCACACACTCAGCTGGGATGAACACAGGGCTGGTGCATCTTTGTGGAAAGGGGGGCTTTTTCTCTGCCGGCCCTATCAGTCTCTTGCAGCAGCAGTGATTGAAGAGTGTCTGTACCTCCCTCTCCTGCTGTCAGTCACAGCTAATACCTCTGGGCAGGTTTTAGCTTTGCTCTGTCACTCAAACACACACAGAGGGTGCTTTTGGTCATGCAACTCTGATTCAGTGTCCTGCTTGCCTGTCTGTCCCTCTTCCAATATCCCTCGTTGTATTATTTTTCTCTTCATCTTCATTGTTTGATTTCTGTCTGAGTGTCAACCTGTATGGACTGAAAACAACAAATACCGGACAAACTTGTAAATTCCTGCAATGTATGGAACATAGTTGTTGTGGTCCTCTCAGACCTCCTGAATCTTACAAGATATTTCTATTTCTATATTACTGAGGCTGTTTTCCATTGTCTGAATGAGCAAAGCAACAACAAAATAACCTGAAAACAGAAAGAGAAACACTCAGAAATTATTTGGATTTTGCTTAAGCCTTTGTCACAACTACCCTTAAGGGTGGGCATGGGCTGTTTTGGGCAAAAAAAAGGAAAGCTGTACAGGTGGCCTGCACAAAATATCTACTTTTCATATCTAGTTTTTCTATGGGATTGCTGCGGGCAATAGGTTGCAGCAAACAGTTATCGAACAGGGTAAGTAAGGGTGAGGTAGTTGAGATGAAGGCGTGTTGTACAGGTTTTTCTTTTTTTGACCCTCAAAATCCTGCGAGGAGCCCGTTGTTGATGGTTACATAAGTCTACGCTTTTTGCATGTAGCCAGCAATACATATCATGTACTCACCCCTTGTGTGCGGCATTTGTTGACAGTCAGTAATGGGTCAGATTCTTACCTTAGCCTTACTAGCGTCTAGATTGCAGACTTGGGGCATCATATGACAACAACCCAGAAAAAAATGTATTTATTTTATGTTTTTATGAGTTTAGATGTAACCACCAAATGATTCCCAAGCGCGACTGTGACTGCAGCTCACTGCTCCCCCAGGGGATGGGTCAAATGTGGAGAACAAATTTCACAGTTGTCATGTGTATGACGACTGATGGGACTTTAACTTTAACGTGCGTGCAACTTACGAATACTTCACAATGCTCTTACCACACACATGACAATGGTACATTCCATTTTCATGACATCCATTGAGGTGACACAAGCCTCAAGGGAACTGCAAGAAACAACTGCGCTCCCCTAAAAATGCAACCACTCCTTTCTGCGACCCTCCAAAGACCCGGACAACCCAAAATCCAACAGCATCCATATGAGTGAATGTGACTCAAGCTTTACTGGGATCTTTGTTAATGATTTACTTGACATTTGTTTTTATGGGGGTGGGGGTGGGGGCTGCTTCTTTGATGTTCCTCAACAAAAAGAGACTTGTAAAAATGATCAAAATTAGTAACTTTTTTTCTTTTAATCTACAGATTTATAAAACTCCAATTCTCACCATTAACTCTGGAGACCTTCCATGTTTTGTCCAAGCCGGGCTGTTTTCCCAGTTCAATCTTAAAGGGCGCAGCGTTAGGTGGGAGGTCCTTGTCCCATCCTCCAACTATGGCCACATTCATATCATGGGCATCCTCACACACTTGTGCTACTGATGGCACCACATAGGGAGCGTTGTCATTGAAGTCCTCCAAGTGAATGATCAATGTGCCTGTACCTGAGGCTGGAGGGAAACCTGTGTATGACAAACACGTGACAACATTTATAGATTAGAAAAGGAAAAACCACTGTAAGACAACACACTTATGATTACTGTCATGTAAATTCACCTTTTATGTATCTGCAATTAAGCACCAAAATAAGGCCTGATGTTGTTGTTTTTTTCTTTGCTTTCAGAGCAGCGCAAATAACCCAAACAAACAATACAAAACAACACCCAAAGAACAAGTTTTTTTTTTTTTTTTTTTTTTAGGTTTGAATGTAAATGCACCTTACTGAAAAATGAAAAAGGATTTAATAATACTAAGTTGAAATGTCTTTAAACAAGGACATTTTAAACAAAATAATATTTTTTTCTATCCAAATTCAAAGAGGGAAGTGAGTATAACCCTGTATGGGAACAGAGGCTTAGTGTGGCATTTTGAGAAAATGAAGGCAGAAATGGGAGAAGAACATGTCCAGATGTATGTGCAACAAATGTCAAGTGGTGCTGGAATGAAAGCCATTCTTAGTTTTTAAAGAGCTGCCAAGACAAAAAAGAATAAAAAAGAAAGAAAAAAAACAGGCCTCATTGAATGAAAAATGCTGCAGCCTTGAAATAATCAACTGGAATCTGGTAAAAGAAACATGACTGTGAAAGATTCAAATAAAAAACAGGACGAAATATTTTTTTTAGATAAACCATGAGAGATTCATAAAAGACTCATAGATGTTAATTAGAAATGATCTGACATTAATTACCATATGACAGATGTATATATATATATGTATATATATACATATATATACATATATATATGTATATATATATTTTTTTATATATAAATATATAAAAAACCACCCCTCTCAAACCCTGCGGGTGATACTTTGCCCCAATCTTGGATCCTCTACCAGAGGCCTGGGCGCTTGAGGGTCCTGCAGTCTCTTAGCTGTTCCCAGCACTGCACTTTTCTGGACTGAGATGTCTGAGGTCTTTCCAGCGATCTACTGTAGCCACTCCTCTAGTTTGGGTTACAGCCCACAGCGCTCCAATTACCACAGGCACCACTGTCACCTTCACCTTCCAAGCTTTCTCCGCTCCTCCTCTGAGTCTGGTAATTCTCCAGTTTCTCATGTTCCTTCTTCTTGATATTACAATCACTTGGTACTGACACGTCCGCCACTTTTTCTGTTCTTTATCCACCACTACAATGTCAGGTTAGTTCCATTACCATCCTGTCAGTCTGTATCTGGAAGTCGCACAGGATCTTTGCTCTTTCATTCTCTACCACTTTTGGAGTTCTTTCCCATTCTGACTTTGGGGTTTCTAGCCCATAGTCTGCTCACATGTTGCTGTATACTATTCCAGACACTTGGTTGTGGCGCTCCATGTATGCCTTCCCGGCCAGCATTTTACACCCTGCAGTTATGTGCTGGATTGTTTCAGTCACCTCTATGAACAATGACGCGATGACATAGCATATGTCATCTTATTCTATGTCAGCTTATCCTATGTCAAAGGAAAAGCGAGCTCCACTGTTCAGGAGTGATCAGAGATGCTTGCTCCGCTGTCTACTGGAGCGTCCACTCAAGCCAATGTGGTCAAACACAGGTGGGGCCACCATGGAACCCGTGGATAAACCCACATGAGGGCCATTAATTCAGCCCACAGGTAAACCCTTTGGGGCCCACATTGAAATGTTCGCTGGGTTTCTGTGAAAGCAGAATATTTGCGCTTGACAAGACAGCCCCAAAGCCAAATGGTAAACTTCTTTAATATATAGGTTTTCTATTTATTTTAATTTAATTAATTATTATTATTATTTTTAAACAAAACAACAGTTCCAAGCATGTCATTTATCTATGAAATCCTAAAAAAACGACGCTATAAAATATCCCCCAGGGTACTGAGTCCCCCTGGCAGGAAGTAAGGAAGCAAAGACCCAGGGGTAAAATATTCATTATTTTTGAAAATCTATAACTGTGTGTTAAAGCTGGTGCAGTACAACCTGAAGGGCAAGTGTGGGTGCTGATTTCCAAGAATAATAGTAATTCAACCTCATATCTAAAGCTACCAACCACAGCACATAGACACATCTCTGTAATCCCACTTGCCTCCGTAGATGGTCAGTCAGAATGCTTAAACATCTATACTGGCCATGAAGTTTACTCATAAGTCCCACTTGTAGGTTGTGAAACAAGGTTCTCAGCCTGAATGGGGTCAAAAGGGCACAAATGTAAACAAAAGATTGAAGTCCCATGCGGCCCTATACTCACCTGCAGCTAAAATCTGTTTTGTCAGAGATTCATTTCAGATATGCTGCTAAGTGAGATTGTCAAAAAATAAAAAATACAAATTGTTCATCAGATCATGATCACTATCAGGAACTGAATAACCATCACACAAGTGCATTTTGCTTTTAACTGTAACCGACTGACCAACCAACTAACTTCTTTGTAGAGCACTTTTCATCAACATGTGTAAAACAGAATGTGCTTGACATATAAGACACATATAAACATAAGTTCAAACAATAAAAAGTCATACAGCAGCAATAGTTGCACTGGTTGACGGCTGATCAAAAGATTGCAGGTTCTGTTCCTAACTTGCCCGCCGATATGTCAAAGTGTCCTTGGGCAAGACACTGAACCCCACATTGCCTCTGATGGTTAAAAAGTTGGCGCATATTCACCACCGGCGCCACCATCAGTGTGTGTATGTACGTGAATGGGACTGTGACTGTTACGGTAAATGCTGTGGGCCTCCAAGGAAGGTAGAACAGCGCTATACAAGTAAATGCCAATTACCATAAAACACAATAAACAAACAAAAACTGGAAGGCAATGCTGTGGTTAATCATTTGAGAAGGATAGATCAAAGGACAGAAAAGGCAAAAATGTGCAAATGGTCCACATAAAACAATTAATGATAAATAAAAATAAAAAAATAAAAAAATACGTTAATCAAATGAGTTTTGTAAATTTTAAGTTAAAATGATGCGTCTTTAATTTACCTATAGTAATTCTCCATTTCATCTCTGATCTTCAGGTAAGTTATTCTACAGATGAGGACCAGAGTACTGAAGACAGGCCTCACCGTGAGTCCAGGTTTTCATATAGTGGGTAAAGAGAAGAGACCAGAACCTGAAGATTTGCTCTGGAGATTTCGCAAATTCCCACTCCATTCATACCTTGATCTATTGTAATAGTGTCCCAGTGGTCTTTGAATTAGAATTATGCTGTTTTTAGACAAAAAAGAAAAAAAGAAACGTGTCGTTTTCTAGGACATTTCTTGGACGGTTTCTGCAGAGAGTCAGGAGTCCATTAGAAATTTGCCTCTAAATTGTGGGCAGGACTGTTGGTGCAGAGCAACCCCGACCTCAAGTCCCATCATCCATCTCTTCACACGCTCTCCTGCTAGCTTAAAGACTTTTACAACCCCAACATTAATAGTGCAACAAAAAAACTGGAGTGAGAAATATTGGAGCAATTCAGCCAAACAGTTTTGACCCAGATGTCAGCTCAGACAAGGTAAACCAAGAAATACATGGATGTCTTTGTCTGCAAGTGGATGCATCAGAACGGAGAGAAGCAGGGAGCTTGTAGCCCACCGACTGTAGCACCTACATCACTGCAACAAGCTTTTTCAAACAGCATTTTTTTCATCTGCTCCTGATTCACAACAATTTGAACAAAGAAATACTCAGAAATGCAATTTGACACCTACTTTTTTTTCTCATTTATGTCCTCTATCATAAGAAAAAAAGGCCACAAGAACATGTTTAAAAACAAAAACAACACCATTTTCATTGGAGTGGGTCTTCATGACTGAGGAGGTCAGATAAACAGGAATGTTCTAATGCATTAAGACATTTTAAAACTAGAAAGAGAATCTTAAAATCAGTCCTAAAACCCTCACCCGTTTAAGTGCTGTAAAAGATAAAAAATAATGTTATGACAGTTAATAGTGTTCAAGAATAGTAAATCAATCATTACTACCCCTACATATGGTGGCTTTTTCATTGTCATAGAGTGAAAGTAAAAAGTAAATGGTCCTCATCTACTGTAGATAAATGTGGCTGTGACAACATCAGTGCCAGATCAAGAGTGAAGAGAAGCGACTTGGGCAAAATCAGACAGAAAACGAGTGCAAAAGAAAATCAAAGAGCGAAACTCTTCATGCGAGACTCGAGATAATCCATTATCACTTGAGGCACGAGTCCAGGAGAGTGAGGACAGGGCTTGGATTCCCATGGGTGAAGGATGCAAATTTCAACCCATTTGCAGTGTGTAGGGCGTCTCTGTGCTTGGCTAACTTTAAATGAAGCTGTTTGTCTTCCGAAATGAATATTCCTCTCACCAATCACTGTTGGTGAGAGCAGTATTCATTTAGCGTTCATTTCTCTGTACCTCTCCCACTCCTCCTTATCTCCCTTGCATCATGCCTGTGTCATCATCAGCCTGCCTCAGCATCAATGGGGCTTGTCTGCTGGCCTCTGCTTCACACCACTTTATCAAAAAGTTCTGGCTAAACACGCTTTGACTTTCTGAGGGAGGCAGGCCATTCAGAGATATTTACGTCTACAATGTGCGCAGCCACCCCCTGAACATTAGCCACAACAAAGAACATTAAAAAGTTGCCATTGAACAAAGAAGTATTTGCCATTATCCAAAAAAGAAATCACACTTTACTTTTAAAGTTTGATTAACTCATTAAATGGTAAGAATATGTTCTTTTTATTTCATTCTGTAAATTACATGCTACCAAAAAAGCACATCTAAGTTGTAATAAATGCTTTTTTGTGTGGTGACATCCAGCAAAGATTTTGATAGAAACCAGACTGATGGTTTTTCATTTGAGTTACTGGAGCTGAAGTCGTAGAGCCTACGACCAGAATTAGACTTGGTAAACGAGGTCCATTCCCCAGACGGAACGAGGTGAAACACAAACTTTATCTTCATTAGCATTAAAAAGAAAAGCAGTTTTCAGCACAAAAGGTCCTCCTTCTGCCTGGGAGGTGCAGAAGATTTGTAAAAGTTCATAAATGATGCATAAAACAGGGCAGTTTTCTTTCCATCAGTAGAAAAGAAAAACACAATTATGTCCAGGCTGCATTTTGTTCCTCTTTTACCACATAGTAAAGGATTTTTACAAACACCAAAATACTTATGCTGGGATACTTTGTGTTTATTAGTGTTTAAAGTCATACTTTAGTACAGGGGTCCCCAACCTTTTTCAGGCCGGCCTGCATGAGAGTGATGTGGGCGTCAGACTTAGAAGTTAATCTTCATCCTCTACAAAATATCCGAAGCTGGTTTAAACTTTATTTGTACTCTAGATTTCATGTAGAAACTATTAAAATGTGATCGATTTTCCCTTAATCCATAACTGTCAAAGTGGAGGCTAAAAAGTTGAACGCCAAGTTCATTCTCATCTGACTTTTAGGTGTGATGGACCAATACAAAAAGAAAAAATGGCCTGATTTTCTAAATAGAATAATAAACATCCATCGTTTGAGCAACTTTATTAGCAGCATCGTCGTAACATTAGACTGCCGGTTACTGAATATCCTGCATTATTATTATTATTGTGTGTGGGAACAACGGGCACAATAAATCCATATTTGAAGTAAAGACTCCAATTCAGACTTATTTTATTTTGAAATCAAAGAATCTTTTTTCTGTTTCTCCATTGTTTTTGCAAAAAATAGACAACCGTAACAATTTTTTTTTTTTTTTTTTTTTTGTATTGGTAACTTTGGTGTCAATTTAGCATTTGCCTAAACATGTCTAAAAGCTATGGCTAAATATCATCACTCTTGATGCTCAGAATAGATATAAAACATAAAAAAACATTATTACTGTAAGCTTCCTTGCCATTACTTATTTTTGAAATCCCTTTCAATTTTAATTTAAGTGCACAAAGTTTAGTAAAAAACACAACCAAAGCAAAATCCTGACAGGAAAATGGCTTCTTGTACAAAAGACATATCTTAGTGTTAGTAAAATATGTTCTTGCAGTTCTTACCAAGGTTATCTAAGCATGGAGCAGGTCTTATAAACTGGTTCCAGAACAGGAATTACACTAATTAGCAAATGAGATTAGGCTTAATTGTCTCCATCATAGTGACCCTTTATTAATAAAAATGCCTTAAAGCCAGTTCAGAGAATCACAATCTCCACTAATGCAGCACTTGTACATGATAACCTGTATTTCAATTAAAATAAAAGTCATTCTGCTTTTTTAAAGTCAGGGAAACAGTTTAAAATAGAATTTGCAATAAAAACAAATCAAAGTAATTACTTCTGGATAGAAGCAAATTCAATAAAATCTACTGTGTCCAACATCTTTGCTTTGCGTTTTTTAGGGTTAACAGTTTTTGGAATTATTGAATGCCGTGTTCCCTGGTTTATCAGTTAGAGTTACGTCAGAAAAAAAAAAAAAAAAAAAAAAAAAAAAAACTCAAAGTAATCACCTTATTTTTATTTTTTCACCAAAATTCTAGTTGTTTTTTCAGGCTGTAAATCCCCTCACTGCACACGTTTACACTTCTCAGACAGACAAGAACATTTCACAGTTTTCTCTTGTTCAAACCCTTAACATTCAAACTTTTGTTGGAGGACAAATCCATTATTACAGAATGTAAACAAAGACCTGATCGTGACGGAAGATTTATGTCAATTTTTAACGCATTCTACACAGGAGACACGGCACGCAAAAGTTCACAGTTTTCACAGTGAACCAGTTCACCTTCCAGCGAGACTGGGAACGGTGAAGGGAGTTATAGCGAGGGAGCACTGCAACTATTTTAAACCTTGTCAGCTTTTCTGTATAGCTTTGATAGTTCTGACAAACATTTTTCCAAAAGCAAAAACAAATGACACCTCAGGAGGGTGGTATTCTGCTCTGTTACTCCTGTATCTACACTTGACTTCATTTGATGTTACTGAAGATTAAAAACACAACAATAAAGATTTTCAAATGTTCACAGTTAGTCACAAAACGTTGACCGGGTTATTCTAAGTGGTAAAGTCTTGGTTGCACAGAAGTCATTAGATACAGAACACTGTTTCTGTTGGTTGAATTCAATTCCGGAGACGCTAAATTCAATTCAGAAAGTATTTCATTAGGCTTTTCCCTGCCTTTGTCTCCATCATCCAGCACAGCTTGACGCCTCCACCTGCCCCTGATTGGCAGTGAAGACTGCCCTGTTGCTCTGCGGTCTGCCCTCAGATGAGGGAAGTAGGCAAAATGATTGACTCCCAAAGCTGTCTCGGATAATTCACAGCTACAGGCAACAAACCACACTTTTAAACTGCCTTTACAGCTTTCTCTTGGCTTTACGCTAATACTCTGTTCCTATTTGCTATCCCTTTTTTTTATTCTGTTGACTGATTTTTCCCACTGTTGTGACAGAAAGACAGGATCGTATCCAGCAGCCATTTGATGGACCACTTTGAAAGCCTGCATGGTAGGAGAGGATAGATTTTCTGCATTTTAACTTTTTTACCTGTGAAGTTTAAGAAAGGTAAACGGGCATGCTGGAAATAAAAATTTAAAAGTCCAAAGGGAAGGATTCTTGCCAAAGTGATACAACTGATCACTTCCCACTAAAAGTGTACTGTTTGCCAAGTCCTCCAAGTAAAATTCCAATAATAATAAAAAATGAAGTTGTTTTGTTCGGTTTGCCTCAACAGAGCTGAAACAAATTAGTATTATATGGCTACATTTCTTTTCCTCATTATAATAAGAATTATGTGCTGAGATGGATCTGGTACAAACAGCCAATGGATGGTGCCCTCAGCAAAATATAATCATTTTTATGAGGTTTATTACTTTTCATCGCTGCACGAGAGCAAAGGATGAAGAAAATGAAACAACAAAAAGCAGGCACAGGAGGAAGTCAGCCAAGAGCTGGTATGACGAATGGCTCATTGGAAAATGTCACAATATATCATGCTGTAGTTGAACAGTCAGAAAGACTAATTTGGAGGTCGGGTACACCAAGGTAATAATGCTGAATACGAGAAGACAGATGATGTTAAAATCTGTCATCTTAAAGGAGAGGATGAGAGGATTTCAGCTTAACGTATGGCCTTCATCTTGTGCTAAAACAGTTCAATGTTTAAACCACATTTTATTTAGATGGAAAATATATATATATATACATATTTAACTGCTACTAGAATAACACTAAACCCCAACCCAGTTACACACATTTTCTTTTTAAATTTCTGTACATCTACAACCAGACTCAGCTGAGCTGAGATACCACGGACCATGCTAACAATTCTACCAGGTTTCTGGGCATTGTTTTGTCCTCTGGTAATTCCAGTTAGTTATGCAGGCTCATCGCCAGTGGAGAACAATAAAAATGCAGAAATCAAGATTTACTTAAGTCTCAAGAGATGCTTTCCCTACACCACTTTCCCCCCAAACCTCAGAGGAAAACATGCCCATCTCTGTTCACAGCAGCTGTGGTGTGAAATGTGGGAAGTACAAAGTTATGGTGGTGGCTCTGTCAGCGTTCACACAAAGACCCTGCACGTTCTAGCCCCTTTATGTCAGAATTTATTTAGAACTTCATAAAAAGAAGATTCTTCATTGTTTTTTCTGTTTAAGGCGGAGCTAAACTTAAGTCCTGGATCAAATAGTATGTTGTCGGCATTGATTGTATATGAGAATTGAGTGACCCCTCCCCCTGGTCTTTCAAACAAGACGTATTTGATGGTTCCAAGAAGCCAAAATCCCATAGACTTCTTCTACTGAGAAATAAACAGCTAGTATTGAGATGATATATTTGTCAGAATAACCATTCTTGCTCTGATACCTTTTTTAACATGTTCTTGATCATCCTAATCTTTTTCTTGATATTATTTCTGTAGTGCCAGATATTGAACTTATAAACTGACCAATAAGATGACTCAGTAAAAGTAGGTGGAGCCTGTTGGTCCCATGTCCAACATTCAAAATGCTTGATTGACAGATTTCAGGTTGTCATCTTTAAAGTGGTAGAGGTTTGAACTTCCACAAGCTCACTCCTGATTAACGAGAGTAGTTACCATAGAATTGTTGACTCAGACTGACTCGGACCAACCACAGCTAATTGATGACATTTGACTCCATATGGCGGTGACGGTACTGGGAAAAAAATGGCGACGGCATGGACTTCATTTCGTTAGAGCCAGTATTAATCTGTTTTCACACTCATTCGCTGCATTTCTCAGATACAGTTAATGGTTATGAATTAGCAACATACGAAGTGATGGGGTTAAAACCGAAGATTTTACTGGTGACACGAAGTAAGTAAGTAAGTTTTATTTATATAGCGCCTTTCTCAGACAAAAGTCACAAGGTGCTTCACAAGTTAAAAGGATAAAACAGAAAGTAAAAACATAAAAAACAGAAGCTTCACAGGTTAAAAACATCAAAGATAAAACCTCACAAGCTAAGAGACATAAAAGACAATGATGATGGCATGATTCAAGTGTATGTGTGCGTATGTTTCCTAATCCATGACCAATTATTGTAAGTTTGACAAATGTTTGTATAGATATTTATTTCTGTTGTTTGTCTTTAGTTTTTTTGTTTTGATTGCTTACAATAAACCACAAAATCACACACGGTGTTTGAACTTCCATAACTCTTTGATCATTTATACAATTTCTGTAATTATGTCAAAGCTGTAATGTCAGAATCTGTTAATTTGCTTTATTGCGTAAGCACTTTACTACAGTAAAGACTAAAAGCGATTTACAGCACTTCTCTCAACTGATTCTCCTACTAAGAATCAGTTGGATTTACAAAAATTGCAAGTTACAGTGATTCCAATTGTGACTGTACGTTTTTAATAGCCGATTAGAAGTTAAGAACTAGATGAAGATAACTATGTAAAATAGAAAATAAAACGTTAAGTAAAGCATAATTGTGGTGAGATAATATGTTTGCTTCCTCCCACTTATTTTTAAGCAATTCATTAAACTCCTTTTGACAAACTTCATATTTAATGGTTTTGATGCGTCATGTTCTATATGTATAAGAACTAATTGGTCAATTTATGACTAAGAGTAATTATAATTGAATTATTAAGTATGTGTGCGTATGTTTTCAAATCCATAACCAATTATTTTAAGTTTGATTTATCTCTGTATATATATTCATTTCTGTTGTGTGTCTTCTTTAGTTTTATTTTTGTTTGTTTGTTTTTTGTTTTGATTGCTTTAAATAAATCACCTCAGATTCAAACAATGTCAACCCTGGAGCAAAAGCTCCAACGTTGAAGGGTAATCCTCTTGGAAATATGTATGTCAAGATGAAGTCAAAATTCACCAATCTTCATAAATTCATGAAGCTGCAGTTCCATTTTTTTGGTGTCTAAGGCAAAATGTATATAAAAGAAAAAAGGGAGATGGTAATTCGATAATTGTCCTTAGCAGACCCACTTCTATTCCAGATTTTCTTTTCTATTTTTAGATGGCTGAGTAAATATTTAAATCAAGCACATAGAACTTTCACTGAGGCAATATATCAAAAAGATGTCTTTTGTCCATTATCATACACGGAGAGAGTAGGTCATCCCCTTATTCTCTGCTCTGAATAAAGCTGAGGGAAATGACATCCTATCTGCTGATGTCCTTTTTCCCAGTTCCTCTCCATCCATTTTGTTAGCATTTGGAGCCCCAGACCTAGTTAAAAACTCCCCTCAGATAAGTCACTTCACGCTGCGCCATCACTCATCCGTCTCCTCTGGGCTTTTGCAAATACTATCATGTTACAGCTTACTAATCTGATTGGCTGATCAGAACTGTAAATGAAACCAGCCAGAACCAATTACAATGGGCACAAGTCATTAGCAGAGATGACTTCAGGGATGGAAGCAATGCTGGGGACAGGTGCATCGCTTCTAGTCTGGCAAATTGCTTTCAGAATAGATTTTGGGTTATCAGTTGCTAGCTATTATACCACGTAATTGGAGAAGGTGGGTATTGCAACAGCTAAAAGTGGGCTTAGAATGAAGCCTTTTGTACTAATTATAATCTTAAAATGCTATTTTTCTGGTCTTCAAAAAAGTGATGATGAATAAACAAAACATAAAAAAAAAAAGTTTGTATTCTGATGAACCTAACTATAACGACTTAGAAGCATCAGTAGCTTTATTTATTTCTTTTTCTGAAAAAAACACTGACTACTTCCTACACTGGGGTGTCCAAGTCTTATATAATCTCTTTAATTAAAAAAAAAAAAAAAAAAAAAAGCCAACAATGTAGCTTAAACTGGTAGTGTTGAGACATCATGCAAAAACAAAATGGGAAAACTAAAAAATGTTTTATGCAAAAAGCAAAAAAAGCACAGGAAAGTCAGAATCTTTAACAGCCACTCCAGTGAAAATTGTGGTTTTAGTGTTTTTAACATGTCTTTGGGAAATTTTTTCATGGTGGAGGACATATGTTGAGAAAACTAAGCTGACATTCCATTTCTGAATATTTCGTTATTCAAATTATTGTGAATCAAGAGTGGAGGATTATATGCATTTGGAAAAAGCTTGTAGTTGTTACGTAAAATCTACAATCTGTTGGTCACAAGCTCCCTGCTCCACTCCATTCCCATGCATCCCTACGCAGACATGTACAACTATTTTTTCCTCGTCTGACCTGGCATTCGACTCAAAGCTGTTTGGCTTGATAACTTCAATTTACTTGCCATTTTTGTTGGCCCTGTAATGTTAGCTTGGGGTTATCAGGGGCTGTAAGCAAGTGGGAGAAAGTGCAAAACAAAGAGAGAATGGGAAAAAAAAGCCAGGCTCACTCTGTGCCAACAGTCCCTCACACAACTCAGAGGTGAATTTCTAATGAACTCATGCTGCGCTGCTCTGCAGAAACTATGTCCTAGAAAACAACACAGGTTTTCGGCAAACACTGCAATCATAATTAAAAGGCCACTGGGAATGCTTTGAAAATAGATCAAAATGGGATAGGAGCAGGCCTGGAAAGATTCTCAACGATTCTCTCCTTCCTGGTCCTGAAACTAACCTTACACTGGTTCATCTGGACTTTTATTTGAACATATTTCATCTTTCATCCAAAGACAGTTTGATAGAAAAAATGGGAAGTTGAGTCTCCAATGTCTTGAGACATAAAAACAAGCTTATTTCATGCTCAGTTTGCCTTTTTTGAATTACTGTTTTCAAAGCTCTCTGTAACAAGAGGAGAAGCAACTGGACAGAAACAAACTGATTTTGAGTGATTAAAAGATTGTGTTTGTGAAGTTGAGCCTTTTTAATGTTTTGCGTTAAATAAACAGAATCTGTTTGAAATTGCCCTTTGTTCAACCAATAAATCTGCAATAAATCAACCAATAAATCAACCAATAAATAAGACGCAAAAATACATAGACGTGAGGTTACTACGATTTTACTTTATAAAAACCCCCTTTGTTGTTTTTCTTTTTTATTCAGATGCAAAACATTATTTTTGTTTACTTTAAAATCACAGACTGCAGCCGTCAGCTTATTCTTTGTAGTAAATTGGTATAAAACTGACAGAAAAGATAGTAGATCACCTACAAATCATCACTTAAAAGATTATTTATATTTATTTGAAGTGGTTATATCGATGTTGAAAAAGGTTCCTTGCACATGTATGAGATGCTTTCTCAGCTCCATAGTTTCCTGTAGAACATTTTAAACTGATGGGTTAACTCAGGAGGCCTTTTAAAGGTCATTTTTTAACTGTGAGGCTGTGTAATTAAAATATCCTCCAATCTTGCCCAGATCGATGTGTATACACATGCAGGCAAACACAAACGGAGCTCTCCAGTCATCATCAGGAACTGAGTCTGTGACACATTTCCTATGCTGCTGTAATGATGTGTTTTGTTGATAAAGTGAAAGACAATCTCTATCAGCCATGTTTGTCTGATTCCATCATCTGACTTCATCTTTCATTAACCGGCCCCCTCCATCTTCACTACCCTCTTATTTTGTCTGACTGATATCCCTGATAGGAAAGTGCTGAAAGAGGAGGTGCTGGCCACTTTTTACATTTTAATCCTAATCCTGCACATAAGCAGCTTCAGCCCATAACCAGTAGTTTCTGTGTTTTAGAAAATAAGTGGTGAGGAATCAGTGTTCTCAGAGGCTCTTGCTGAGTGGGCAGAGCCATGTTTGTTTAAGTGTGCCAGGCGCAGCAATAAATTCTGATCTGAGGATGAATCAGTATTCCAAGGACACAAGCTAAGCGGGGCCTGATAAAAGCCAGCAGCAGAGACAGACTTTTATTCCCTGGCAAAGCTCAGCACAGATATTCTTTAATCACAGATGCAGCGTGAGTCTGTTTACAAGGTGGTAAGTTACCCAAGAGGCTTTCATGCAGCAGTCAGAAGACTCACGCCGCCTGCCAGCTTTTCATTTCATCTCACATTTCAGCAAAATATAAATAAAAAAAAAATTAAAATGAGAACAAAAACAAAATGGTTTGATTGTCCTTTCATAGAATAGTCGCACTGACTATCATAAAACATAAAATTATTATTAAACATTAACAATTACTAAACATTCACTAAAATAGTTTCACATCTGTACAAAGTTTTAGTCCTTCTATTATTCTATCAGTCTTACAGTAAAGCCCAAAAATCTCAACTCTATAGTGAAGCTTTTTCTCAATTTCAATAAAAAAAGATCTATCTCAGGTATGCTGTTGTTATATCAATCTACATACATTGTCAATCAGGCCTTTATTTTGAACCAATCTCTAAATAGCCCGCCTTTCTTCTCATCCAATCACACACGGACTTTGTGGAAGAATTTGCTTTGTATGGGACAATTCACGCCTCCACGTTGTTCATTCATTTCTGATTATGGACACTTCATCGCGCATCATCCCTTACATAACTGTTGGCCACTTCAGGAAAAAAAAAAAAAAAACTTCAATCAATCTCTTATGTTTTCCTCTTATTAGTCAAAAATGTAGCCAGGCTAAGACCATTAAAGAAAACCCAACTTGCAACAAACTAACAAAAAGAAAGTGTTAATGGGAACAAAGTCACAATGGCAGATTAAATTAGAAATTGAAGTATCACTCCAGAGTGATGATGTCTAAGTCGTGTTTAATGCATTTTCAAGGATATTTGCAAAACGAATCTAAATGACTAAAAAACCAGGGACGGTTGCTGCACTTTAGGAAACAAAAAGAAGTGTGAAGCGAGGAAAGGAGGTGTGGACTGCTGTGCTAAAGCTAAAGTGAGACAGGCACTTAGAATTTGGGGTTAATGAGGCAATACAGCAAGTCAGGGAAGGCTACAGGAAGCAAGGCTGCACTGTGGTGTGATCTGCACTTTTCTGTGCATATCCATTACACCACCATTACCGTGGGTCAATGTGTCTGGATTCCCCACATTGCACTCTTTCCCCTGCCTGGCAGAACCTTTGCCTGCTGCAACACAGGGTCACAATTGATTGGCTAGGCAGGGAAACATTTCTGGAAAGAAGCTAACCTTCCAGCCTTCATGACTGTCCTCATAAAGGGACTGACAAATAAAGATGCATGGATGGAGGGAGGGCCCTTAAAACACAGAGGCGATGAAAACATACTTTTATGAAACATTGGTTCCTGTAGGACGGCTATCCTCTTCTGCCACTTTTTCCACCGAAAAAGAAATCATTTCATTGTTTGGTTCTGTCATGTTTTGAATTTTCACCTTTCTCTTGTCTCCTGCCTTTTCTTCTGACCTTGACTCATTTTTCTTGCATGTTTTTCCTTTTTTTTGTCCTCTTGACACGGAGCCTCCTGTTGCTATATTTACAATTCTATTGGACACAGTCTTCTCTTTGGCTGTTACTCTGTTGGCTAGAGTATAATGGATGTTTCGCAAAGCTAGAGGAGGCAGTCATGGCTTATTTGTAGCATTCACCATGCCTGTATCTGCTTACAGCTCATTCCCAAATCCCCCATCAAACATTGATTCATCAATAAGTAAATCGAAGTGAAGCAGAGTTTCATTATACATTAAAGAGCTGTAGCCAGAGAGCCAAAATACTCCGCTTTCAGTAAGAACTCACAGTCATCTCCACACATTAAGAAAACTACCGTTTTAAATCCTTTTATTTTTGCTGCCATGTTGCTCTCTTCTCGCCTCAGCCTTAGGATTTTAGGCTTGGTGTACTAAGCTGATACACACACTTTATCATTTCCTTGCTTTAGTCTGAGACAGCCTTCTAACAGCTGGCTCAGGACTCTGCATGAATCTATCTTTTTGGATTTTGCCTGCCCAGCTTACTCACATTGCATTTTTGTATAACAGAAAAATTCCATTATTACCAGAGTGTCTGGGCTGGCCTAAAACATAAAACATTCCTCAAACAGTTCATGCAGTCAGCTCTACACTGCTCACAAGCACTTGTAAAGAATCACATCGTGTCTGCACACACTACAGAGTGAAGGTGACATTTTTCCCAGTGAATGTTCACAAAGCGTGGCTTTAATTTTTATACAAACTGGATTAAAGCCACAGATGAATTAGTCACTGACAAGAAAACTGCGTTTTTTGATTCTGACTAATGCCAGTGTTTTTTAAATTGGTCATTAATCCAATTGAACAGTTTGAGAGGAGACACTGGTGACGTATCCCATGTACCTCAGATTCCATGGAATGTGCCAGTAAGGACCAAAGTGCGTACAACTAAAGAGCCGCAAAAACTCCACCAACAGGTGTGCTTTAGTAGTTTTCTATCATCTTCATACTCCTGTTGAACCTCCCTTACCAAGGAAGTGGTGAATTTGTTCTTTTTGTGTTATCTTCTGTTTTTGAGAAAAACAAAATCCTTAATACACTTTGCAGTAAGAAAAACATTAAAAAAAAGGGAAAAAAAAATGAAACAAAAAGCCCTGTTTGTATCCAGGGTGTTAAGAGAATTTGTACAACAGAAGAGAAGCCTTTTTCACTCTGTTGCTGCAACATTTCATAGATAGTTTTCATAGGTAGTTTTTAGAAAATACATCAGACATGCAAAGGATAATGACCATTCGGTTCTGGGTCAGCAAGCGGTTGTGCATTGGAAGCTAACGATCATTGTTTTCAAGCATCTAAAAACATGAATGATAGCAGAATTACTGCAAAACAAGCAGTATTTCTACAAGAAAGAGAGATCTTTAAGGCCCCAAAGAAGAACCAAGTGTCACGTGACTATGATGATATCAGAAAACGACTGGAGGAAACCAAGGCACAGCTAACTCCGCTAAAGGAGCTTGTGGAAGAAATCTGATGGGACAGAGCACAAAATGAACAACGAGATAATCAGCTTGACCTCCTGGAGAGAAGAGTGTACGTAAAGTAAGAATGAATAATGTTCATTTTAAATGGATTACAAGTTCAACCTCATACCAGGCCTCACACAGATAATGTTAGCCCTGAAGCTAGCAGTAGTGCTGATGGGTCCACAGGCAAGAGTGTGGAAAGTCAAGATGGATCATTTCTCACATCTAAAGTGATTTCCCTGGATTTAAATACCCCTGAGATCTGCCACACACCTCCCAGGAGAAAAGAGACGGATCAACAAGCGATTCTAATCAAGTTTCTGAATCAACAGCGCATGATAGCTCTGATGAAACAAAAGAAGAATATGAAAGTGTCAGCTGTTTATTTGAATGACCATCTGACCAAAAGAAACGGCAAAATGGCAAAACATGCCCGGTTTCTCAAGTGGCGCAAGGAGATACAAAACACGTGGGTGTTGAACTTTTAACCGGCTGACAATCAGGCAGCAGAAGAAGGAGAACTGACCCTGGAGAAAGGCTCCTCTCATATCACTTAACTTGGTTTCCTAAAGTATAATTTATGTTAATGACTTGTTTTAGAAAAAAAATGTTCACATTTTTTATTTTATTTTATTTATGTTAGTGATTTCTCAAGCGAAAAAAAAATAATCTTCATATATTTCATGATGTGCAATACTTGATTTGTGTCAATAATTTATCTCATTAAAAATAATCTGCAAATATTTCTGTTTTTTCTATTGTTGACATATTGTTGGATGTAGACCTCTGTTGATTGCATTGTACATGTATTATTCTTGCTTTGATTGCTCGAAATTAACCATTTCGAATCTAATAATGCCTGATGAAGTGTCCATTATCAGAGGTGTGAACTGTCCGGCGGGCAGCAGAGGAGGGTTCACATGAGGAGGACGGGTCACACAGAGTGGTTTCGAGAAGTCTATCTATTATTCTGCTTACACTACGGCAACTTACAAAAAGAAAGAAATGTTGAATTAAGAATTAATACTTTATTCTAGTGATTGTTTACATTTCAATTATTTTTCTTAAGAAGGAGACGATTTGATATGCGGGGTTACTGGGTGTTGTCTTGGTAACGGCTTCCGAGATTGCACCTCACTCTCCTGCCATTGAGGAAAGTGGTATATGTGCTACATGTCATTTCCAGTGATCTAAAACATCCTTTGAGAGGAAATATTCACCTCTTAGCACTTGTTTTTGACCAGATGACGAAGTAAAATTCTGTTTCAAAGAAACAAAGTCCCCAAGTAGTTATATCCAGATCGCTTTGACTGAAGAAATACCCACCATTAACTCTGATCGTTACGATCAAATTTGAAAATTTGCAGCCGATTAGAATTGAGTCTTCACCCAGACCATGGGATAGGAAATTGGAGAAATTCTGATATTCGATCAAACATGTGAGGAAATTATAAAAAAAAAAAAAAGTTCTTGAAGTTGATGTTGCTCGTCTGTACCGTGTTTTACACCACTAGTCTGAGTCTGTACGATCAATGAACATGAAGGCGAGGAAGAGAGGAGAAAAAGGCAGGTGTTACGTGTGATGGGTGACATCCTGCCTCTTTTAAAATGAGTTTGGCAGTGTGAGAGTCCCTTCCTTTCACTGATGAACAGCACGACTTCACAGAACAGGAGAAACAATTCATATTAAAAAAATAGGACTTTGAATGGATGCAAACATTGCAAAGGCAAACATGGATGTAAAGGAAATACACCACACAACCACTTTTCACTATTACTGATCTTTTACTCACAATGATACAATTATGTGGACATTTTACTCAGAAATGAACACATGTATCTTCTTTAATTCTGCATATTTGCTTTCCAATTTCACAACTTAGTGACTTTGCTTTTTGATTTTGATCAAATACATAAAAATTACTGCTATTAATACTATGTTTTCAAAGGCTCTGTCTGACAGACTAAACAGCAAAAATACTTGTTAAGTTTTCTGAGTTTGTGGAGGTTTTTAGCTAAAGCACACAGACTCCCCTAAATCTGTGCCCCAAAGAAGGTCTCTCTCTAGTAAATTTACATGCTCCAAGCAAACAGTGTTCTGCTCTTTTGTGCATAACTTAAGAGTTTTAATAGAAGGTTTAAAGGCAGCCTATTCTGGAGATTACAAGTGTGTGTGTGGAGCTGTTTTTTTAGACAACTGGGGTCTCGATAATGTGTTCATGTCTCAAAATGACAAATGGCTCCCACCGGGAGGCGGTTTTACATTTAAATGAGGAGCTGGAGAAGACAGTGAACCAAAAACTCCCAGCAGTGAGTGGGAACATGGAGACAGACCAGAGAGCCTGAGCATGTGATACAAAGAAGACATTAAAAATCATAATGAACGCACAAAATTTAATTCAACCAAACAAAAGTTCCACAGATCACACAGCGAGGAAGACAGAATCTGATTTGAAGGATGGAGAGGGGCAGAAGACGAGTAAGCAGCTGGCATCCCAGCAGGGAAGCGGAGAGCAGAAAGCAAGTTCTCCGGCATGCAAAATCAAAACTGATCAAAGTTTATTTAAACAGCTCATAAACGTCTCCACTCAGGTTGAAACAATAAGTCTGCAAATAACACGGCTGCTGTCTGGGATATGCTGCATCAAGAAATCCTGTCATTTTCCACCACTGACGCCAAAGGATGAAGATTTGATCGAGGGAGAAATGCTTGGCAAACAAATACAGGACAGACTTTGATGCTAAAACCCTTTTATTTTGTCTATTGTTATTGGGGGGGGGTCACATGTGGGGAGATATATACTGTGTTTATGCAACACTGGGAGGAGAATAAAGTCTCTTTCCAGAGGAACTGACATAATTCATATCTAGTTTTCTGTTTCTATGCATTTGTACAGCTGATGCTAACCAAACCAATGGGCTGATTTGTGATGGAGAGTTGGGCAGCACACACAAATTCAAATAACTTAAAGGCTACCACGCTGATTGGAAACTCATGGAACTACAAAAAAAAAAAGGCAAGAAAATGATAATCAAAAATCAACATTAGAAGAACATCCTATGTTAAAAGAACGGACAAAAACTGATTGATTAGATGCTCGAGAAACCAGAGCAGCTTAAAAGAAAATGAGTTATGATGTGATCGAATATGCCACTGCTGTGATGCATGCTGGGTATTTGGATCTGCTTTTATAGGTGTAAGAAAACTGACCTATGGCATAGTTACATGTAACATCTGATCATTTATATCAGTGGTCCCCAACCTTTTTCAGGCCATGGACTAGTTTATTGACAGAGTATTGACAGTCACTAAAACTGAACTAAATGTAATATTTATGAGCACTGAACCAGTTGTTTCAGATGAAGACAGCAACTGGAAAGACCTGCTGAAACTTTGTTTTCCAGCAGACCCAAAGACAACCATGATGGGGTCTCACTGAGTTCTGTCCAGTACTAGAAGGAATGTCCCATTATCTTTGAAGGCAGCATTGTTTGAAAATTAATAAAGATGTACACGTGTTGAATGTCTGCAGCTGGATGCCTCTCCTTTTTTTACTCTTTCAACACAATGAAGTAACAACAGTCGACAGCTTTTTATTCAAAGTTGAATTAATATTGAGATAAGTTTGCTATGCCAGCTCGGGATATTACATTACAGTTTAAAAGTTTTTGCTTTCATTTACATAAATTTTAAGAGTCAGCAGCAGAAAAAAAGTATATGTTTGATCCAGTTTAAACACAGCAACCATTAACTTGTCTTGCGCTGATCCTTTTTTTAAAATTTATTTACATAAATGCTGGCACAATCTGTGCTCTATTTAGAGGTTTGTCCGCAATCTTGATTGCAATTTCGCAATTCTTGCAACGCTATATTTCTTATCCGTGACACTTTGCTTATCCAGAACAAAAAGAAAGCGTCTATTCGCACGTAATTTTCAAAACACATGCGGCCAGTTATGAACTTTTTTCTCGGCTGCATGGACCGATAGAAAGGGTAAAGGTTAGGATTACGATTAGGGTTAACAACAACAAAAAAATAAGAATATAAAGGTACAACTTCCGTTTTTGAGATCACATGCTCCCGCCCTTTAGATAAAATACAACTTCCGTTAGACATCCATAAGTCTCATCGGATTTATCTGCCATTTTATCTGCAATATTTCCTGCAGCTAGGTACTCTTGCATTGTTTAACAGTTCAACATTTTTTATAACATTGAAATACATACTGGTAACCTGTCCAGAGGTGTACCCTGCCTTCGCCCATGAGTGGCCGGGTTAGGCTACAACAGCCCCATGACCCCGAAAGGGACAATAGGGTTCAGAAAATGGATGGATGGAAAATCATCTCTCTGATTATTCCAAAACTAACTACAATTAAAAAAAGTACAGGTAACACTGAGACATACACATCGTCTAACAACTACAACATATTTAGTATTATATTTTCCTTTTCTCCAATTTTTTTCTAAATTATTTTTGTACATTTGCTTGACTCTTGGCAGTCTCACCGACAGGTGACAGCTGGAGGTGAAAATCACAATAAATCTGCAAAAACCGAAGCTTCCAGACACATCCTACTTTATGTAAGAATGAGCTGAAACTGACAAAGCATTGACTCGTCACTAAAGAACAGTTTTTACTTTTATTTCAATCGTAAAGTGGCTCTTGTAACAGATGAAAATAGAAAATAATTATGTGTAAAGTTAGTGTTCAGTTCCTGTCAGATATCGTGGGTTGAAGTAGAAGTTGGACTTGATGTAATTAAAGACTCTTTTTCACCCTCTGTGGCATCGGTTTCTTCAAATCGATTTCTTTCTCTCGTTCCAAAACATGTTTTCCTAACTGCCTTCTGTGAGCAGGTACAGCTCTCAAACAAGCATGGCTATAGTTTGACACAACTCTTCAGATGTCCACGTCTCATCTTTCGCCCCATCTTGCAGGCTGTACAGTACAGCGTGGAAGACCACCCCATAAACGAAAAGCAGATGAGGTTAGACTAAATCAATGTTTCCTTCCACATAGGTGAGTCATCGTGTGTGGGACATATCTGCTGCCATTGACACAGTCAGCAGAAGACAACAGAATAGACATCACTACTTTGCTCATGTTTCATCTGCAGACAAAAGGTTGTGATGGAGGGATATCATGGTTTTCCTCACCTTCGATCTGTGCGAGCGGGATATGAGCAGCACGCACATAAGACGTCACTGTCTTCAAAAGACAGAAAGCAGGTGGAATTTAATATTGTGACATTGTTGTCACCTTTAATCTTTCATTATCATTTGGGTAAAGGAAATTAAAGTATTTTTTTTTCTTTAGTCTATTCACAACTTTCAGCTTAGCTGCAAAACATTATTGCTGTGACAGTCTAGGTTTTTGCTTTGTTAAACCACTAACACCAATTTTAGCATCAGGAATAATGACGACATATGAGTCATTGTTTTAAAACAGGCTTTGTAACATCTGTTCAGCAACTGAATTGAGTAAAGCTTTGGTTACATCTGATGGAGACTGGCTGCCTGTGCGAAAAATGATCCTGTGCTCTGCACAAAGCCTGTTAGTGCTGTTCATGTGATAAGTGCACTCCTTGTGTGCAGCCCGACTGTTAAAAATGAGGAAATTAGACAGAGTACAGCTTGCGTGGACATCCTACGGGCGTCCTGTGGGCACTTACGTATCACGTGCACACCTTGACGATGCAGGATTTGTGCACGGTCATTAAGGAGACCAGCATCTTAGTAAGAACTAGAGGGTTGTAGGGGGATTGTACAGCAGCATTACCCATATGTAACAGTTGTGTGGAACTTCAATTAGCCTTAATACTTCACAATACACTTATGACATGTATGACAAAAGGACAAACTATTACAAGACGTCCCTTGAGGTGGCCATACGAGCCTAAATGGAATTGCAAGACACACCTTTGCTTCCCCTTAAGATGCAGCTGCCCCTTTCTTTGACCCCCCATGGGCCCGGACAACCCAAAAACCCGCAGGAACCATGCAGATCAACCTAGCAAGCATGTGCACTACGACAACTGATCTTAAGAAAGTAAAAAGACCCTTGTTTTAGGAAAAACTGTCATATTTTGTGTCTTGCAAGATAAATATTCATTTTTTAACAACCAAATAATCATATTTTAAGAAAACATGTTTTAGTAACTAGAATTTTTTCTTAAAATAAGCATTCTTGATGAGAACATTTTTCCTACACAGATTTATTCACACATTTTTCTTTTGCTCATTTGAAGAATTTTGGACTGATTTTTAAGGGGCCTGTTTTTGCAGTGTGACTAAGGCTTTATGATAAAAGATTACTTTCAGCATAACAGAAGACACCTTAAGTGATTTTTAAACACTTTCTTAGAACAAAACATACTTTTATTGCAATGATAACAAATGGTAGATGCTTCTTGATGTATTTCATATTGTTGTAAAAGCACAATGCAACAGCTGTGTGCTGTTATAATCCTCAAGAAAATCTGTAAATCTGTTTGTAAACTTGTACACTTTTTACATTCTTCATCATTGCACCAAAAAAACTATTGAAAATATAATGCAGACGTTGAGCAAAATTGTAGATGAGTATAAAAACTTTTGAATGCCTCATGAAAAAGTGCATCTTGCTTTACTTTTGGTTTTAACTCTTTCCTCGTGTTCAAACCTCCAGGATTTTTTTTTTTTATTATTCCCCCAACTTGCCCACCTTGGTATCTCTTTCCTGTCATCTTCTTTCATGTCTTCTCTTTTTTTTCTTCTACTGACCCCACCACCTCGGTCCACCGTCTCCATCATTTCTTCTCTTTTCAGCACTCATCTTTCTAAAGGTACCGTATTTCCCAGCACAACAGCACCATTCTGTTGGCAGCTAATAGAATCCCTTAGTTCCTCTAATGGATCTGTCAGAATCTCCAGAGTACAGGAGAACAGATGGATTGATAGGGAGGGGAAGAAAGACCGAAACAGAGGGACAAAGGGAGCCGATGAGACAGAAAGAGAAGCAGGCAGAAAGAGAGATGCGCTGGGCCTCTTGACACTTCCATCTGTGGTTTGGATCGTCTCAGTGCAGCAGCTCCTATGACACTGCCAACTACCAGCCATATGGTCAGATAGACACAATGCCACTTAAGGACAGCCCTTTGGCAATTTCACTCTGGCTAGGTGAGGACAACGACCACTGTGCGTCTTTTCCAACATCCCATGAATGATTAGAAGTATCGCAGATCCTTTTTTCTGTATTTGAAAATAAAAACTTGTAAAACTAAACTGACAAAAGGCCAAATTCTGGAAGGCCTAAAAGGTTTTATGTTTAACACCTGAACCGAAAACTTTATTTTTCAGTTACGGAGCAGTTTCAACTTACCATTATCTATGGCTATGAAGAGAGCTGTGTATTTATTGTCATGGACATAAGGAGACTCGCGGTCCAGTGAGGCTGAGGTGTTGACAGTTCCTCTGACTGGGTTTACACCGAGCCATCCTGCTGGGTCTCGCAGAATTGCATATCTAGAAAAGAGCAAAGAGAGAAAAAAACAAGAATATTTGGTGCTCATTCAGGTAAAACAATACCTGTAAGTTGCAGTCTGTCTACAGTTTCTGTGGACTAAACCTTTTTTAGATGCTTGAACCATCAAAGATGACAAACAACTGAACAATAATTCCAAACACCTTCTACCACATTCATTTATAAATTGTTTCAAAAATGATATATTCTTGATCTTCCTAATCATACATACACATATTTTGACCTAAACATACAGTATTCACGTATATCACTTTTGTCCATTGACTGTCTTGATTGTCAAATAGAGTTTTTTAACTGCTTGAAAGGGAATGGGTAAAAGCTAACTTCATATATATCACCCTTATTATTATTTACTAACCTTTTACATATTTTACTTTCATATTACATATTTGAAATGCTGAACAAAATGAAAATACATTATTTCAGTATTGCAACAACCATTATGAATCATAAAGTAATTCTCATTGATCATTAAAAATATTACACTATGGCAGAAGTCATTATTACATTTCAAGTGAGTGAGACTTTGGTTCCCCCATTTCACTTTTGGTGACACAAAAGAGAGCGCGCTTTCAAACTGCATTTTTATCTGCTGTTGATTTATACGGATTTATACAATACTCAGAAACATAATTCTATTCTTTAACTCGTCTAACCATTGTTCTTATGTACCACTTTAACCCAGAGCAGCTTCAGTGGACACTCATTTACAATTTGATCATATAATCCATCTTTAAAACAATTCTTTGTGGCAATGCATAGTATCCATCTACTTAGTAATGCTGTCAGGATTCAGAGCTCCGACTCCCTCTCTGGTCTCCTCTCATTGTGAAGTATTGTTTGGGCTGTATTGCCTGCATTACTGAGCATTGAAATCCTGATTCTGCACCAACTTCGTTTGTCTGCTGCCTGCCCAGACTCACGCCTGAACCACGATTACCAAAGCCTGACCCCTAAAACCTCTTTAAAACAAATATCAGATGAGTTGAGACAAAATAAAAATGTATAACAAAGCAAAGACAAAGTCAAAAAAGTGTAAAAATGAGAAGAACCAGAAGAAGCTCTGCTGAACTAAACAAGGAGTATCACAATTATGTCATAACTCTCATTATGTTTGTCTGAGGGCTAAGACATGTTTTATGGAAGATGACAGAAGTATGAACAGTGTTGTAAAGTCATGGTAACAATAATATTAAGAGAAACTAGGGTTGTGCGTTTGCCCTCGTGGGACGACTGTGGCAGCCCCTCCTGCAGACCCGAGGCTTGCACGTGATGAAGGGCTTCTCCACGCGACTTGTGGACAATCGACCAAGCTGGCATCATCTTGAAATGGGATTAAGGGCAGATCATGACCTCACTAATGTTCTCACTCATTCAGGCTCTGCTGACTGCAAGATTGAATTGGAAAGGTGGAGTTGCATCAATGCTAAATCACATGGGTTTGATTTATGAGCCTTGGTGCAGCACTCTCGTCTGCACTCCTCCTGATGGGCACATACAAGCTTTTACCTTTTGTCTCTGTTATTTATCTTACGAAACAGCGTCCAAACATACACAGCACACACGGAACTAAAACTTTAACATCACACAAGATGAAAGCCTTTTCTTTTTTTACCACAAGGCTGCTCTTTGCCAAAATACTCAGCGGTACACAAATTGTCTTTGAGATGGAGCTCTTCAGCTAACAGAGTGCGACAAAGCCTTGGGAAATGACTTTGCAATCAACCTCTGCTCACACCTTTCTGCTCTCGCATTCACTTTTCTCACCAGTAATCACTTCCATCAACTCCAACACATACAGTATGTGTGTTTTGATCCAAAGAGAAAATGCACTCAAGTCAAATTCAGCATTAACATGGCTAAATTTAACATCTTACAGATTTTCTGTGTGAAAATCTTTCTCCATATTTTGCCTGAAACATGAGACAGCTGAGAGTCCACAAACCACCTGCTCCATGATAACACGGGGAGGCTCACAGCGTGCTCAGTCCCATATGTCTCACTCCTCCCATCACTGACTATATTATCGAGCACTTATGGTGTTATTGTACGGCTTCCTCACTGAGACACACATGCAAAAGCGAATATTTCACACACATTTTTTTCATGGTTTTAACCAGGATGCCTTTTTTTTTTTAACAAAACTTCATTTGTAAAATACTTAGAAATGTTGATGCTAGCAGAGCAAATTTCCAGTGATGGCATAGCATGGTGCAAATGCCTAAATCATTTCTTTGCTTTGTTCTTGCCTAATTTATCAGCATGAAGTTGCTATCACATAAACGTCATTGCCTGATCTGTAGCAAACATTTGTTTTTCTGGAAAGAGGAGGTTTCTTCCCTGTAAAACCTATAAGAAAGTTACTTTACAATAAATCAAAGTTTTATCCTAAAACATCTTTGTAAAGCGTTTGTCACAAGCATCCACACAGGGGGTTAAACCATACGAGTATTGCAGGTTTTGGGGTTGTCTGGTCCTGTGGAGGGGGAGGACAGGAGCCCCCGCAACATAAAAGAAGAACAGGTGTGTCTTGCAGTTTGTACGATCACCTAAAGTCATGTCATGACAATAGAATGTATCATTGATGTGAGTGTGGTAAGTTTCTCGTGGAGAACGTATAAGGCTAATGTCAGTTGCACACACTTGTGTGCGATGTGTGAGTAATTCTCTTGTGCAGTGCCAGTATGCCACACTCTAGTCATTACTAAGATATGAGTACTGGCCCCTTACTGGCTGCGTGCTCAGGGTGTGCATACTTATACTTTACTGGGGTCGGAAAAAAATGAAAAAAGGATGCGAGTCCTGCGTCTCACCTACCATTGCATGTTTTTTTTTGTGCTCGCTTTGACCTGTCGCCCAAAGCATAGCCATATAAAATTCTGCATGAACTCTTTAAACGGAACGGTCTATAACCTTGATTTTTTTTGGCGAGAGTCACCTGCGTTTTGTACATGTTTGCTCATTTTTCCCCAGCAAACAGCTCGTCTCTATCCGTACGGGCAGTTGAGGTCAAGCTTAAAATGGTGTATAAATTAAGCAGAGCAGCAGACTTTCAACACAACTTTTTTTGGCAATAAAAAAATTTGATGCAAAACCATTTCAAGCTGTCCCAGCTGTCTGCTGACCACCAGCTTGATCACGCTCCCCTTCAATAAGCATCTGTCCCAAGTCAGTCAACAGGGCAGTATTGGCACTATTGACACAAACACCATATGACGCCAGTGAGCCGTTCACAAGTGCTTCATGGAGTTGAATTTTCAACAAGTCTGTTCTTTTGCTTGTATCTTAAAATTTGGTTCAATTCTCTGAGGAGTTATGCTCTTTGGGGACAACAGAGGCCTGTTTTTTTCAATAAAAATGCAGCTCAATCCCTTGTAAAGCTATTGGTACAGCTGTCTTTCCTTGTTTTGTTGTTTGTGTGGATCTGTGTATTGCTAATCAAACAAACTTTGGAAAACACGATGAAATTAAACCCCTCTCAGAGTCAAACAATACCTGGTTTTATTTATTCAATTGTCGACTTTTATTGAAATCATGTAAGGTGTCGACACCAGTTTAAACCTCATAAATTCATTCGAAAGGTTTTCTGGCATTCTTTTAAATCAAATAAGCGACTAAACAAATAAAGTGCGTTATCTATATTGAATGAAGTCAAGGGAAGGGTGCTGCAGATCCAGCTCCATGTGAAGTTCCCTGTCTCACTTAACATCAAACATTCAGCCTGCAGGTCTTTCTCTAAACCAGTGGAACACCTTTTCCACATGTCTCCTGTTTGCCACAGTGATTCGCACCTCGTCATAATTCTCAGTGCACTTTGCATTTCTGCTATCAAAATACCAACTCGTACATGTTGTTTCAGCATTGCAGTAAATACACGCTCAGAACCTATTTTGATGCGTTGTCTAACATTTTACTTGGCTCGTAAAGTAAAGACAACGTTTTTCAGTTAGAGATCCTATTTACAGCATTTAACGGTTGGGCAGCATTTTGTTTCATCTTACAGTAGATATTTACAGAGGTGTAATGCTCCTGTCTGCTTTACTCCAGGCTCTACTCAAATGCAACCTCTAAATGAGTTCGATCCTCTGCTTCTCCTCACTGTGCAAACACTGGGACAGCCCATTACGTCCCCTTAAAGGGGAAATTAGAAAGACATTAAAAAGCCATTAGGAATATTTGAGTCTGGTTCAACATGTTTATCTCCAAACCCAAGAAGGCCAAAACAAATCAGTTGACAAAGGAGACAACGTTCCTTTTGCTGTTGTTTAGCAGCAGCACACATCCACGATGAAAACGAAACAAAAAAAAAAACAACCTGCAAATACATAAAGAACCGGCCTGTCTGTGTGTTGCCTCTTTTGTTGAAGTAATTTCAAGACACCAAAGATAGATTTTTTTAGACGTTGCAGAAAATGTGGAATTGTGTGGTACAAGCTGTGATCCCAGCAGCAATAGTGCAGACCATAATATTGTTTCCACCATCACTGCAGAGTACCAGTCCTCAGAGACCACTGCACTACTGGCATCGGGACCCAGAGGGAAACATTTGGTTAAAAAGTTTGCTCTGGTGAATGGCACAGAAGGTACAGTACTGAATATGTCTTATTATCAAATACAGATTCCTCTACAATGATATAAAATGATTTCTTTCAGGAGAGCATTCCTCTCAGTAAATAATATAAATTATATTGCAGTTTTATTTTCTTTTGTTGTATTCAGTATTGTTTGGTGACAAAGACTCATAAAGTAGTGAAAACAAACTCAGCTGTAAGATTAAACTCACATGCACCTGTTCGGAAGGGGTGCTGCGTGTTTTTGGTTTGTCCGTGCCTGTAGAAGGTCATAGAGAAGAGCGGCAGTATCGAAATGGCAGTGCAGGTGTGTCTTGCAGTTCCCTTGAGGCTCGTACAACCACTTTTAGGGATGTCATGAAAATGGAATGCATCACTGTTGTACACGTGTACGTATACTGGGAAGTAATCGTAAGATGAATGCAAGTTGCACAAACTGACGATGTCTTTACGCCAGACTGTACTCATTAGAAAAGTGTGAGTATTGGCCTTTTACTGAGCAGATGAATGCGGGGTGTGCACATGATACTTAGGTGCCCATAGAACGCTCGAAGGATGTTGGGAAACTTTGACCAATCAGGGACTTAGATTGTATCCATTTTTATTCACGGAATAGCCAACCATTGGTTGAATAGCCAACCAAATTGATCAGGAAGTAGAAATAAATAATGTTGGTTTGTGCCCGACCGGAATTACACAAACTAAGTTTTTCATATATTGGAATACAGCTGTGACAGAAAAAGCCTGGAGCAAGATTTGCTCTGTTTCGTGATTTCGTACAAAGCCTCTTCCAGCTGTGTGTGGAGGACATGTGCATGTAAGAAGCCCCAGTGCGAACACTGTGGACCGTTCAAAAATGTTAAAAATTAAAAAAAAAATAAAAAAGACAAAAGTACTACTAGACTCACAAGTACTAACAGGAGTGACCATTAGATCAACTAAACCAGCAACTGAAAGATGCTGAAGGATTGTGACGTGTAAATTGTTTCTTTGCTCTACCTCTTCTACAACATTCATGATGTTTGCTCAAGAGAAGACAGAAACCTTTCTGACTTATTTCAGATGATTTGTGTAACTCCTTTGAAAGGTATTTTTGGCAGAGGGGGTGGATCTTCTAACATCACAGGCTGCTTAAAACATCCCACCATTAAACGTTGTGATGTTGCTTTGAATCTTAATTAATGTAAAATAGTTTAATAACATTTTTGTTCACTGATCTTTTTTTTTTACTCAAATCTGCTGCTTTGAAAAGAGAAAATGTTTCATCAAACTATAATAAGGATGGAGACAAATCCATATTAATAGGAATGGAATTTGTTTGACAGCTACTCCAGAAGCTTTAATCTGTAATGACAGCTTTACTGTCTTCAGTGTAAATGAGGGACAGATGGACTCTTTGCTCTGATCTGCGCCTTGTTGCTCACTTCTGTCAGGAAAACTCCAAGCCATCTGCAGAGCTGGGTCGAGAGGGAAGGCTACTGCTCATTGCTGCTACATCAGGAAAGAAAATGCAAGCGTGCACGAGTCCATCTGCATATGTGCTTGAACCTCCACTGGAGGAATGGGTGGAAAACATCGTCTAAAGAGACTGTCAATAATCTGAAGAAAAGCTAATAGATTCATAAAACAGACACTCAAATGCTGCTTATGGTACATGTTTGTTTTCATTTAAGAAAATCCATTTCACTTTGATCCCTGTGAAATAATGATATGATACAGGGGTTGCTTTACAGCAGGTTTCAGAAGGTTGAAACTAACAACAATCAAACATAATTAGAATTATATTTCTATTCAGGCTGTAAACTCTAATAATTTTATGCCTTTTAAAATAAATAGTCAGTGTTTTTTTTTTCTCTATATTCTCATTCAAACAAACCGCAACTGAGAAACAAGTAAAATAATATTGATTTTTCTTTTTTTTGCATTAGGGAACATTAAGACATTATGGATGTTCCTGGTATACATCAATTGCACAAACCCCTGGAGCTTTAATTTTCCATATTGTAGTCTAATATCTTCCTTGCATTTAAGCCCGCCTGTTTACCAGATGAGCACTTAAATTAGGTTTGTTCTAAACCAGCATACATATGAACCTGATATATCAGGTACAGGCGATCTCTAATCTGAGCCAAGCGAGGATAATATTCCATTTTTCCTAAGCGCAGTACTTTTTCCCAGGTTCTAGATTTTACAAATGCAGGCAAGATCAGATAAAATCCACATCACTCATTTGTTGGCCATCTGGAGACTGAGTTATCCAGTTAGATTGTGACCTCAGACTTACAGATGTGCTCTACCACACACGGATGAATGCCAGCAAAGCTGGCTGCATCTGGGTTGTGGACATACCAACTTTAGCTGTGATTTGGCCTCTAAAAACTTATCTGGGACACAACTGGCTGTTTAGCAACTTCATATTTTAATTCGCTGGCATTTGGTGCAGTGTCTGTCAAGTTTTGTTTTGCTTATAACAGCTGCCGGCGCTACTGAGGGTAAAAGATCAGGGCAAACTTCACATGAAACTCCCAAAGCATATGGTGAATTTATCCATCTCTCCCTTAAAGATTAGCCTTCTTCCTGTCTGAGTCCCAGGGTGTTTTACTATGATGTGATGTGTATTTTAGTGCAAACTTGTCTTTCTGAAAGCTAATTAACAGGTTTTATAAACATTCTGTCTGAAATAGACAAAGTACTGGTTAAACTCTACACCGCAGTGCTGCGATATTCAGCCTGAACAATGTGAGTGGTGATTTTGAGGAAAAACATATATAATCAGCTGTCTTTAATATTTTCTTTTTGCATAAAAATATAAAAAAAGGCATATATTTGGGCTCTCTGTGTGCATTTCATGGTTCTGAACCTAAAAAAAATATGGGTGGGAATCATGAAGCAATGATATATTTGTGTTATTTTGTGTTTTCCTTAATAATTAAATAATTGCAAAAGTGATTCCTTCTCATGTTAAATATGAAATTTCTTTTTTTTTTTTTACCTCAGTCCATTCTAGAGCTGTTCAGTTGTACAGGAGTTCATAATAAGGACAAGAAATCACATGAAAAAAGTCTGAGGCTAGACAGTCATTTTCCTGGTTTCTACGCCAAGCACAAGACAACAGTGCTGCAATAACAAATTGTCTTTTTTGTCTTTTTACCTTCTTTTTGTTGATTTGATTTCATTATACTTTCAAACCCAGAATAAAATAGATAGCAGAATAAACATATTACGTAGAAAGTAATAAAGTACTTGAAAAAAGAGTGTGTAGAAGAAAAATCTAGTTATTCCTACCACCACTTTTTTTATACAAACATTTGTACATGTTGATTATAACAGGTATTCCTTTTGACAGACATCGCTGAGATGGCTTTAAAAAAATTGATCAATCAATCAACTGCAAAGAAAAATAATGAGGAAACAAGAAGTAACTCCAAAATAAATAAGTTTTGAAATTGTAACTAGAAAGATTCAAGAAGAGGAGATTTTCCCCAAGTTTCCCTGAAAAGGGTTCAAACATGCATGAAGCTTCTATGTGACGACATGAAAAGGTCACGTTTCTCAGTTCGGTTTAACCATCTGAGGAGCAGACCATTGGCTACGTTAATGAATTAACTTGATTAAAGTCCCACTTCAGCACAAATGTCATGTTATCTCAGTTCCCCTTATCAGACTCATACCACCAACACATTAAAGCTCAGGGCTGCTATTTTAGTAATCAGTGAACCCTATTTTCTCATTTGTGCAGCGCACTGAAAAAGAATATGTTCATAAATTCAGACAGCGCTGGCGGCAAACCCCATGAAAAGCTTCTCCCCCACATCTAAGACTTTCTCTCTTATTCTTCTTGCCCCTCTCTGCTGGTTCTTACTTTGACACAGATCTTCATCTGTTTATCACTTTGTTCTTCCTCTTTTGCCAAAAAAGACAGAGTTTCTTTCTTTATTTTTTTGTTCCACAAGAAAGAATACGGCGTAGCACCAAGGCTAACAGTCTATGTCTATCTGAGAGCTCCTGAGAGTGTGCGAACAATAGATATGAGAACATCAATCAAGAGATGCCATAAAATTACTGAGCTTGTGTCGGCTGGTGTTTGGGTGCAGCAGCTGTGAAGTTCATCCGAATTTTTGGAGGAAGTAAGAGGAGAGAGTAGGGAGGGAAACAAAATGAGATAAAGCAAGGACACAGGAAACTGTTGGTGTAAATAACTGCCTAAAATCTGTTTCCATCAAACTTCTTCCCCATTTATGAAGACATGCATCGATTTGTAATTTTATAGCTGTATTCTGTAAATGTTCCTGACATATTAACAGAGCTAAGCTATTACTCATTTTACAGCGGGGAAATCTTTTCTGGTTTCCTGTCTGATTAGGTTGAGACTTATGACCCGATTCATGCTGTTTAAGCTCAGATTTCCCATCATGTACAAGATCAGTTCATGCTACGGTGACAAACACAACTGCAACCGCGGGATGGGGAGGCAAAATCTTTAGGATTTTATAACCACGTGGTCGTGAACATAGACGTTGGCCATCAGCCGCCCAGTAGTACAGAGGTAAATCAACAGCGGGCCATTCTGCGCCACTGGTCATTCGCAACTCAGATTTTGAGCACAAATTAGAATCTCGTCAATTTACAAATTTGTGGCTGAAGGGTGGCAGTCTTAAATCGGTCGATCATCAGATGATCCTGGGGAGACCGGAGATGCCAACCATCGCCCGCCACCCTCCTGCCACCCACCCGCCACTGGACTGCCACCACGCAACCCTGAAATGGGACCAGGCTGGCAACGACCAATCTTAACCTTTAGAGAAAAATTGAAGGAATAGAAATTGATTCATTGATTGATCGTTATGCCCCTAATATCTGCATTTAATTAATTGTGATTTATTTTCTTTTCAGCAGATTCATAAAACAATTCTAAATGTTCATTTGCAATAAAAAAAAAGATGAACAAAAAAGACAAAGCTCACATTCAGCTTGGCGCACAGGCCACTGCACTGAGCAAAGTCTATTTTATTTCACTACTTACTAAAGTGAAGGTCAACAAGATTTATACGACATCTGACTGGAACCAAGATGATTTTATTTCTTCTTTCTTTTTTCTTTCTTGAGCCCACAGAGAGAAGCAGAAAAAAGTGGGAATTTGTTTTGAACCTGTGATGCTTCGAGCTCAAGTGATTCCTTTGGGGTCACCTACAAAGACTACAGTCTGGCCTCCTGGGCTGGATTTCAACTTTAAACTGAGCTGAGCTGCTCAGTTCGGACCAACCACTGCTCCAGGCCATATGGACAAATTGTCCAATTCACACCTGTTCATATTTCTTGGCAGTATCAGCAATGTGCAGCAGTTCTGAACTGGGGAAATAAATGTGGAAACCCCAGAGAAAAGGTAACCGTTGCAGCGTGTTGCATCAATCATATGTCATCAGTGTCGTTTGTCTTTGTTTTTCTGCCAGAGTAAAGGATCTCAACTTAATATATAAGATGTAAATCAGTTTAAATATAAATGTGTGTATTAAATATAGATAATATGTATTATTCTTATTTTTGGACAGTAAGTAGCACTAAAGATCTTTCAATTTTCTCAAAATTTGAGTGCACCTCATAATACGGTATGTCTTTTGTTAGAATTTTGATATGTTTACTGATCTCAATCTAGTTTTCTGTGGTACACGACGCTCAATGTGTTTCAAATGTTTTAGTATGACTTTGGTAAACTACAAAGTCATGCCGCTTGACGGATTGTTGGAGAATTACGGTAAGGGATCTGGCAGAGTGATGGGTGTCGACATAATGAACTGAAAATGATGAGAAATTTGTATTTCATGTTTTACAACTGAACAATGATAAGAATTACTGTCAATAAAGGGTATTTATCGCATAAAGAAGCTAGAGGACCTGGCTACAGATATCATCAACCTGAAGCCCCCCCACGTTGCTGGAAAAAATAAAACATTGTTTTAATTGTCAACCTTCACATTTATAGTTTTTCCTGTATTAAGCTTTAATTCAATGTTATTTATACAGCCCAAAATCCCAACCATATCCATCTCAATGGGCTTCACACCAGGATTTATAAAAAGATCATAAAGTCAGACATAAAAATATAAACAATAGCTGGTTGCTAAACTAAACAAACTAAGCAATTTTGAAAACAAAAAAACCATTAGGGTTTTTCCCTCATGTTAAGCTCATCCTACATGCTCACTAACGTGACGACCGTGGCAGTTCCCGTTTCTTCAGATTTTTGAGCTTTAGTAATTGATGTAACAATTCTGAAAACGTTCTTTGTCAATTCTGAAAGAGTTTCTTTCTTTCCGTTTAGGTTTCATCAAAGTTTTAAAGTTCAGAAAAATTAGATTTGAATCTTAATTTTAAATGAGAGAAGTGACAAAAAAAAAAGTTTTTTACAATAAAGCAATTTTCTGCATAAGTGCACAACTTCTGCTCCTGTATCTTGTTTTGTTGCTTTTATTCCCTATACTGTCCCTCTAAAGTTTGTTATGATTCGTATATCTTGTATGTTTGTTGTTTCAAGATTGTAAGACTTTTAATTCTTCTTAAATCTTCTTCAAAGAGCTGGTATGCTGTCAAATACAAATATTTGTTTTCTACCTTAGAAACTTTGAGCCTTTAGCAAGTAGGATGCACTGTGGACAAACTATATAGTTAACAAACTGAAAAAGAAAAAAAAACATTAGTTAATATGCGAGGTAATATGTAGGATATGTGTGAAGCAGAAGAATTTGCATATTTTAAGAAGGAAGAGGGAAAAAAATTCCGACTTAAATGAGAATTTGTTTTTTCCTAAATTTGGCAGCTGCATAAAAGACGATCCCGGCGCTCTCTCTGTCACTTTAGAGTTGCTGATAAGTCTCTCCAATCGGTCAGACTACGCAAGCTGAACATTATGACAGAGAACTTTTTTTCATCGTGCTCCTGATCTCCTTTTCAATCCGCCTCCAAAAGACTCAGAATCTCTGTTGTTTCTGTTTCGCCCACGTGCTATTGTTTGCTTTTAACCAGGTAAAGTCTGCAGAAGCTTTCCAGCAGATTCACTGCACAAATGCAGTCTCAAGTAAGCCTGTTGAACAAAGAACCACTGTGCTGGTTTAATGAAAACAGAGGAGTGTGTGTGGAGAGCTGCTGGCCCCAAACTCAAAGATGCAAATGAACAAACTGTAACAGTTGGTGTTTGCAGAAAAAAAAGAGTGTCAGATAGTGTGCAAGAAAGCTGCATTAGCGCGCAAAACCTGAAGCAAATCACCCATGTGCAAGAAGATTTTCCTATAAACATGGACTGACATTTTTAAAAAACTTTTTTAAAAAAACACTTTCTACTTTTTTCTGCAACCAGAGAAAAAAAGAGAAACTTCACATCATTAATCTCTAAATGTGAGGAGTTTTTGGATCCTTCTCTTTCTCTTACTCCTCACACTGAATTAAACTGTATGAATTCTACACTTTGCTCAACTCTGAATGTATTACCAGCTACCTGCTAGATGTTTCTCATCTTCTGAATGTCAGCAGTGCAGCATGAGTCTTCAAGTTCACTCAGCAGCATTAGACTCTGACAAACTGATATATTAAGGTCTGAGATGTGCAGAGAAGCCTCTGCACACAGGGAAGCGTGCACAAGATCTTTCCTGTCTACAGTAGCAAAAATATAGATTTAAAATCTATTTAGACTTTTAGTTGTCCAAAAAAGGAAAAAAAGGTTATTTTTTTAAAGTTTTGTGGATAACAACAAAAATGTTTTGAACACAAATCACTTACAATCAATACATGTGGCATAAAAATGTGTCTTTTAACATGAAACACAAGTTAAAAGTATGTATTTGTAATTTTGTCTATAAAGCTTAGCTACAATCAGCCCAAAGCCAAAGTTTTGCCAAGTTTCTTAAAAATAGCTTTTTTAAGAAACACTTATAAACTGCATTTTTTATAAGGTGCATTTAATATGCTGTTATCGCATCAACTTAATTGTTCTTTGAGTCTCCCAGCTGCCATATGGAGGACACAGGGTGCATTTAAGACAGATGTTCAAGAGCACCAGCTGTGAACAGCACTTTCTGCAAAACAGCAGACACCTCCCACGATTTAAAAACTTACAGTTTGATCACACATTTTTATCAACACTTTGACTAAAAATCACTATTTTTGCAGCCCAAATCAAAGGGATGAATCAACTAATCAGATAGATGTTGAATTTTAATAATTGAGTATTATTTTAACTACTCATGAGGTTATTTTGAATGCATTTTTCTGTTTTTTTTTTTTGGCATAACTGCAGAATTAACTCAGAATTACCTCAATTAGCATTGTTTTTTCCTTTAAATGCTTTCAATCTAAACTGCCACAAATGCAGATGAATGATGTGAAAAAGGTTGCTTTAGGATGAACAAAGACCAGCTTTAGGAGGCAGAAACTTCCCAAAAGACACTGCTAGAAAAACCTTCATGAGGGCATTTTGATTAAGTTGCTGTACTTATTTTGAATGACAGAATAAGACAAAGACAACCAGGAACACTTGAAACCTGTTTGTTGCCTCATTTCTCACCAAAGGTTTTAGCGGTTTGAAAAGCTTTGCTTTTCACTTTATGTAATTTAATCAACTCCCCATAAAGTGCAGTTAAGATGAGACTTTATTAACTTTTACACATACAGAATGCACAATTGTGAACAAATGATGAGAAAGTTGTGACACACTGGAGCTTTTCTGATACCTAATGCTCTAATCCTTGGCAGCAATTAACGGTAGTATTGGGAACACGAGGGAGGAGTTTGAAACTTAATTAGATAATCTGTCAAAATATTTACTGTTTTTAAACAGAGGTATCCATCCATCCATCCTCAGAACCCTATGAAATCCTTTCGAGGTCACGGGTTGCTGGTGCCTATCCACGCTACTGTTTGGTGAAGGTGGGGTACACTCTAAACAGGTCATCAATGGACTAAAGGTGGCAAACCCTTATTTATTCCTAATAACGTAATGCCATTTCATAAACAAGCTCTGCTGGGGTTTCTGGTGAAGTTACCTCCTCATCCATGTTATGTGTTTGTAACTCTTAGCTGTTTCAGCTGATGTATTCGAAGAGTGTTCCGGACGTTTCTAAAAAGGTAACTTTTCAGGTCAGAACCCCTTTTTTATCTTCTCTCATATTTTATTATTATTCCATCTACGTCATTTTTCTTAATTAAAATTGATTTCTAAGTCTTTGAGGAAAATCTAAAAAAAGAACAAAATATTGAATGATAAAGTTCAATTTTGTCATTGAAAAGCTCAGAAACCCTTTTAAGAGATGGATTTACAGACACGAATAAAGGAAATTTAGCAAAACAGGCACAGTTGAGTTGATTTTTATTTTTGCCAAATCTTTTGCTGATAAATCCTTGACAGCCTTGATCTGAGAACAACCTTTCTAAATAAGTAAATTAAAATAAAGCAACATTATTGATTTCCAGCAGACTTAATTCTTTGTGAAATGTAATTTTGACCGGCCCAGCGCTGTGTGTCAGGAAGCATATTTAACCAATAATTCACCTGTTTTCTGACCAATTTTACCCATTAAGTTCTTGCAAAAGCTGGCATGTTGGAAAGTCTTCAGTTGCTAATTTTAATCCCACTCATTTAAAATGGTCTTTTGGTTATTGACAGATTTAGACTGCCATGATCAGCTCTCCTGTACTCTTGCAGATCTCACCTTTGCAGGATGACTCTGGCATCGCTCGAGTCTGTCTGTCATCCCATTGATCTGTCCTCCTCCATCCTTCCTCATGCTTTTTTTCCCTTTTTACCTTGGTCCATCTAAGTTACCTGTCAGTTTTCATAGCTGACAGTCCAGAGCCCCATCATTCTGCTTTTAAGTCCCTTCCCTTTTAACTTGAACAGGACCAGATGGAGATATGAAAGTGACCGGCAGCTGCTGAATAATGGATGACCTAAGAGTTTGAAATTCTATTTTCCAAAGCAAAAGGAAGAAAACAACTTTGGAGAAAAGCGGAAGTCCCTTTAAAACCGCAGGCACGGCCACTGAGTTTGATCTTATTCAATCAAGAGTTTTGAGACAATGTCTGTAAACAAATTAAAACTATTTATACTCCACTTCACGTTTACTTTTCCATCAGTGCTGTTTACTTCAGTGTGAACAGCTATTTGACAGCTGATGAGTCTTGCCACTGGAAATGAAACCTAATTAGATCAGCTGCACTTTGTCAATAAGTCTCAAGATTTTTTCTCAAGGCCTGCAGAGCTTAGAACTGGATTTCTGGAAGACATTTCAGAATTAGAATCATTGAGTGACATCAATAAATGACCTCCTGAACTACAAGAAGTACAAATTATGATTAAGAACAATGCATAGAGATTGATGACAGCAAATTTGTTCAATAAAAATCTTACCTGCACCCTAACTGTCTTTGATAGAGTTATCCTCCCTCTGTTTTCTCAAAATCGTTCTGCTCGACTAAAATGCTAAACTAGTCAAGAGAGCATGAAAAGAACCTGAGCAGAAACACGAGACAAATCCACCCCAGAGCCTAATGATTTGCCCACAACTGAGCTGGATTAAAACCACTCACACGGCTACAATTAATCATTTTATGAGAGAAGCAACTATTTTAGGTCAGTTTTACAGCAAGTGCTGCACTAAAGAAAGCTATTCTACACACGATGAATTTAAACCATCGCAGCTGATGCTTCTCCGCACTTTCAATCGATTGAGATCAGAGTGTACTCACTTAATGTGGACATGGGCTCAGTGGAAAATTTGGTTTTATAAGAAGTCTGTAAGAAAGTCGTCCTCTTTAAATCAAAGAGAGGATGATGAGATCATTAACAGCTGTGATGCTGTCTGGAGCTCGTCCGACTATCTGAAGGTTCAAACACTTTATGGTCAAAAGATTACTAAATGAATTATTTATTAGCTTAAGCGCTGTACCCCTGCAGGCACACAACCGGCAGCATCAATAGGGTAGATGTGTGATTGTCTAATGTCCTGAATGAAAAAAGATAAGGCATAGAAGAAGCTTTAAAGCGAAGTCCTGCTGGACTCCCACCCACCTCTACTACATAAACAACACTCTGTTTGACCTCAGCTGTTCTAAACAGGAAACTGTCACGATTCTGTGCAATTTTTACAAAACAATGTCACTTTAAACTAAGAACACTTTTGCAGCACATGGACACCAAACATTTGTGGAGTTTTGTGACCTTAAGCAAGCTAGGTTGTTATACATTTATTGGAATTTCTTTTCTTATCAGTTACCTAACTTTTTACTGTCAGACAGTCGTGCAATACGTTACACTGCATATCCTGCTAGGTATGTTTATGTTTATGTGTGTGACAAATAAAAATGGAATTTGAATATGAAATGAGGGTGTGAATTTAGCCCAGGATGTTCACACTCGACAAGCATGTAGGGATTTCTCCTTCTTTTTCTTTGTCTTTTGTTCACTGGCACATGTCTGTCACCTACAGCTGGAGAGGTCATCCATTCATCTTCAATACTGTTTTTTCCCATTCGGGGTCACTGGGCTGCCAGAGCCTAACCTGGCCACTCATAAGGGAAGGCAGGGGACTCCCCTCACAGGTCGCCAGTATGTCGCAGGGGCCACAATCACACATCCATGCACACTCGCATCCACACCTAGGGACAATTTAGAGTGACCAATTAACCTATGAAGCATGTTTTTGGATGGTGGGAGGAAGCCGGAGTCCCCGGAGAAAACACACGCACTTGAACTGGACCACCACCATGCACCACTGTGCAACCAGCTGGAGAGTCTTGGTACAAAATGTGGTGGAAATGTCTCAAAATCTTATTCCAGACTTTTTTTCCCACAGCTCTATTCCATTATACTAAAAACTTGGTGTCATACAATTCTGGGCAGGCACAAACTGGAATTATCAAATCTCAATGATCAATTTTCAAACAGTCGATACATCCGTGATATCAAAACGTCACTATCAAATCCAAGTCCCTGATTGGTCAAAGTTTAACCTGATTTAACTTTTAATATGCATTGAGTGGTTGTGCGTGTTGTATGTAGAGCCTAAATACAAACTTAAAAATGTGTGAAGCGAAATGTAGCTAACGTGAACATGAACATTTTGAATGTGGAATGCCGAAATGCACAATAGTAGATAGTAGGGATAGTAGAAAACATCATGGATGCTGGAAACAAGTAGAAGAGAAAATTCCTGCCTTATTTCAATCACGATAATTAATGAAAGCGCTGCTACATAAAAGCAGTAGAACTTGAGTAACTGACAGGAAGACAGTTGGATTATCAGGCGTGCTGGATCGTATGTTTGGCTGCAACGCAACTTCAAGAAAATCTTGTGGTCTCCAGCAGAAGCTCTGTCTCTGAAGTTCTTACAGGCTGCAAAAACAGCAGTACGAGTTGGAGAGGAAAAAAAATGCAACAGATGGTGGATTCCTGGTTATACTGCAGTGAGGAAGGAATGGGGGGAGTTTGCACCCGGGATCTTCATGGTTTCTGTCCAACTTCTCTCCTGGGAGATTTATGCGTTACCTGCTAAAGATGCATTTCCTTTTGATAAAGCACTTTGGTACTTTTTTATTTTTGATGATGTAACCTCAATATTAAGCGGTATTATTATGAGCAGCCTCATTTTTATTTTTATTTTTATTTTATTTAAATGCTGGGACCGCTGTTTTACAGGTCTGCAAACACAAAGCAGAAAAATGTTTCTTAGCGCTGCAAACAAACAACTTTGTTTTAAGATTATAGTGCTCAGAAAATATGACTTTGTATAAAAAAGGGAGTCAACAAATCTGCTTTTATAGATCTCCAGCTATTTTGAGTTTTCTTTTACTTTCTTGTCAGTGTTTTTTTCCTGTATCAGGTTTGCTGCTGTGAAGTTCTAATTACAACCACCGAACGAGCTGTTTAAGGTAGTGCACTGAGTGACATGCTCTAATTGCTTTTGTATTGATCTCATTTCACTTGAGTGCTTCTCTGTGGAGGAATCTACATGTAACAAACATTCCTAAAACAGCTGCAGGTAAACATGCACACATTATTGTCAATATTTTGTTCCCTTTTCTTTTTTCAACAAAAGGTGGAGAAGATAGCTCTCCATGTAAGTGGGTTGATTTACAGATGGTTGGCGGTTCAACTCCTTGGATCCCTTGACAAAATGACAGTTCCCATGTAGCCCCAGCTTAAAAAAAAAAAAAAAAAAATCATGTTAACTGCTTGATACTCCATAATATAATAAAAGTAATGATAATGAAAATAGGGCCACATTATCTTTAAAAGCTCTCAGGTGTATTTACAAGTATTAAAATGTTCATCTCCTCGAAATCACACGTTGGACAGATAGGGAACGGAGTACTAAAAACTATTCTTTGAAGATCTGGGTTTAGGTCTGAAGCTATTTTTTGACCACTTCCCCTTCCACTTGTATATGAGTATATGGCTTTCAGACTTACAATTTCAAAACTTATGATCCCGCGTAGCAACTCAAGTACAAAAGTGGCAAATAAATGCTCGTTGAAAATTAAACCAGGTCGAATGACCAATCAGGAACTGGGATTTGGTAGTGACGTATGGATGACGTCCCATTCAATTCACAGAAGGAAAAACTATTTAAGAATTGATCATGAAGGAGAAATGAATGATTGCAGTTTGTGCACCAAGTCTTTCATATATTGGAATAGAGCCGTGACAGAAAATCCTGGAGTATAATTTGCGAGATTTTGACACTTTGACATTTTGAACCAAGCCTCTTTCAGCTGTAGGTACTTGCAATAATACATCTGTGCAAAGGTCTGTAAAAAGGTTTTGTAACTGTAGAAAACAAACTGTCTGTAAAAATAAGTTTTGTAGTTGAAGTAAGAGATTTGTGTGTGTATATAGGTTTTGTACTTGTAAAAAAATATTATCTGTGTGTAACATGACATCTTACACACAAAGCAATTTTACAGATAGACAATTTCTTTTGACAAAAACAAACTTTTTAAAAGCACTTTTTTCTACAGTTACAACACATTTTTACAGACGCACAAATATATTATTACAAGCACTTTTTTTTTTACAAACAGACAATACTTTAGCAACAGATGTAACGTCACATATCTGTTCTTTCTCTTAATGCTTCCCTGCATTTATCTCCAAACCATTCATGGTCTGTTCTTCTGATGGATTCATTTCTGATCCTGCCCATTCTGGTCAGTCCCAAAGAGAACCTCAACATCTTCATCTTTTCTACCTCCAGTTCTGCCTCCTTTGTCCCACTGGACATGTCTGTTTAATGAAAAGATTGGTGCCGTCTCAGTCCAGAAAATCAAACCAATTTGCACAGGTTTCAAACAGGCAAATAACCACTGCAAAATAAAGAAACCGGGTCACAGTACTCTTGTGCAAACAGAGCTAAGCTGATCCTGCTATGTCTTGTATCATCTTTCCTTGTGCTGCATTGATAGAAAGCAGATTAATGGACACCACAGAAAGGACTGCATCACAAAAAGAAAGCGTGCACACACACACACACACACACACACACACATACACACAGCTTTGGAGAGATGGACAGACAGAGGAAGACGAAAGGAAACGGATTTTCCTCTTTACCACTTCCATTCACACTGTGCATCCTCTCCATTTCCACCATTTCTTCACAACGTCCTCAACCTGTCTAAGGCTTTCAGTTATGACACATCAAAGTTGTTGTCCGTGGCAAAATGTCAAGATGATGAAACGACAACAAACACAGAGACCATCAAATAAAAGGGAAAAAATATGCTGTAGATGAGAGGATGGCAGCTGCAAGTTGGAAAGATGACAATCTTAGGCACATAGGAGCAACAGGAAGTTTTTAGATATTTTCCAAGAAACTCAGTTTTTATTTAAATTAAGTTATACTATAAACTTCAGAGCATTAACTGCATTTTGGGATGTATACTCACACATTTTGGAAGAACAGAGGTAATTGAAGTCAAAACACTTCTTTGAGACACAAGCAAACCAATGACAAACACAGGAAAAAGGAAGTTCCAGTCTGAATTATAGCCTAGCAATTTCCAGAGACTAATATTCCTTAAAAATTGTATACATTAAATTGCTGTATGTGTAAGCTTAATAATGTTTTATTGTTGTTTTTTTAGCTTTTAGCAATGTTTAGTTTTTAATTTAATTGTATTTTGTTTCTGGTGCTTCCTCAGTTGGGTTCTCTCTCTCTATGGGTCGGCTGCCGTTCAGCTGCGGCGGCTCTGGATGGGGAACTGCATCGCTCCCTAGCTGTGGTGAGGCGGGTCCCTGCTTGTGTCGCTGCATTTGGTTGGCTGTGCCGCTACTCACAGAGAGAGAGGTCCCAACTATTTGCGTTTCTAAAAACAAACTGTCATGCTCAGCCTGTTTCTCATTGCCAATATCCATCAGTTAGGGGGTAGGAGGTCTGAAAGGGGTGGGGGTTGTGTACAGATCTGAGGGAGGGGACTTTATGTTAATTTATGCTTATTTTTATATTATTATTTGTTTTTATTTGCTTATTAAGTATCATTATTTTGTTTTATTTATTTTTATTTTGTGTAAAGCACTTTGTGTTATGTTTTATATGAAAAGTGCTATATAAATAAAGATTGATTGATTGATTGATTGAATGAAAAACAGTTATAAAAAGAGGTACAAACGAATGGCAAACAGAGTAGTATCTAAAATCTAGAGTCTTCCTTTTACAGGTTGGACTAACAGCATACCAGCATGACAAGAATTGCTTTTTGTAGGTGATGTTCAAGACTTGAACATCTGGTAAAAAAAAAAAACCGGGTTAACAAAGCAAATGTTTGCTGAAGGACAACCAGGCAGGTAGTAATGAATGTGGAATAAAGTGGAAGCCAACAATGCTCTTTTCCAACTCTTATTTCAACTCTTTGTGTTGAAACAATCCTTTTAAGTCAAGGCCAGCCTCCCTCTGACTCTGATGCACACATAGTACATTAACACAAAAAGTTGCACTTTGTCGCTTTTAACATTTTTGCTAAACTCCATCTTTATGTTTCTGTGTTTTGTAATGTCAGTTGATTATTGCCTTCATATCTGTTCAGTCGTGTTTTGAGCCTCTCCACCACCGTGACCTTTACAAAAACATTCTTTGTCAAAATGCCAGCCACCTGGCTCTTGGAGGAGCCTCTGCAATTACTGGCTGGATGGTGACGCACCATGTTACACCGAACTAAAATGTTCATATTTCAAACCCAACAATTTCTTCTGTGGAGCAAACAGAAAAACAAGGTGTTAATTTATTTGGATTTTATGACCAAACACTTGAAGGTCAGTGAAATTTTGTCTCGACATAGGTCACAAAATCTCTTTTATAACGTTCAGTTAGAGCTTTGATGGTCATTTTTACTTCTGGGGATTTTGTTCTGAACAAACAACCCTGCTGACATTTTTTTTTGTTATGTGTTAGTAGTCTTTGCTTGACAATTATAAAGTTATTCAATTCAATTTTATTTATATAGCTCAATTTTACAGCCAAAGCCGTCTCATTGGACTGATTATGAATATATTGCAAGAAGCAAAAAAAATTCTTAAACATGTAAAAGTAAACAAAAGCTGGTTATAAAACAGACTAAGCTGAATAAACATTTCTGCCCTTACACCCTCCTTCACGGTGAGGAAAAACTCATAAAAAAAACCCTATCTTTTTTTGGGGGAAAAAAACTAAGAAACCTCAGGGTTGCCCACATGAAGGAGAGATCCTCAACCCCGGACGGACAGGTGATGCGCTAGAACTATTAAAGAAAAGTGAGCTTAATTCATTCTACAACTACATGGTTGAATAACAAATATATGTCTAATATATTCTGGTCGGGTTTAATGTAAAAAAAAAAAGAAAAAAAAATGTGTCCCGTGTTTCCTGATTATATTCCCTAGGGGCAGCATGTAAAGCATAAACCGGATGGGTCCTAGAACTGAGCCCTGTGGGACTCTGTGGCTAACTCGACTACAATGAGAGGAATGTCCATTTACATGAACAAACTGGTACCTATTGATAAATAGGATTCAAACCACTGAAGGGCAGATTCTCTGATCCCTAAGTTATGGAATTTCATCAGCACTGTTCCCTCTAAGCTCCGCACGTGCACAGTTAAGCACTGCTCCCACCTCCTCTGCACACAGCAAATCTGTTCTGCACAACAGAACATTTATTCTGAACTTTAACTAAAAGGCTCATATAAAACTATGGTGCTCATTATGTCAATTGCAATCGTTCGGTCAATCGTGAAGGACTTGAGGGGGTTTATCGCAGACCATCAAAAATAGAAAAAAAAAAAAAAAGGAAGAATATTTTAAAAAATCTGTCAGCAAATAATGATCCTCACCGTGAAGTGCGTCACTAAATTGACATGCAGAACAGTCAATTAAACATCCTCTGACACAAACGTCACTCACTGCACACACATGCTTTACTGCATTGAGCGCACATTCTGCTTGCCAGCAGGGAACATCTACTGGCTCCACTTTTGGAAAAAAAATGTATTCACTAGTTTTTCCATCATCGCTATACGTGTTTTGGATTTTAAAAGTTTAATATCTATCAAGTATTAAACCTTCCTCTCTTTTAACCTGACTCCAACTGCACTCTATTGATTATCTGTTAGTGAATTTTATAGCATCAATAATATGCACAGTAAAGTTTGATTTGCTCATTTTTATTTTCTTGATTCTATTATATGTGTGTGTTGACTGAACCCTCAATGACCCTTTTGCTACCGAACATAACCCCAAAAGAGCTGTAAAGCACAACATAAGCTTAGTGTAATATTCTCCTAAAGTCGAATACACACAGCGATTTTTTAGTTTATTTTTGTTATGTGATTTTACTTTGAATGCATTGTGTGCAACAACCCTAACACTCTTATGGTTGTATTTGTGACATAGATTTAGAGTCAATGAGCCAAAATCTCTAAGGCTTTTTATTGATGGGTTTAAACAGCTTGACCTGTTCAGAAAGCAGGCAAACCGAGGGACTTTTGATCAAACTACCAGCTGAGTGCTTGAATATGAACTTAAATTTGAGAAATAACTATAAAAAGGACTAAAAATGTGAACATTTACATGAAATACTTTTAACACAGGCATGGTTTTGGTGATTAAATCAATGTCTTCCTTAAAAAGCAATAAAGATGACAACTGGAAACAAAATAGAACTAGAAGAAGCTCAAATACAAGAATGTTAAAAAGGTAAAAGAAGACAGGAGGCATACTATGTATTTAAGAGTAAAGTCAATGTAACTTCTAATAAAGCTTTCATAGAAAGTCCCTTAGAACATTCGATCTTCAAGGGTCCTCATAAAAATAAGTCCAAAAAAAAAAAGAAAAGAAAATTCTGTTAACTACGTAAATATTTTTCCATTGACAGTTTGAACTAAGTTTTCAACAGTAAAATTATCTAGCTGGTTGTAGATCTTTGTCAAAGATAGTGATGGCAACGAAAAAATGAATTGGATTATTCAAAATGAACCATTATCACCTATGAATCCTGTCCGCAGCCACACATTATAATATGAATCTAATCCTTGTTAAATTCAGTTGTTACACCTCAAACCACTAAAGCTATGAATAATGAAAATCTACCAATTTAGTTTCAGTTCACATGTAAGTAAATCTCATTGAATCAATACCGATAAAAGTTTTTTTTTTATTTTTTATACCCATTTCTGACTCTAAAGAAGCCATTGTGTTCCACTTTAAAACACCTTCATTTTAACCTCATGCCCCCCTCTTTACCTTATGCTCTGTATTGTACGGATGTCTGGGTCTGTGGCGTTCAGCGTTGCTACAAAGCTGCCCACAGGGATGTTTTCGTTCCGGGTGACATGGAGCGGGTCTGGGAAAAACACCGGGCCCTCGTTAATGTCTTCCACTATGACGTGGACGGCGACCGTAGAGCTGGGGCCGTAGCTGACACCAGGAACAAGCGGATCTTCATTTTCAACTTTGACAAGTAGCGTATGAAATGAGGTGGCCTCGTAGTTCAGAGGCTAAATGGAAAAAAGAAAAAAAAAAAAAAAAAAAACATTACATAAGAAATGTTCAATTATTGGTGCCTTTAGGAGTCTTAAATGTCTTTACCTTGACCACTGACAGCATTCCGTCATTGTTGTCGGGGTTGGTCTGGAATTCAAAGCTGTGTGTGGGATCTCCACTGATGATAGAGTAGATGGCTCTCCATGCTCCTGTGTCTGGATCGTCTCTGTCATCAATGGATAAGTTGAGCACAACACCTGTTGAGCCTTCAGGCACATGAGCCTCGAACTATTAGGACAAGGAGAGACACATTAAAGTGTGTAAGTTTACATAAAGAACTCGATCAATCAGAAAAACATTCATAAAAGCAATTCTTTATTAAATAGTTCAAAACACAAAAACAAAACGTTGTTTTTATGGAGACGGGACACAAGAAAATGACATAATGTGAACTTCTTTTTTTTTTTTTTTTTTCGGAAATTATTCTTTCTCTTTTAGTTTTTGGTTTCAGTGATGATTTTGAACTTCATTGAGTTTTTGGAGGGACTTACCAAATTATATTTGCAAAAATTTTGAAAGAAATACAAGTACAAAGGTGGCATGGTAACATGCAATGTAACCACTGCAAAAGAAAAACGCTGCGCTCTAGATGCTAAATGCACTAACTGAAGTAAATGAGCAATTTTTCTGGACTCTGACCAGCATATTGCAATATTTTCTGGATGGCACAGTGTAGTGTAGCAAGTATGCTGCATATCGATGCCTCATTTTAGTCAACAAAAAATGTTCAGATTCCACAAATGTTGTTTGTGTTCACTTATAATTATTAGATTTTCAAAGTGACAACGAACAAACTACATAAAGCACATTAGGAGAGAAAAAAGCTCATTCATAAAATCCCTCTGAAATTCCATTAGCTCTTCAGGTATTTTGTCGTAAATCAAAATAGACAGTTCATTTTTATCGTCAGTGTGATGGACATCTTAGCTGACAGCTTTCATGTCTTAAACATTTCTGACCTGGCTTGATTTAAAGTGACAACAAAACTTTTATTTTTTCGTCCATCATTTGCTAATTTTAGAAACTTTTTGAAGACTGTTTGTTAGTTTTCAAAAAAAAAAGAAGAAGTGCATGTTAAACCAGAGGTACAGAGACTGAGACAGTGGTCACTAAAAACGCCATGTTTCATCTCCTGCTTTGATAGATCACCCCTTAGGTTGGACTCTGAACATCACATAACCTTTTTAAATTTTACAGACAAATCTGTTCAATGATGCTTTAATTTTTTTTTTTTTTTACATGTAAAATCAACAGTTTAGAAAATATCAGCAAAATCAACACTACAGTGTCAAATGTGCCACTCCAATCTTCTTCTTATGATCCATTTTAAAGCATTCCCAGCGGCCCTTTAATTATGATTATGCCATTTTTAGGCAAAATCTAAAAAAACAGTGTCGTTTTCTAGGACAGTTTCGGCAGAGCGGCAGGAGCTCATTAGAAATTTGTCTTTGGATTGTGGGTATGACTGTTGATGTGGAAGTAACCCTACATTGATATCCCAGCACGCCTTCATTTGAACTCTTTCTCGCAAGCTTAAAGCACCTCTCAAGCCCAAGTTAGCATTAGCTTAGCAAAACAAAAACGGTGAGCTGTGCCGAAGCTATGCAGCCGTCTAGTTCTGAGCCAGATGGCAGCTCAGATGAAAAAAACAAAGACGTGCATGGGTCTGTTTGTCTTCAAGGGGAGGATTTAGAACAGGACAGGAGTTCTCTAGAAATTCACCTCTGAGTTGGGGGCGGGATTGTTGGTGCAGAGTATGCCCACTCCATTTCCCATCATCCATCTGTTTACACGCTCTCATAGGGTGTAACGGCTAAGGTGCAACAAAAATCATGAGCAATATCGAAGCTATCCAACTGTCCAAATCTGACCCAGATGCCAGCTGAGACTGGGACAACAAAGACGTTCAATGGATCTAGTCGTCTACAAGTGGATGCTCGGCATGGAGCAGAGCAGGGAGCTTGTGGCCTGCCCAGCGTGTTTACGTAAGAAATACAATCTTTTTCAAATGGCATTTTTTCATCTGTTCCTGATTTACATCAATTTGAATAAAGAAATACTCAAAAAGCCATTTTAACTGTAACCTTTTATATATTTATATGTCTTCCATCATGAGAAAATGCCACAAGAACATGTTAAAAATAAAAAAAAACACAATTTTCCATAGGAGTGGGTCTTTAAATAAAAGCTTTTACTGAACTTAATCTTGTGGACTATAAAGAGACATGGACAAAAAGCACACACACAACAAAGTAAATGCTATTCATGTCCTCTTTTGCAGAGGAGTCACAGTGCATCTCATTTTTGTTTCACCGTCAATCACGCCCCACCTCATTGTTGGCAGCAGGCCTCAATCAGATTCTTATCGATGCTTTCTGCCAGCAAGAGTCCCACTAAAGCCTGCATGGTGATCAGGGTTCCCCTCACCAAAGCTCCAGGCAGACAGAAGTAGCTCTGTCAGCGAGCATGCATGTGTGTCCCAACCATTACGGTGTCAGAGCTTACAGTGTAATCTTTCAGACATAGGACACTGTTTAAGGATAGAGCTGGTCCAGCCTAGATTACTGTGTCTCCTGTCAGCCCGCGGTATTGTTGTCTGGCAGATTACCCTCTTACTGCTCTACGCTACTGGGCTCCACGCATTTATCTGAAGAGAGACAAACATTGATTTCTTCTTTCCTTTCTTGGCGGCCTTTTTTTATTCATTCAAACCTTGTTTAAAAACACTCTAAACCATTTGCAGTCATTTAAGCCACCGTGGATCGAAATCAAATGTCTTTACATAAAGGAGACCGTGCTCGTCCTGACATGTGCCTTGTGGAGTCCTTTGTCCTTGAAAGAATTGACAGCTTGGCACCGACAAATGATGTGTAAATAAAAGGTTACTGAATGCATTGAAAGTAAAAAGTAAGTTATGACTTCATTTTTATTTAAAAACAGGTAATACTTTGGCCAATTGCAATGATCGCTAATGAAGCAAATAGAGGTTAAAAATAATTGTAAGGATTTTCTTTTCTTTTTATACATGTAAAGGTTCATTAAAATAAAAGAAAATAAAAAAACTAATAAAAAAATAATGCTAACCATTTATATTTGTGCTTTTGCTCTCTTGAATTTAAACTACATAGTTTTGGCTACATAGGCCTTATTGTAAAATTGAACAAGTCCCATCTTAAAGACCCACTCTGAAGAACATGGTGTTGCCACGTTCTTCAGGGATTTTTCTGATGATAGAGGTCATATATTAAAAAAAATAAGATTAAAATATGATATCTGAGTATTTCTTTATTCAAATCATTGTGAATGAAGGAGCTGACAGAAAAAAATGGCATTTGAAGTTCTGCTGTGATATAAAAACATGTTTTCAAACATTTTTTAAAAAAATGTTGGTTAAAAAAGGCATAATTATAATAAAAGTACACTGGGACAACACCATTACATATTTAAATATAAGTATCATTATTTATGTAAAAAGGATAATTCATTATTTAAAATTGGCATTAAATAAAAAAAAATGGAAATCATTAAATACATGTTCAAACACATGTGGTATTAAATTACTAAAATTGCAATTAAAAAGCACATATAAATATTTAAATATTTCATATATCTAAATGTGACATATTTATAAAATGTGCATAATCAACTATTTTATTTAATTTATTGCCAGTGTGGGATGGAAGAGACTAAATGAAATAAATATATTTAATATGAAATATTTAAATAAAATTATTTAGGAAGTTATGAAAAAGTTAGCAATTGTGGACGTGGATGGAGAAGGAAATGTGTGTGAGGTGCCAGATAACACCTTATAAATTTTAATATATTCCTGATTTTCATGAAATGATGAGTGCTATTTTCACATTCCCTCTACGTCGCGTAAAAAGATAACAAAAGTTCCAGTTACTGAAGCCGCAATGAAAAGGTTTAGTTTAGGCCAGAGCAATGGAGTACAGATGATCTGAGTTAGCCACGCCCCCCTACTTTGAAGGGGCAGTTTAACAGATAACGGGATGAAATGCTGCAAAATGGACCATATAATGTATCATTTAATCATAAAATAAATAAATATGTCATGAAATAATTAAAAATTGAATTTTTACAATGTATTGATTGATTTAATTAATTAATTATATTATTTTTATTTTGTCATTTTAGTAATGACACTTCTGTTTAAATATTTCATATTACATATATTTATTTTATTGTGTCTCTTCCATCCCACACTCGGACAATGAAATAATTAAATATGTCATTAGACGTGCTTTATGATGGCAATTTTAATATTTGAATGTCATATTTTTCAACATTTTTTTAAATTGATTTTCAAGTTTATTTATTGATAACTTTTAATAATTAACAACAGTTGTGAGCAGTTGAGTCCCCAGACAAAAATTCAACAATTTAATGGCGTATATATTTATTTCATATTGTCTCTACTGCACCTCCATACAGGCACGCTGTTAAAATAGCAGAAAAGTTGATTGAGTGGATCTTCCAGACCACAATCCTGACTTCTGCTCCCAAAAACAAGCAGAGACTGGGACAACAATCGTTGAGACCAGCTTTAATCATGTGGGGCAGTCATGCGAACGAAGAAAACCTCAAATTCAGTGTGGTGAGCCCTTTGGGTTGCTGCCCCAAAGCTGATAAGGCCTTCACTCCATCAGGAGTACAAAGCAACTGGTCACATGACACTCCAGAAGAGATTGATTACTGTCTGGCATCCGTAAAGAAAATGGTCTGTGTAAAGTCTTATGCATACCTCATCTTATTTAAATAAAAATGATCACTTCATACATAATTGATAACATTTGTTTTCACGATTGATCGATAAACTTACCACCCATCAGAATCTTCATAGAGGGGAGGGGCTTCAGAGTGATCATTTAGGTTAAAATCTGTTTTCATCATCCATTTAAGTCTAAAACGTTTTATCAGGATTTTTAAAAGCAGTAAATCACATGGACCATATACAAAATGCTTGTGCACCTTGTTTTAATTACTTCTCAATTAGCTAAAATATCACTTATCTTAATATTAGTTATTTTAGCGTATTTATATATTTAAAGAGGAAGGTCTTAAATTGAAATTAGCTTTGTTCTGGTAGTTTTGATTGGGTTTGTCTGGATGTTCGGTCCCTAATTATTTTTCCACCATACTTTGTTTACCTTTATTTTTTCATTTATTTGTAGAAACACTTTGGCTTTTCCTGACAAAAACAAACATTTAATCATGTTTCTGTCATATACAAACTATTTAATACATCCGCCTGGTGTAAAAAAAAAAAAAAGTAATATTTTATCCAGAATGCTGCTTCATTATGTGCTTCTGGCGTCCCAGTTGGCCTTCTTTCTTTGTAATAATGTAAGTGCTACTATAGAGGACATACATCTGAAATTAATCAACGTACCTGCTTATTGAACATATCAGAATTTAATTTAAAAAGGCTTTAACACTACCAGTCAACAGTAGAAACCAAATAGCAACAGATGGTTTATGTATAATCCCCCACAACCTTTTTGTTCCTGCAGTCAAGAACATTCAGAGTAGCTTTTCCCTGCCGGATAGAAGGGCAACAAATACCTTCCAGCAAAAGGCCTGCTGAGAAAGAGTCGTAAAGTCTTGGAAGAACATACACAGCTGTCAGCTTTGCAGAGGCACATTAAATGTGCTCTGCCTCATTACCACCTCTGTACAAACTGTTTCCTTTGCCTTATGAAGGCTTTTAATTTGTGTCTAGTTCATCATTGTTTCTTAGCCACTCTTCCATACAATTTTCTTGTTATGTGGCTGTCTTAAACAAAGTTCTGTTTGAAAATAATACGTCTGTCCTTGACAGGAAACGTGACTTTTCCATTTTGGTTTCTGCCCTCACACGCATGCAATTACAGTTGCGTAACACACATATCCTAATCCTGGTCTTGTAATGCACCATGCACACACACACTCAACCAGACTGGTTACAATCAACGTATTTTATTCCTGAAAATCTGTCAGAAAATATATGAATACAGATGGTGGCTGCAGTGGCTTGACAGCCTGCCTGACGACAGCTGTTTATTTGTCCTAATGAAAAGCACATGCACCCCACTGCCCCCTGAATCTTTCAGACAGGGGTAACACGTAACAGAGGCCACTAGAACCCCCCACAGACAGCTGTTTTCTACTGTAGAAGAAAAGCAATAATTAAATGTTCTCAAAATGCCCTCCAAACCTTCTCGTCCACGCAAGCCCAACTGTTGGTTTCTGTCATGAATCCATTACATGGAATAGATCCATAAAGTCTGCGTGGCAGCTATTCAATGTCCATCTTATTCGGATTTGAGTTGATTACAATTAGGGATGTCTCAACCAAGTGATTGGAAATTGGGCCCGATCACATAGTTTCAGACACGATCAAAATCGGATGTTGTATCCCGATCAGGGATCGGATATTTATTTTATTATCTTCATTATGATCAGCGTTGTAGAGTTCAAGCTTATTAGTACAGATAAATACTCTACGAGAAGTCTGCATATTATGAACATATCACAACATTTTATTGCCGATTTGAGCAGGAGGCGCACAAAAACAGTTCGGTTTAGCTAGCAAGAGTTCCTGGCTCTGTCAATCGGTTAAACAAAAATCAGATTAATCCACTTTTTACGGTTTAAATTTTATTCAACAATATGCAGCTTTCGAACAAAAAAAAAGGCCAGAGAGAACATTTTTCCTTCATTTTTATTGTCTGAAAGGTATAAAGTGTTAATTTAGAAGTTTAATTTGTGTGCACAAAACACATGGACAGTAAGATAAGCAGAACTGTAAAGACTTTAATGTCTGCAGTATTACTTCAAGAAAACAAAGATCCTTAAATACAGCTGAAAAAAAAAAAAAAACATTGGGTTTTTCCACTTTAAATGGTTCATGTAAATACTCTGATTTAATTGGCTGCTGGGTGTTCTGGAAGAAGTTCCGGTCACAATGTTCTATACGTGCAGGCTTCTTCAAAACAAACTTTTCCTTCATGATGTGGACAAAAACAAGCGGTGAGAGGTGAACTTTCTCTCTCGACTGATGGTTTATTTAAATTAATTCATTTAAATTAATACATGGTTTGACTTGTTATGAGCTTGTATTTTATACAACGAATTGGAAAGAAAATCATTTTTTTATAGTGAAGAATTTTCAAAGGAGGAATAGAGCACATGATCAAAATATTCAAAAGCTCTGAAGATACTAAAGATACATGCAGTCACCAAACTTTCTCACATGACTATCTATTGACTATCTATACCATCTATTTAATAGTTAACTATTTCTTACTAGTTAATATTTGCATTTTTTTACTTGATTGTTCAGGTTACTTCACAGAAATCCTCAGTTAAAGTATAAATAAAATACAGTTAATAAAATAAAATAAAAAAAACTGGATTGGTTTGTTTTGCTTTTGTTAAGGATTTTGCTTTGAGGACAATTTACAGCAACAGACTGTACATCAGTTTGTCATTTTTGTATTTTCTAAATCTTAATCAGCGGAACGAGGTCACACCGTGTCAATTTTTCACTTAGCAGGCTGAATTTTATATCTGTCGAAAAAATGTAAAACTAGGAATGATGGAAAAATATTGACCACTAAAAGTCTCGCAATCATCTTGTTCAGGATTAAACCCAAAACCTTTTGCTCTGTTCATGCATATTGATTTTTGTGAAGCAAAACCTTGCTTGTAAATTCTTGAATAAACTTAATTACATTAAAACTACAATCAAAACTCACAACACAAAGGATCGTGGTGATGGAAAACAGAAACAAAAAGGGACAGAATGAAGATTAGGTTTTTGGAGAAGTGATTTCCTTTGATTTTTTGAGTCATCTTTGTGTCTTCGCCATGTTAAGCTCTTAGTTTAATACGTGAATAAACACAACAAATAGATTTCCACAGCAGAAACATTTTTTTGCTTTTTTCTGTCAGCTTGTTCTAAATTTTCTGGAAGTAGCTTTACCTCCAATAGAATATGATTTAGCAACTCAGACATTCGGTAACAACACAATGTGTGTGACGTCTTATCATCCGGCACAATTCTTTATACAATGACAACTTTCCTGTCTAACACCCGCCTTCCCTGCACACACTTATCAGTTTTTTTCCCCTCCTCTTTTCTTTAATCCTCCATACAGTAAGGGCGCCTGAAGTGATAATGAGCTTACCTGTGTCTTTACTAAATTTCAGCAGCTACTGAGCAGGCAGGTTACACTTTCTTTGAATCAGCCATCCTGCAAAGCAGCTTTTCTACATGTTTGGAGGACAGCAAATCTCATATTTGCATATCTGTCAGTTTTGCTGGTAAAAAATGTAGGAAACCTATTAGAAAATATAGGTGGACATCTTAAAATAATAATCACAGTGAGCTACAGCATTACATTGAACTGGAATTGTTTTAATGGAACGACAGTGAATTTGAGAAATGGCATATTTCTGAAAATAATTATTTAGTGAAAAAGCACCTTAAGTTGAAACACTCTCCTGTCTTATGGAAACATACTAACCTATAGAATCAAACAAAGAGGGCTGTCGGGGACTCTGGGAGATTGAAATACACCGTTGAGCCTTTTCAAGCTGTGAGCCTGATGCTGAGTTCAAACCAAACGCCATCCGGCAGTCATGGACATCCAGTTTCACTGTTAAGTCGATGTGGTAAGTTTTGAACATCGGACGCAGCGGTATTCTTTTGAGACAGTGCAATGCCATGTTGTGATGTTTCCAGAGTTCAAATATCTGAAATTTGGTGAAGAATTGGCCTTGCAACAATCAAAGAACAACTCAGTTTTGACTAGTTGATGATGCAATTGAAAGCTGAAGTCTAAACCTGATCGTTGCAGTTTGTTCTCCTGAACTTTATGCGTTTCTGATTTGTATCGAGACAATAACAAAAAACTGGCCCTCTTATTGTGTTCCTAGTTTCATTTTTTTCCTTCCCTGGACTAATTTGAGACAGGAAGTCATCAAACTGGGTCAGAGAGAGACAGGAGTACCAAAATTGGCCGTCATTCACGCACAGCTCCTGCGGTATGGTGGACCTGACCGTATTGGAAGAGACTCTAAAATCTCTTGAACCCAGCCAAGGACAAGTGATTACCGATGCTTTTGTAGAGCTTTTCAAACTAAATAAACCGGATCTCTCCACATCATCCCGTGTCTTCTATGCAGTAACAATTAAAATAACAACTTTTGGTAGCAGCCCCCCACACTTGACAGAAACGGCAGGTTTATTAACACACTGTTGGACAAGCGCCAAGCAGCGAATCTGATGAGTGTCAAAACACAGCGCGCGGGTCGCAAATCTGCCACACGTATCACATTTGGTGTGAAATCAGCCAAACTCTACAAAATATCGACTGTTGAGAAGGTTACCACGATTGACCATGAGTGTGACATCACCCACAGAAAATGGCTTCCTTCTGGCTCCAACTAAATAAAGTAAATTCAGTCGCTTTATTTTTGCAATATGCACGCCTCCATGTTGGAGCCAGAAGACATCAGTAAGCAGTGATTGGTCCGAGTAGGTCTGAGTCAACACTTCTATGGCAACCACTTCGAACAATCAGGAGTTAGCTTGTTGGAAGGCCACACCCCTACCACTTGAAAGCAGGCTGCACAAAATCTATCAAACATATTGAGCGTCAGCCAGCGGGCACCACCTACTTTTATTGAGGTATCTGATTGGTTAATTTATAACTTGAATAACTTAAACGATAGAAAAATATACTGTGGATAAATGAAGATATTTAAGAAGATGTTAAAATAATGTATCAGATCTAGAATCGATATTCTGCAAATAGAATGACTGAGTAACAGCAGTATTTTTCTCTATAGGGGTCTATGGGATTTTGGCTTCTTGGAGCCAGCCGGTACGTCTAGTTTGGAACGCCAGAGGGAGGTCCAGTTCTCATGTACAGGTGATGGCACAGCTTGATGACTTTCTTTAAGGTGGACTGATGGGTCGGAATGTAATTTTAATGAAAGTCTGATGGCTTCTAACAAGATGGCTGTTCTTGTTTTTAATTTTTTACTTATTTATTGGGAACGAATTCCTCTTTGTATTTTGTAATGCAGAACTCCAGATAGAAAGAGAAAGTCTCTAATCAAATTGAGTTTCTTAAAAAACACTTTTACATCAAGTGGTAAAAAAGATGTAGAATGGCACGATCACATGTATTTTCAACAACAAACAAATGTACAAGTCTAAATGTGACTGATTGGTCTTAGATGACAATGTTGCCTGTAGATTTTAACGTTGCTGCCAGACAGGAAACATCCAGTAGCAATGCGGTTCAGCACAGAGTGCTGGCTGCTTGTATGAAGTACAAAGAAGATGAGATGGGAGACAAAAACATACAGATGGATCAAAAATAGATCAAAATCAGGAGAAAATATGTGAGCCAATATTCTTTCAGTAGGAAATAATGCAAAAGAAAAAAAAAGATTCAGACTGAGAGGGGAAGGGGACAACATGTGATTTAAATCCAGAAAAGCTGAACAGAAACCACTATTAACATCTAAACAACCTTATAAATGTGGGTAATGCTAAGTACACCATGATTAAACAGCTTGTACATCTCCCTTCAGTGTATTAACTGACTAGTAATTTCATGCACCACTTTTTGGCATCTTTATGAAGGAATTGGCAGAATTGCTAGCTCGGCCAACTGTGCTAGACATGAGGTTACGTTCTCTCTAATTGGGTTCTGGGCATCAAGTCTGGGCAACTCCACTTTGAGCTCATTTGTCCACAGGAGATTCCTCCAGATGTCGGTGGTTGATAATGCAGTTTATAAAAAGTCATATTTTAAGGTAGCAGCAACAAAGCAGGGGATTAAAGGAAGCTGAAAAACACATGGGTTAGACACCTGGTTCTGTTCTAAAGATGAGTCCGAAACCCTTGGAGATTATCTTTTACTTTGGAATATTAAAGAAGGTGCCCCACCACACAAAATCTAAGAAGGGCAGTGTCTTCTGAAGGTTTGCTGTCACACCAGCAATGGCTGGAAACCATAACAAAATTTCCCAAAAAAATAAAACAATGTTGTATGACTGGTGAAAGATGCTCAGCAAACATACATTTTAATTTTAAGTCATGACGGTCATTTTTCAATAACTTTATGACAAAAATCCTTGGCATAATTCTTTGGTAAAGCTATTGATGTGGCTTGTAAATGGCGCATTGGTAGATGATAACTTCAGGTCTTGAGATACATCTCCAGCAATTTGTGTCATCATAGTTGTCTTGAAGCGTCTACAGTGTGGCGGTAGGGCGGTCGACCTCTGATTGGAAGAATGCATGTTTAATTACCGCTTTGCCCAGCCATGTGTTGAAGTGTCATCTGGCAAGACACTGAACCCTACATTGCTTCTGGTGAAAAGTTGGCACCAGGGCTCAGAAGCAAAGTTGCCATCAGTGAGTGGGGCTGTGACTGTAAAGCGCTTTGGCCCTTCAAGAAAGGTAGAAAAGTGCTGTACAAATAAACACCATTTACTATTTACACTATTTGAAGAGTTGCAACAAACAGCACATTTACTGAAAAGCTAAAAATAAACCCGTTTTAAAAAAAATGCTCAAATATTTTATGAAGAAACCCTAATCGCCATATAATCCCACCACCTAGTTACTTCATTTTATAGTTTTGCATAGTTTTCATAATCCAGTGCTGATCAGACCAAGTGTAAATTTTTACAAATTATTTTTTTTTGTAAACATGAATGATTCACACTTTAGGTAACCAATATGTAAAAATCATTGATTATTATTAGAACACATAATTGCAATAATCCAGAAAAGATTGTGTCATATATCAGATCAAGTTGCCTGTTGATTGTATATAATGATAATAATAATGATAGTAATAATAATAATAATGCAGAATGTTCAGCAACCGGCTGTCTAACATTACCAGGATCCTGCCACTAACGTTGTTCAAATGGTGGATTCATATTTATTATTATTTCTAGGAAATATCAACTTTAGTGACTTTTTTGTTCTTTTTATCTGTTGCACCTTAAAAGTCTTAAAAGAGGTTGAAGTTGGCGTCTGATTTATTAACTTCTACTTTAAAACTATATCAAATTTCATTAGTTCCTACATAAAATCTAGTGTACAAATAAAGTTTAAATCAGTGCAGATAGTTTAGAGAGACTTAAGATAAACTATCCTCAAAAGTTAAGAGAAAACATAGTCTATGACCGGTCCTCAGCCCGGTGGCGGGGAACCACCAGATTGGAGGGGGAGAGACATCATGATTTCCAACTAAACTCAATTGGCTCTCAATCCTTGTTTTAAAGTATCTGTTTCCTGCCTCATTTTTTATTTGTGATTACAATCGTCAAGTGTTGAGTATCAAATTACTGATGATGAATAACTTTCAAATCTTTTTTAAATATGATTAATTCATAAAGCAATTTGAAAAAAGAGGAATTAATTTTGATTAAACTGCAAGCAGATAACAAAAAAAAAAACATGAAACTGTGACACTTTCAAGAATCTGTATTCTCACATCTCTCTGTTTTATCACACTTAAATTTGTCAAAATAACAACCTTTTACTGCAGATCTCTAACTTGCAAAAACATACCAATCCAATCCTTTTTGACAGAGAGCTCTGGTTATCTCCATAGAGGTATCACCCAGGGTAAAGCTCTGTATATCTCAGGAGTAGTGAAGCAATCATGCAAAGCCCAGACTAATCCATGACACCCGTTAGCCATCCCCCCAGTTAGACCGGCACCGACAGCGCCCTGCTGACCTGAGACTGCTCCAGCACCCATTACCAAAGACGACTTTATCAGCGGGACACATGGATAGCAGCTATGTATATTTTCCCAAGGCAAAAGAGAAAAATAAAAAAAGAGAGAAGCAGAGGTAAAAGAGGGCTGGAAGATGTAAAAAAATGGGCAGGTGAAATGAAGAGAGCAGCCAAGGACTTTAAAGAGATGGAAACGATGAGGTCCATCATGGTCTTGTTATAGTAAAAATAGAACAGAGAGCCAAGTCAGACGCGGTGGAGAATTAACAGAGGCAGTGAGGGGTGAAGATGAAGTGAGCACATCTGCAGCGGTAGAGAATGAAGTGCAGATGGGGAGATTAGAGACTGAGAAGAAAAAAAAACGAAAACAAGGTGAGATACACAAAGGACAAAACGTTTCTGCCAAGAAAACGGCTGTTCTCTTTTCTTTTGTAAAACATTTAACCTTTTAACCAGCTTCAGGTTCAACCAGCCTCCTCTTGTTTACACCATCCACTGTTGAAGTCCAATTGCCCCTGAACTCACCACAGTATGAACGTGAACGTGAGAGGAATTTGAGAAAGTAGGATTATTTTTTTTCTTATTTTAGTATGGAATCTTTGGAGTAAGAGAATCAGGCACCCGCATGTGAATGGGCACAAGTGGCTGCGGAGCATAGGCCGCCTGCGCAGTCATCATGCTAGCAAAACAGCCTGCTTCTCCGCGGTCAAATAAGCACACACTATATCTAACAATGTTGTTTTGGATTCTCTCAATCAACACAGAAATAGCTAAAGATATAAAACTTTAAGTTGTCATTATTGTGCTGTTTTTTCATGGACAGTCGGTGCTTTGCTGTGGCGTAGCTTTTCGTTTGTCACTCAGTATTTTTTATCTTTGTGCTTTCCTGCTATAAAACTCAACAGAATTTAATGTTTTTAAAGATTTAATCACACAGTAAGAAGATATTTACTACAATTTCAGGGGACTTTTCTGTGTTTATGTACCTTTGACACGTCAGTGCACATGTACAACCTCACCACAGAGAAAACGTTTATCTTTGCTATGGTTTAACCTGTCCCAAACTCCTCACCGCAAACAGTTTCACTTTCAGACTGTCTCTGTCTGCGCCAGGTTAACCAATCAGATAGTGCGGTGGGCGGGACAATGCTGAAGACAGAGGTGCAGCTGCTTCTGAGCCAAAAACAAACAGTTCAATATCGACCGTTGGATTAAAAAAAAGGCAGATGCCGATTGGTGTCAAAATAGCCAATATCTGTGCCAATGCCGATATTGATATGGGTATCGGTCGACTATATAGTCACACATTCTCTCTCTCTCTCTTTTCTTTTTTTTTATCTTAATGATCCAAAACATAAAGTCCTCTCGACAGAAAATGTTATTCACAAACTTCATGTAAACTTTGAGTTGCAACATTTGTTGTTTTTGAATAATGTTCTACCCAATCCTACCAGTGACAATGAAAAAGTCTGTTGCTCACTTGCTATTTCGAAGCTACACTTCTTTAGTAACCAAAGGTGGGCAAAGAGCTAAAAGGGAAAGAGATTTCTGATGGATGATTTAAGTGGCTGAGTGCAGGTTTGAAGCAAATACTTTAAAAGGAGTGAATAGCTAAGCGTGCATGGAGCCGTGATGGTAAGTCTGGTCTCTAAGTAAGAATTATGTTGGCTGAATTCAAAGAAAATGTTGCCTGAAAAAACCTAGCAACAGTGCATGTAATGAAAAACAACAGGAAGGAACAGGCCCTTGAAACATTCAAGAGAGTAATTTTTTTCCTGTTTTCTGTTCCAATGCAAATGTTCTAACTTACATGTGATTTTCTACTCAACTTCCTGCTGCTCTTTCTATGTTTCTCTGATGTCTGCACACAAGCGGAACAGGAGCTTTAACAGCGTTCGTCTGGTCTGCAGAAGGTAGCAGCTTCTAAAATAGACATCTTCAGCATGAAAGGGTTTTCAAAGTTCCATGAGAAGACCACCAGAATATTTAGATGAATAATTTATATAGTAAAAACACAAAGTAGCTGCTGACAGGCTCAGCACCCAAACACACAAGAACACACATGACATGAAAGTGACCTGCTGAGAGGTCAGAGAGGATTCATGGACAGGTTGGCTGCAGGAGAGAAGAGTAGATGAATGCTACCCATATCTGAAACAATTGTTTTATTAAAGCTCCATTTCTCTACACAGTTAAACGGTTCACTTCCTGATAAAAAAATGAGAATATTAACAGGAACACAGACATGGTGCTCTCTGAAAAGCACCGCTGAGCGCCCTGAGCTGTAACATTTCGCATCTGAACTGTGCTTCTTACAAGCTCTCCTGACACCTCAATGCATCATGGGAAGGCTGTAGGGGATGGTTGGCTACGGCAAATTGCCATGTGTCTTAAAACCTGACAACAGCTGTGAGCGTTTCCATTAAAAACACACAACTCAGTGTTATAACTGCACCTCAAGGTGCAAGGAGGTTCTTTCTCTGTGAGACCATTTTTTTCTTGCTGTTTTTCACACCTCCAGGTTAGGAGGGGGGTTAAAAAATGAATGGATCCAAGGTAGCAGCTTTTGACAAATTCATCACTGCGTGGCATAAATTGGCAAAAGGTGACATATTTGATGCTTCAGTAAACATCGTACTTTATAGGGAGCTTTGACAGCAACATTTGAACTTTCAAGCTTTGTGAAAACCTCAACATCAATGCTTTTCTCATTCATTTCCTGTTTCCACACCCATATCTTCAGGTCATGGGCTTTAATTTGCCTATTTTTTTACATTTATTTGAAACTACTTTCTATTATGGTGTGAAAGGTGTCTTCTGGTCTATCTTTAACTTCACATGAGATTAAATGTTTGCTGTGCTGAATAACAAAGCCTGATAATCAGGGGCATTTTATTTAGCCATACTGGTATGGATTTCAAATGCTGCCGAAATAACTATTAAGGAATCAAATCTAACCAAACGTGTGGTTCAGCATCATGTTTTTGTTTCACTTAAACCACCGACACTAGCTGGCAGCACGTCTCACCACTCTTTCAGTAGCTCTGCACCAAGACAATAAGACCTCGAAAGAACCATCCCATGGTAGATGTTCACTCATTACTTAAATCATCTTCTACTCCTTTGGGCTTTTCTCTTCAACCTGCCACAGCCAAACAGCTTCCTCCATCTAACCCTGTATTCTGCGTCCTCTACTCTAACACTAGCTCCCTTCATGCCTTCATTCATTGCATCCATAAACCTCCTCTTTGGTCTTTCTCTAGACATCTTGCCTGCAGTTCTAGACTCAGCATCTTTCTACCAATATATTCACTGTCTGTCCCCTGGACATGACCGAACTGCCTCAGTCTGACCTCTAACTTTATCTCCAGAACCTCTAACATATGCTGTCCCTATGATGTATCATTCCTGATCCTATCCATCCTGGTCATTCCCAAAGAGAACCTCAGCATCTTCACCTCTGCTACCTCCAGTTCTTCTTGCTATCACCACAGTTTTGTTCACCTTTCCTTTCATTTGAGCTGAAACTCTTCTATCACACATCATGCCTGACACTTTTCTCCACCCATTCCAACCTGCCTGCACTCACTTCTTCACTTCTTCTCCATTACTCTGGACACTTCAAATCCTCCTCTTTCTTTCTCTCATCTCTCTGTAACCTCACTCTTCCACTTGGGTTCCTCTCATTCACACATGAACTCCATCTTGCTGCAGTTAAACCTTCATTCCTCTCCTTTACAGATCAAACCTCCACCTCTCCAGCTTCTCCTCCACCTGTTCTCTGCTCTCACTACAAATCACAGTATCGTCTGCAAACATCATCATCCATGGTGATTCCTGTCTAACCTCATCTGTCAGCCTGTCCATCACCATTGCAAACAGGAAGGGGCTCAGAGTTGGTCTCTGATGTAATCCCACCTACATCTTGAACTGTTGTCACCCCTACAGCACACCTCACCACTGTCTTACAGCCCTTAAAATATGTCCCTTAAACCCTTAAACATGTTCACTCATTACTTAAATAAGATGCTAAAAGGAGATTTCAACACTGAGGCATCTTGGCAAAGATAAGATATCTTTGACAACATAAAAACCCCCAGAAAATACCAAAAAGACATGAAAACGACTGTATCAGGCAGAGAGCAGATGACAAAAATATAGCTATCCTCAATCATAAACTCTTCTCTTATACAAAGTAAATCTCTTTACATTGTTGTTTGTATTTTCTTTTGATTTGAATTGTTCCTTTCTCAGGGGAAAAAAAAGATTACTTCCAATCTTTAAGTCAAAGGTAAAACATTAGTTCAATATTTCAATTCTATGAACACTGATGTCTGGTTAAAATAGACAAAACCTCCAAAAGAGCTTCATTTTTTAGGGTGTTGGTTAATAACCGTGGCTTTGTTGATTGGATCTCGTGTCTGCCAGTGTTGTGTAGATTGGTGGATTCCTCAGGGACGCTCCTGCAACACCAAAGTATTCTGTAGTGGGAGCAGCAGCTTGTGGCTTTTATGGCTCATTTAATAATATTTCACTGATGGCGATGTCTGATAGAAAATCATGTGTTGATAGAGAAGTTAGTTGCAGCCTTGGACCAGAACTCTATGACCTGAGGGGCTAAGCTGCTATCATGTTCTAACAATATACAGAAATGTTTCACAGTGACCCTTGAAGAGAGTTGCTGTTTCTCCAAGAGTCTTAAGCGACTCAAACCTTTCACAGACCCCGAGGAGTAAACATACAGTTTTTATACATGACATCTGTTGAAAGTCCATGTTACTGATGAGGGATTTGAACGGAAAGAAGCACAAGGCCAGAGGAAAATAAAAAAAAAAAAAAGATATTTCTCACCAGTGGATGTGTGAACTCAGGGGCATGGTCGTTCTTATCGGTGATGGTGATGGTGGCTGTCGCTGTCCCGGTTAAGCCCACCTCACTTCCTGCCATGTCCTTGGCCACGATCTCTAACTCATATGTTGTGGTGGGCAGAGTCTATGGAGAAAAAAACAGCAGGGCCGTAATGAGCACGTACAGTATGTGTTACATGTGTGTAGCTGACTCCTCAGAACTGCACATCAGTGCTGTAGACAGCAGATATCAAGGATTCTAAGAAAAGCAAATCATTTCCAGTGATCTCAGAAACATATTTTCTCATTAATTTATTAATTAGTGGCACTTTTTTTAATTTGCTTTTCATTTTTAGAGAGAAAGAACTCAAAAGACGTGTTGCTTGAATAGAAATTCCACTTTTGAAACTGAACTGAATACATTTTTTGTGTTATATTATATCCTACTATTAATTTTTGGTCTTTTCCATTCAGTTTTGACCTTTCCATCATCTGACCATCATTTGGCCTTTAGCATCACTCAAAGGATTGACTGTATAAATAAAGTATATCTGAATGACAAGGTTATAATGACACCAACCTGCTGTGATTGTGTTAAGGTATGCAGAGGTGCGGATTTGTCCTTATGTGCTTTAGAACATAACTGCAGCTAATCATCTGTGAAATAGGGTATTATTTCTCTGATTTGCTGCTTTCTTCTGCAATTTGTGTCTTGAGAGCATGAGTTAGGGAGGACAGGTCAGGTCTGAACATTATGTTTACATGAAATCTCTGAAAATGGAGCCTTTTCATATATATATATACACACACAAAAGACATTCCTGAGAAGATGACAAAGTCAAACGTGAAAGCGTAAAAGGAACATCTGTATCCATAACAACCACAATCTTTCTTTTTTTTTTTACCTTACATTTACCTTATATTAAACATTTAAATGTTGACAATGAAAATGTTAAAAGATAAAAAGTATATAAATACAAGCTGCTAAACGAAATCTCTTACTTGTACTCAATAAACAAAGACACACAATTTACATAAACACCTAATGTTTAAAATCCAGATAAACCACAATGGCAATATTAATTTGCAGAGTTTACCCTAACAGAGATTTTATTGTTAACTCCTAGAAAATAGGAGGAGAAAATTAACATTTGTTTATTGTAGTTTCTTTCCCCCTAAATGGTTTTTGACTGCATCATGTGTTGTTGATTTCAAATATCTTTCTAACTTAAAATTCTTGGAAATTTAATTTCACTTTTGGAATGCGTACAATCCTCTGGTATTTACTCACAGTGGCCCCTCTCTGAAACAGAACACCTTTTGCAGTCTCGCAAGTTGTGTTAGTGTGATATTGTAATTTTTTTAGACATTCTTGTTCTCATCAACTGTAGATCATTGTAAAATAATCTCCTCAGAGCTGTGTCTATCTGTGCTGTGTGTATATCTCTCACTATCAGATCTTTGTTTTCCATTTATTTCAATAATACTGCACTTATTTTCAATGAAGATTTGAACTTTGAGAGTTTAAACAAGACAGAAAAGTGTGAAAAGCCCTAAAACAACTAGAACTATTGCTAAAATAATGACTGTGGATTTCATCTATTGTGGGTTAACTTTTAGAAAATAACTTTAGCAATAAATGAGGGACCACTGTTTACCAAATCTGAAGAAAAAGAAACAAAGAAACAGCTTTAGCCACGGATCTCTAAATAATAAAATGAAAAGATAATCATGAGAAGATTAAAGCAGTTCTGATTTCCACTGTCAAGAATGAAAAATGTTAGAGAAGTGACAGGACACTTCAGGGAGGATGTGGTGTTGGGTTTCTTTCCCCAGGACACAATGACAAGGGCTGGGCTGTGAAAAAAAAAAACCTCTGTGTTTTTTCCTACCAACTTTGTCTTTGATTTTACTAGATTTTTTCTCCCTCCTTATACTGTCTTTAACAAAAAGGACAAATGACAGAATATATTTAACAACAACATGTTTATCTTAACATCTTTTGAAATATTCTAAAACACAAAGTTAAATTAAATGCAAGGCTTAAAAAATGTTTAGCGATCAATGCAGCAGGTGTTTTGTCAGCCACTTTCATTCGAGACAAGATAGAAAAAAAAACAAAATGACCGGACAAATTCTTACTTTCTTTCACAAACTAAAGCCATAGTGTTATTTAAAAAAATGATATGCTAAATGCTGACAGAGAGGAAGTCAAAAGGTAATTAAGGCACACAATAAAAACAACTCTTTTAGGTGACTCCTTATCAATCTTTGTTCTCTGCTTTTGTCATTTTCAAACGGTCTATACATTGTTTTGTTTTCCATCACAAATGATGTCATCCATGTTATTTAGCTGTAAACTCAAATGAAAACATGCATAGAAAACAAGGACTAAGTTACTAGAGAGAGGACAGACTGACATAATGCTTTTTCTACTTCGGCCTTCAGGTGATTCTTTCTTTATATGAATTCATAAAAAATTATATAAACATTATAATGTTTTGGATTCTTCCCATTATGTCACCGACAGTAAAGATGCAGCACTCTCACACTGGGGAGAAAGGAAGGGCTTTTTGCAGCTCAACACTGAGTGAGAAAAGTTAGGAACATGCTAATAATGTTTATTCACAGAGGATTCATGTCTGTTATTGTTTAGAAAATACAGTTGTTTTTTTTTTTTTCATACATGTTCTATGAACTCTGGCACACTGAGCGGGTGGCTGCGTCATCAGCCCCAGCTTTTTCTAACATCCGGTTTTGGATCCAAAATGATTTGAATTAAGAAATACTCAGAAACACAGGTTTAATCAGAAATCAGTTGTGTAGGTCTTCTATGATGAGAAAAATGCTACAAAAACATGTTTAAAACACAAAGAGACTATTACTAATTTAGAGGGTCTTTAAAGCCCACTCCATGAAAATACTGTATGACGTTAAAAAACACGTAGAACATCAAGCATTCACTTCTGTTAGCAGTAGATATTGATGGTAGATAATAATCCTGTTTTTTCCTTTTCCTAAATCTGCTTTCAAACTATTGTTTCAGCAGAAAGAGCGAGCAGGTGTTTCTACAGGAAGTTTGCCACACATTGTGATGACAAGTGCACACCTCACAACCGGCGTCTGCATGATCAAACACTGTGAAGACAGATGGTGCTCCGTGGACCTGTGAGTTTATTAAGCACGTGCACATGATCACACATGAGTGCACACACGCCAACTGTAAAATACACACATGCACACCTGAGCACAGACCTGCATACCTGTGCCCTCCAGCTGGAGAAAAGCAAGGCTCTGGGATAGCTACAGTCTCAGCGGTGTCTAAACACATTGAGCGTGGCCTCCTCTAGCGACAGGCAACATCTTAATAAGCATTTTCTGAGCCTCAACTCAATTACAAACTCCACGGCTTTCCCAGGCCAAGAAAAGAGGTTCACATTCAAGCAGTCAAGAAATTCTCCCTGCAGGCGTCAGAGAACTTCGTCTGCCTTCATGCTGATTGAGACACCCCCGTCCATCAGCTCCTTCACTTTAAAGCCTCAACATAATTTGTCTTGATTAAAACTGTCAGCATCCACACCTGGTCTGTCCATGGAAATCATCTCTAAATCTGACATAACAGCCTCATACGTTTTCTTAAGTAAAAAACTGTAACCAGAAAAGATCATTTTAATCCAGATGAATCTGCTGAAGAAGCTTATCTTTTTGCCTCTTAAATGTTATTAAATGTGTGCCAGAAACCTCCATTACATTGAAAAACACAAAATTTCTCAAAATCTCACTTAAATATCTCAATGCACTTAAGAGAAAATAAAACAAACTTACTAGTCACTTTTCAGAAAGATGTGACAACTTGTTTAAAGACAATAAATGTGGAGTATCTTGATTTTAAGCAAAATTTCTAATTTTTATTTACTTTATCCAGTAATTGTGAATGGTGAGCAGTGTTGTTTAAAGAAACAGAGTTTTGTTGTTTTAGGGAAGCTGGAAAGACATTATTTAACTCGTAATTTATAAATAATTTTTGAGAAAAGTTTACCTTAAAATGTTCATTTCTAATTAACATAGCAATATACCTGATATGAATGTTTATAACATTTAGTCATGATTAACCTTTAAAGACCAACCCTTATGAAAATGTTGCTTTTTTTGGTGTTTTTAAAATTTTCTTGTAGCATTTTCCTGGTGATGAAGGGCATTAAAAAAATAAAGCTTAAACATACATTTCTGAGTGTTTCTTTTTTCAAACTGTTGTGAACCAGGAAAAGGCAAAAAAAAAAGTCACTTCGGACAGAGTTTCTGAGCATATGTTATGTAGAAAATACACTGCTCCTTGCTCCGCAACAAAGATCGTGTGTGTGTGTGCGTGCGCGTGTGTGTGTGTATTTATTTTTAATAAACTATTGATACTCTGCAGAAACCATGTACAAAAAAAAGCAACAATTTTTCTTTTCCTTTGTTTTATTTTGGCTAATAACAGCATCATTATAATTTAAAGATCCCTGGGAACGCTTTGGAAACATCCAAAAAAAAAAAAAAATTACCGGAGTGGGCATTTAAAACGGGAAAACATCACTGTTTTTAATTTAAGCAATTTTCTGAGACAGATTTTAACAGAACTATTGATATTTTTTTTTTTTTACTCATAGAAAGACTAAGACAAACTGAACAAAGAGCTACTGAAGTCAAGGATACTAAATGATTTGACAGACGATTCGTTAACTGATCTTCTAATAACATATCAGGAACCACATTCTGACTGGAAAGGATTTTAGTAAAGAAGCTAAAGCAAAGGCTGATCTATACCACGAAAGCAGGGACAAAAGAAATAATGACAGCGGGACATTCAGAGGGAAAAGTTAGGAAAGCAGGAGGAGGAACGGAGGGTGCAGCCTGACATTTGAACACCACATTAACTGTCTGAATAGGTGTGATATTATAATCAAATTGGTGGCGATTTCTTTGTTCTCCTGACGCTTCAGTAGTCTTCAGTCACAGCAGCAAACCAGCTGGCGTCTGTTCAACGCAAAGACAAATGATGACACAATGACAGCTTATAGGAAAAAGAAATCTAACAAGAGTTAAATGAAAAACTGTCGAGTGGGTGTTTTCAAATGAACAAAATGAATTCTTCCCCCTTTATGCCAACAGGAGCTTATTATATTTTGTTGCTTTTTCCTTGGTGGAGAATTTCCTTAGCAGCAGAATTTCCTTAGTTTAGCATAATGTCAATAAACAATGAATAAAAAAAAGAGTTTTAAAGACTGGTTCTCCTTAGGAACTCACTAAAGAGAAACAGTTTTTGCTTCAGTATCCTGTAAAGCTACGTACACATCAGGCATTTAACGCACGTTCAAGAAACCTGCTGTTTGGTTGGTTCTTGAGCACACATTTGGTCCATGGCATTCACACTGGGCTAGCTGGGAGGGCTGTCTTCTTTTTTTACTCTTTTCTAGAGCATGTCCGCCACCTACAGTTGGGAGAGGTTTGGTGCAAAGTGTCGAACTGATGTAAATCCGGTGAAACTTGCTCCAGGCTTTTTCTTTCACAGCTCCATTCTAATGTATGAAAGACTTGGTGTCATAGAATTCCGACCGGGCTCAAACCATAATTAATTTCTCCTCCATGATTCATTTTAGAACAGTTGACAGTTCCATGAATTAAAATGGACAGTCAAATCCAAGTCCCTGATTGGTCAATCTGGTTTACCTTTGAAGAGACATTTAACACGTAGGACACACGCTTTGGACATAGAGGCCAAAAATGGTTGTAAAAACAGAGGAAGCAACGTGTGAACGAGAGTTTTAAACGCAGAAACCTGAAATTTGCATAAATGCAGGTTTACGTTTGATTGAAAGTAGCCTCTTGAATGCGTGTTGCCGAGGCCAGTGTGGATGTAGCTTAAAGGTAGACTTTTAGGTTGTTGCTTCAGTATCCTGTAATGGCGTGTACTTATATGGTTATAAGATAAAAGCATGCTAACTCAAAGGCTTTAATCACAAAAATATAAACTGAGTAGTTCTTTGTCAATGAGTAAGGTTTAAAAAACTGACTTTTCTGCTTCAAACATTACCTCTTATTTTGGCTCTCGATGCCAAAATGCCATAAATGTTACATTTTTTCCTCTGTTTAAACTGAACAATGGAACTATAGCAATATCCTCTCTCATCACATCAAATGTAACACATTAGAAGAAAAAAAAAAAAACTTTAATCGATCATGTAAAAAGTTGATTCCTGGACAGTGGTGTAGTGGGTAGCAATCTCTCCACACAGGAAGAATTCAAACTGTGGGCCGGGGTCCCTTATGTGAGGACATGCAGGTTTTCTGGGCACTCTGGTTTCCTTCCACAGTCAAAAAGCAGGTTTTATTGGTTGACTGGTGACTGAATTATTTCTGAATGAATATGAGGGATGGGATAGGCTCAAGTAAACCCCAACAGCCTGCTCAGTACAAAGCAGGAATAGATTATGAATGAAGTTACAGCTGAACGATGTCCATACTAGGCAAAACAAGGAAGATAAAAAATTACCAAACACAGAAGAAGCTGAGATCCATAATTACCCAAAATTCAATGATTTAATGATTCATTGATTTAACCCACTCATTTTCAAAAGAACTTATATATGTATCTTGGGCATTTTTATCTCCATTTGGTCATTTGGTAAATCTCTATCAGGGACTTTCTGATTACATTCCAACGGTGAACTCTGAGGTTACTGGGCCAGTTTCCAGACTTTCAGCCACAGCCGAGCATAAGCAGTTTCTGAGTGTCTCATCTATTATCAGTCTATGCTGAAAAGCTCAATATTGATCTTTAACACATCATAAATACTGTCATGAGCATTATTAACTTAACTTAATAACCTTCCAGCTAAGAACATCCCCTCCCCAGTAAAGATCTTGCCAATGCTTTCCCAAAAAGTTACAAAGTTGTCGTCCTGTAAGTCACTCCATGAGCCATGATTTAAAATCTGTAATGTTTTTCTCTCAAATTGAAAAATACAAATTTGATTACATATTATTTTTTTGTCATTTACTACACATTACGTTGACCGTTGTACAGATGATTTCTGGCCTAAGACACTGAAGTCAGGAGAACGTTGTAATCTTTCTTGTCACACTATACGAAGATAATCTCAATATCGGAATTCACAAACTACAAACAACCCGAAAAATGGAATTTTACCCATTTAAGTATTAACAAGTACTCTTCGCATTTTAGAACTCTCTGCAGTTTCTCTTTTCTGGTCAATATTCTTTCTTTTTCAGTCAGACGTGCTTGTTGGGATGGAACAGACAGACATCGTAAAGATCATGTTCCTCTTTAGGCTTTTCCAGTGTGTTTGGAACAATCATGTCTGCAGTCATGTGAAAAGTGACCTGCTGTGAGGGGAGATTCCCCCACAGACACCTGGCCTGATGACAACCTGACCGACAGACACGTTTGAAACTGAACTTAGCAGTAACAGGAAGACAAAGCTGATTTTTTTCCACCTTGTGCAAATTAAAGGTCAAACCTCGTCTACTGACTCCTCAGAAATTACCAACATGCCTTTGTTGTTATGCCATGTGACACTTCATTTGTGGATAACAAGCTTACTGCAGAAGTTTGCATGTTTCATCCTTTGGTTTAGAAACAATCGCCTTTTCCTAAATGTGAAAAAACAAACAAAACCAACCTGGGTCTGTTCTGAGCAGACCGAAACTTAAAAACGAAACAGCGATGAACATCCCTCTCTGAATTCAATTAACTGACATTAAAGACACAACTGTTTAAACTTTCTTCAAGTTGAGTTTAAGTCATTGCATTTGTTGTGTCTCTTGTTTTGCCAATGGGATGGTGTTTTATGGTCTTCTGGTTTTACAGCCTATTTTATAACAAACCAGAAAGAGTTTTATCAACATGTGTGGAATCCAGATGGTACTTGGCCCAGCGTATTGGATGATAGCAACAGCTCAAGCATGTTGATGAGCACAATTTGCATTTAGTTGGTTTATCAAGAAAGCCACTGCAGATTTGCACAGACATTCTTTTACAATCAAGCATTTTTGGTGTGACCAACTGTGACCAACAATCTTCAGTCATCTCAAAAGTCTGCCCTCAGAAAAAAAGATCAATCAAAAAATCCTCAAAGTTTGAGGTGAGAAATCAAGCTTAATAGAGAAAAAGTTGAACAAAAAGAAGATTAAAGTACCAGCAGATGAATGTATTACAACTCAAAGTTACAGAGGAAGAAGCAGAAGTGAAATGAAAAGGGTGTGCATTAAATTTTAACTAGAAAACAAGATGCTCTCAGCTTTTCAATCTGCTGCTGAATTTATTGTATATTCAGTAAAAAGCAAACATGTTTCTGTTTAATGGTTCTTTATTATTTAGGAACAACAAGAAGATTATATTCAGTCTTCCCATGTGTATTTATTTTCATAGAATGAAAAAAAGAAAGGTTTATTACTGAAATACTTCACAGGTTCCTGGCAGTGTCTAGTATTCTGTTTTTATGGACTCATAATTAATCAGCCTGACAAAAGCTAATTACAGTTGGGCTGTAGGCGCGTGAGACTTATCTAGGGCAACACATCCTAAACAAGCAACCTATTTCTTTCATCAGAGTAAGTTGAGCATTTCTCCAGAGGAACACCAGAGTAATACAGGAGGGGAAGCGGCGACGCTGACAAACCACGAGGAGCGTTAAGTCTGAGCATTTCTGAGCATTTTGACAGAAACCGGAGCCACACAGCTGAGTGAACCTGTTCAACCTGAGTCTGACGTAAAGAGTCGGAAACGTTATAACAAAAAAAGAATGTTACTTAAATGACATAATGAGAATATGATTTGCTGCAGCTTGAATATTTTTACATTTACTGATCCTGTCACACATTAATATTGTTTGACATGTTAATCAATGACCAATGTCACTACCTGTAAAATCAATGAATTGCTTTACAAGAAAGCCTTGAAGGTCAATGATAGAAACCACTGTCATTTCACTCCAGTAACATTTTAAGTAAATATAATTGAATTTTGAGTTACTGTCTTCTTGCCAGTAACTGTCTTGCAACATTCCTCCACCGTATCAAAGCAACAAGTAGAAAATTGTTGTTCCTGACATTCAAAACTGGTAATCAAAATATAAAGTTTGAATTAATAAGTGAACCCTCCCAATGAGGACTTTAAAGTGCCGCTCCTCCGAAATATCTCATTGTTTTGACCCGCCTCGTAGATCCTGGCCAATGACTGAAGAGATCTTTAGTCACATGGTATTGTTTAGAAGCTTTGGCCCAAAAAAGTAATCTCCCTTAGATGCCAGTCTGAATACAGACCAAATACAATCTTTAGGACTCAATCCGAAACAAATTTTTGGACTCGGAACAAACCAAATGATTTTGCCAGTCTACACCCTAAGACAACAACTTTCGTCCTTCGGTGAGCTTCTTGGAATTCCATTTCCCTTTCACTTAAAAGCGGGCCACACAAAATCTGTCAATGAAAGTTTGAAATGTTCAGTGTGAGACCACACTTTTATTTAGGCATCTGATTGGCCAGTTTACAACTTGAACAACTTGAACAACAGAAAAAAAAAATATCCTGAGAAAACATTATAAAGACGATAGGTTAAAAAAAGTAGCAGATTCTTATGACAGATAGAATGACAGAGTAATAGCTGTTTATGTCTCTCTGGGATTATGGAGTCTTGGAGCCATCGGACACTTCCTCTTTGGAATGTCAGCAAGAGGGGTCACTCAGTCCAGTTTTCATATACAGTCTATGATTTACACTTTTCCCCCAAATATCCTCTAATTTGAGCTGTAAGACTGTCCAACTATCCTTATTTTTAAACCATTGGCCTAATTATCCTAAAGACTAGATAGATTTTACCTTTACGATTATACATGAATGTTTACTTTCAAACTGCTTTTGGTCAACGCATTTGTGTTATGAGTCAAATAAAACTTTCCTGTTTCCTTAAACCAAGCAAGTCTATCCTTTGAAATAAGTCAAGCTCAAAAATATTTCATAACAAAAAAAACAACTTGCTTCATTAGAAATGTTCCTAAAATTAGATGTTTCGAGGTCAAATGACTCAAGAATAGTCGTTATTTCTTTACTAGTTACAAGTAAGTAGTTTTGTCTTAAAGTGTCATAAGATAATTAAACTAGAATTAGACATTGTCTCTTGGTGAGATTTTGTTTTTTTTAATATCAAACCAAAATCAAAGTAAAGCAGTTGAGAAATTAACACTGCTGTAGGCTTTTGTTGTTGCAGAGAACAAGAAGTGCCTGATGTAAAAAGATGCCCAAAGTGATGGCTGCAAAGGTCCATGTCATGAATGAAAATAAAAAAATCTATATCATCTTTCTGAGGGTGTGCCGCAATAATCCATCTTCCCCTTATGTTCTTAAGAGGTTCAAATAATGCCAGATTTATGATGCCCTTTTAACTCACTCATTGATTTTTTGTTTATGATCTGCATTTTCAACCAGTTTGAACATAGCCTCAGGCATGTCCTTCCACACTGATTATGTCCCTGCTGTTGTTTTTGCTTTGAAATGATCGATAAAAACTACAAACACTATCAGTTCAAATCTCAAATTTTGTGTTGAGATCATCTGTGATGGCACATAGGAAAAACACATCCATGTTTAGAATACAGATTCTTAGCTACATCATTAACTTCACTTGACATCTCATATGTAGAATTCCCAGGCTATTATCTTGACTTCACCATCCATCATTTCTACCACTAACCTTACTGCATGCAAATCAGTGAACGCTTAATAAACCATGGAAAAGATCCTGCCTCCATCTGAAGGAATTCGTGTAGCATTTCAGTGAAGGAGCGGGTCACAATGACTTTACTGTGTTCAGCTCAAATGAACCATTTATCCTATTTGATCCATCAGAACAAATGATATGGAACCTTTCCTCACCTTGCAAGAAAACCAGAAAAAGTCAGAAGACATAAAAAGGCTTCAAGAGCTAAAGAGTTTTAATCAAGACGTGCATGAGACATAATCATTACATAAAATCTGAAAAGTAAAAAAAATAATAAGAAAACCTTACAATAAACTTAAAGTAGTCAAATTATGTGTTAGTAGTGATTAATTAATTAATTGATTTTAAGGCGTTATTTTTTTAATGCCGTTAATCTCTTGCTTCCGCGACGTTTGTTTATGTCTGAAATGGACACCTGGAAGAACATTATTTCGCTCACACCATGGTCATTTACGAGAAAAAAAAATATTGAATACAATATTAGAACTTCACTCCTGTTGTATTTTTAATTTAAAATAATTTCTCACAAAAAGTGGACTTTTTAACAGCAGTGCGTAACGTTGTCATGGTAACAGTTCCAGCGCGGCGCTCTCTCGCTCTTCCTCTCTGAGAAAAGCAATCGCCACGAGAAAATTGCCAAAGCTTAATTTTTAGAGAGTAGGTTCGCCTCTTCCCATACATTTTTGTCCAGATGATGAAGGAAAAAATGTTTCAAAGAGACAAAGTCTAATTAGTTCAATTCTCCCGATGTTTAACGTCCATATGTTTCATTACCTCCTTCTCCTCTCTTTTTTTCTGCTTCATTTTAAATTCAAAATGATCAAATTCACCAAACAGGTTTAGGGAAACTATAAAAACACTTTTGCCTTTTCCAATGTGTTGTGATCAATTGTGGAATAAAGTTTGTCAACATATGAATTATGATTTTTTTTTTTTTTTTTAGCTTCTTTGTATCCATTATTGAGGACAACTTAGTTTAGTTTCCCACATAAAAAAAAAACACGTATCACATTTATTCCTATATTGTTATGTCATAAAATGTATATTAAGCTATACATATATTGAGACTTATTGTATTAAAAATGCTATATGATGCTTTTTACAATTTCAAACTGTTCCGCCTGATGTTCCTGTTATCCTCCAAAAGTCATGTTATGCCAAATTTATCTGACATGATCAAAATTAATTTGAAGTATATACTTCCGGTCATACAATCATTATCCAGCAGATGTCAAATTGATTTGGAAAATGTTTTGTGATGAATAAAAAGATAATGTACATTTTAGGGGTCAAACTGTTAACACAAAATGATAGCTTTCTGTTGTCCAAGATTCTTCTTCAGATCTTTAGAAAAAAATCATGTTTGGATTTTTTTTGCTGTTGGATTTTAAACAAGATCAGAAAATATTGCCGCTGTATTTTGACAATATGTTTTTTACCTTTAATGTTTATAGCAATATTGCATAAAATAAGCACTGGTCCTTCACCTCTCACTGGTTTTTATAGCAAGCACATAAAGCATGTTTCAGTGGGTTCTGTGAGTGCACAGCTCCTGAAGGTGGAAGACATTTTTTTGGGACTTTTTAAATTTGGCAGCAGCTGACTAAAAGCACTTCATTTTGCACTCACTTTATAATGACTTGAGTTGATTAAATCCTGGATAAAATACAGAACAAATCTTTCTATTCATCAAAGAAAACTGAAAACACGTTTAGTTCTGAGAGTACAAAAACATTTGTAAGCATTTGAATGATTTAAAACATGGAAACCAAATATTTTTGAAACAATTGATCATTTTTATTTTGAACTAGAAATTAACTTAAATATATGGATATTGTCTTGGACATAAATGACAATAATTTTTGAGTTAATGTTTGTCATCGAATATTATTCAGTCCAACATTTATCAAGCCAGACTTTTAAAACTGGAGGACTTTGTTGATTTTGACACCGCACAAATTCTATACAGAGCTGGTGGGCAAACATCACCGTACAAAGTCCAAAACAGTTCTTATAAACTGATGGAGGCGACAAACTGAGAGGATGTGGGAATTTCAGGATCCCATTGATAAGATTCTAATTGATAAGTTTCTGTGTCTGTGCTAAGTGGATAGAGTTGAAGCTCTATGGAGACCTCCAATCGTTTCCCTTTAGCCTCAATAACAATAACCACAGCATTTCTTTTTTTGTTTGTTTGTTTAGCTGAAGTAAGTTGTGGCAAATCCAGTCATTAATGTCCTCAAAGCATTTACCTGATGTTTTGATATCAGTGAGTATGATTAGCACAGACATCGCTGTAATAAAGGCTTTCAAGAGGACAATGATCAATTATTTAGTTTTCTTGGCCGATACAGAGTCAGCAGAACTGATCCTCCTAAAGCAAAAGTGCTAAAACATTGTGAAAGGACCACACTTGGTCTCCCACATCTACAATTAAAGGCCTATATGTGCGCACATATATATCTTCTTTGGAAATACAGACTTCACAAGTCTGGCTGCTATAATTTCAGCTCCTCTCTAAAATGAACAAAATGAATAGTTGAAATAATTCACCTGGAAAGACACTTTGAAAAATAGAGAGCAATTCAACATGCACTCATGTGAAACAACTGCAATTTTCCCCAACTGCTGAGGCTAAAATACTTTCAAGTGGGTTCTGTCGTTCCATACTTCTTCCTTTATAGTACTTCTCACTCTGATATCAAATCTTTGTGCTCTTGCAAAAGAATTGTTACAACAATTGAAAACATGTCTTTGATAATGTCATTTTGGTTTTTTGCTGCCCTTGTATTGCTTTTTGTGAGCTGACGTGTTCTCATGGAAGAACCTTTCATCCTTAGATCGTCATGTAAAACGAGGGGGCGAAAATGCCTAAAGGGATTTTGGCTTCTCATAATTCAGACTCAACAATAACCATCTGCTACTGATTCTGTATTTGTTTGTTACCAGATTCTGCATACCAGTTTAAAACCAGAAAAAAGACAAGCCTGACTTGGGTTCCTGCGATTTTGCAGCAGCCCTAAAAGAATTTGTCATTTCCCGGCTTCCTTGGCGATTCCCAAATGCTGGAGTGTCGAGCTCACATCCATGACACATCATTGTGAGGATTCTTGTGAATTCTCCAAAGCTGACAAAGAATGCTCTGCAATGTGTTGGCAGTCATTCAGAACTTATCCAGCTAGAACGGAGCTGGAGTTGTAGGTGCCTGGAGATGCTCACATGGACAATAAAGCTGCTAAAGATGGATGGAATGATGACAGGATGGGAGGCTGAAAAGATGAATACGTCCAAACATTTTTCTTACTTTACGAAAAAAATATGTTTTTAATTTATGTTAATACAGTAATAGTTACTGCTATAGTTTAGATTTACCAAAGCAGCACAAACTATCAACTAAAAGTCATTTTACAATGGCTGTTGTTTGAGTGAATATGTATAGGAATTAATAATATATAGTTATTTATGGACACAGAGAGTGAGATTTTATTCATAAAGTAGTAAAAACTGCCTTTTATACCTTAGTTGCTTGTTAAAACGTTTTTCACTCTCACGCTTACTGCATATAATATCCTTTCATATATCTTTTGTTCCTCCAACTTGCACCATTTGTTGAATGTTGATGGAAAGCCCTATTTTGAAAAAAACTGGTTTTGAAAACTCAGAAAAGACTTGTTCTTGAATGCATATCCAAGATTAAAGCATGTTTGTTTCAAACCGGTAAGAATTCAAACTGTACGGCTGAATGCTGTAATCGGCTGTACTAAATATGTGTTGTGATAGACAACAGGGTTACACTACGGTCCAACAAAATGCAATATCGAGTGCCACTTCTATAGTACATAAAAAATGACATGTCCCAAAGTGTTAAAGAAAGTAAAAGTCTAAAAACGTTTTGAAAACAATTACAATTGCTGAGTAAATAACAGTTTATAACAGTGCTTTTGAACTATGAAAAGTTTGACAAAAAACAGAGAATTTGATAAAAACAAAGTGATTGTTTAATTCAGGAAGATGATTCTTACTCATTACTGAGAGTTTCAGTAGCAAACAAGAAGTAACTTTTGTCAGAATAAAATCTTTTAAAAAGCAATATACCTTTGAGTTATAAAGACAGTTGTCCTTTTTTTAAGCAAAATTTTCATTTAAATATTTTGTAGAAACTAAAAAAATGTTTCCAGACAATGTGGATACTTGAGAGAAAGTATTCCTTTTTAAAGAGATTTCACTGAACAAGCACAGAAGAAAAAAAAAAGTAAAAGAAAAGTTTCCATGTACACACTTAAAACGTTTGAAGTGGTGTTTTCAGGGCACAGCGGGCCCTTCAGAGATCTAAAAATATATATTTTTGAGCCATCAGTTATGAAGAAAAAAAAATGTTAGTCTTTTCTGGCAATAAGACGAGCCGACATCATTGCAAAAAGCAGGGGGGGTCCTCTTGAACTCCATGCTTAAGGTTTGTGATCTTTAAGTGTGTGTTTACAGTGCCAGCTGCAATTTTGTTAAACTCAAGCTGCCTTTGTGGATTTGTTTCTTCTCAATTCCTCATTTTTCTATGATTTAAAACCTATCAATAAAAAATACACTGCAAGAAATCACAATCTTAATTCTGGGAAAACAATGACTTGCTTTTAGTGGAAATTGACCATAAACAAGTCAAACAATCTGCTGGTAAATTTTATCTGACAAGACACTTTGATTGAAGACAAATGTCCTTTATAAATTTGATAAATCTCGGAAGTATAAAAAACACTTTAATATAGGACCTTGATTGAGATTGTTTTGCCACTAAAATTGACAAAATACATTTCCTGTTTCAAGACTAAGAGGAATAGGAACAAAATGACTTATTTGTGAAACAAATCATCCCTGAAACATTTACTTGAAATTCGATTGTAGCATCCCCAACAACCCAAAGATGAAAAAGTAGACACGGTTGGGCTCATTTGTACGACCATACATTTTACCCTGAATCAAATTTGGTAATCTGGGATGACCTGAGCAAACTTACTGACATTTATTTGTAATTTTGTGGCTATAGCATGGTTTAATGTTGTAAAATATTATGAAATTGGCAAAGCCACATCTAAAATATTCTTAAATTAAGAGATTTTCTTGCACTTAAATCTTCTTTCTTGTTTTGCATTTAAAATGGTTAATTTTTAGGTTTACAAAGCATATAGGAAAAAAAAATCATATAAAATTGTATGAAATAACTGCAAATATCTTTCACATGCAGTTGTTAATTAGTGTAAATATCTCAAATAAAAATCAATAACATTTTTACAAATAAAATCTTGGGTTGACTGATATAATCTGTAGTGTATAAAGTGAAAAAAGTGTTAGCTCTAAAAAATGAATCTAATTCTTGGCAAAGGAAGGTTTGAATGCACTTTTAAAACAAAGAATACAGAAATACACATTTGTTACATATGTTGGCAGTCAACTCTTTGATTAGCTTTCACTGAACAAGTTTGGTCCATCAAAAGATGATTAGTGAAGTTCTTCACTTCCTTTCAAAAAGATTCAGGCCAAATTAGGGAATCTCCCAAACTCCTGAAAACATGCACAGGTTACTCTGTTTTATACAGTAGCTGCTATATTAGCCACAAAAACTTACAATTATCACAATGACTTGTTCTTGAACACACCAGCAACAATTAGTGGACAACAAGACTCATTTACTGTGTTTCTGTTGCCACACATAGTACACAAAAATACTTTTTATATATCAAACTTCAGAGCAGTTTGACAAATATGAAATCTACAAAAACTACAAAAAAATTGAGTTTTTCAGTATTAATAGAAGGACAAAAACCTATAATTACAACAATTTACAATGGATCTGATGTCAGTGCAACAAGAACCAAGTCATTTTTTGTGTAGACGGCATGACGTTAGTCTGTTGTCAGCCAGTGTGCAAAGCAGCAACTTTCAAAGAGAAAACAAATAAATAACAAGACAAATTTTTGTGTAAAAAGCCCCACAAGCTTTGCTAAGGGCTAATGCTGCAGTCAGTGGTTTTTCAAGCACACAGTTCAGATCATTTATTCATGTATTAACTGATTTATGAATTAGAGCAAAAGAGTTTGAGAGAAAAAAAGTTTCCTGCAAACTTTTAACAGAGAGAAGTCCATAAAGCTCTGCGTTGTGTTCCAACAGCACCCGAGGCACAGAAAACTTCAATTTCTGAAACTGAAGGAATCAGACGGACATGTAGGAAGATTTTCCAACACAAACTGCCTTGAGGATAACATCTATTTTTCAGGCACAACAATCTATTACTTTAGATTTTTATGAGCAAAAATGATCCAATCATTTGTTCGGAAGTCTTTTAAAATTGAAAAACCACTTTATGAAAACCATTTTTTCTGTTTCTGTCCAATTACATAATTACATTAAATTGGTAAATTACTAAAAATATTAGAGAGATTTTAATTTTATAGTTAATTTATTTACCCAAAATGTTAGTTTTTCCTTAAGGCACCCTCAGTTTTAAAATACTTTTATTCATCCCAAAGGGGAAATGAAGTACATTTATTTTTAGTGGACTCTATAGAGCATCGGATTTCTGGCCTTTCATCAGTTAGGATTTTTTTTTTATTTTTTTTTTTTATAAATACTAAGCAGCATTTGGTAAGATTTTCAATTTTGTTCTGCTTTAAGATCCAAGATTTCATTAAAGTAACAAATTGAGTATAAATAAAAGTAAATCATTTGAGATCAACTTAAATGCAGAAACTGAACATGTAGTATTTGTCTCTAAATCCTTTTGAACCCTTGTTTAATTTCTTTAGCTTTTGCATGCATAGTAATTGTAAGGGTCTCGTTGCAGAATTGACCATATTTATCCATTCTCATCAAGCCAATTAGAATCAGTATGAAAAGCTGCTGCAGCGCAGTGTCACTCAGTTCTCTCTAAGTATGGCCTAATTGCGGTCAAGGTTGGGTTTAAATCTGCGCAGTTACAGCAGCAAGCAGAGGCTGAGCCTAATCGAATCAGGTGCTTTCAGACCACAGGCTAATCGCGTCATTTAGTGAGCAGTTAGATGTATATTAGGATCTGAAATTATTCCTTAATACCACAAACCCTTGCAGAACATGCAGTTTGTTGCGCATGTGTGTACAGAGGTGTGTGAGGCTGAGAGCATTTGAGTATAGCGCAATCATCTTTCCATCTCTGGCACCACCGCAGCTATCAAAGACCCATCTGTGAGGCACGCGCCTCTGAGCGTGCTTGGTTTGTGCGCACACACCAGTCGCAGACCATCAGTGGGGAGCCCAGGTGTGCCTGTTAAGGTGTTAATTGGATTAGTGCAGATCAAACTGGGGTAGCATTCGCTTGGGAGAAGAGGTGGCAGGGCCATCCCAGTGGGTCACCGGCTCCAAATACTCCTCGTCAACCAGCAATTAGAATGAATTAAGGACTTTCACTCTATTCGCTTAAGTCATTTGATTGGCTCCCACTAACTGTTTCCAATAAAAGCAGTTTACAGATTTCAACAGTGTATTGTTGGAGGGTAAAATATTAGTCACAACTACCTTTATGTTACGTACACAACACGCATGTTCTCAGGAATGCGCTGTTTCTTGCTGGTTCTTGAACTCACTTTGAGCATACATAGTTAACACTGGACTGTCACTATCTAATGCTGGCGTTTGTGGTCACAGCTGGAAGAGGCTTGGTGTAAAATGCTGAAGCATTGAGAATCTCGTGAATCTTGCTCCAGGCCTTTTCTTTCTTAGCTCTATTCCAATATAGCAAAGACTTGGTGTCATATCATTTCAGTCGACACAAATCGCAATCATTCATTTCTCCTTTAGGATCAATGGTCGATTTGTTGGTACTACTGTGTTTTGAAAGGACCCACTCATACCTCACTACCAAATCCAAGACCCTGCTCGGACAAAGTTTGTCAAAGCAGGTTTCACTTTCAACGTGCATTCAATGGCTGCACATTTTGAACATAGAGCCCAAAAACAGACTGAAAAACTTGAGAAGAGTTCAAAGAGTTTTGAACAAAGAAGTCTGAAACTTGCACTTGTTTACATAGACTTTCATTGGAAGTGGCTGCTTGAATGTGCATTTACAGACACAATGTGCACGTGGTATTAAGGGTGGACATGGGCTATCTGCCGGCAAAAGAATTGGTAAACCTGTACAGGACACGCAGGTGGCCTGCACAAAATATCAGTATCGTAGACCTCTCGGTGAGGCTGTAGTGAAAATGTTCATGCACACTCAACAGGTGACAGTAACAACGTAGTGAACACTTACGCAGCACATAAGGCAGTTTTTTTCTCATTATTCAACCCCAGAACCCTGCACGCTTTGCAGTGATCACATGCCCCTTGAGGGCTTTTTGTGCGTCCCATCCTGTCTGCACATCTTGGCTGTTAAAAATGAGAAAATTAAACAATTAGAGTGTAGTTTGTGTGAACAATCAAGGTGGCGTCTTACTGGCACTTACGGGTATCACTTGCACAAACTGTGAGTTCATTATCAGTAAGAAGCTAGTACAATGCACCTTACTTATGACTAGAATGTGGCATAAGGGCACAGAGGACAGCATCATCCATACATCACAAGTCAATACAACTCATATTAGTCTAAAGAATACTTCACCATACACCTACCACACGCATGACACTCGTACGTTGCATTTTCATAAGGTGGCCGTACACCTGCCCCGCACTTAGGACGTAACCTCTTCTCTCTACGACCCTCGAACGACCCAAAAACCTACAGTATCCATATGGGTCAATCCCTTTACAGGTAATCTAAGGGATTAGTGAACAAAAGCAGGAGGAAAGTCAGAAAGGTTAATCTGTGGCAGGGATGGGCAACTCCAGGCCTCGAGGGCCACATTCCTGGATGTTTTCTGACATATCCTGCTCTGGAATGCTCCAATGGCAGGGCAAACTGGGTAATCAGTAATGAGTAGGGCTTGGATATGTGAAAACCATGCAGACACATCTGCCCTTGAGGCCTGGAGTTGCCCATCCCTGATCTATGGTTTATCAAGGCAGTTCTCAGGTGAGTCCGTGGAACTGTGCAAATGCAAACACCAAAAAGAAAATTTGATCTGAGTGGACTTCCCCCGATAGATGCACCTCATTTCATCTCAGTGGGTTACCTGGTCTTTTATAGAAGTCTAGAAAAAAACAAATCTGACCAAGTGTGAATGTCTTCCTGCAGAGCCACAAGAAGATGGAACGGGGGCAACAGATCAGTGGTACCCGCATCAAATCCACATCAAGTAGCAGCTCCTGATGTGGCTTTCCCTGTGGTGCACACTGGGATATGTCTGCCAAAACCCCCGAAGTATTTTGAACTGAATTGTTGGTATTACTGACATGGCGTTTGTTACAAGAGAGAAAAACTGCCAAGAAAATATTTATTGGCTTTGCTCCTAAAATTTTCTGTCAGAAAATCATCACCTATTGCTTTCAGACATAAGATCATGACTTGATGTGATAAAGAGAAGGGTTTCAGGGATCAAATTATAAAAAAGAGCTTCCACTTTTTCACAACTTGAGGGTGGAAGAATTTAACAAAGCAGAAACAATGTCTCAAGAAATGCGTCCAGAAGGTGATGGAACTTGAAATCTTCTGGATTTCTAGCAGGTGTGAATGCATATACCATTCTGCCTGCCCATTAGCAGCTGCTTTGTGTTGTAAGAACACTGCAAGTTGATGGAGTTTGTGCTTCTAAGAGTTGCAAACTCCATATTCTTCAAGATAGAACGGTATGCATTTTACAAATACATTTTAATATCTGGAAAAAAAAAACTATAATTTTAATTCATTCATTAATTAAAGAAAATATGAAGGTAGCAGCAATTCTAGCAGAATGTAGCTTCATCGTTCATTTTGTTAGTTTTTTACTTCACGCCTGATGCTTTTCTCCTCAAGACCAAATATTAATCTAATTATGTGGAAGAAAACTGACATTATTTTTGACATTTGAAATTAAAATATAGTTAAATAAATAAGAAAAAAACATGTTTTGTGCTATTTATTTTGTTATATGGTTACACGAGCACAAAGACTGTAAAAGAAGTCAATAATGAAAATGTCAGAAGGCCAGCCTGACTGTTTTTAGGCTTTGAAGTCAGAGAGAGACTTTTCAAACAAGTATTGAATATACCTCACTATGAGCTGTACTTGAATCATATTCATTAGGAATGGAAGACTTTCTGACTTGTCAGAAAAAAGGCACAGGTGGAATTAATGTCTCAGTTCCATTAAGAGCAATAATGGGTCATTACAGGATTTCTGTGAGCAGGTGGAGCTGCACTTCTTGATTTAAAATGTTTTTGAAAACTGAAAAAAGGACTGATTGCAAAAGAAAAGAAAAAAAAAACCTCTGTGACATGAAGCACATTTGCCATTTTCTATTGAACTGGTGTGCAGCAAAACTCAAAATGTAGCTTCACATGAGGCCTGGTCTCCAGGGGAAGATCGTATGGAGTTGTCTGTTTTTGGTGCCTCATGTTCTGTTGTAACACAGAGTATAACAGTCAAAAATACCTTTGCTGTGCTCATGCAATAAGAGTAATAGGTTTCAGAGGGAATCTTTCCTTCCTTTGTCTCAACAGGAAATCTCAGATTTCTTTTCTGTTCTGAGGGTTTTACCGGCATGGAGGTAATTTCAAACTGCCAAAAATCAACAGAACCAATAAGCTAGAGGCTCTATAAAAGCAATTCTGTGGAGATTACATTGTAAGAGACACATATAGTCCCCTCAATTTACCTCAAACCACCATGGAGATATTCATGCTATTATGGAGCCACTTTGTACTGCAGTAAGAACTCACTTACTAATGTGAAGTCAAACATTGATACAGAATTTTATTGATCATTTTGTCCTCTTCTTGCAAGCAAAATGAACTTTTCCTCTAGGAAAAAGGCACAATTACATGCTGGGAATTTAACTGTTTGTCAGCTGAATTCTGCTGCTCCTATCGGTGTTTGTTAGAAGAATTTGTTCATAAAAGGTTGAAAAGGTCAAAACTTGAATTAAAAGAAATCAATTCGGGACACGTATAAACTGCAAATCAATTCCTATTGTATTGAAATATTAGCAGTGTTTTGTTTCATTTTAACAACAATTTGATTCACATCATAATTGGTGGTTGTTGACACAATCCCTAGTTTATATTGGTTCATTTTGAATGATCCGATTCACTGACTTAAAATTGATGCGAGACATCTTTAACCAAAACTTCAACCAGTGTGATTCAGAGATAAATACCTTGTACTGAACAGTTTTCCAGATTCCAAGTATTCCTTGCGAGAGAATCAAGAGTAAATAAATATGTGTACAAACAAAAACCTAAACAAGAGTTAATGACAGATTCATTCACATTTTAGTTTAATAAAGTTCAGCCCACTGTTGTTTTGCCACATCAAAAGAATCCAACGGGAACATTATAAGAACTCTCTGCGACACTGTGTGGTCACATGTTTTTGCTAAAGTGTTTCCACACGTTGGACTATCACATGATGGCTGATCAGCTTTTGCTACAGCACATGTTTGTTGTCTGCTGTTGTGTTACTTTTGAAATTATTGTAATGGTATAGTTTAATTTGATTTAACAACTTGCCTCAGATGAATAGATCTGGTTGGGTTGTTCCAAAAAAAAAAAAAAAAAAAAAAAAAAAAAAGATCAAATCAATTCATTGACTTCTCCACCTTTGTTTTCATCGTAGCGTCTTTTCACAATTTACCTGTAGGCATTAAAGATCAATCTGAAGCACCTTAAGCTCCTTCACTTTCTTTCAGTTAACTGAGATTTTTATAATTGGCCAGTGACTTTCCAAATGAATTGCTCTTTTCCAAGACTACCTAAAAATGATTGTTTAAATCAATGAACTCCTGTATGTTTTCATTTCCAATGTCACACTAGTTCATTAGAGAAAAATCAAAGTAAAAAACAATCTGGTCATATTTTAACATGTTGTTTAGACACATTCTGCCATTATTTGCCAATAATAAACTTATTTCGCTTTTGCCACTTAAAATTAGCTTATTTCACAAGGCAAGTGAGATGCTGTCAGTTTGGCACCAATGGAGTGATCTGGTGACAGCTCCTGCTGAAAAGGGGACAGCTTGCTCGTAATTGCTGGAAAATGTCAGAGCAGTTGATTACGAGCGATTTGTACCGCTGCAAAGGGAATCGAAATAAAAAGTTGAGTTGATGAGCACTTGTTTAATGAGGACCGTGCATGCCATGTGGCATCTTGCCGCACTCTATTTTATCACATGCAAACTGATAGGACCAGTCATTAAAAAGATGAGCAGTCACACTAACGAGTAAAACAAGGATAAAGGTTATTACAATTTCAAACTCCATCTAGTGTTATAACGTTGCATTTGTGTTGAAAAGTAGAATTAAAATACTGAGTACAACAGAAAATGCTGGAATGTAAATTGACTTTAAAAGATGAGGGCCATTTGTGTCTTGCTGAGTAGCCATTAAGATCCTCAGGAACAGTAAAAGCTCACAGTAGCCAGATTCATATTTTTTTCATACAGGGAGAAGGTGAAACTTGTGCTCAATTTGTATGTCAGCATGAGAAAACCAATGAAGCAGACCCCCTTCTGATAGTTTCATTCTATTTTAATGACAAACTGCACCTCAACATAACAGCATTTTTGTGCTGAGCAAATTATTTGTGTGCTTAATAGTAGAAGCAATTTGCAAAGTCACCTGGAAGATTTAATTACTAATGTCGTGTCAAAGCTTCCTTTGTCAAAGCTACACATTATTTATATTAAATAGTAGATATTCTGCTACAGAGAGAGCTGAACATGGCACCTAAAGCTGAACTGGCAGAACTTAAAGCTGTATTGGCAGATATCCAAGCCAAACAAGTGGACACCAAAGCCAAGCTAACTCCATTGCTGGCTATGGAGGCTAAGCTAATTCCATTGCTGGCACTCGTGTAGGAATTCCGACAAGAGAAAGTACGAAATGAACAACAAAATAATCAGCTTGACCTCATGGAAAGAAGACAGAACGACGCGGATCAACAACCAAGAATAAATAATATCATTCTCACGGGATTTCAACTCAAACCAAGAGCCAAGTCTGGAGCAGCTAAGATTAGCAAGGATGCTTGCGGAGCCGCTATGAAAACAGCCGAAACTGTTGAAGCTCAAGTCGGATCATTCCTCACTTCCAAAGGGATTTCCTTGGATATGGATAATATTGAGATCAGCCACCTGCTTCCCAGGAGAAAGGAGTCAGATAAACCAGCAATCCTCATCAGGTTTGTGAATCAGAAGCACGAAATAGGTCTGATGAAGCAAAGGAAACTGTTAAAAGGTTCGGAGATTTACATTAACGATCACTTATCGAAACATCACGCATTGTTGGCTAAGCATGTCAGACTCCTGAAGCGGAAAAAAACTGATCTAGAGCACATGGGTGCTGAATTCCAGGATCTATGTTAAACCATTCGGTCCAACTGAATTGACCAAGGCTGTGGTCATCACCAACATGAAAGACTTTGAGAAGTGTGTGGTCACTGACGTGTGAGCCTTTATTTGAATTGAAATAAGAATCAAAAATGATTTCAAGAAAATATGGCGCTCGGTATTTACCACTGACTCTTAGATCAACTTTGACCAGATTTTCAGCAGTGATTTCTGCCTTGCAGACAACACAAAGTCTGCAGTCATAACAACGTGGAGAACTTGATAAACTCTGTTCTAACCTGAAGGACGGCTGTTGATCAGGCAGCAGAATGCAGGAATACGGTCTTGGCGAAGGGCATAAATTTTATTACTTTACATAGTTCCCTGAAATGTGATTAATGTCAAAGGATCTACTAATGAAACAACCTGCACTTATTGATTTTCCACATCTGATTAAAGTAAATGATCTTTCAGACACATACAACACAACACTTTCAGATTTATTGTTGCCTCTTTCTATACTTGATCTGAAGAAATGACTTGTCTGATGAAGATAGTCTGCATCTACTTGATATTTAATGATTTTTATCTTTTTGTTTTGTCTTTGTTTATTCTTTAATTTTTTCTTTAATTACTATTACTGTTTATATTATCATTTTTTGTTTATTCACACCACTGATTTTTTATGATGAAACTATTCTTAAAAAGAAATTTTCTGATGTCTAGTTATCCTATGTTTGACATGACTACTCAAACGGGGCGGCCGTGGTGCAGTGGAAAGGGCAGTCAGCCTGTGATCGAAGGATTGCAGGTTCGATTCCCACCTTGCCCGCCGATGTGTCGAAGTGTGCAAGGCACGACACTGAACCCCACATTGCCTCTGATGGAAGGTTGGCGCCAGTGTTCGGCAGCGGAGCCACCATCAGTGTATGAATGTGTGTGTGAATGGGTGAGTGGGTCTGTGACTGTAAAGTGCTTTGGGCCTTCAATGAAGGTAGAAAAGCGCTATATAAGTATGCGCCATTTTCCATTTACTACATTTGCAAATCTTTGTGGGTGTTGATTGTGTCATACATGTCTTGTATATCTTGTCTGCTTAAAAATAAACCATTTCAAATCAAATCAAAGAGTATCATTAAGTATTTGTAAGGAAAATTAAAGTTGAATGCATTCATGACATTCAGGTGATGGTGTCATATAGTGCCCTCATGCCACACTAGTCATTAGTGAGGTGGAAGTACTACTTCCTTTTTGACCTTGTGCTGATGCCCATGCACAGGGTGTACACAGCGCTCGTGGGACGCCGGTAGGATGCCCACACAAACTAAGCTATTTGTCTGATTTCCTCATTCCTAACAGGCTGCACACAAGGAGCACACACATGTCATCTGAACAGCAATAACGGGACCTTGCACAGTTCACAGAGGGGGGGTTTCGCTTGCATCACCCTTACTTACCCTTACATGTTGTTTAGGTCTACCACATGTGCCCGCAGCATGTCCATAGAACATTTTCACTCTACTGAGTCTTGATATTTTGTGTGGGTCACCTGTTTCACCTCCATTCACCAGTAAGGGCAGCTGGGACTAAGGCTTTACACAATTATACTCAAAAAGTGCCGTAAAAGATTGGATTCCTTGGATGACCATTCGCACAAGAGTATGTTATAGTAAAACTTCCTGATTTTACACGCGGCTGTTTGCAGTCATCGATATGTAAATCTGCTCAATTCTGAGGCTCCATCAACATCTGCTTGTTTGCAGGCAGAGAATGCAGATGCAGGCTGACGGGTGTTTATGAAAGCATCTCACGTCTGTCTTCTGAGGAGCAGCACAACAACTTGGCCACAGCAGCCCAGACACTCCCATTCTTCAACTGGATTGATTCTCCCTACCCAGTGGCAATCTGACTCATCAATATTCAGAATCACACCACCTTAAAATAGCTACAGCTCAAGGACTTTAACCCCTCGAGTGTGGAACTGAGATTATGATTAAATTCTGATTCAGCCATCTCTCTGATCAAACAAATACGTCTGCCCTTTATAATAAATGCTTTATTATTTTATATGGTTCTCTGCACAAATTGTTGTCACCTCAATCTAAACATGCCATTATAAGTGAGGAGATGAATGGATGGGTATAGTCTTACAAAATCATGTATAAATTAAATATCCTTTTCCTATTTGGGGGAAGTAGATGCTACAGTTCAGCTGAACTCAATGTGGAGTTATAACCAACAGTAAGAATTACACATAAATGAAACTGCATTTGTATTGCTTTGATCTGCAAAATCATCCACTTTCTAAAGGTTATGAACACGTGCACCTCCAACAAAACCCTCCATAAATGTAGCACATTATTTTTTTAGGGGCTATACCAGAAAAAAAGAATGTATATGTATTTTATTTCTCCTGATTGAGTCAGGAAGAGGTGCAGTCACAGTGCTGCAAACCAGTCCCCAGCCTGTGAGATCAAAGTTTACCCAACACAGTCAGGCTGGACTGATTCTCTGTGTGACCGCAGGCAACACTGCATCCTGCTTCAGGCTTAATTGGACCATTGCCTGTGTAGAACAGCAGCCAAATTGTTTGGTGTAGTCACAATTGCATTAAGATCAATATCAATCTCGTATGCAATGAACCAACTCATTGTGCTTGTTGTAATTAGTGCACTTAACGTTAACACTTTTTACCAGAACTCCCAAAATGCTGATGCAAATGACTAAAGATGTGCTACAGTAATTTTTAAACATGGCTGTCGGCTCTGCAATGTGCTCCTGTAACCATCTCCCAAAAACTAAATTAAATTTGCTTGGATCATTAGTTTGTCTGAGGACTGCAGGTACAAACAGGTACAAACGGGTTGAATATTGCAGTACATGTTGGTTGCTGGCAGGTGTAAATACCTGTAAAAATGTAGAATTTCTCTATAAAAATCACTTTGATAGAAAGCCACTGTCATTTCACAATTGTAACATTTCACAAAGAACAACTTATTGAATTTTGATCATTTAAATGTCCAGTTGTTTAATTTACAAAGTGTTACATGGACTTTCCCCACCTCCCATGTCTGACTTTCTTAAAAATAAACAGTTGAGGACCAGGGCCTCCTGTAGAGGGGACCGTGAAGTCCTATTCAGAAACAACAAAAGCTACTTTGGACATGTCTACCTTCCTGTAAAGGCCAGAACCATCTGGAAGAGTCTTCTATTCACTGTAAGAGAATGTTCCAGATAACAAATCCTCAAAACTCGCATCAAACATTGGTTGAAAGCAAACCAGTCCTGGAAACAGATTTTTATGTCACATTCATTCTGAATGAGATTGGTGCGTTACATTTACGTTTGTTGCCGCTCTTTGGATGTTAATTCGCTACTGGATGCTTGTCTAAAGGTGCGTTCATACACTTGAGACTCCCGCCAGGAGAGACTGTCAAAAGCTTTGAGCCTCATCGCTATATGGAAGTATTGGCAGTGTATTTACAGTCAATAAATTGAAAAAAATGGATGATGAGAGATCAGGTTTATTTAGTTTAAAGAGCTCTACAAAAGCACTAGTAAACATGTTCCCAGAGTGGACTATGTCTGAGTTCATGAGATCATTCAGAGACTCTCCCAGTACAGCGAGCTTCATCATCTACTGCAGGAGCTACGTCTAAATGACGGCCGCTTTCAGCAGAACAACGTTGACAATTTACTGTCCCACGGTTAGTCCAAGGAGGGGAGAAAAATAAAATTAAAGGACCTTTTTATTACTGTCTCAATATAAATAGGAAAAATTAGTCTAAACTTTAGGAAGAGAATGATTCTCCTCCATGTTTGTTTTGGACTTCATTAACTGATTATAACCACAACACATCAACACGTCACACACACGTCACGGGCCAAAGCTGAGTTTTCTGATTGGTTGATGTAATGCAAACTCTTCACCATAATTCATATATTTGATCTCACAAAACGAAATGCTTGCTGCGCATCAGAATTTTTTGCTGCCTGAAACACCTTGCCACCAGACCGCCACATGCAAAGCATCTTTGTTTTCTTGGAGTATTACTGCAAACATAAACTTCTTTATACTTCTGCTTCGCCTACTGTTGATATGTTTTAAAATTGTTATAAAATATATATATATATATATATATATATATATATATATATATATATATGTTATGAAATTATGTTAAAAATGTTTTCTATAAAGGCAAAATATGTGATACTTTGTTCATATGTAATTATTAAATTCGAAGGATTCATATCAAAGTCAAACTGGGCAACACTACAATTACAGTGTGTGTAAGCTTCTGAATAGGATCTGTTAACATTTCCATAATCCTCAACACAAAAACTTAAAATGTAATGTTTGATCAGTCAGGCTTTCTGTAGCCTGTCATCCCACAGCAGTAAAACCGACAAGCCTACACCAGATATTAAAGAGAAAAAAAAAACTATTTCACTTTCAAAGAAGTGGCATTTTTGAAGATACATTTCTCTCCAGTAATTTTCCTTCTGAGCCCGTGCCTCTTCCATCACCACATTTCCTCTCTTCTGTACAGAACACAAACACACTGAAGTCAAAGGAATGTTTGTTTGTATGACGAACCATCCGAGGGAAATGAAGATCTCCCTTTTTCTACAGCTGTCATCAAAGACAAGAGTGCTGACAGGCTTGTCCTTTCGTTTATTAGCACTGCTTTGAAAAAAAAAAAAAACTAATAAGGCATGTTTCAAAAATCCTGTTGTTCTCTGTGATGTGAAGTGAACTACACATTATAGAGCTACTTGACATAATGTGCTGATGGGGGATGTTCTCTGTGCTCTGCTGAATGTATGTCACTCCCCAGGCTGAAAGGTATTTAAGTCGCACTGAACATTTTATTTTTCCTCTGGCCTAATTTTCAACTAAACTTAGAACTAAAATGTAGTAAGAGTCAAACCATTTTCTCATTTTTTTGACTTATGATTAAAAAAATTGATCAAGTCTTTTTTTTCAAAATATAGGAGGGATTCTTTGTGATTACGGTAAAACTAAATATATCATACATTCGTTTTAGGTTTCTTTTCTAAATGTACATCCTAAAATGTGTCCAGTTCGGTGATATGCACCAATAATTCTAGCTTTGCAGTTCCAAGTGTCTGCCAATGATATCAGATGAGCAGGTTTTTCCTTTTCGTGATAAAATGTGGCCCCAGTCATTCATAGGTTTGAATGCCAACATTTTGAAGGCCCTATCTTTTCCTTTTTAAATATAATCACATAGTTCCAGTTATTAGTCTTCTCTTCAGAGCCAATTGGCCTTTACACCTTTTATTATCTGCACTCTGCTCACGTTTGGCCACAAGTAGCATTACGGATATTTAAATGCATGAAATGGAAAAAAAAACAAAGAAAATACATTATTTGCTTTAGTCCCCTCATTTCCTCATCTGCAATTCATGAAATATTCATTTAAAGTAACAGCAAAGAGGTTTTCAAAAGCAAATCCTCATCTTTGTTTCGTATTCCACTGTGAGTTTGGCTTGTGAGGCTAGAGAAAGTTCGAGATGGTGCTGTTTTGACTGAAATGCAGCCAAGAGAAGCTCCAAACACACCGAATGAGCTTAATAATAGGTTAGTCAAACAGTGCATCAAAATCTACACTCAGCCATCAATGGATACAAATTTCAGTGATCAACGTAAAAGCTAAATTAGAAAATTGTGCACAAATGTCATTTCATTTATAATGAATATGTCTTATGAGGTTATTCTTGCTCCCAATGAAGCTACCATTCACACAAGCAATTCGGTTCTGATTTATTCCAACGGGAAATTACTCATCCATCCATCCATCCATCCATCCATCCATCCATCCATCCATCCATCCATCCATCCATCCATCCATCCATCCCTGCTTATCCGGAGCCGGGTGACAGAAGTTCTTCCCATCTCACACGGAACATCCAGCCAGGAAAAACTCATTTCAGCTGCTTGTGTCAGGTGATGTATCCCAGTCGTGACTCAGAGCTCATGGCCATCGGTGAGGGTAGGAACTTAAACTGACCAGTAATGTGAGGGCTTTACCTTTTAGCTCAGCTCTGCATTACTGCAGCTGCTGCACCACTCCACCTGTCAGCCTCACGCTCCACCCTCTATCATACAGAAGACCTCAAGATACTTAAACTTTTCCTCTTGGGGCAGGAGCTCTCCACCTACCTGGAAAAGGAAAACCTTAGCTTCTGATTTGGGAGGTGCTAAATCTTTCTCCAGCCATATCAGTTACCAGCTTGTTACTTGGGTTTTGACTGTTCAATAAGGTGCTTTTAAAGAGATTATCATAAAGAACCTGTCAGCCATCAGAGACCCTACAGGGACCATTTGTTCCAAACAGCATAGCCCCCAGCGCACCATTCAGGTTCTCAAAACCTTTCACCCCGATAAAACCTTAGTTACAACTACCCTTACAGCTGTCTGAAGGCTTGACAAAATATCAAGGTTCTAGACCGCTCAGTGAGCCCGTAGAGCCAAAAAGTTCATGCACATTTTTTCTACAGGCATGCTGCGGGCGACAGGTTGCAGCAACACCTTAAACAAAACCTAACGGTAAGTGAGGGTGAAATAGCTGTGATACAGGCGACTCGTACAGATTTTTCAGTTGTCGGCAAGTAAAGAACCAGTACTCACCCCCTACTACAGCATCACCCATAAGTCAGAACTGTGTGTAGTTTACATTCGCATTACAAATCCTTCACGATACGCTTACCACATGCATGACAATGGTATGTTCCATTTTCATAGCCCCCCCTGTGGTGGCTGAATTGGTCTATGACTCTCTATGGGCCCAGATGACCCAAAAACCAGCAGCACCCACATGGATGAACCCCCTAAAGGTGACTAAGGCTTAAGGTGGTAGCTCACGAACTCCTTTACAGATAATCTTTGCAACAAAATGTCTGCTTTTCGTCTTTTTTTTCATTTAAATGTACCATGAACAGATTGTCTGTCTCTTACAAAAGTGGGGGAAGAAGGAACGGCACAGACAACTCAACAGAACACTCAATCAAAGCGCTTTTTAAAGACAAGGGAAAATTAAATCTTACTTCAAGTCCTAAAGAAGGGAAGAGGTTCACTTAAGACAAAGAGCTGTTGACAAATATGCTTTATCTTTAGGTCAATGAGGATAGAACAAAATAAGGGGGTGAAGAAATGGAGTGGAGGGGGGGTGATGGATGGGTGAAATGAAAGAGATTCACTCCAGGAGAAAAAGGACTGAAATTGAAAAAAATCCCAGAGAAGGAGGAAAGTGTCACTGCACTCTAAGCGTAACGATACTGGAATGTCACCCAGCCCTTCCTGACAATACTGAAGGTCTCACTTCCACTTAGCATAGACATTTTCCTCCAAGCAGGGAACGTTGTCTCACTCTAATTATCCCACCCTCAACCTGCATGCATCTCTTTTCATGTCACTCTCCTTCATCCATCTATTTTCAGGTCTCACCCTGCCTTTCTTTCCATCCTTCTTTCTTTTCCCTCTGCTGCCCTTTCAATAACTCCTCAGGACACAGAAAAAGTCAAAACTCTTCTAGATTATGTCTGCATTTTAAAAAGGTCTTTTCTTTTTTTTTATTCAACTTCTCTACCAACCTTCAATGGCAAATCAATATGATCTGTGCTCTTCAGTTTTTACAACCCTGGCTATTGTGAACATGCCGTGCTAAAAGCAAAATTACACATTAATTCAAGAAAAAGAAAAAATAATGCCAGTTTTTATTGGTTTTTGATATAAACACGCCTGTTTTTGTAAACATCTCACAGGTTCAGATCTGCTGTTTATGCTGTTTTATGCAAAATTCTGACTTCAAGTTAAAATGTGTCTCCTTCATTTTAAGTGAGAATCATCACAAATCTTCGTTGAGTTTATGTGATCTTTCAATAGTATCCATTCTTTCAGAATAAGTCGATGATTCTTTATTGAAATGAACATTTAAACAACAGAAAAAGCTGCCACAGCGTGTCATTGTTACACACACAGGGATAAGGCATTTTTGAGTTTATATGGTGGCAATAGACACACTAACCTCAACGGTGTCATATAAACTACAGAAGAAAAAAAAAAAAAACATATGTTTTGTTTGGTTTTTGATTGTGTTAAAACATAGTTATTACCTTTTCATGTAAAATAATATATATATATATGTTCTTGGGTGTGCTTCGTAAGAAAAAGTGTGGTTGCCTAATCACCTCAATAAAACTAGTCTTTTTAAAATAATTAATGATAGAATCACGGGAACCATTGCATGTTAAACCCATTGCACTTCTTTGTCTACTTCTATGTATAAGGAGGTTTTTTTCTATCATATTCCTTTTACTATTCAGTTTTCCTGGTGTCTTAACGTCCACTTTGTCACCTTACTCCTATCTCTGCCCTCATTTGTCTGTTCAAGCAGTACTTGTCTTATCTACTCTCCTGGAGAATATTATTCTGCTAACATGTTGCTCTTACAGCTGCAGGGCTTTCACTCAAGTCTCAATTAAAGTGGAGTAAAAATATAATTATAGTTAAGGAAAAAAAAAAAAAAAAGCAAGACAAGTTTAGCCACAATACCCACAATACATCAATTCATGTGATGTAACGCTCAGTCTAAAAAAAAAAGAAGGAGTGATTGACACCTCTAACCTTCATTGGGGTGTAATCCTCATCTTTAGCACCCAGACATCTAATTAATTAGTGGGACTCTCATTTCCTCACTAATGTAAGTGGACAGAGACACGATAGATTGGGGGAGGAGGACAGAAAGAGGGGGAGGAGAGGCGCTGACATTGAGGGAAAAAGGTGCACACTGCATTTCATCGATGCCGGTGAAGTGGTGTCCACTTTGCTCGTTTTGGTGGAGAACAAGAGAGCTCCTGTTGGATGGGTTTGCACCAACTACGCTGTATTGATTGCAGCTGTAAGAAGTCTGGCTGCTGGTCATTGGAGACTCTGTAGTAACACCATAATGGGTTCTTTTGGAAATGTACTTAAGTCTTTCACTTTTCTGAGCTTCTTGTCAGGGTTCAAGTCATTATCTCCAGGAGTGGGAATGCTTATTTATGTATTTTCTTCCTAGTTGCAGCTGGTCTGGTTGCCTTCCAGCATTGCAGTATTTTTTATAGAAATTCCCAATAACTTAAGGACCTTCAAAAGTACATTATTAGTACAGCAATACTATAAATGCACAAAGGTTTTTTCATGAGCAAAATTCCCCACCAATTTCTAAGAAACATTTGAAAGCTTTTTAAATTCATGTGAGATTCAGTGATACTTGTTAGGGAGCATGAAAGCCTTTGAAGCTTGTCCTTATGGCCGAGGAGTGATGAAAGTGAAGTAAAAGCTGTTTTGTGGCAAATGTAAAGCCAGTGCTTCATTTGTTCTTTCATTTCTTTGAAGATACCTAAAGAGAACTGTTATATTGTTTTAGATTTGTTTTTCTTTAATATTCCACTTAGAAAAATGGCTAAAGCTGATGAAAATGTAGCTTTTTCTTTTGCAATTTTGAATATATTTTTAAATATTTAATGCAATCTAAACATTTAATTTAAAACATTTCAGAGTAATTCTGATGAGGATTAATTTTTATATTGATCCACGCTTGTTAATAAGGATCACATCATATTTCCCACTAAATCTGCTTCAGCTAAATATACTCTTTTGACTTCTTTTTCAAAGTTTCTGCAGCGCACACATGTACAGAAAAAAAAAATCACATATGAGTGCAAACAATCTATAGGGTTAATTAAAGGTGTCAACGTTAAAGAGTTTCAATTAAATCCAAAATTCTGAACTCAAAGACTTAATTTGAACTATTAAAAAATGCAGCAATTTTCAATTCAATGTTCAATAAATATTGGAGTTAAATTTCCCCCAGTTTTGGAGAATTGTTGACTGAACAGCAGATAAAAGAAATATGGGACCGAAAAAGAGGGACAATTGGCAATAAATTGTCATTTTGATTTTCTGGTTAAAGTTGTAAAAATATTAAACTGAAGGAAATGTCTTTAAACTCCACTCTGGATCCCTGTGGATCTGCCCAACACAAGTCTGAACAGGCGTCCACTGACCTTTTTGTTGCTCGGTTTAGTTGGTCAGCCTACAAGAAGGATCAGCTGTTGCAGAAATTCATGGATCAATCACATGTCTGTGTGACAAATAACCCATGGCAATATAAGATTGTTAATTTATTCCTTCAGTACACAAAACCCTAATCTGGATCCTTTTTACCCCCCCAAAAATCAATTTAGCCTTCTTTTATTTTATTTTATTTTTTCCATTTCCTTAACCTGCCGGAGCTTAATCCAACCACTTTTTGGTGAAGGCAGGACACACCCTGGACAGGTCGGCAGTCTGTCGCAGGGCCACAATCACACACCAATACGCACTCACATTTACACCAATTTAGAGTCACCAATTAACCTTTGAAGCATGTTTTTGGACGGTGGGAGGAAACCTGAGTCTCCAGAGACAACCTCCCCATGCACAGGGAGAACATGCACGCGCTACATGTGCTGCACTTATGCAGTGTCTGGCAAATAATCAAAGTTCAGCAGATTTCTTATCTGGTAACTTGTCAGATCACCAGCCACATGTGGTATCTCAGTCCAGCTGAATTACAGTTAGATAAGCTTTTGCTCAGAATAAATATCAAGCTGCTGAGTCACCTGATTTCACACTCCAAAAGCCTTGAACAGAACATCAAATCAGTCAAACGTGGAACAAACACTTTGCCTTGTTGTCTTTTTTCAAACTCACGACCGTCTGGTTGTACATTCTTCCTGTTGGAAAAGCGGAGCTAAACTTTTTCACGCCTGCATGCTGTGGTTGTTACAGTACATTCTTTTTACCTTTTTTCTTTTTTTTTGTACCTTCTCTGAAGATTTTTCTGTTGGTCCTTATGAGCCTGCAAGTCTCCTCACCCAGCCAATCTTCTCACAACTTTCCAATCTCCAAATCATAATTGGTGAATGAAAGGGAGTTTATAAACTGAAGTGTACATCAAAATCTGCTGTAATGAAATCTTATCAGTCTATTCCCTGTGCTGTATTATTTGCATATAAATGACATAATATAATAACTCTCTTCGGCCTCTACCTGGGAGGAGTAAATATTTCTCTATCTGCTTTGTCTCGTTGCTGTGACACAAGGAAACGAGATGCTAATTGAAGAGAGGAAAGCATCTTTATGTGACGACTGACATTCAATTATGTTTGCGAGATCAGATTAGGTGGTGGCCCCAGAAATTTTTGAAAACAACATTTTGCAGAGCAGCAACTCCGGAGGCAGACAAGGATGTGATTTGAATAACAGTTTGAGGCCCATGCTGAATGGCACTGCTCTGAATGGAATCATGCTGTTATGACCTGCAAGTAATTGGATGTCCACAGTAAAGTGCTGACAGAGGAGGAGGCACGTCTGACAGAAAAATACAAAACCAAAACAAGAGACGGTAAGCTGAGAAGAAAAAAAGTAAAAATAATACAAGAAAATGAACAAGAAATCAATGAGAACAGGTGTGACAAGACGAAAGGAGAGCAAGTGTGAATGAGGACCGCAGGGAATCACAGTAATGAAAATGGCAAAAATGAAGGCTGTTGTCTGTGCGAGTGGAACCTGTCAATGTCTCAGTTGTCATTCAACAGTAATTCAGCTTGCAGGCATGTAGCCACTCTGGCCACCGAGCCAAATAAGCCATTAGACAGGATAAGCTTTCTTATCAGCTTCCTATCAGGAAGCATGCTGCCAAGGTCATTCCAGACAAACATGAGGTCACTTTTCTCACCGTTTCCACTGGCTACTGTGCAGCTGAAAGGGGATCGTTCTATGTGCATCCATTCTACCTGTCACTTTAGGTTTAAACATAACAGGGCAGATAATGTAAAGTAAACACATTTGCAGTGCAGGCAACTGGAAATGTGTTCTAATGTGCAAAAAGCTCATTTTGGTGACAAATGATATGTGTCACAACAAGATTATGGGATTTGATGTCAGAGGACACCATATGTAATCTGTAAATACCAGCATGAATTAGATTATAAGGTTTGCGCAGACTGATGACTGATTTGTTTGTCATTTTAGGGGTAAAGCTTGACTTAAAGCCTTAGACACATTCAGGGGTTGACCCAAAGAGGTGCGGTTTTTCGGGTCTGTGGAGGGCCTCAGTTGCCCAAAATCCACCTTTAAGAGAAATTGTGACTGAGGCTTGAGACTTGATATTACTCATGAAAAACTCCATAGACAGGATCTAAAGACAAACCTTTTTCTATGGAAATGGTATAAGAGGTGTGTTTTAATTACTGTGTTTGGTTTAGGGTCTTTTTTCCTTAATACACAATAAGGTGATTTTGATAAAAAATGCGAACACATAAAAAAAAAAAGAGATGTTTTCTATGACATAGTTTCTGCAGAGCAGCAGCACTTCACTAGATATTCACTTCTGAGTAGTGGGCGGACCCATTGGTGCAGAGCAATCCCGTCCCTCTTCCCGTCACCCATAAGTGGGTGCTACAGGTTACATGCTCTCCTACTAGCTTACAGCCCCTCACACCCCCAACCTAGCATTACTGGTTTAACAAAAAAGATGAACAATGTTGGAGCTATCCACCCATTCTGATATGGGCAAGAATCTATTTGTCTAAGCTTGTGGCTCGTCCAGCATATTTTCTATGCAACTAAAACAATCTTTTTTTTTTAAATAAATCTCTTTTTTAGAAATGCTCAAACACAATGTTAAGCTTGCTTTTCAGAAAACATGTCTTCTGTCAAAATGCCACAGGAACATGGTAAAGACACCAAATACACTATTTTGATCAGAGTGGGTCTTTACTTAGTGAAACATGCATCAGCCATTATTCTCCTATACAGCCGTTAGGGTGAAAACAGCCACAATCAAACCACTTCTGAGTATTATTTAGATTTTTTGGCTGATGTGAGATAAGACCATAAAAGGATTTCTTTTTATTGTTGCTTAAGAATAAACTCTAGTTTGTTGGGGAAAAATACATAAAAGTCAAATGAAACACAACCACATTAATATGAAATATACATCCAGAAAACTGTTTACTGTAGTATACAAGATTTCTCCTTCTATCGATCCTTTTATTTCTTGAACTAAAAAACTCCAGCAGCCTTTGGGCTTTACTTATTTAACATATTTTAATACAGCATTTTTGTCATCTGTTCCTGATTTACAGTGATTTGAATAGAGAAATCATCAGAAAATTTCTACACGAACTTGTTAAAAACACTAAAAACACAGTTTTCATCTGAGTGGGTATTTAAAACACTCATATACAGTAATTTGTTCAGATTTGTTGCTTTGTGTTTTCTTAAAGAAGCAGAAACTCCCCCATACTCTTTACATCCAAACAGATTAGTCTTCACAGCATGAGTAATACTTTGCCACACTGATGCACACGGGCATCCCTTTAATCCCAATGTAATTCACCTTTGTAGAACATGGAGAGGGACGGAGGGGGTCGGTCGACTCCATCGATTGGCCATCCGGAGGAGTGACAGCTCCCAGATTGGCTAGAGAACATTAGGGAGTCAGAAAGTCACACTGCCATTAGCAGTCTGTCCTCTCTGGTTACAGCCTGTCTGCATATGAACACTCCATAGACTAGAATAGATTACAATGATTTGTGAGCGTGTGGCAGCAGCAGATGTGTGCATCTGTGTGCAGGTTTGAGAAATACAATTATTCTATCAAGGTGAGGAACTTCAGACACCTTGCAGTGAGTTTAAGTCAATTACAGGAATAAGCCTTTCATTTAGAGATTGTGTAAACACTGAACATGTACTGCCGTACACGAATCACCAGTGCTGCTCTGATCAGGTTCAATAATTCAATCTCTTTCCAAGACAGGAACTTTCTGTACTAAATTGCCTGTCGTCTTCCATCTCTGTAAGATCTCACTTCTTTTCTGTTCTCCTGCAGGTCACTCCCAGACAGGGTGTACCGTCACACAAACCTTTGTTTTTAATCAATTATTTCACAGATTTCTGTCAAATGACATATTTTTTAATTTAAAAATCCTTCCACATAGCATTATGCAAAATGCTTCCAAAAAGACCATTTAATTTCCATTTAAATGGTAATGAAGTCTATGTTTAAAGGGCTTTTTGATCAGAAGTATCAAGTTCAAGCTCAGACTCACAGTCCTGTAAGACAACCTTAGTCTAAGTGTTATTTGAATAATTTGTACAGGTTCTTTTTATTAATAAAATCTAATTGTGTCAAATATTTGTTTTCATCCATGTCCTCGTCATTCTCAACTGAATAAAACATCTCTTTTTTTTGTTGTTGTTTTAGTAAATTGGAATAAATGTACGCGATCTACAGGAGGTATAACCAGTTCCTGCTTCCTGTTTGTCAGTGAATACTCTGACATGGGTAAACTGCGGTAAACATGGATGCTCCAACAACACAGAACCACAACGGATCGCTGGTGCCACTCCGCGGCTTATTCAACGGCGCTGAGCCCTTCCCTATCTTTTCAGCTTTATGAAAATGGCCTCATCATGAGAGCAATATCACCAGTCAAAGATTACAGCCTGCCATAGCTTGTTAATCAGAATTATATTAGCCAGTAAGAAAAGGCACTTCTGAAATTAAGTGAGGATAAAAAAAAAACAGAGTGATGGAATATATGTGCATATCAAGACAGAATTTTACGTGGCAGAGAGCGCTCTAAATGGAAAATCAACCTGATTTCAAAGTGCCAAAATTGATTTTCCAATTTCCATCAGATTGCTTTTTGCTTGCTGGGGGCAGTTGAGATGTCTATCCAAATATATTCAGAGCATCACCTGAATTTTTTTAAAAAAGCAAGAAAAAAAAATCTGGGATTTTTATTTGTTTTATTTACTTTTATAGAATTTAAGTTTTTAATCTTTTTATTCTGTTCTTCACAACACACCATGTTCCCGACTGGACTTGCTGTTAAACAGTGGATAGATTCAATGGCGGGTGAAGGAAGGTTCAATTCCATTGGAAAAGAAGATGTCAGTTTTAGTAAAGCCTTACTGCTCCTTTCATTCCTGATGCTGCCTTCAGCAAATGCCACAGTAAATCATCTGTTCTCTTTAAATTATATTCTTGGATTTTTGGGCGGCTATAGTGCAGAGGTAAAGTGGTCAACCTCTCTTTGGAAGATCACAGGTTCAGTTCCCACCCTGCCTGCCCCTGTGTCAAAGTGTCCTTGAGCAAGACACTGAACCCCACATTGCTCCGTGTGGTTGTAGGTTGGCGGTAGTCTTCAGCAGAGAAGTGTGTGAATGTGTGTGAGCATGGATGAATGTGACTGTAAAGCACGCCTAATAAGGTAGTAAAGTGCTATACAAGTACACACCATTTACCATTTATAATCCTCTTTTTTCCAGTCTGTAAGGACTGGGTAATTTGGTCTCAAGAGAAACTGTAAAGCTGGTAAAACACTTAGGTGTTCTGCGTGCTGCTGCTAGCTTGAACATCTTGTGGAGAACAGCACTTCTTTTTCCCAACATAGTGTTAGAGATGTTGAAACACATTTGTTGTACTCCTGCTCTTTTGGTAGCAACGGCCTTTAAACAGATTTTGCAGGATGTGGTTTGCTGCTCCAAGTCTCAAGTTGCGAAACCAAACCAGTTCCATATTGAAGAAACATCATTTATTAAGACCAAGTTCCTCTTTGGTAGTTGTCATTTTAACATCTGCATAATGCAAGAGATGGACCTCACTCAAACAACAGAAGCCCAAGAGAGCAGGGAAAAAAAAAATCTGATCTGACCAACCACTGTCCAAAAGCAAAAATGTCTAACTTCATGTTTGCCTTTGTCTACAGTGTCACCTGCTTTGTAATATATATATATATATATATATATATATATATATATATATATATATATATATATATATATATATATATATATATATATAAAGAAATGCATTTTTCCTGTAGCAAAATCTACCAAAATCTTCAATCAAGAACTTTTTCTATACACAAAGACAAAACATATATTTACCTGCTCCTGACTTCAAGAAAGCTAAAATAATTAAAACAGATTCTTTAAAAATGAACAGCTTTTCTATTAAAACAACTGGTAAATCTGGCAGAATCCCTTAGTCAGCTTAGTTCAGATACCTTGAAATGTTAAAGAAGCCAAACTGATAATAATGAATCCAGACAAAGTCTGTGTCGCTACCACCTAACAAGATTTATTAAGGGCAAAACAGGTTGGCATTTTGGCTCTGTGCCTTCTTCAAAGGCATCGACTTGCATGTTCAAACAACTGCAATAAATCTCTCAAATTGTATTTACTTTCAAAGTCTCCCATTTACCCTTCTAATACAGAGGAGAAACCGCAAAGAGCATCATATATTTCCTGAATAAAGTGCTCTCTCATCTGCAACACAAAAGCAGCTTTCAGTGCTCACTTTATTGATTGCATCTCATTTCATTGTACTTTTAATCAATTACACCTCTATTAAAGAGGTTACTGTAGCACTGAGATTGGCTCATCAGGGCACTTAGCAGCCGTGGTTCTAGCAGTTCCGGATGGCAGGTTTTCAACCAGGCTTGTTGGACAACACCAGAGCCGACGGATGTGTGTATCACCTCAATTAGACTATTCACTAAGTGCCTGACAACAGCTAATATTCCTCTTCCACCAGTGAACCCAATCGATGTTCTGGCATTCGTCACGCTGCTGGAAAAGCAATCATCCAGTTGTCTCGCTCGGGTTAGAGACGCTCATCTGGCCTTTGCACCCGCTCACAACATTTCCCTCTTCTGACTGGCTGTTCGGGTGATATGATGGGAAAGTGCGGATGCAGAAAATTCATTTCAGAAGTGCTTGTTCAGGAGGGACGTGCCCCGCACACAGACACACACATGCCAACCCACCTCTCTGTCCAGCAGCGCCGGGGAGATCACAGTGACGATGTCCCCTCTCTCGGCATCAATGTGGAACATGTTTGGAAAGGGTTTGTTCGGCGACTGTCTGATGATGCTGTACCGCAGCGCCGCGTTATCTGTTCCAGGATCATCGGCATCAAACGCTGTCATTGTCATAACTGTGGTTCCTGGAAATGACAAGAAAAACAAAGACTTAGTTAAAGAAACAGTTACTTTACTGCTATGTGAATTCAACTCCAATTTAGTCAAAGTAAATACAATCTTTGTTGGTCAGATGCCTTATCAAACAAACATTAAAACAAAAAGTGGCTGTATTAATATGGAACAATTCTTTAATTTTTTTCAATATATTTTTTTAAATTCTCACATTTTGCTTAAAAGTTCCACTTCAACTATATTTTTTTTCTTTTGTAAACTCATTCCCAGTGGTCTTTTAATTATGATTTTTCAGTTTTTACCACCAATCAAACAGCCAGTGGAACTTTGTGGGCAGGACTGCTGGTGCGGAAGTAACCTTATATTGGTATCCCAGCATGCCTTTGTTTACACTCTCCCCCGTAAGCTTATAGCACCTCATAACTCCAAGCTAACAGTAACACAGCAAAATAAAAACAGCATGCAATAACATAGTTACCCATTCGTACAGTTTACAGCCAGATGGTAGTTCAGACAAGGAAAATTAAGGAATTAATGAATCTATTTGTTTTCAAGTGGAGGATTTAGAACTGTAGTGAAGTAGGGAAAATGCATGGCAGTCGCTGCATCACAAACCCGAGCTTTTTTAAATCGCAGGTTTTTGTCTGCTCCTGATCCAACACAACAATTGAATACAGAAATACTTAGAAAAGCAGTTTTAATCTAAAATTCTTTTAAATATGAGCTTGATAATGAAAAAATGCTACAAGAACATGTTAAAAACACCAAAACACACTTGTCATTGGAGTGGGTCCCATTCCAGTGAAAATTTTGTTTTGGGTGTTTTTAACATTTTGTATCATTTTTCTGATGCTTGATGACATATGAGACAAAAAAAGTGCAATTTGGAAAAAAAAAAAAAAACGTATTTTGTAGATTCACTGGGCCGGCCATGAGCTCTCCGCTCTGAGCTCTCAGCATTAGGGAGAGTTCGGCCAGCATTTCAGAGGTGAATTTTTAATGAACTCCTGGCGCTCTGCAGAACCTATGATCACGATAACTTGTTTTTTTTTTTTTTGTTTGTTTTTTTTTACTAGAACCTGCATAATCCCAATTAAGACTGGAGATGCTCTGAAAATATCTGAAAGATAATTGGACTGTGTCTTCAAAACCTCATAGTCCCTCATCAAACATTTTGAATACTTTCTTGAAAACTTTCTTGTCCTGCTCAAGTGTCCTGACTGTGTTTGCTTAAAAAGAAAGAGCAGAAACTTTTCTGTTGTCCCTTTGAGCTGGCAAAGGAAGCAATCCTTGACTCACTCTTAGGCTTTAACCTCTGCATCTTCTAAGTGATGAGATACTCTCAACACATTTCAAAGACAGGCATGTTTAGTAACAGGAAAGCGCGTTCACATTCATCCACACATATTTTATATGTACGCCTTACTCTTGTCTCAAAAGTCCTTTAGGTTTTTGTTTTTTTTTTATATGTGGTCACAAGTGTCTAATAGAGATCTTCCTTCAGTTCTCCTTTTGCGATATAAAGCATATTCGTGCAGGCAAAATGATGTATTGCTGCATTCAGATGAGTCAGTGTGCAGAGCTGCTCGTGTTATGTCTGTCTGTTTTCATGATGGAGTACAGTTTTTCACATGAAACTTTAAATCAGTTTGTTTTTAAGAACATAAATGAGGAAAAGATTTCACTTTAGGTTTCAGGTTTGTGATAGGAGGTTTTAAAAGACTCGCGGTGCAGGTATTTCATGGACATCCTGTTCATATTTGCAAGTATAAAGCAGTTTTGAACATTATAGAACTCACTGAGATTTTGTGCTTTTTTTTCCTGAAAGGTATCCTCTTTGAAATATCCTGTGACAACATTTTCTTAAGCAGTCAGGAGCAGAAGAGCACGACCCATAAACATCCTTTTTCATTTCCCTTTATGTCTGACAGTACTTTGCTACAGTGCATTAGACAAACTAGTCATTTTAGATACATAAGGCCTAATGAACAGTATGCAAAGTATACATTGAAAAATGGCGACATATTAGCAACTGTCTTTTGTCTAACTAAAGGTAATGAGGGGCAGAGAGGTGCGAGCTTTGTCCCCTTGGCATTTACACTTCAAGGTGAAGCATTAATGGTTAAGCAAACTGGTAATCTTTCCCTTACAGAGTAATTACACAGTCCTATCTCATTCATTACCTATACTCTGTTCCACTTCACACCTTAAAAGCAACACTGTTAAAAGTGAGCTCGCACACACCCGCTCGCCTCCGCTAGCCTGCACACCACCGGCGTCAAATTAGAGCTAAAAGCGATGACTAAATTGGTTATCTTGAACAGATCATATGAATTCCTCGCAAACGCAATCTTACATGCATGCTTTTCACGTTTTTAGAGCCCGGCTTGGTCTCCCAGTGCTTGCCGTCCTTATCGGGCGCCATAATTCTATTCACACAGGAGGATTTCACATCCAGAACACATACATCAGTCCAGCCAGAGTACAATCAAAACATCAGCATTAATCAACTTACGATAAACATCTAGAGTTCCATAATAAGACAAAAGGACTGGGACCAACACCAACAATGACGTTTCTTGTATGTGATCACACTGTGATAGCTTGTGGCGCAGACTCATTGCCCTCTCTTATCAGCTCTATCCTCCAAAGGAAACGAGACCCAATCAATCTTAACTGCATTGGATACACGGCGGGATGGATGTGAACGTGCCATTGCCTCGCCATCGCTCGGACCCGTCTGCAGCGCGGCTGCATGACACCAGCAGAGTCTGGACGCAGGAAAAGGAAATATAATATAGAGAGATATCACGCCAAGTGCGAGCTGGTTGCCACAGTGTGGTGCGCGCTCGTCGGCTTACCCGACAAGGAGATGCTCAGTTGAAATGGAAGGAAAAAGCAACAGCAGGACTTGTGAGGGTCACCAACTGACACGTGAGATGCAGCAAATGACACGGAAAAAGAAAGCAGGCGCTGATGCACATGTTGTGGATTGATTTCATCACGCAGGCGGTGGGGACATGGCGCCGTTGCCTACAGCTTACTCCTATTCCCTTCCACAGCACCAGGGGAAATCAGTGGGGGCTTGCAGGTCTGTGCGTATCACTGGGGAACTGACAGTGTGAAAAGCAAAGATGAAGCAAGACAACATAGGGGGGATAAATGGGTAAATGTGATGTCAGGGTGTCTTTGGAACCATTGTGCGCTGTGCATGTGCACACATTGTCTCCACTATGGACTGTATCAGGATGAATGCCAGTGACTAGAATTTCATTTTCAATTATGGAGATTCTTAAACCAGGAATTGGATTTATAGTAATTGGAATAAAAGGAACGAAAAAGACCAAGGGCTAAGCAATGCTATTCTAAGGTGTGAAAGAGATCAAAGGAAGTTCAAAGATGAATCATCTTCTCCAAAACCAATACTGTGGTGTGATGAATTGTAAGCATATTCAAAAGCAGAATGCAGTGAAGAGGTGGTAGCAGAGATAATTCAAGATGAAACATCCACTGAAGAAGAAAAGGGGCGAAGATGCTAAGATCTAAGAAAAGTACTTCAGCATAACTTTCTTTACAAAAGATTTTCATCAATATTTAAAAAAATTAGAAATATTTTACTCTTCAAACCAATCAATAATAAACCTTCAATTCCGAAACCCCATAGCAGCTTATTTCAAGAAATGATCTGGTGTTAAGCTTTTTCTGCAAGCATTCAGATAAAAAGTGTCACCACAACAGGTTTGAGATATTAGCAAATATTAAATTGTAGAAAAAGCATTTAAAAAAGTAGCTGTGTGCTTTGCCAACAAAAGCTGCTGTTAATGAAACAACTATTGGTGACAACAGTGCCACAAAGAAGCAGCATGTACTCCAATCTTGTTATTATTGTTGTTTATACAACTATTTCTTACTTATACAGGTAAAATGCCTCCTTTCTGCATTTAAATTGTCTCCAACTCGGCTGCAGTTATGTCTATTAAGTGTCAATTCAATCAGTGCATAAGTGTTGCAAGTATATTTCTGAAGGCGCTGACAGCAGATCCATTTGTCTGAAAAGTTTTCCAGCTGCCTTCACTGTTTGCCTGGCTATTGTCCCCGCCACAATGCTCTTCGATGTGAAGATGCCGGCTTGTCTCCTCGCCTCGGAGTCTTTTGTCAAACCTGTCCTTTTCAAAAAGATAATAGCAAATATCAGATTTTCTTTTAATCACATCACTTTATGGAGAGCGCTCACACAATAGTCTTTTTCAAAGTGTGTGACTTTTTACTATGCGCAATCTAACATTTGCTTTTACTCCACATAGCAGCAAAAGAGCACATTTAACACTTTGAACGCACATCAGTCTGGTGGGTGGCACATTATGGTCCTCCTGCACTTTGATTCTAAAAAGAGACTCTAGAAAATGTCTAAACCAAAACACCAAAGACATTTTTCCTTCAGTATTTGATTGGCAAGAGTGGTTGCCATAGAAACATTGACTCAAAGGGACTCGGACCAATCACTGCTTACTAACAGCGTCTGACTCCAATTTCGTGGCATCCGTATTGTAAAGAAACGATGACTGAATTGACTTAATTTCATTGGGAGAAAACTATTTTCTTTGGGTGATGTCACACTCACTCAGTCCAGTTCTTACATACAGCCAATGCTTTTAACCATCTAGATTCTCTTTGCAAAATAATAGGTCCAAGCAAAAAAATAAAATGAGAAACAGGAAAAGGGTGAGAGAGAGCACAAAGCAGAGACAGAACGACCACGAAAGACTGCAAGCAGAAAGACAACAAGGGAGGGGGCAAATAGAGAAGGTGTTGCTGCTGCAGGGACGGAGAGAGGATGAGAAGACCCGTTCTAGTGTTTGTTACAAACAAATGATGTAATGCCAAAATACTAACAGAACAGGTTGTAACCCGTTGAGCTGTGTCATTATTAACATCCACTGGTGAAGACATCAAACTCTTAAAATACCTGAGATCTGCAGCCCTGAAGAAAGGCTTTGTGACCTGAGGCTTTATAAGCATCTGCACTGAATTCAAACTACACACAAAAATGTTGTTTAAATCTTCTCACAAAGCATCGTGGTAAAATATGTATATATGTATTGTCATTTCAACTCACTCGACTCATTTCAGTGCAACTTCAGCTTTAAAAAAAATCCCACAAAGAGGTTTGCATTTCACATAAATGTTGTAAAGGCTGCTGAAAAGATCATTTCTTAAACAAAACCAACCCCTCTCTTGACAGTTTTATCATATTTTTCTTTTAAAAGGTTTTTGACACATTTATTCCTCCTAAGAGTTATTTTTTTTCAGAATTACGAGATCTTAAAGGTTATAGCTCTAAAAAAATTACTGAAACTTATTTGATACCGCTTTCACTAAGCATTTTAATCATTGTTTCTCAGTCCCTATCAAAATAGTAGGTTTTCAGAAAATTTATGAACAGAAAACTGACGATGACGCCACTTCCAACAACCTTCAAACCATGGTAATGAAAACATTTGAACTTGAAGAAAAATAAATCAAGCGTTAAAATAATTTGAAAATTGAAAAAAAAAAACATTAAAGGACCAGAGTGAAAGGAGTCAGGTGCAATATCTCAAAAGCTCGACCGTTAAACGTCAGGCGTTCAAATTCTTTCTTTTCTGGTTTTTAATTGGTTGTGCAGGTTTCTGCAGGTTCTTTTCTTTCGTGGTCTCTGATTACTTTTCAACCTTTTTTTTTTTTTTTTTTAACTTTTAGCAAACAGCATAGAGTCAGGAACTGATGGACATGACACCCAAAATGCAGGAGATTAGAGGAGGTGGCAGGAACTTAAAGGTTCAACAACAAACATGGATTAACTGTGATGCAAAGGTGAAACAAAAGTTGTGGCAAAGGAGATGACCTGAAACCCAGACATTTAAATTATCCAAGGATAATTGACTTAAATGAAAACAGCTGTGGATGATTAGCAAATGAAACCAGATGAGACTGTAACCAGGGGGAAAACATCCCCGAAAACCGGGAATATGGTTAATGAAAGCTATCCTATTTAGGCAGTTTTCCAAGCAGATAAATGGTTGATTAAACAATGGAAAGAAAAGGAGCAAGCATAACATCATTGACAACAGGAAACAGTTTATGCTGTAAAGTGCTCTTTTTTAATGGATCATGCTTCTTCTGTCAACCATTATCTGAGTACAGGTAAAGTAAAAACGAAACGAACATGAAGCTTTATGATCAAACCTGATAGCTAATGGTTTTGAATTGTTTCCCAGTCAGTGCTCTCTGCCTCTTCTGCCTCTCTCTACAACATTTTCCCGCCTGCACCAAAAGCCTCTCAAATACGATTTGTCATTACTGCTCCCCACAAAGAGAAAAACAAAGCTTCTGGTTTCAACATTGCGTCGCCTACAGGTTTTGCATGTTCATATTTTCCACAGATTTAAGAGCAGATGTACAAGAAAATGCAAACAGTTTTTTTTTTTTTTTTTTTAAATTGGCATTGCATCCTAAAATCAGCCGTTGCTGCTTCGCTTTTGTAGCTCTGAGAAAATCTGTCTTCCTGGTTTAAGATTTCCATATATTAGCTTTGCATTCATAACTAAATGATTTTTTTTATTAGTCTTTAAAAGGAAACACATTTGAGAGAATGTAAAATGTAAACAAAAACCCCAAGCCACAGCTTTGACAGAGAGCAACAGACTAAAAAGAAGCCTTTTGGCATTAATAGTTAGAAGAAGTTAAACATCTTTCTTTAGCAAACGGCTCAGTGACTCCAGTCATTTTCACTAAACATGAATGTGACGACATTACATACATGTTTGACGTACAAACCTTTTCATAATGGCTAAATAAATCTCTGAACGCAGATACAGAAAACAGAGACAGCCATATGTGATATTTTTTTCAACTCGATAAAACTGAATTTGCTCTCTCAAAATTAAGTCTCACTAGAAAACAGAAAAACAAAAAGCAGTTTTTCTTTGGAGAGCTTCTTCTCAAGTTCTTTCTTACTGGCAACATGTTCTCCCCATGATTGACCACAACTAAAGTAGTCAATGGATTTGGAGTGTGACGCCTGTCACCATAAAGGATCGTTGCATGTACACGCATGGAAGACATGTTTTGTGTTTCTGTGAAAATAAAGAGCTGTGTCTTTTTCCCAGGTGTGTGAAGCAAGCGGAAAAAAAAAAAAAAGCGCTGGGTTCAGAGCGTCAGGTATTGTGTCATTTAGAACTAGTTTCTTCATGGTGAGGGTGGTGTGTCCACATCAACAAAGACACCTGCTGCAAGAAGAGTTTATTAGTGGTGATCCTGTTTGTCTTTTTGGCTCAGACCATTTATTAGTTTTATAAACACCATGATGTTGGAGCCGGACAGTCAGCAGTGATTGATTCAAGTTGATCTGAGTTAACGTTTCTTTGGGAACTACTCTGGCCAGTCAGCCGTAAGCTTGTTTAAAAGCCACAATCTTATCACGTAAAAGCAGGCTACACAAAAACTGTCAATCAACAGTTTTAAGAGTTGGATGTGGGGGTCAGCAAGCAGCGCCTACTTGGATTGAGGCATCTGATTGGTCAATGTCTAACTCGAATAACTTAAACAACAAAAACATATGAAAAAAAAAATATTAAGAACATGACAGAAAAATGATGTCAGAGCAAATTTACAACAAACTGTCTACTGATCCTTACAAAAGCAAAAGTATAATCTGGGAAAATAAAAAACAAAAAAACGTGGTCATTCTAGTCGTCGCTTGATTTCCATTTATCTCCCCAATTTTTGTTCTCATTTAATCTTAAAAGAACGCTAAAAGAAATGCTGACCATTTCGAAGGCAGCATTTGGTCTGTCCAAGTCTCTAGACTAGAGGCCATGTTAATAATAATAATTATAATAATCAAAAATTCACCTGTCCCAGTACCGCCCATGTTAAATGGTGAATGGTTTTCATTTTTAAAAGAATATTGACCTAAGCACAGGAACAACAGCAGTTGTCTTCAAGTGGTGCTGTTTCTGAAATCCAAGTGGAGAGATATGATTTTGAAAACATCCGAAAACACAGAGGTCAATATAAATATAATGGTTTCAAAAAAAGAAAGACAGATCTTTGAAATGTAGGATTAAAGTTAAATTTTGAAAACACATCTACAGGCCTCCTGCCAAATGTGGGTAAAACTTCTATTTGGTGGGTAGAGAAACTATTTCACCAGTCACTTTGGCAGGTGAGACATGGTTCATCATTTCTGACATGGGGCTCAAAGTCACAACCATGACTTTTAGATGTCTGCTTTCCCTCTCCACTTGGTTACCACAAACATCCATCACAGAATTTGTTCAAACATTTAATTATGACTTCATTGAGCAGATCTGATCCTCACATTCACCGTAGCAGGAGGTGCATTCAGGGGCTGCATGGAATTTCCGCACTTATACGCTTTCATTAAGAGCTTTCTATTTCTGCATTCAGGTTCGCTAAATAAACAGAATAACTGTTCTACTTTGAAATACACAAATTATTCTTTCTGAGAAATGCTTGGCTAGTAGAGTCCAGATTTGGCTGGTAGACTTTGGATATTACCGGCCACACCATCTAGTAACCCAAAAAGGTAATTTAGAGCCCTGCATTTACACTATTTACACTTCTAAAAATAATTTAAAAAAAAGAACACTTATGAAAATTCCACTTTTATAGCAGACGTTCTATTAATCCAATTATAAAAAGAGCGTGTCATGTGAAAACTGTTTATATTATGCTCCAACGGAAAGTTAAGCAAGTGAACGTGCAACAAATCGGATGCACTTCTTAATATATGATCCTCAAATGAGACAAAAGGTTTTCATAGCATGCTGATCTGGAAAATGTGGGTTTCTGTTCACAAAATGTCAAAAAGGAAACGCATCAATGACATTCCTACTGAACAGTAACAGTCTGGGAAAATGTAATAAAAAAATCTAAAGAGACAATGACAAAAATCTCTCAGGAGATGCTAAGAGACAAATTATTCACAAGTTCATTATTCACAACTTTTTAGCATTCCTGCAGCAAATCTTTATAATCATTTAATAATATAATAATTTTAGAAGAAACTATTCAAGAAAATAAAATCAAAAGGAAACTGACAGACTTCGATTCTAGCAATAAATGATTAAATTAACAAATGTGTGTGGTAGTGTGGCCTTGCACTGGCATTCTGGCCAGGGTGTAACCTGCTCTGACAGGATTGACTCCAGCAACCCACTAAAGAGATTAAGCAGGTTTGGAAAATGGTTTAATGGAAGACACATGTAGTGTTTTCTGAGTTGTACGCAATAAAAAATGTAAACGTATTTATTTGTGTGTGTGTGCAGTTCCGCTTTGAGGTAATATCTCCATCCTAACATCTACGGATTGAGTAATAGTTCACTGTTTCTAATTTCAATTGCAGAACCAAAAGAAAACGCATTTCAAACACAGACTAAACAAACTGTTAAAGGAGTGAAACAATCAAAGACTTGAAATTATGACAAATTTGTTCTCCTACGTCAAACTTATTAAATACCCTGGATTTCCTGTTTTTCTTTTCTATTGCATGAAAACCCTTTTTTTCACAAAGTTGTCTAACTAACTTCTAAAAATGGCCACTTACATTTCCTTGATGAAGTAAATCCACAAGTCAGTATGAAAAAGAATGGAGAACAAATCAAGAAAGAATCCTACAAATCCAATACTGGTTCAACAAGGGTTTTTTTTTTTTTTTTTTTTTTTGTAGAAGCAGCAACTGGTCCTTGTTCTCGTTTCTGTGGTATTCTGTTGTTTCAGCATTCCACTTGTCAAAAGTTCACAGGAAATGGAACCCCATTTTCCTGCACTGAAATCAGTTTTAACCCCAAAACTATCCAGCAACCATTTCCAATAGCCTGAGGCTGTACACTAAGTGAAATAAAGCTGACCGAGGACTAATAAGGGTCAGAGTCACCATTAAGGATGGAACAACAGACACATCAGTAGGTCAGGACAATAGCTCAATGGGATGGAGTGATGTGTAAGGACCTTTGACAGCATAATCCAGAGGAGAGACAGTAGAAAGAAAAAGAATTGTCCAGTGAAAACAAACTCCTCTATGGTTTGTATCACTGGCAATTACAAGGAGGAGCTGATATCAAAAAATCCCACCGGAGGCTGGGGTGAAAGATAGCGCCGAGGCATTGACGGTGGCTCCACAGGAAACGGACCATGAAAATAAATTCTTCCACACCTGGAAGTGTCCTGGGTGCAGGTTGAGTATGGACTCCTACTAGACAATCCTGTACTTGGAAGCATGGGGTAAGTGAAGGTCACATGCATTCTTGGTTGTATCTGAAAACTGGACCCGGTGAGTGTGACATCATCCATACAAAATGGTTTTTGCTTCTGTCATGAACACAACTGCCACCGGGCGATGGAGAGGCGTTGGCAAAATCTTCAATATTTTTTGCCACCACCTGATCTTTATTTCTTTTTTCAAATTGTTGGCATGGTCATGAATGCAGATGGCGGCATTATGGAATTTGGAGACATCTGAGCAGCCGTACGGTGGTTGTAGCCGGATCCCTGGCCGGTAGCAGCTCTGATTGGACCCAAAATGCAAGAGACTGGGTTTGATGACAGAAACTAAAGCATTTAATAAATAAGCGGAAACATGACAAAACCCTAGCAGCAACAAAAGAGTGTCAGAACAGAGCGGGGCAGATGACCTGAAACCAGACACTTGAATAGGCTGAGGGCAATTAACTGAAATGAAGACAACTGGTGTGACTGAAGGGCAACTCAGAACATGACCAAAAACAACATTAACCAAACAAAACCACAGAACACATCAGAATCTTGATAATTTATAAATCTTTGGACAACATGCCTCCCAAGAAAGAACAACGTCCTGTCTTCTTTGTATTCTCAGGATCTACCGCAATCCGTCAACACACAGACCTGTGTGATCGCTATGGTTGCTCACGGTGGCCGGCATTACCAGACATCGCTGGCCCCCCGACCAACAGCTCTGTGCTGATTAATTGTTAGAAGTGCTGAAATGTGCTGAAAAACTTGCATTTACGTCGCAGTGCCTTAGTGTTTAGGGTTATGTGAACGTAGTCTAACTTCCAGCTCCAGTAAAACATAGTCAATGTACTTAACTTTTTGTTTTTTTTGCAATATGAATGCTGCTACGTTTCTTTTAGGTGTTTTTCTTTAGAAATAGTCATTGTGTGAGTGGACATGGGGAGTATGCACTACCAGAGGGGAGGAAAAAGGGCGGGTTGGGTTTTCATTTGAATTCCGGCGCTTCAGTTTTCTTTTTAATTGTAAAGCACTTTGAGTTGCACAAAGCACGGAAAGCACTTTCTACACAATACAGTTTGATTTGATTTTATGTTGGAGTCAGTTTGCAGTGATTGGTCTGAGTTGGTCAATGTTTTTCGCCTATCAGGAGTGAGCTTGTTGTAAGTCCATACCTCTTCCACTACATTGCATCTGTCAACCAAATGTTTTGAATGTTCAATGCAAGACCATATACTTGTATTGAGCCACCTGATTAACCAGGGTTATCAATAACATGGAAAAAAAAACAGAACAAGAATGGTTAATCAGACAAACAGAATGACTGAGTAAAAGCTGTTTATTTCTCTATAGAAGTCTATCGGCTTTAGCTTCTTGGAACCAGCGGCTACTTACTGTTTGGATCACGAGGGGAGAGGGGTTATTCAGTCCAGTTCTCATACACTGTCAATGAGAAGGACAAGTGACTAGCAAAAATGTACCAGAGCATCTGTTCTGGGTATGGGCTGTGGGTACCAAGGTTGGATGATGAAAAAAGATAGTGTCGAGTTCTAAATCAGACTAAGCAGAGAGTAGAGAAAAAGAGAACTGTCGTGTGTATGGAATGATGATAACAATAAACAAACAAAAAATGTGAACAAATTATGAAGGTTAAAACAAAAGGTGAACAAATCTGAAGGATGAAGTCCATCTGTGCCAAACCCACAAGATTCCACACCGAAGGCAAGACCGAGCTGGGTGGGGGTGGGATGGGAAGACAGCTGAAAAATATTCTGTTGCGTAGCAATCTGTAGTTTAATGATGACATCCATTTCCTCTATTGTCCTTTGGTGTGTGGATTATAAAACCATGAAAAATGTCTACACTTTTTGATTTATGAGCCTTTTGTTGGAAAGCTGGAAATTAACACATTTGCAAGTTTGACTGAAGCTGTTAAAATGACTCATCACTCAAATTCAAAGAAACAAATACAAACCATCGCTGAGACAGAAACAACCAAAACACTTCATTATAAAGACACTAAGAATTACAGTGAAAACCAAGAAGTAATGGAATTAACCATCAGCTGCGGCTCTAATAAATAGTTTCCAAGCTGTTGCCCCCCACTCCCTCTCCCCCTATGCCTTAAAGATGATACGTGTCAACACTGTAGTCATATCAGACTGTTTTATCACTGACTAAATATGCACTGAGCTGTGTTTTTCAAAATACGTGTCATTATACGTCTCACAGGTTTGTACTCTGAACTTAATATGTGCATGAAAAGTATCCCAAAAACTGTCACCTTCACAAAAACGCAACATAATTAGGGTGATGCTTTGGTTTAAAATCCACATTTCCAAACATTTGCATCTACAAACAAGATGATCAGTAAACAAGCTGAAAAAAGAAAAGACATGACTGCTGCATCAGACAGATGTGTATTAAAGACAAACTTCAATGGAAATTGTGTTTTTGGCATTTTTAACATCTTCTTGCAGCATTTTTCCATTCTGATGCATCCACTTAAAAAAACAGATCCATGTATGTTTTTGTTTTCCTCGTCTGAGCTGGAATCTGGATCAAAACAGTACGGCTGGAAAGCTAGCTCCTTGCTAGTTTTCTTGCACTGCTAATTTTAGGTTGGGGTTGTGAAGGATGAACAGATGGATGATGGGAAGTAGGGTTAAGCTTACTCTTCACCAACAGTCCCACCCAGGACTGGCACAGGTTTGGGGTTTTGGCTAAAAACTGTAGAATTTTAATTCAAAAAGCACTGGGTACACTTTCAAAATAGATTAAAAGATGATCAGAGTGGGTCTTTTAAAAAGTTTAAATTCAACATTTTTTTCACCTTTTCACTGACTATGCATACCAGCAGCCAATACATTTAGAAAAAAAAAAAAAAAAAAAAAACTACTTCATGAACTCAAATGATTTTAAGTGGTTCACAAGTTCTCAATCTCTTTCCTCGTCCATCATTCAGGTTCCAGCTAATGACTTCACTCACTAAATCAAGACAAAAGATACTTAAGTCTTAAAAGGACACTTCTATTAATTACCTCCAGAAAATCCCTTGTAATTCTACAGTAGACGCTCTGTGAATAAAACTGAAAACCTATTAGTGGGCATTCATGTGAGCTCACCAAGGGAAGGGAAGGCAATCAGTGTGGATCAGCTAGTACTGTACAGGAGACGAGAGGAACGAGAATGAGGGGGGGGTAGGCTTCAAATTAACGCAAACCAGAACTGCAGATACATTTTTTTAAATTCTTTTTTTTATTTTGGTTTGTTTCACCTCAAATTAATTTGTTGGATGTAATTTAGTTAGCATGGACACGCCAAGAAAAACAGCTCAGTTTACTGAATTAAACCAAACAATCTAAAAAAATATTCTATTTATTGTGTCATTAGATGGATATTCTGTTTTTGTGGTTAATTTAATTCATTTTTTATGACTGAGATCAGGAACATCACAAATCAAAAAGGGTTTTGATGTTCCTGATTTCTTGCTCTTTAAAGAGTAAACAAAGGAAGAAACACAAATATAGATAGTTGATGAAAAGAACCCAATAATTGTACGAGATGCATGGCGAAGTCTGATCCTGAAAGATCAGAGAATTTTTCTAATTATGTGGATTCTTTATGACAGAAAGAGAATCCTATTGAAGATCATTAATGAGGTTTTAAAAATGGTTTTATTCTTCCTTATTACTTTGCAGTGGTAAACACTCTAAAAATATAAACATTGATGATGCTCTTTATGAGAACCATATTCCCCAACTCACAATTTTTTCATAGTTACGAGAAACCCATGCGACATAAAATTTTACTGGCCTACTTAGAAAAATGATGTCGAGATAAAAGTTGGAGTGCTTCTGCTCCACAACTATTGCATGTGATTGACTTCGAGGATAATGACAAATTTCAATCGAAAATGAAGGTCTGCTATAACATTTACAGAAACATTTTGCGTGCTGGTTCAACCTTTAGAGATAAAAAATTAAAGCATAGATACTTTGCTATTTTTTTCTTCACACGTCAAATATTGTCGTGTGAAATACAATGTTCTTAATAAATCTATCTGACACCACTTCACTTCTGTCAAGATCTAGCAGCCTAAAGTTGTTTTTTCTTTGTCCTTTATTGACTCACTGTTTACATACATGAGCTAAGAGAGGAACGATTACTTTTCTGTTGAACCCAATGACCTTATAGCTGGCTCAGGAAAGAAACTTGTTTTGTCAAAGACAAAAAAAAGACAAACAAGAAATACATGGTGAATACGGTCCAATAACTATGAAAAACTATAATAAATTCTAACAATGTCCTCAAACTGAATACGAACTTTCAAATGTCATAATGAAACATGTTACTCCAGACCAGGAGTTCCCACACTTTTTCAGCATGCGAGCTACTTCTGAAATGACCAGCTCCCAAAAATCTACCTCAACTTTGCCTATCAGGTTGTATTTTTAAAAACATACATTTAAGCATTTCAAACTGGGATTCTATCATTTGTGATTACACACATAAAAATGTGGTATTCAATTTGGACCTGTTATGAATTATGAATTATGTTAGAAGATTTTAAAGTTACAGAGACAAATACTTTGAATTTCATTGATAAATTTAGATGAATATGTGAGATATTATTTTGTCGTTTTTTGTTAACAGCTTGTTAAATTGGACCCGTGTATTCGAATGTTAATGATAGCGCACAGTGTGCCAAAAATAGTAACGATCCGTGTGCGTTCTGTTTGAGGTTCTTTTGGAGTGACTGACGCCTGGTAACTGGAGAAAAAATAAGGCGCATGTGCAGCTACATCCACTGTTAGGAGTCTGACACTGAACACTCCCAACTTTCTGAAGAGGAGGAGTGTGGCGCTCAGTGTTGTTGAACATGCATGTGCACTGACACATGTATCACTTTGTTTATTTTAATATTTATATTTTGATGACCTGCGATCTACTCACACGCGATCACGGATTGGGCAGCCCTGGTGAGTTTTTACTACTTTTTAAAAAGTTATAAAAGCAAAGGAGAAAAAATCTTTAGCTCCTTATGAACATGTTTATGTCACAAAAGGCAAAAAGTCTCCAATTTCTAAACTCATGATTAAGTTCACACTCCAGGGTAATACAACAATAGTGTCTCTTTTATATACAGTCCATCTAATATACATTGAAGATTTTACCAACTGTGGGTAAGATAAGGAAGGCATAGGCTTAATAACCTGAAGGGCAATAATGAAAGAAATATGAAAGGAAACGGGCACATACAACTACCAGCCATATCACCAGCCAAAATCTACTCATCCTTCAGAAACAGGGTGTCATTTCAACTCCAGAGTCTTTTCTTTATGTGGGTTTGTGAATTCCTCATAATGACCACTGACAGATGTTCAAAATATACAGTGTTGGGATGTGAAAAGCGTCTGAGAGCTTCAAATGTGCCCTTTAGCCTGACAGATTAAAACTACATTGCTTTGAAATGTTTCTTAGAAAATATATTCTGAATGTAACGTGCAACAGCATGTCTCTAGAACGTGCAGGACATGGCCTAATCATAATCAACAGAATGCCATTTTCTACAAGTGTGTAAGAATACATTTTGCTAATTTGGAGAATTAATTTACCTCAAAAAGGAGCTCATGTGTAATAAGGGGTAGGAAATGAGCATTATAATAACACATTTAACTGTTAAATCCTAATTACTTTATATCAAACAGATCCTATAGTTGATACCTACGCTGAAACTCAATGGGCCAGTTAATGCACGGATGTCGTGGCCGTTCATAAGTTTAACAAGCTGACTTTAAAATATTGGAAAGCAAGAGATTCATTTTGGAATTATGAACAAAATAATTTCAGTTTTATTTGCAATTAATGTCTTTTGGCAGTTTATTTGCAAACATTTGTAAAATAGGATAAAAGTTGCACAGAGGATTCAGACCTTTTTACATCAACTTATTGCAACTACAGATTCCTTTTAAGTCAGAACTAAGTCAAAATAACAATAACATAAATAACAATACAAAACTATAGTGGAGAGTTTTGCAGAGCAAACTGATGCCAGTTACAGAACTTTCTGTGGAGGCTGAGGATTTTTCCCCTCCACCTTCTCCTGAGACAGGCGCTCACAGTCTAGAACCTTATTGTTTCGAGTTGCTGGCTCAAGACACTGCTTCAGCAATGCCCGACGGCGGGGCTGTAATACAAGTGTCAAAAAACAAGTCAACGATACCAGCAGGACAAATGCTGGCAGGGGATACTTATCTTGGCACAGCTGAGGGTTTGCAGGACCAAAGCAAAGAACCCAGAATGAAAGGTTCAGTACAACTCCCATCACCAGGGCAGAGTTCACTGGATTAAAAGGCAAATGCACTCAACCACTGTTGCGCAACTTCTAACTCCACTGGAAAGTTGTGCAGGCCGGTAGATTTTTGACAACCAAAGGCAATAAACGTACGAACTATGCTAAAGCTAACACAATAACGACCAACTGTTACACATTCAAAAGATGGGCGGAGCTTTTATACTGGAGCTGCAGAGACTCATAGGTGAAACTTCTGAAAATTACACCAGTTGACAAATCACAAAATGTTACTGTGCTACCTTGTCTCGGCCTCTGGGGGACAGCACACTGATGGTTTTAAACAGCAATTTTAAGAATTAAACAAGTGTATTTTAAATTGCCAAATATTTGGCAAGGACCAACAGTTAGCACTTTTAAAGCCCCATTTATATGGGTAAACATAAAAAAAAAAGTTGATTTACTGTTTAGTTACCCTTTAAAGTGAACCAGGGTTCATTTCCCCCAAAACTTTTAGGGAAAACTTCAATCCCCCGGAACAAAGATTCTGGGGGAGCCAGACTTTTATAAAGAAACAGTTATTACTCAGTCTACTGGTCAGAATTACCATTCTTGGTCTAATACATTTTTCTTAACATGACAAGACAAAAAATTTTGGCTCTCATATCTTTTTCTATATATATCAGTAGTTGATGACAAGACTGAGACCAACTCAAATTGAGCTGGGTGTAGGTTTGACCTTTTGTCTTGAGGTGAGAACTGGTCCTCTTTGGGACACATTGCACAACGATAAATTAACTGTCACTTTTTTGATATGCTTATATTTAAATAACTCTTTAATGTTTTAAGCATTTTCAATTAAGTAAAGACGCATTTTTTTGTTTGTTTATCTACTGACTTGGGAGTTGCCTAAGGGGTAACACTGGTCGGCTAGACCACTTTTGCATGAACATGTCCAGGGATGCCTGGTTATCAACATAATCCATTTTTTGCTGTACTACCTAGTATTACTCACAGGAGATGGGTGCACACACATGTTACGGGTGTTTGGAACGTGACCAAGCTGTTGGGCTCAATCCTTCTGATGGTGAGCTTGAGGAGAGTGACACTGAGGAAGAGTGGACTCCAGAATCAGCTTTGTGGGAGAGTTAGCAGATCAGGGTTCAGTTATGAGGGTTGCATACTCTGTGGAATCAGCATGTTTGTTTTTGTGGATCTGTATTCACAGTTTATGCTTATTGGTTTATTTTGAAAAAAATGGCAACTTGAATACGCTGAGACTATGGTTACATATCCGAAAATGCCACTGCATTCTAAATGCAAGTGTTTCAGCTAATTTGGTAAATAGCGGCATTTGTAATTAGGAGGCAGCGGTCACATTTGTACACGCCGCATGGCTGCAGAGGTTTTAAGAAAAAGTTCAAATTCTATAGCGACTGGATGATTTTTATCTAAAAGTTGACATCGGTCAGTGGCCACCCAGGCACATTTAGAGATGGCGCAGTAGCAGTCCAGTGACAGATGGAGGTGACACCATTACAAACTTAGGCGACAGCTGGGTGGCCGAAGGTTGGTGGCAGCCGAATCGATGGATTGGACAATGTGTAACTGTCTGCGGACGGTGGCTGTTGATATTAAGTGCCACTGGGCAACAGCCCCCCCGGGGGTATATAGAAATGTCCTTCGGCCACCTTACTACCGCTTTCTACATTCATGACCACGCCAACGATTAAAAAAAAATAATTAGGGAGCAGCATGAAATCCTGAAGATTCTGTCAATTCTACCGCATGAAGGAAACATTTACACTGTGGGATTGGAAGTCAAACTTTAAAGGGAAGAACCCTTTAAAAATGTAAATCCTTTTTAAAAGATGGAACTCAGAACACACTGGTATTTTTAATAAGTGGCAGTACTGACCCAACAGCAGTGTGGGTCACTGGAGACTTGACTGTCTTTTGTCCTCTCCAAAGATATCAATATCAGAAAAAGTTCTAGAGCAAGATAGCTGCTGGTAGTGTAATTAACATGACAACACTTTTAGCATCTACGCTTGAGCCATCCCAACATACCGCTGAAGAGCTTCAGCTGAGAGGAGCGTATAGGAGTGCTGTCTGGAGTTAAAAAGCAGAGTGTGGATGAGCCGCAGAGCTGCGGAGATGGGCTGGGGGAGATTTGGGCCGACAGTGACAGATGATGGATTTCTCACAGGCAGGGATCCCACTGAGATTGGAGGTATTTGTTGCAATAAATAGGATTGCACACATTTTCTATTGTAATCCCGGAGAGAAATGGAGACAAAGGAGTCGTTGGGTGCTGCAGAACTTCAAAGTTTTTCTGATGGTGTGCCCTTGGATAATATTGCATCAAAAGAAGAATAATAAAGAAAAAAAAACAGTCAAGCAATAAACATAGGATTTGGTGTACATCAAAATCCATGCTGTGAAAATTGAAAAGCTTTCTGTTAGTCATGACAGAGATTTTAAAATATAGTATAATAAGTATGTATGTGTATATATAAATAAAAGTATTCTGTTCAGTTTGAGGCACACAGAAAGAAGGGGCTGTTTTGGTTTAAAAGATTTGAAAGAAAATCTGAGAGCAACTGCTTGGTAAAAGCAGATGTTATATCAAAGCCAACCAGCTAAAACTACAGAAAGGTAAAGACACAGGAAGTCCATTTTCCAGTCTTTGCTTTACCTCTGATGCAACTTGATGCAACCAAAGTGCAGCCTTAATGCAGTGGTCGGCACAGCCATTTGTCTCAAAAGCTGCTTGGATAAAGATGAAGATTAATGCATGGCTCTGTGAGGGAGTTCGTTATGCAAAGCTTTAGGGGTCAAAGCCAGATTGCATTAAACTTGAACAGCAAAAAAAAAAAAAAATCTACTTGCAAAAAGAAGAGCTATTTTTCAGAAGTATAAATACATTTATGTATCAAGAGTTTCAGCAGTGCAAATTATTGGGAAAAAAAACATCGGACAAGTCTGTAACTTTGTGTGACGTCAACTACTTTTTCATATTAGCTGTGACAAATATGTCTCTGATTAAGATAAACTTGTACGAATATGAGAATTTGAGCGTAATAGTTATGACAAGTTTCGACTGCAGACTGATTTTAATGACCTTCAACTTTTTATACGACAAAGTAACACTTTTAATGTCAACTTTTTATCCTTTCCTGAACATTAGAAGGGTACAGTACCATCACATACCAGGAAGAGTTGAAGTAAAATGGAACATGTCATGCTTTAAAAAAGGATTTATGGGTAATTGCAAACATTATATAAAAAACACCTCCCTCTCACCCTCTGGGCGTGGTACCTCACCCCAAGCTCTGATCCTCTACCAGAGTCCTGGGAGCTTGAGGGTCCTGCAGTATCTTAGCTGTTCCTACCACTGCACCTTTATGGACTGAGATGTCTGAGGTCTTTCCAGGGATCTGCTGTAACCACTCCTCTAGTTTGGGGGTTACAGACCCAAGAGCTCCAATTACCACAGGAACCACTGTCACCTTCACCTTCCAAGCTTTCTCCAGTTCTTCTCTGAGTCACTAGTTTTTTTCCAGTTTCTTATGTTCCTTCTTCTTGATGTTAGTATCTCTTGGTGCTGCTACATCCACCACAACAGCTTTCCTCTGTTCTTTATTCACCACTACAATGTCTGGTTGGTTCCATTACCATCCTGTCCGCCTGGATCTGGAAGTCCCACAGGATCTTTGCTCTCTCATTCTCTACCACTTTCTGAGGTGTTTCCCATTTTGACTTTGGGGTTTTTAGTCCATCTTCTGCACACATGTTCCTGTATGCTATCCCAACCACTCTGTTGTGGCGCTCCATGTATGCTTTCTTGGTCATCATCTTACACCCTGCAGTTATGTGCTGGATTATGGCGCCTCTTTCCACAGCCCACACCTTGGGTCTTGTCTGGTGCGGTGGATCTGAGCCTTTATCGCTCTGGTGTTCAGGGTTTGTTCCTGAGCTGCCAGGATCTGTGCTGTCCTGTAGACCAGCCCTTTCTAGCCATCGGTAGGACTTCTTGATATCAACCACTTCAGTTATGCTTCAGTGGTACATTCATGCAGGGGCTTGTTCTCCCATGAGGATCTGTCCTCCAGCACCGCATCCTCTGCTGTCCATTGCCTGAGACATTCACTCAGCACACTGTCAGTTTTCAAGTATTTTCATGTATTCATTCTGTCATAATTAACCTCAACAGTGGAGCTGTCACCAACAACAGCAAAATAACATACCCTCTTTGAAATACATTAAGTCTTCAACCGTTTGCGTAACTAACTGAACTCCAATTGATTCTGCAACTGTGTGCAGATACATAACACTTTACAACCACTTGATCATAGAGGCCCAAGATCACGTGATCACTTAAGAAGTTGGCACAGGATCATGTGGTCACATAGTGAGAGGATCAAAAGGTCACTGAATCATGCAGATTCAGGACAAAGTGATCACAGGATTGTGTGGTTACCATTGGATGTTCATTAGAACTGGACACATCATCTCCTCCCCCTTGAAGTTTCAATCAGGAAGCACCCGCTAGTTCCTGAAAGCCAAAGTTTCATTGACTTCTATAGAGAAATAAACAGTTATTACTCATTCATTCTACTAGTCAGAATAATTATTCTTGGTCTGATACATTTTTCTTAACATCATCTTGCTAATCCTATTTTTTTCACTTTATTTTTCATTTACCTTAGGCTACTCAAGTTATAAACTGACCAATCAGATGCCTCTGTAAAAGCATGCGCAGCTTGCTGGCTCCCACCTTGACCGTTTGACAGATTTTCCTGAGCCTGCTTTCAGTGGAATTGGTGTGGACTTGACTCATGATTGACGACAGAAGTTGCCATAGAAACGTTGACTCAAATCAACTTAGACCAATCACTGGTTTAACAATCGGTCTCCCAGAATTCTGCAACTACTAGAATTACCAAAGCAGTCATTTTGAATGCTCAGACATTATTTGTATATAATTAGGATTGTATTGAAAAGATCTAAGAGTATTTGGAAGAATAGGTAAAAACACAACATAACACTAAATTAAAAACTATGATTGAGTTTTTTTTTTTTTTTTGAATTACAAATTCAGGGCTTTCTACATTGTAAACTACAAATATAGAGTAGAGCAGTATAAGCAGTCAAAATGATGGCCACAAGAGTTCCAGTGTTAAACATCGTGACGTCCGTATTGTGGAAAAATGGTGAATGAATTGGATGAAATTACCCAGAGCCCGAAGTAAGGCATTTACTATGGGTGACGTCACACTTGCTTGGTCCAGTTCTCTTTATACAGTCAATGACAGGACCACATATTCACATGATCACAGAATCCCATAGTCACTTGATTGAAGTGTTAGGAGGTCAGATTTAGAATTCAATAAAGTTTCGCACAATAAAAACAACTGACGTGGAATTTCAGCACGATGTGTCCCAGGAGACAGAAAATAAAAAAAAAACAGGTTAAAAGCAATCTGGGATTTTTCATCTCGTGTTTTCTGGTGTTCAGCAATGTGCGCATAAAACGTTACCCCATTTCTAGATCATGTCTCATGGGAAATACTGATTGTAATGTTGAATAAGCTCCTTTGACCACTTAAAGCAGAATAAACTAAACCTACGGTTTCAAAATGTTAAAGCTAATTTCAAACAATAATCAACCTTTTGTTTTTTTGTTTGTTTTTTTTTGTCAGCGTGTTTGACAAATGGACAGCAAAGCTGACTTAACTTCAGAAACTACATGGAGACAGACTGTTTTCTCATTCAGGTGGGTCATCTGATGATGTATCAGAACAACAGTACAAAAGAACATTATTGTGAGCAAGAATTGCTAAAAACAATGTCATGTTTTAGCAAAATCTGCGTCAAGGCGACTGCTCTCTGGATTTGCTGTTTCAGACAAAGTGCAGCCTAAATATTCACCTGATCTTGGTTAATAGCTGGCATAGATTGCCCACCGCGTTTAAGCCATCTTTGCTCCCACATGAGTTTGGACTAGAATTTTCCTTGTGATTTAAACCCCAAATGTTGAGCAAGTCTCTGAGGAGCAGGTTGGCACTTCATCTTGGTCAGAGCAGATTCAGTTCAATGCCGATGTCCAGCTGAGAAGGTAAAGTGTCGCTGCAAGACAGTTGAAAAAGATCTTGTTTTATTCTGGGCTTGTATAAGCTGTGCTCCAATCCTAACATATACCCTGCTAATACTGCCACAAATCCCCAGCTGTGACTCAGAAGTAAAAAGGTTTTTTTTTCTATCATCATGAAATGCCACATTTCAGCCCTCCCTGAGATTTCAGCCTTGTTTCCCCACTGGGGAAATAAGCTCAAAGTTGGTGCACTTATATCTGATACCACAACCAGACGGGTTTTCTGTATTTGTGATGAAGTAGCTTTTCTGTGTCTCAGTGAATGAAGCACAATGTATTGATCCTCTGGCGGTGTGGTCACTTTTGGATTTCCTGAATGAGCTTTGGGATCTAACTAATCTAGTCTCCACAGAGTATATTAAAGAGCCAACACGTTTTAAAACAAAACGAGTTAAATTAGGATAATCAGTTCAATGTAAAATGGAAGTTGTTGGCAATGTCATTCAGGGCTCTGAAATCTAACGAAAGAATACATACATATTTAACCACATGTAATTGTACCAAACAAATGTCCATAATCTTCAGTCTCATTAAACACCTGTGACACATTGGCATGAAATGTGAGACACTGATAAAAAATTCTGTTCAAAAGTTGCTTTTTATGTTGTTTAATCTTTACATGTATTGACAGGGAAAAAAAACCCCAGGTCTGAATTTAAAGCCCTTAAGATGTATGGGGGAAACTGTTGCACAGCGCCCTTCTGCCACACTTGGGACCAGGGGCAACCATTATACATTTTAGTGGATTCAGTTACATTTTCATCCATATCAAGACACACGTGGTATATTTTGGATTCATTTCAGTAATATTGATTTTTGTATTTGCATTAAGACACATTTATTAGAGCAAATGGACAAACTTCAGGCCTGTATTACAGCAAACAGATTTTTCAATATTCCCACTTTCCTCCCCTTCGAGCATGCTGTGTCCACTCCTCTAGATGCACATTTTCTAAAGCAAATATTTGAAGTAAATATTTTACATCAATATAATTCATTTCCTTGGAAGTTTGTAGCCAAATTATCCCCTGAAAAACATTTTCTAGTGACGTCAAACAATCATAAACAAAAACGCTAAACAGATCTCTTATGTAAATGAAACACTGAGCCCCAAGAGATTATCTCAAAGATTAGTAAATTAGAGATTAGATTAGAGATTTCTTTCAATTATTTTTAAAAATGCCATCTCATCTACAAACCGATTTGTATAGTGGTTGTGACTGATTACTGTTCAATCTTCCATTAATGTTTATGATCATTACTAATTAAGGGGATAGAAGTGATGTACAGAGATTATTAATTCAATTGACAAATGATGAACAAAATAGTTCCTTTTTTTTCAGGCCCTACTGTAGTCATCCATCAACTTTTAAGTGCTCACGCATCTTCTAACCAGTTTTGGCAGAAGCCTCTGACTATTATTTGCCATGAGGCTTTCAGAGCAGAAAAGCTTTTAGAAATGAGTCATGCCTCCAGAAACTATCAATGTTTTCTCAAGAAAAACAGGAAAAGCGGGTCAAAGAGTTGCTAAACTGTCCTTTCTTTGTATGTATCATCATTACAAGTACACAATTGTATGATTACACCTATTATTACCTCTTTTTTAATATAACACGGAAGCATGTGGGGTGACACCAAACCTTTAATCCCAGCAGGTGGCTGACAGGAAAGCATCAACAGTTTTACAAATCTATTTTCTGAGTTTATACTAGAAGGAAAGAGATCCAAGAAGACTCACTCAGAACTCATGGCTGTCAATCTGCTTAGATTTCTTTTGAACATCACATTACAATTTTTTAGGGCAGTGCAAGCTGTGCCAGGCAGATAAGTAAAGTGACTAATAACTCACTTTAAAATTAACCATGAGTAGATAACTAGATAATCAGGCATTAAAGTAGAGTAATGCAGGAGGAAGATACAACAAATCCTAACAAGAGCTGTCGGCTACAGATAACAGTCCAGATACGTCACTTAAAAGTATTTACTGCTGCCACTCAATAAAAAAAGAGGTTCTCCTTCTAGCAGCAGGGTCTCTTAGACTTCATCTTTCATTAGAGCAGCTTCTCTTGAAGAGTGCTAATGAGATTATATGAGCTTCAATTTGATCTCAACTACATATTCCAAACAATAGCAGTGATTGTGCTGGTCTGAAGAGGAGAAAACTTTATGAACGGATCAGTTTGACAGTTTAACCACTGATAAGTTCACCAAAAACTTTCTGGAGTATAGTGCTATGTAAAAATAGCCCTAATATAAATCTTGCAATCAGTTTTATTATGTAAACATACAGGAAGTCGAAAAAAAGTTTCTATTAGTAATGAAAGTTTGATGTCTTTGGCTAAAAAGTTCACTGTGACTGACTTACAATCAGAGTGTAGGACGCTGTACGACGTCATTACCCATACATCATATTTACAACTTAATCTTTGAAATCCAATCACACACAGCAATGGTCCATTCCACGTTCCTGACATCCCTTAAGGTGGTCGTACGAGCCTCAAGGAAATTGCAAGGAGCACCTGCGCTCCCTTTAAGTTGCAGCCACTCTTCTCTATGACCCTCCACAGACACAGACAACCCAAAAGTCAACAGCACCTGTCTGAGTGCATGTGGCCAAGGCATAGAGAAAGTTTGGTGACTTTTCAAAAACTAACTTCTAAGGAAATGTGCAAGATGGCAAAATCTAGGGCAAGAACTTATCCTGAATTTAAAGCTGTTTTTTGTTGTTGTTACTCTTATTTGTTGTTTATTTTTGCAGCTGTGCTCCCATTCTTTCAGCAAATTACTTAAATCAGATGTCCAGAAACCAGAATGTACCAACTTATCTTGTGTCCCCAGATTCAGCCAATAACTATAATGAAACTCTTCAGTTGTTTTTCTGTAAATCCCAGAACTTAAGAAAATGTGACACAAACTTTGGATGCTTTGATGACACCTACATTTCCTGGTGTTCAAATCTCAGTACTGACAGTCATTCTTTCCTTGAGTAAGACACTTAAACCTGAAATTTGCTTCAACAGTAAGTCATTTAGGATAAAAGCATCTGCTAAGTAAGAAAATGTAAATGTGAAAGCATTGCAGAAAAGACATTCTAAATCCCCAGGGATACACAACTCAGAAAGCATCCATTTTTGTCAAGCGCTATATGTTTTATATTTGTTTTTAAACCATTTTTCAAACTGTCAGAGAAAATAGCAATAAATGACAGGAGAAAAAGAACATACCTGCCATTTTTCGTGGCGTACTCATTTCAAACTTTGTATAAACACAGATATTCTCTTTTGGCAGGTATAGTTACTGATTTGTGAGCTTCTATCCATCACTTGTCTTTCATGGCTGCTGATTTCCCTGAACAATTTCAAAACTTGGTGGTAAATATCTGTTTTAATAATGCAATATGTTGCCACGTGATGTTGATGGCTTGACAATTCAATCACTACTGGTGCTCCACCACCTGTGTTTTAGCAGAATTGGGGAGGGAACACGATCGAAGCTCGATGCAGAGATGACAGGACCATGGAATTCCTTACTGATGGATACATCTCCTTTGCCCTGCAGCGATTATTACAGCAGAAACACATTGTGTTGTTTTCATGTGAAAACTTGGTCATCTCTTGTCTGACAATCCCAGATCAATACTCAATCAGGTTTTTTTTTTTTTTTTTTCTCCTTAAGCTACGGCACTGTTTCATTCTGCAAAAGACAGAAGCTGAACAGACTTTTTTTCCATCACCTTAAGAAAGAGAAGACTGAAACAGGGACTGAGAGAGGACAGAAGAAGAGGAGAGGAAGATCTCTTCATCACCTCGTAGAGGTCAGCTTTACTCAAACACAGTTGGATGCATCAGTAATGTGAAATCTTTAAAGACTTTTCAGGCTGGCAGGACTAAAGATTCCTTCCATTTCAGTCATACTTCTACAGGTCAGAACTCAGTTTTCTACTGATTTACAAAAACAACATAATGACGTTTCAAGAAAGATCCTTCAGTTTATTGATACTGTCCCCTAAACATAAGTCATGCTAAATACGTCTGCGCTTCGTTAGGATTCCTCTAGAGTTTTACATTCGATGAAACAAAGTGCAGCAGATTGACTTTCTCAGAGAGGCCCTAAGAGAAAACACACTAAACATGAGGTTCTGTCATTTATCATTTTTCAAGTTCCCATCAAAACAACAATGTACAAAGAAACAAGAGAAAACATGCATTCAGCTGAATCTGGAGCACTGTAATGATGAACAGCATTAACTGAACAGAAATAAATATACTTTCAAAACCTGTCAGTAACTGTCTTGTTGTTGTTTGGACATTTAGACTTTGAATTATGTTTGTTTTGTTTTAATTGCTGACTGGGGAAAATGACTGATGGCAACCAACTAAAAATGGACTAATTACATGTTTAATTAAATAAAACACACATTAATAAATTATAAATTAAAAATATGTCTAATAAAATATACATTTGATAAATAAAAGTAAATTTAAAGCCACAAGTGGCCCACTGCTATACATCGAAGTCTTTCTACACAACCTCACTTGCTGAGCGGCTGCTACTCGCCCCTCTCTCTCTTTTGCTGGTCAGAGATGTGCCAAACTAAAACAAAAGAAAAAACCTTTTTTCCAAAATGGTGACTTTTCTGCTAGTTTTATCTCTATAGAAACCATTTTATTTCTTGGTCGCCTGGATTAGATGAACAAGTCTATATGATTTTTAGAAGAATCAACAAAAGTGGACTCTTGAATTATTTGGCAACTGTTGTTTTTTTTTTTTTAAACCACGCCACATTACTATGTTCATATTGGGTATCATATGGTTTTGTTCAGCTTGACCCAACAATTCAGGTATCCAGTTTTAAAAATATTCCAGTGAAAAATTTGTGATCAAAAGGGAAATGTTACTTTTGTAACAACAGTTTGTCCAAGCAGCTTTCCAGAGATGCTCATAGAGTCAAGAGGCGATAGATGGAAACCCCAAGGTAAAGCTTAAATTAGTAAAAAGTACAAACGACTTTGGGGGGGGAATTCATCATGGCGGCTTCATCCTGAGGTTAAGCATCATCGAAACCTACGGTTGTGGTTGAAGACTTAACCTGGTGGTGGTTGTAGACTATAATTTAATGAAGATTGTGGGAACAAAAGTTTTTTTTCCCATTTTCTGGGAAAAAAAATAAAAATAAATAAGTAAAATCAATAAAAAGAAAGCCAAGTTTCATATTTTACCACAAAATATTCGCCAAATAGGTCCTGTGGACATCCCATAATAATTTCAAAACATCTTTTGGATTTCTAACCCCTGTTGGTTTTGTCATCTGATTTTGAAAACAATTTTGAGCCCCATTAAAGATTTTAGCCCCCTTCATTTTTTTGACATTTTTTCTTGCTGTGATGTTTCTGAAAGAAGGGGTCATTCACAATGCCCAACATTCAGTTTCCCCGGGTACTAGGTGGGAACAAATTGCGTGAACTTTTTTGAATTTTTGTTATGGGAAGATATTTTCTCAAATGTGCAGAAAGAAAGGAGGATTGCAAAAACAATCTGCAGTCCTGGACTGCTGCAGAATAAAATGCATTATTGTACCTTAAAATTGTATTTAAAAAATTCAATTTCATGTGGTCATGAATTTCAGGCATGTTGATGGTGAAACCTTATATTTAATTTTTGTTTTAAACTCTGAGATTCATTTTCTTGATTTTATAGATGGGTGACAATTTAAAATATAAAAACTGAGATCTTCGTGCGCACAGTAACATGAAACTAGCAAAACGTTGACTAAACAGGAACAAAAAGGACTAAGACAGGTGTCATAACATTAGGGTTAGAAGTAGAACTAAATGTTGAAGCAACACTGAACAATGTGCACAGATCATGCAGGCAGATAAAAATGAAAAGAAAAATCAGTCGGGAACCTAAAAGCATTTTTTATGTGCAAAAAAACAAAACAAAAATAAAAAAATATATACATAGAATCTGGACATATTTGAAATAAATCAAACACAGAGCAACATTGTGGAAGACAAATAGAAAATAAACAAAATCCACTTAAGAATAAAAGGAAAAAAAAAATACAAATCCAAACAAAAAGGTCTGATCTTGTGTTTTAGAAGCCAAGCTGTTTGGTCCTCAGTTCAGTCTGAGATAGAACAGCAATGATTGACAGAACAGATCCTGCTACATGAATATGAGGAAAAGGATGATCAGAACACATCAGAACTGGAAATCCATTTTTAGCCTGAAAAATAAAACTTACATAACATTCTGAGTGCAGAATACTCACTGGAAGGCTAAGATTTCACACTGAAACCGCCACGAGAGAAAATCACAACAATTTCAGTTAAAAGCAGTATGTTTGAACAGGAAGGCTAAGAAAAGGCTTGAACCTAAAGATCCTGCAATAAGATGAATTTGGTAACTCTGGCTACCATTATTTTCTGTTATGAAGCCTGAATAATATCTGCTTAAATTTTTTTCTTTAGAAGACTATAAGAATATAAAAGTTGTTTTGACAGACTTCTGAATGACAACATAACAACCAAGCACATGTTTTAAATTAATCTGCGTTTTCGTTTCATCTAATCGAGAGAAAATGTCAGAGCCTACAAAACCCAAGTAATGAAGTAACGAGGGTTTCTATAGTCCAATAACTGTAACTAATTACCTAAATGTAAACTGTAGTTTGTTACTTTACTCCATTACTGACAAAAGAAATTAAATTACAGTCAATCATTACTTTGTTATCCGTTACCCTCAACACTGGCCACAGTCTGTCTTGTGCTCAGAGTTCTGAAAAAGGGAATAATAATATTATGTTCACACCAGGCATGTGAGGCATGTTCAAGAATGTGCTAAACTAACTTTCTTGAATGAGCTTTTAGGATATGGTGTTTACACTGGACTGCCGCTACCTGATACCAGAGCATTTAATCTCAGCTGGAAAAGGCTTGGTGCAAAAGGTTGCAAATTTCATAAATTTTCTTCAGGCTTCTTCTTTCACAGCTCTATTCCGATATGTGAAAGACTTGGTGTCATATCGGTCAGTGAAAAATTGAAATGATTCATTTCTCCTTCGTGATCCCTTTTTCAAACAGTTAGTACTTGCTTGTTTTGAAAAGGCCACTACTCATACGTTAGTGCTAAACCTGAGTTTCTGATTGGTTGAATTAAAACTAGTTGAACTTTTGACACATGTTCATAGGTCATGTGTTTTGCATGTAGAGCCCCAAAGCAGACTAAAGAACTTGTGTATCGAATGCAAACATTTTGAATGCAGAAGCCTAAAACGTGCATTCATGCACGTTTACATAGACCTTTCATTATAAGTGATTATTTGAACACGCTTTCCAAGTCCGGTGTGACGGTAGCCTTAAAACAGAAGGTCTCTGCCAAAACCAAAAGAAGCAGACGATCAAACCTGAGTTGATGTGAGACTTGGGCTGGACTCAGACAGGGAAAGTCCTTTGGGCCAGACTGAGTCCGGAACCCTGGCCTTAGTCTGTGCTCAGACTGGCGTCTACTAAACATTTCTACTATGAACTAAAGCCTCTAAATAAAACCACATGACTAATGATCTCTTCAGTCATTGGCCAGGAATAACAAGGGTGGGGCAAAGCAGCGAGACAAAGAATAATGAATGTCCTACACTTTGCAATCCATGTAGGATTGTTCACTTATTCAAACTTTATATTTCGCTGACCAATTTTGCATGTCTAGATGAAGGCCAGATTAAACACTTTTACTGCTGCTTTGTACGGTGGAGGCATGCTGCAAGGCAGTTACTGAGGAAATGCCAGCTAAGAAGGTAATAATTGTTTGCTGATTAGTGTTTATGACATATAGATTGCCGGTAAAGCAGTGTGATAAGCAATGTGTATCACGTTAAAAGTTGTTTTAATGAGCTTGCATTCATCCGGTCACATTTCAATGAGTTGCTGTTGCGTCATTGCTCTATTTTTGTCTGGGGCTCTGTAAGATAAGCTTAAGTCTTGAAGTATATTAATCAAGAAATGCGGTCTCTGTGTGTGTGTGTGTGTTTTTTGAAACAGAAGACTCTTTGTGCTTACTGTGTTTTTCCCAGCGCCTAGTGGTTATTCTTTTCACTCCTTAAAATTTCTCTTTTATCTGTTACAGTTGTGAATTGTGGGAATCACCTTGACCTTGTTTTGAATAAAAGCAGTAAGGTGGAAAAAGAGCGACAGAGTACGCTAAGAACAGCATTCTGTTCGTATCTCTCCCACTGCAGCTGGAAAAAGAAACTTACTCTCTTCATTTGTGTGAACCCTGGTTCTTATGGATTTTTATTAGTTCAAAGACTGTGCTTTAAACCCAACAGGCTCTACATTTACATCCCGTAATGCCCAGCTATGGTGGTCGTTTCATCCAGCTCCACTCCAAGTATGGAGTCTATTCAGACTGAGAAAGCTTAAAGCAATTCGGAGCTCAGTCCGATTGGAAACGAACCGAGACCATGTCCAAGATGGGTCAGAGAGTGGTTCCTGGTCCCGGACCAGGGTCTTTTTGGGTGTATTCACACTGAAAATTTGTTCCAGATTATTGGGGGAAACAAACTCTGGTTCACTTCAAGCAAACCACAAGTTTCCAGTCTGAGCACACCCTTAGCTACAGGACTAAGGTAGGTAGAAAGTCTTCAACAGATTTGGAGGTTTGGCACAGCAGTGAGGTCAAAAGGTGAGCCACAGTCACATCTTGGATTCAAAATCCTCTTCACTCTGGATGCAAGTTGTTTTGAAGGATTTCTTTTCTGCTTCACAAGTTCTTTTTATTTAGGAATAAAATCTCATCTACATAACACTGATGCAAACAGAAAGAAAGAGCAACGAGAAGCAAATACTGTAAAGCCCACAAAAAAAAGAGAATTAATTTACTCCAAACCGCCAAAGTATATATTCAAATAAAGCCTCATTCCCTCAAATTCATTTCAAATTGCCATTGAAAACAAAGCCAATTTAGAGCAGATTTTTTTCCTTCTTTCCGTGAAGCAAAGCATTTCACCACCCATGGAAATTCAGAAGAAAATAGCCGTTAAGAAGCCGCTGAAAATCATTGAGGCTTTACTAGCAAAGAAAGAACAGATGCATAGAAATGAGAAGATTTTCAAACAGTTGAACTCTGGATTTGAATCTATGCATTAATAATAGATACTTTGAAAATGTTGCCTAGTGCTTTTAGAATGTGGATTGTTTAAACCAAAACATTTTCAATTGAATGTGGTATTGTTTTATACCTGTTTATCTCACATGAAGCAACTCTGGGATTGAACATCACAAATTAATTAAAAGAAAACAAGAAGGACCAGGTGGACGTATTACTTCTCTGAGCAAAATGACGGTACATTCATAAGCTTAAAAAAAAGTGTGTGTGTGTGTGTGCGTGTGTGTGTGTGTGGGGGGGGGGGGGGGGGGGGGGGGGGGGGGGGGGGGGGGGGGGGGGGGGGATTTGTCCCACCACAACAATGCCCCCCACCGTTAATTGGGAAGCAGCCTCGGCACCCAGGGCCTTAATTTGCTTCCTCAGCCTGACAAGCTGATAATGAGACATTGTGATGCAGCGGGTCACCTGCTAAGGTGTTGCAAAGACTGTTCCTTGGCCAACAAAAGGGCCAGGAGAAGGTTAGACACAAGGACCACAATGGGACAAATGGGCACCAACACGCTACAAATTACCTGCCAGTTGTGCTGTAATGTCTCCGTCCATTCAGGTTTATTCTTTAGCTTTGATTCACCAAACGTTATATAAGAAATAATCATTATGAGCTTGAAAAGGGTTTTGAAAAAGGTGACTCAAACCCTCAGTGAAGGTAGGGGGCTCTGAAGATTTGAGGAGGTTGAAGGTTTTTTCTTCTTTAATTTCCACTTGAGCATCTGTTTCAAACTATACCTCAGAGATGCAGACAGTTCGATGTAAAGAAGAAGACGCACCTCCATCTATTTATGGAAATGATCCTCCAGCTGGTGTTATTCAGAAACCATTAGGAAGCTTTTTTAAACTCAAGTTATTTTGAAGTTAAGTTTTAGATGCAAATAAAACAAAACACAATCCTGATGCCTTTACAAGATTCAGAAAATCTGAAAGATACATTTCTAAAACAAGCGTTCATATTCTTGGAAAGCTGAAGTTGACAAAGTTAGTAAGAAAGAAAAAGAAAAATAGCAATAATAAAAGAAAAAAAAATGAACAAAATATCCCATGCCAATATCCCTCTTCCCTGTCACTGCCAAAGCCATGTCATCACTCCACGCAGCAGGACCTGCATTGTGTAGTATCACATGCAGCTAAGCTGCTATCAGCTAATAAAGAGCTAGAAATAATTTCAAGAAGGGATCACATAGATTTTCATATCTGTAAGGAAACTTTTTGAGTGGATACCTGATTTTCTCTCATTTTAACCAAGACACGATTTCCTGTAACCACTGTGAATGAGACAGAGTAGAGGTATCTCTGCATCATCCAAATTTGGGGCATAAACATCGACTAAAACAACTAATGTATTGTTTAATCTGCCAGAGACAATAACATACCGTCCAAATGTATCTAAAGCTACAGTGTCAAACTCAAATGGGATATCATTACTGTGGAATCTGTGCTGTGAACATGGGTTTCTTGTAAGAATGCAACTTTGATCCTAAGTCAGGATGGTTTAAACCCTTAACATTCCAGCTTTTAAAGTTGAGATGGTTAGTTGTTCTGCATAAGTAGAAAAAAATATAAATAAATTAAAATAAATACATAAATCGCAAAGACCCAGTAAGTGGACCAGCAAGACCATGATATCAGCTTTATTTTTTTTTATCTGATTTTTAAGGTTGCTAAAGCATTATTGACAAGGGCAAATCCCTCCTCGCAACCCTCCCCAACCGAGACAGCTACTAAACCAAACAGCAGCGAGTTCTGTAAAATAAACATCTCACAAAAAATCCTCTTCCAAGTTCCCAAACAACAACAAAACATCAAAAGCCAATGCTCAGGCCCATAGAAGGAAAAGTTACAGTGCCTCCCCCCAAAAAGAAAAAAGTATAAGGCACCACCAAAATGTAGGGACCTCAAACAGACATCCAACATCCGAGTTCAGAACCTACCCGCAAAAGCACAAAAGAAAAACCTGTCCGTAGGCTACCACAAATGGAATGTACAAACAGTAATTATACACTGATATCCAGATGGAGCAAAGCAGCACCACTCTCATTACATAAGATGCAAATAAAGAAAATATCCCCCAGAATGGAGCTGATGGAGTAGGCAGCAGTCAGTGTTGCAGAAGTAATCCATGGCCCGGTTTAAGTCAACACATCCTTTAAACAGGACCGGATTCAGGATGTTCATCGATACTTTCTTGCGCTTCTACGACAGTGTTGACTCACTTCCTGGCTTCACTGAGTAGCGTTATGTGGAAACAGGCGAGGGACAGTAAAGCCGGCTTCAAATCCCACTTATCCGGTCCAGCCAACACGTCTTTGTAACGTGCTCATTGACTTGCAGTTTCAGCACTATAATCCTCAACAATACGAATGTGCTGGCCTTTGTAGATGAATGTTCCCTATGCCGTGCTTCTGATGATCAGCTCCTTCATCTGGAGCGATGGCAGAGTTTTCTTCCTGTTTAAGTCCTGAGGTAGTTGAGGAAAAAAATCTGTGGAACTAATGTTCTCAGTAGATTCAGCCAATCCAAGAATGAGCACGTTATGCTCATGATCATGATCATCCAATAAAAGTTTATTTTGGTCCAATTTGAAGTCTATCGCATCGATTGACAACTTAAACTCTGCGGACAGCTTTTCGCTTTTCACAATGTTGCTCGAATGGTGCTTCATTGGCGTGGAGCGTTGGGCAAGGGCTAGCATTAGAGTCGTCTTTGGGGGTGGCTTTTTTTTCCTTTGGGCGCCATTTTTAGTTCCCTTTGTCAGGTGTGCTGATGGTAAAAATGATGAAATGAAAAAGTACAAAGCACAAAATTAAAGCGCACGAGGGCTGAAAGGTATGAAATGTAAGAGTATGGCCAGAGCACGCTCAAGGTGCAACTACTGCATCCGCTTCAGGAAACTCCTAAAACCAGGAGACATATATCTATATATATGTTTTTATATGGAAAAGGCAAAACATTCAACTTTCAGGCTCTCTAATAGTCAAGTTCAGGCATTTCAATTTACCTTATGAAATGAAAGAGTCTAATGGCTTGTGATGACTCTGAACTGCATTTCAGTTCTGAATCTGTGTGTGGTCCTCAAAAGATTTCAGGCTTCGTGCTGCAACGCCCAAATGAAATGTCGCCATTGCTTTGAAATTATCTGCTTCGTTTCTTTTTGTTCTTTGTTTTTGGATTCCAATAAATTGACTTTCCAAACAGCAGGCCTCCAGTGACCTTTTGCAGAATATAACATGAACAAAAAAATGAAGCCATAGAATGAAGTAGTTATCAAAGTAACTGAGAAGAATATCTGTGAGGTTCAGTATCTTGAAAGAAAATGCTTTAACATATTAACAAGGGAATAAAAAAAAAAAAAAAAAAAAAAAGATTTTTCATGTGAAGCCACCAACATATTTCACTTGTTTTTTTGTTTTTTTTCCACTATTTGTATTTTGACACCTGTTCAAAGACTTGTAAAAATAATTATAATATTGTCACACTTGATACAACATTGGTTACAACGGTAAATAAATAAAAACAGATGCACTTGCCTGAAAAGCGTTATATTTTTAAAAATTGTGGTATTAATTACATTGCCAATTAGAGTCAGCGTGCAAGCACTCCCCAATAGTAACATAAGAAGGTTATTTTTAATTTTGGATCACTGAATTATGAATGGAATTTACCAAACCTAAATGTCCACCTTGTTTAAAAGTGTTAAAACTGCAGTTTTGATTGGTCAAAGTTAATATCAGAGCCTCCCCATGTAGAAAAAATATGTTTCTTATCTTCATTTTGAACAAGAATACACCTTAGTGAAGAGCTGCTCGGCCTTATGAAGAAGGTTTCTAATGTAAAGGAAGCAGGCGAAAGCTAGAAATTAAAACCATTATTTTAGAAACACTTTAGAGTTCATTATTTAATTAATTATTGAACAAACATGCTTAAATGGTCAATTCTCCTGCTTTGATTGCTGAAAAATATGAATTACTAAATCAAGCCTTCATCCTTTATTCCTAAATCTCTGGTGCCTAACATTCTCCAAGGAAAAACAGATGATAAATTTGTTATATTTTAGTCATTACCAAGATTTTTAAAACAGAGAAAAAAATAGATCAGCTAACTGCTTATTGTTCTGAAGTCCATAAGTAGTCCATAAGTAGTCCATAAGTACGGTGGCCTTGAAGTGGAAATCACTCAGTGCTTACTCAGTGTAAAAGTAGATCACAACCACAAATAAAAAAGGAAATAATAATAATAATAAAAAAAAAACATTACATTTTAGAAATGAAAACAAAATTCAAGAAGCCAAAGATTACATTTCAGGAAAATCACAAAAGCAATTTCCAGGAATCAAAAAAAATGATAAACATTTAAGTAAGAAATAAAGAAAGAGGAGGTATTATGGGACATCACTAATTGGATGATGATATTTGAGTTTTGAAGAAGGAGGAAAGAACAATATTTTAGCTGCACTGTAAAAAAAAGCTGATTGATAAATCACTAAACTTTTGCAGTGACTGTGGCCAGAAGCTAGAATAAAAATCTTCTGTTGGAATATAGTGCCATGCCAAGTAACTTCCGGTTGAAAGGATTAACAAACACCACCATCCAATCAGTGATGTCCCATTATACCAATCTTTTCTGGTTTCCTCAATTGTTTGGCTTGTCTCAATTGTTAAAATTTCATTTTGTTTTGATTTCTAAATGTTGTTTTTTAATAATTGTGCTTCTTTTTTAATTGTCATTATGATATGTTTCTGCGTTAAGTGATTCGGTGATGAGATTTGCACTTCAGGGCCAATGTACTCAAAGCCAAACAAAGTGAAAGGTGTAATTTTTAAATCAGAAATAATTCCTTTGCAAATAACAATAATAATAATAATAAAAAAAAAAAAATAAATTACATAAGATCTGTCACCTAAAAGACATCATTAATAAAAAACTAAAATGTGTCCATGCCTGATTGTGTTTTTCTGGAAATCTATTTAATCTATTTAAATATTTTATTTGCTGACGTTTGTTATGTTGATGCAGAAAACCTTAATGGGACCATAAAATCAAAAACTCTGACAAGGTTTACTGCATGATGACTTTTATTTGAATAGGCCCATTTTCCAAATATTAAAGGAGATTATTTAAGTATCAAACAATTTTCCTAAAAGTGAGAATTCATTCATTCAACATCCATAAAAATATGTATTTATCAGATATAGAAAAAATCTTTGAGTATGTTTTTTTAAACAATATTTTTGTGGAAGGAACAGGAGGTAAAATTGTACATAAGTAGCTTCCTTAAGATCCAAATAATTTAAAAGTAAAAAAAAAAAAAAATCTTCATCTTAAAGAAAAAAAAAAAAAGATTTGTCATAGGTGAAAAAAGTGAATTGCAGTCAAAGAGATAAATTCTGTGGATGGAACAGAAAAGAAGGGAAAGAACAGAGAATGTGTAAAAATGAAGTATGTGTTGGAGTGTAGAAAAGCTCCAGAGATTACGGAGCATCAAAGTACACGAGAAGAACATAGATAAAGTGCAGAAAGAGGGAAAATGATGAGTGGAGAAGTAAACAAAGAGACGGGAGAGAGTCAGGAGAGCCAAGCTTTTGGCTGTCTTTGTTATCAGTTTGTGCAGAAATGTCAGAGCGCTGTGACATCCCCCCCACTGCTTCCCCTGCTGCCCGGCCACACTTTGGTTACAATTCTTCTGCTGCAGATTCAACTCAGTTCAATTTTATCTATATAGCCCAATATCACAAACATAGCCGTCTCAATGGGCTTTACACCGGTATTTATGCAAACAACATAGATCATGAGGTAAGATAACTGCCAGTCAGATACGTATTCATAAAGACAAACAACATTGTCTATGAAACATGGTCCATGAAAACTGGACCAAGTGAGTGTGATGTCACACATGGAAAGTGGTTGACGTCCAGTTTTAGCAAAATTAAGTCAATTTAGTTACATTTTATTTATTTTTTCTGTACGCCCCATGTTGGAACCAGGAAGTGTCAGTAGGCTGAGAATGGTCTGAGTCAGTCTGAGTCAATGTTTCCACAGAAACCATTCTGGACAATCAGAGAAGTGAGCTTGTTGGAAGTCCACACCCCAACCACTTAAAAGCAGGTTACATTAAATCTATCAAACGTGAACTATGGATGTAAAGGCCAGCAAGCACCACCTACTTTTTTGAGGCATTTGATTGGTCAGTTTATAACTTGTATAACTTGCACAACAGAGAAAAATATAATGAAAAAAAAGAGGACTATCAAGATCATGTTAAAAGAAGGTATCAGAACAAGAATGGTTATTCTGACAAATAAAATGACGGAGTGATAGCTGTTTATTTCTGTATAGAAGTCTATGGCTATGTCCCAATTCCATCCCTACTCCCCAACTGCTAAAACACAGAGCAGGACCATCTAGTACCCTGGATATAAAAAGCATTCCGGACACCATTCTCACTACTTTTTTTCCAAATTGCATATATGACTTCACATGTTTTCCAAAGTAAAAACCTAATAAAAGAAGACTATTTATGAGTGCACTGTAGATGGAAACATGCATGGTTTATAGGTGAAAATCAAAATACATTTTTTACACAAGAATATCATTCAAGTGCAATGCATTGTGGTCTATATTCACCAATCTAGTGAGTGTTGTGCTCACTTCTTTTTTGCAGACTTCTGGGAAATGTCTAGAGCTGTAAATTTTGGAATTGTAGATTCGGACATCCCTACAAAATGCTTAGTGCATCAAGTAGTGAATAGTGAAAGAGTTGTGGTGCAACCTATGGGATTTTGGCTTCTTGGAGCCTGCAGGTACTTCCTGTTTGGAATGCCAGGGGGAGGGTCACTCAATACAGTTCTCATATACAATGAATGGTTTTGCCACAGGAGTTCTGAGCATGTGCTAATGTATTCCAGAGTCATTCTTCATGTCACAAAGTCACTTCCATGTTTTCACCTTAGTTTCCATGAGCTTGAAACTATGAAGCTTGAAGCTTATGTTACAAAATCTGAAAATAACGTTGAATTGCTAAAAGAGAGAATATTTCTATTAAACACAATTTTCAATCAATACATCCATATTTTCTCCCATACTCAGTCCAGATTCTGTGTAACATTCGTACTACACAAAGTCTGTGAAATGTTAGATAAAAATTGTTGATATTTTCCTGCAATTTTGTCTCTCCAGCAATTTGATTCAAATTTGTGCTTTTGAAATTCATATCTTTTGAGCTGGCTCCTTGACTGCGGTTGTAGATGTTAGTGATCAAAAATAAATAGGACCCAGGGCTTTATTTTTCACACTTCTTCCCAAATCAACATCAACTCAAAGTTCTAAGTCATAGAGCACAAGAGCCGAAACCAAATTTGAGAAGCTGACAGGTTCAAAATAGCTGGGAAGTAGCAAACATGCTTAAAAGAAAAAAAAAAAAGTTTTTGAAATCACACTCTACACTGTCCAGTTGCACATATTTTTCTCTTTGATTGATTATTTTTTTTCTGCATCGCAAAAGACATAACAGCGACAGCATCCTTTTAGTCTATCTATTGTGTTGCCTGCTCAAACAACTGTCTTTTCTAACTGCTGACCATGAAACCCACAGGAAATCAAAGCATGTTAAATATAATTTGGGTGATTGATTTATACAAGAAAAATCCCTCAGGCTGAACTGACATGTTGACTAAGTAGACCATTTAGTACACACATTTGCAGGCATACGCAATAACCCTCAGTCTTTAGAACAGCATCCTTCATCTTATCTCTCAGCTCAATTAGGTCTGGCATCCATGGCAACCAAAGCAAAAAGAAGCTGTCAGATCACACTAAACAGGAAATTAAATTAAACTTGAGTTTCTTCAGCTTTGCCCACTTATCCAATAAGAGACAAGATCACAGTTCAGCTTATAAAAATGGTAAATGAAAACACCTTAAACAAAGATACAAGGGCTACATTTAAAAGAGAGGTGCAATTAAAATATAGGTAGGAATTGAAATGTGTTGGTGTGTCAGTGGAAGAGTTGATGATTTTTTAGAGTATAGGCACTCTGCTGGATATGAAGGTGTTTAACTTGGTGAAAAAAAGTGGGAAACAATTGATTTTGTGATTACCGTCAGCAGCACTCTGTAATGGAAGTGTGACAGAGGCAAAGTGAGAGCTAAAAGAATACCTTTTAGGAAGTGACACGACGAATCATTCCTGTCTCTCTTCTAAAAGCACTCCAGTTCTTCTTGGATACTTGCTGCTGATCTGACACCAAAATTCATATATAAGAACACAGCTCTACTCAAGAAGCCAATTTTCATGTCCTTTCAGACAGCAGACACCAGCGATCAAAGAGCAGCATTTTGCCAACCACACAGACCCTGCAGGGCTGCAAAAGATCACCTGCACAGTTTTGACCTGAGCATCAGTCTGTTGACAGCCATGGAAAAATGGTTCTGTGGATGACAGCTCCATGTTCCCAAAAAAAAAAATGTTTAAAGCTTCAAAGACTCGCTTATAGAAATGTTTTGGATAAATCTCCTGAAACTAAAATTATTTAATGATGAATCCTGTAATGCTTAAAAGACCCACTTAGATGAAGTTGTTGTTTTTGGTGTTTAAACATGTTCTAGTGTTTTTCTGATGATGGAGGACATATGTAAGAAAAATTAAGCTCAAAATTGCATTTTTGATCTTCTGTATTATATATGCAGGGCTCTTAGTTATGGGTGACGATAAGGGGGCGGGGTTGCCACACCCCAACGGTCCGACCCACAACTCAAATTTCTAATGAACTCTTCCATAAACCATGTTCTAGACAAAGACAGATTTAAAAAAAAAATGTTGGCTAAAAACGGTATAATCACAATTTAAAAGACGACTGGGAGCACTTTGATGACAGATCAAAAGACGATTAGATTGTGTTTGTCTTTAATGGTTCACCAACCCATGCCAGTGCTAGCACCACTTTTAGAATAACATAGATCACATGAATATAATCACAATCTTTGCTTTGGGGATGCTGATTGAGAAGTACAGAGAGAGCTACACTGTTTTTGCAGATCTGGAGAAAGCTTATGACAGAGTGCCAGTGAGGAACTGTGGGATTGCATGAGGAAGTCTGGAGTGACAAAGAAGTATGTCAGAGCAGTGCAGGACATGCATGAGGGCTGTAAGACAGTGGTGAGGTGTGCTGTAGGGGTGACAGCAGTTCAAGGTGGAGGTGGGATTACATCAGAGACCAACTCTGAGCCCCTTCCTGTTTGCAATGGTGATGGACAGGCTGACAGATGAGCTTAGACAGGAATCACCATAGATGATGATGTTTGCAGACGATACTGTGATTTGTAATGAGAGCAGAGAACAGGACAGGAAGCAGATCTGGAGGTAGCAGAGATGAAGATGCTGAGGTTCTCTTTGGGACTGACCAAGATGTATAGGATCAGGAATGAGTCCATTATAGGGACAGCACATGGTAGAGGTTTTGGAGATGAAGTCAGGGAGGCCAGACTGAGATGGCTCGGTCATGTCCAGAGGAGAGACAGTGAATATATTGGTAGAAAGATGCTGAGTCTAGAGCTGCAGGAAAGAGGTCTAGAGGAAGACCAAAGAGAAAGAATAGGGATGAACAAAGACATGAAGGAAGCTGGTGTTACAGGAGTACAGGATGCAGAAGACAGAGTTACATAGAGGAAGCTGATTCACTGTGGAGACCCCTCAAGAGAAAAGCCCAAAGGAGATGAAGAAGAAAAAGACATAAAAACAAACTGGAAAGAAGAAGAATAATCTCCACTGCAAAAATTGAAATAATTAAAGCATCAAAGATTTAAAGCGAATGCAAAGTGTGCTTTGGCTCTTCAGATCTGAAATGATGAGAATGTTGCATCAGTTCTTCCAAGAAACAAAGTATGATTGATGAACTTGAGGCAGAAGTTATTTATTTGAGTTAAAAAAAGGCATTGACCATTTTGTTTGATCCTTTTTCTGGTTTCTCCAAAAGGCTGAGACACAAAATATTTTAACTGACGCAGTTAATCAGTTTGAAATGCTTCAGCTTCGATAAGATGTGTCTGAAAGAGACCTTAGTTTCTTAAATTCTCTGCAAGCAAAAGGAAACAGTGTATATCCGCACAAAAATAAATAGATAAATAAAATGTACAAATACACAAATATTGAATGCACACCCATTAAACAATCACACTTGTCCAAACAAGAATGCCACATACCTGTTGGCGAGCCCTCAAGCACCTCTCCCTTGTACCGAGCTTCTTTAAAGATGGGTCGGTTGTCATTTTGGTCGATGACGGTGATCACCAGCCTGACAGGTCCCTCAGCCATGTTTCCAGCAAGATCTGTGGTGGAAACTTCCAGCTGAATGGACCAAAAGGGAATAAAAAAAAAAGATTTTCAACATTTTTGTTCACAGGTAAATTACAGTGTTTCAAAACAAACCTTTAGATAGTTACATTAAAATGGACAAGCTACAAACCCTTCCACCAAATAAAACCGCTTCACAGAATCAGATTTCATTCAAAGAAAAATTTGCTTAAGATATCACAACCAAAAGCTTCCCATTGTTGCAGATTGAAAAACAAAACAATATTCCTGAGATTAAAGCCTGTGAAAACTCTAAACAATGAATAGCACATAAAAAAAATCCAGTTTCTATGAGGCTTTTCTGGATTCTAATAGCTAAAATAACAGAATAAAAAAATAATTCTAAGTGGTTAAAGCATCATGTATGCACTGCCAGAAAAGCCCTATAGAAATCAGAATAACATTGTGAAATGCCTTTAAAAAACTTTAAGATTATTTTTCCCAAAAGACAAAAAATACGATTTTTTTTCTTGAAACAAGGCTCTTTCTATTTTTTTTATGACTAATTTTTTGCAGTGTGATATTCTGTACAAGCCCCCAGCTGTTAATAGGGTGGCTGTGGTGTAGCGGTGGAGCGGTCAGCCCCCAACGGAAAGAGTGTCTTTTCACCCCAAACTGCTTTAGAAAATTTTGAGTGTGTGCATGTGTGAATGGTGACATGTGACTGTAAAGTCTTAATCAATGTATAATAGACATACACTATTTACACAAATAAATAAAGAAGAAATCAACTTTTTGGAATGAGAGAAGCTGAAGCTGAGACCCTAATCCCTTGTAAAATACATGTTAAATCTCTCAAAATGTTAAATCTCTGTTAAGCATCTGAGCTTTTCAACTACCACCAGAGCTTTAGCTTCAGTGTGTACATTCTTTTGATGATCGCAACTCTTCAACCGTTCATGAAAGTAACGTATTTCCAACTGACTCTAAAGTGGACACAAGCAGGCTTGCGCTGATGTGCAACAGTTTAAAATAGTAACGTGGTTACACAATCAATGTAAATCAGCTGATTCTTTCGCAAACAAAAGTGTCTTTGTGTCATGACGCATCGCAGGAAATTAGGAATGAGTGGCATATCAAGGCAAAGAGTTCTGGTGGAATCAAAGAACATTATGTCTGGTGTTCAAGCTCCACTCCAATGAAAACTGTGTTTTTAATATGTTTTTGTTTTTTTCTCATGATGGAGGACATACATAAAGGAAAGTAAAATTAAAACTGCATTTTTTTTTGTGTTCAAATTGTGAATCAGGAGCAGACAAAAACAAAAAAAAAAGGGGGGGGGGGGGGGGGGGGGGGGGGGGGGGGGGGGGGGGGTTACTGTGCCCCAATGGCTCCACTCACAACTCGGAAAAGCACAAGGATTTTTTTTCTGACTAAATCATCATAATTAAAAGATTGCTGGGAACACTTCAACAATAGATAACAGATGAACGGAGCGGGACTTTTAAGGGTTATGGGTCAGACAAAAAGGGAAACTAGAGCATCCTTTCTCTGAAAAGTACAGTTTAGGTGGCTTTACCGGTGTGTCTTTTTTTAAATGTGACTTTTTTTTATTTTTACTAAACCATAAAAAAGCTTTCTTATTGCATGTACCACAGCATACAGTTCTTAGAAAAAGAACGCTGATGAAATAAAACTTTAGCTCCCTTCCTGTTCCACCTGCTTAACTTGTACTGTACTGAAGTGATCAGTTGGCAACATCAAATATTAATGCATTCAGATTTTCTTACTCTGCAGTATATCTAGTCATTCCTCCAGATCACCTGGGGACCAAGTCAGCACAGAGCACAGCAAGTTAAACATGCACAATACCCACTCAACACAGCAGCAGCCATATAACCGGCAGCAGCAAAGCAGCGAATTGTTTAGTCAGCAAACCTGCTTCCATGCTTTATTAAAATGTTTACTACCTGAACAGCAATAATATTGGTTTCTAAAATATGTAAATTACATACAGTTGGTAAGCTTTATGCATTCTGTAACAACGGCTAAACTCCTGATCCTAAAACTTAGCATATTGTTAGAATGCAAAACTTATGCTTGTGTGCGTTTTTTCTTTCAGTGCACATTATCGAGCTGTTGAGTCGATGAATACATGAGCGTGTCAACAGAATCAATACTGATTTGACTACATTTAAACGTGGACAAAGCCCAAACACACATCCTCTACCCTGGAGGAGGTCTGTTGGGAAACAAATGACCGGCTTATTCATTACTGAGCAACAGACTGAACATTATTCACTGCATTAACTGGTCCGAACAAGCATATTTACTCAACTAAAGCAACAGCAACATAAAAAGCTTTAAATGTGAGGACCGATATTTGGTCTTACTCCAATCTTCGGGAAACCTTTTTTTCTGCTCTTCTCTGCAGGTTGCTTCAGCTCACTGAGTTTTACAAATATTTGTTTGCACAAAGCTCCCTTTAGGTCTCTCCAGAGCACCATATTTATTTCATTCCCCTAAACCCAACAAAGGACAATTGAAATCTGAAAGCTCATTTGCAAGTTCCCCTATTCAACCCAAAACAACTAATTAACTTTAAACAGTTTTTCTTTTTTGAGCTTTAATTCACCTCTTGTTCAGAACTACCTGAATTTTGTTCCCTCTGTCGATCTCTAAACCTGCTCTTGAAATCATTGTTCTGCTTTATTTTTCTGCTAATATTCTCAAACCTTCATTTCATGCCTTAATCACAACTATCTTTACAGGTAGATACAGTTTGTCCGTCGGAGGAAAATTTGCAGACCTGTACAGAGAACGCAGGTGGAGAGAGAAAATGTTCGAGTACATTATTTTCTTTGGGCATGCTGCAGGCGACAAGTCATAATGAACACTTAACAACATGCAAGGGTGAGCAAGGATGAGACACAAGCGTGTCACAGAGTCTTTGTTGTTTTAACCCCTTCAAATCCTGCCTACTGTGCAAGGAGCCTGTAAGTGTTGTTCAAGTAATAAGTTGTCAGGCAGCCTGACTGATAGAAATTAAGAAATTAGACAATCAGAGCTTAGTTCATGTGAGCATCCTACGGGCGTCCTACAGGCACTAGACCGCCATAAAAAACCCTCATCCCCCAAATCATAAGTGCAACTTACATTATCCTTACAATTTGTTCATTATACACTTACCAAACGCACAGCAATACTATGCTTCCTTTTCATGACATTCCTTGAGGTGACACAAGGCAAGTTTATTTGTGTAGCACATTTCGTGTAAAAAGACAATTCAAAGTGCTTTAAATAAAACATGAAAAAAAGAAAGCAATCACCAGCCTCAAGGGAACTGCAAAATACAACTGCGCTCTTTTTAAGATGCGGCCGCTCCTCTCGACCACCCTCCACGGACCCAAGCAACCCAAAAACCCGTAGCACATGTATGGGTCAAACCCTGTGTGGGTCATTGTGACTAAGGCCTCATTATTATTATCATTATTTTTATTCTTATTTTTCCAGAAAATCTAAAGCAGAATCTCAAACTGAAAAAATTCCCCCATCGAATCCTGTCTGGAGCATGTCTGGGTCTTCTTTGAGCACTCTGACTGCATCCTTTTAGTGAGTGTTCAGGCGTTTTTCTAAATCGCCTTTGTGGAATTATTGTTAGAGCGTGCGGTTGTCAGTCTTCATGTGACACTACCTCTAATTCCAGGAAAACTAAGATATCCTCTCACAGTACCCATGCAGCCAAATGTGAAGAAACAGGTAGAGTAGATAGGCACAGGACCTTTCACTGCTCCCTTAGGAGTGTCGAAAGGTTCTTTTTTTCCCCCACAGTGTCATATTAACACATACTGGATGTGATTGTATCTGACCTACAGAAATGCTGCAAAGATGGTGTTCATCAGATGCATTTTAACAGAAACAGATTGTTTTTGTGGTATTTATCTTATTGTTTATATGCACACTTTAAATGAGGTCTTTGGTTTTTTTTTTGTAAATCGCGGTCTATAAAATATTTTTCTAAATTATGGTGTTTTTTTCTTTTCCTCATTTAAGACCTGATATGGGCTCCAAGACATAGTAGTGTTTTCTCAACTTTTAAAGAAATGAAAACAAAAAAGATCTCATGTGAAAAATGGAGTCACTTCAATATTAAACTGCCACCATGGGGATCAGTTCCCCTTTTGTATTAGTGATGCAAGGCGGGGAATCTCACAAAGAACATGCGGCTTTCCTTTTGTCAAGTCGACAATGACAATCTTTTTTCTTCCTATCAGTAATGCATGACATCACACAACCTCTCCGTCTCACTTCCCCGACTGCCCTGCCGTTTCTCTGCCACAGTGGAGCCTAAAGCATATATTCTAATGGCCATAATGACACGCATACATCTGAACAAAGTGTTTTGGGTGTACAGAGCATAATGGTTTCATACATCAACTCGTCCTGCTCTCGTTGTGCCTTTAGAGGATACCTAGGAAGGCTTTTAATGAGAGGGAGCATTTCCCATTCAGTTTACTTCCTGCAGAACTGCTGAGTCAATGATGCTCTCAACCAAACATGCATTACTTTCACTCTATCCGCTGAGTAGCTAACAGCGAGGTTCATTCACATCAACGAGAACACTGCACATTATGGCGGCTCCAATAGGCATCTGCATGTTTAAAAATTTACCTTCCACAGCCAATGAACAGGAAATTGCTCATTCAGTCTAACTCACATTACTACCCCTCTGTTGGTGTGCATGGCTGCCCACCTTTAAAGGAGGACATCCATGCAGTCTCCTAATCCAGGTTTTGTCCTTGACAAAAGCTTCAGACAGGTTAACCCAACATACAGAGCCATCTACGGTACCAAAAGGAGCTCTGCTCTTCTGTAAAATGAAGTGCTATTTAACTTTTTTACAACAACCAACACTAAAGCAAAATGGGTTTTTTTAAGACCTGGCAAAAATCTTGGCGTAAAGACCGGCTTTAAATCTGTGTTGTGTGTGAAAATGATTCATAAATGATATGGAGGTAGAATTGTGTCATAAATGAATTCAGAAAAATGAGAAAGCATACATTCAAGGCATAAAGAAGTAGAAAAAAGAAACTAATGCTTCCTTCTCCTCTTCTGTCAGTGCTCAAAAATATCCCCCAGTATTGAGACTTAAAAGGTTTCTATTCCCATTTGAGAAGCTATTGCTGTTTGATAACAGGAAAGGGAGTTGTGAGCTAAAGCCCAAGTCAATAGAGTTCTTTGCTTATTTTGGCAGAAGAAGAGAAATATCTTAGCTAGGGCAGTTTTATTACACTTCTGAAAACGAGACGAAAATAGAAAGATTGAAAAGAAAAAGTCAAAAGAACCCAGTCATGCATATGCCTCATTTCACATTCACTAAGAATTCATCTCCTCCTGAGCCATTCAAGTAGCCCTCCCATTGCTGGGGAGGCAAATTCAGAAGGGCAATGCCTTTCTAGTGTTTTATTAAGATCCCCATAAATCTGCTCTGCTTTGGCTTCAATCTGAAAAGTACCCCAGACTCCAAACACAGATGGGCTCAGCTTTAATCAGCAGTAAGGGCTTTACCCAGTGAGACCTCAGTTTAGCTCAGGGATGTGGGAGAGACAGACCTCACTCATGACTAACAGTTTTCAAACTAATTCTAGAAAAAAAAAAAAAAAAGAAGAGTGTAAGAGTTGGAATATTTGGGGAAAATGATTCCATGTGTCAGGCCGTTCATTCAATATGCAGAACCACAAAGACTAATTCCTGGCAGCAGAACAATAGAATATACAGAAGTTAAACATGTTCCAGAGGGTCCTCCATTAGGCAGTTGATTCACTTCCATGAATACATGTAAGCATTGCTTTTTATCTTTATTAAATATCAGCCAGAGCAAGAATTCGATTTTTTTTCCTTTATTGACTTTCTGTGCTTTATTTGTAACAAATGGCCCGGGACTTGAGGTAGACTGATTAATCAGTCATCTGAATAATTGCCTGCGGTTTTGGCATTTTTAAAAGAATCTGCATCAAGTTACACCTGAGCATGCTGAGGTGATGGATCGACATGTGCGTCTCTTCCTGGCAGAATGCCGCTTCTGTGGACATCCCCTTTTGTTCATTAAATGTTGATGCAACTCGCAGAGCTAAGTCGGTCTTATAGGTTCTTAACTGTTAGAAAATAAAGCCAGAAAAAGAGCTTAAAAAATGTAGTTCATATCTAAATGATAAAAGAAAAAAAAAAGTTTTAAACTTCAAAAATAGTTGAGGAGTACCACAAAAATAAGAGAATTGTTAACGTCTAATGAAAGTGACAGATATACTCCTTCCCCCAGACTGAACATGCCACCTACTGCAACTTCAAAATGTACAAATATTTTATGCATGATTTCATTAACTAGTTGTTGTCTTAAAATATCACTTTGACCACCTTTAAAAAAAAAACAATGAAAAGATACATGGATCTATTTGTCTACAAGTGGATGAATTAGAATGGAGCAGAGCAGGAAGCTTGTAACATGCAGACAGTAGTAACTTTACTGTCACACTGACAAGCTTTTTTATCTGCTCTTGATTCCCAATGACTTGAATGAAGAAATATTCAAAAATATAATTTTAAGTTCAATTTTCAATATATATTTTGACTTGGAAATGTTTTTTCAATCATTAAAAAAAAAATAAAAGTAAACAAGACGAACATCAAATCTCTCTCTTTCTACATACACATGGAGATAATTTAACTCTAATTACTTTAAATCAGAAATAGACCTTTTATGCACACAGAACATGATGCCTTGAAACCATTAAATATGAAGTTTTTCAAAAGAAGTTTATTATCTGTCTCATATCATGAGGAAAATACCACAAAAACAAATTAAAAACATAAAAAATCCCATTTTCCTCATAGTGGGTCTTTAAACAGTTCCAGTGGGAACTCAAAGATATAATTACAGTAATAATAGATCAATGTATTAAAAGCTTCTTGTTGTCATATACACTGAGCCAACTTTCTTTGTTCATATGTTTTAAGATTTAATAGATCACACACTGTTTTGTTTGTTTTTTTAATGGCGGCTAATTAACCTTACCCAGAATGCAGCAATAATTCTGTGAATTATGTTTTAAAGGAATCCAAAATCTAAAGACAGGCGGTCTTTAGGCTTTTGTTGACGCCAAAACACCATCGGAGTTCAACCGGAGCCAGAAGAGAGCATTGTTTACATGTGTTTTCTTCATGGCTACCGACAACAGCAACCCTGAACTAGAAGAGCTGCAGGAACACACTTGTCACAGCTGCAATAATTCATAAGTATTGATGTTTCATAATAAAGACATCATATTACACAGGACAGGAAATCGTAAACTGCACTTTGTGTTATCTCAGAGGGGGGAGCTGTCAGGAGAAAAGAATTTCAAATCAGTTTTAAAGTGATAAGCATTGCATCACTTCAGCTCCTTTTCAACTGTTCTTTGTGGGTTCTGAACCGCCGAAATAAAAGATGTTGGTTAACAGAATCTGTGCAGAAACTGGTAGATTTCAAATGAGAAGACTGAATACCACAAATCAAAAGGGACTAAAAGAAGGAAAATTGAATCAACACTGTATAATGGAGCTTAAAAACACACTGGTTAATTTCTAGAAGTGAAAACAAATAGATGGTTACATAATTAAAACTATTCAAAAACTAACAAAAAATAATAAAGACATCTAACTTTATTTAAATCCTTCCAAAACTTCAAAAAATATGTTGGTGCCTCAAAAATATTGTAGAAAAGAGGATTTCTCGTTGAGTCAAACCAAAGTGCAAACGTAGTTGGTGTAAACATCCTACCAGAGTCCTTTGGGCATTTACTGTTACATATTATGCACACACGAGTGTGACTAGGGTGACAGCATCATCCATATTTCTTTATTATTAGTCCTATAGATACTTCATGACACAACACACACAACTATCATACTGTGTGGCCACATTCAAATTCATGCCCTTCGGCTTCTCGCTACCCCTCCATTTATCCCACGAAACAGAGAGTTTTGGAAAAATTCAGTCTTCTAATTCACTCCCATTTGATGACAATATCAATAGTCGCTGCTCAGCAACGTTAGCGTGTAGCTGCCACTGCTTGGAAAACACATAACATCGGATTTATAACTTTAAATAGGTCATCCTAAAACAACAAGTCATTACCTACATTTAAAAGTAAACTTCTGTTCTTCAGAGCACACCCACGAGAAGAAATGCATTTCTCATCCACGGAATCTTAATCAAATGCCATTTAACCTTGTAAATTAGTCATCTAAATATGATTTTCAATTTTAAAAAATAGTAACAAAAACATGTTTGCATATCATTTCTTTTATCTGGATTTGTGAAATGTATACAAGAACTCAGTGTAACAAAGTCCTGATTTAAGCTCTAATAAAATGCCTGCACTTGATAAAGGAAAAGTGTTTTTTAGAATAAACAAGTAAGTTAGTTTCCCCTTTGTGTGGTTAAAAACATTTTTTTCTGTAATGAGTGTCTCATAAAAAACACCCACTGGGAAGAGAAGGTGTTAATCCTGCACACATCTGCGACGTCTACTTCAAAATCAGCATAATTGTGTATAAAATGAATGTATGGATGCGGCATCACAAGATGGAAAGATGGCTGCCAAGAATCCTTAACTCTCCCACCATAACTCTGTCAGAGTTTTGTGAAAACAGGTGGGGGGGAATGAAAGTTTTTTACTGAAAAAGATTATTTTCAAGGTGCAGCTTTGGACCCAAAGCCAGAAAGAGTTAAAGGCAAAGCAGCGAGCTACACATTATTCATGTTTTAAATTCTACACCAAAGCAAAAGCAGACTGCTTTAGGTTCATGAAGAAGAACACTGAAACTATTCAGAGCAGACTAATTATTACACGTACACAACTGTCAACAAACGTGTGCTAAAAGAGCTGCTTTCAGTCAACTGCACACATACAACAAAATTATTTATGTAGACACATTTAAACTGTGCTACTCATGCAGCAATTTCTCAGCAACGGTTTATAAAAGCTGAAAACTGCTTCATTAAATCCAACTGTTCCTCTGGGGTACAAAGCAAACCAGATGACCCAGATGCTCAAAAGGTTCACCGTCTTTGTCTGGATTCACTTTTCCTGTTTCCTTGAAACCCCTGAAATTACCTTTGTTAATGTCAAACAGCCGACAATTGCTTAAAAAAACATTTACACTCAAAAAGTCATGTCAGATTTGAACAGGCTGTTACAATGTTCCCGCTTTAGGAGTTTGCTGGATACTTGACATTTTTTCAAAAACAATGATGTATCTTTTTTTGACAAAAGTTGCCCTCAATTTGACCATTAATCTGATTTATTATTGGTGCCTTTTTAATTCATCCATTTCAATGGATTCTCAATTTTGCAATTCAATTTTCAATTTGATCATGCAATTTGAAAACAAATTTTACAATTGTCAATTAAATGTGAAATACAGGCTTGCAATAGATTAATATTGAATTTGACCATTCATCTAAAATGCATTTTGTAATTTACAAATCCATACCATAAATTAAAGCGATGAGCAGCGTTGGATAACACTCGCCGCTAACTGCCCAAGCCCTCACCGCCCAGCTCTACGCATTACCGCCGTACTCGCCGCTACCTGCCTACACGCCACAGCCACCTACCCTACTAAGCAGCCACAATTCCCCCCCTCCCTACTTCATTTATCCATGACAACTTTGGACAAAGTTTATATAAATCCATGAATGTTGCTTTTTGCTGTAATTAAGAAGCTTCAACAATGCTTTAATCCACCATTCATAGCTGTCATGTTATCACAGCCATCACAAATGCAAATAAAACAAAAACACTTAAAGTGGTGTGTGTCATCAATAGCTAAATCTGCCATTTGCTTGCAGCAGAGCATGTGTTTTAAGTTATTATACAAGTAGCCGCTACACATATGCATGTACCAGTATGTACTCGTCTGTTTAGATCTAGATGGATACATTCTGGGTATAAAGTAAAAATATTCTGCTAGTATGCCTAAAAATGCACAATCACAGCCTGACGCATTGGAGACAAGAAAAATGTTCTTCCATCCAGTTATTTTTTTAGCACTGAATTGTAATTTTTCATATTGAATTATTTTGCAAAATGCATTTTCGTCCTGAAAGCCGGAATTCCATATTGAATTACCAATTGCAAATTGAATTGTCAAATGAGATCTGCAGATTAATTATGACTTGAAAAATTTCATAGACATCCCCTATCTTAGCATGACTAAAACTCTTCCCAAAAACCGATTATATGTAACCTGCTCCAAGTTTTCTGCCCTGTCTTTTATTATCTTACCACTAGGGGCAGTAGAAGAGCTTTTCCTGCTCACTCCAAACTGGCTGCTACCATGAAATCTTAAATACACTTTTGGTGAGAAAAGTTTTGCTTATTTTCAAAGCTTTATGGTGAAAATACCTCATATAGTTTTATTGATTTGGAGAACTACTTGTTGTATTGAAAGAATGCAAAATTTGTATGAAAATAGTTCTATATAATACAGTTGACCCATGTTAAAACGTGTAGATCACATGTGAGACAGTGAGGAAATAAAGCGCTTTTTGATATGAGAATACTCATGTCAATATTTTAACATCTCAAACCAGTGGTGACAAACTCCTGACCTTGAGGGACGGACTTCTGCTGGTTTTCCAGAAATCCTGCCTTTTTTTCTAGCAAAAACGGACCAAATTATCAAACGGACCATAATTGATGCCGTCTTTATCTAATAAAATATATTTTGCAAAACTGTTTTTGTGGTTTTATTAGACTGTTTAACAAAAATCTCCATTAAGAAAACAAATCTGTTTTTTCTTTGATATATTGAGCTTTGCAGGGTTAAATGTGCAAACAAAACAAACAACTCACAGAAAAAGTTAGAAAAAAATATTGAAAAAACCACATTAAATGTGAAAATAAAAACAGCACAACTATGTGTCTTGGAAATAAATTTAAGAGAGGCAATAATTCTTTAGAGCTTTTACTTCAGATTTAATGTGTTCCTTCTTCAGAAACTTTCCCCCCATTTTGCTGCATTTACACTCTTTTGCAATAGATCTTCCACTGCCGTATTTCTGTCTGCGGCCTCTGCAGCTGAAAGTGGAGCTGACCTTGTACTGAGGCGAAGTGCATTACAGGTTGGGTCCTATTCCTCAGCAGGCGGCAGACAAGCTGAATTAGCAGCAGTTATGCCTGAGGCTCACCAGCGGCGCTCTCACAGTTGAAGCAGGGAATAAGGGCGCAGCAGTTTGTGTTTGAGGTTCAGGGGAGCTTCTGCATGATGGTGACACAAATCTCAGAGTTTAATCGCCCCGACCTAAACGAGAACTTGAACCTAAATATATAAAAAAAAGAAGAAAAAAAAAAAGCTAAAAAGACCATTGTTAAAGTCAACACCTTTCTAAATCTACCAATTTTGCCTGATGTATTTTCATGAAAGTAATTTAAAACAAAAAAGAATAGCTTATAGCAAACGTGATTCCTGTAGAATTCTGTATGTATATTAAATTGCAGACCACAGGTGTTTTCAGCAAAGTGTAATGGTGTGTGACCTCCATAGCTTAAAGGCACAGTGTTTATAGTTTAACGGAAGGAGTTTTATAACTGGTTTGTTGGCTGAGAGTAGGTGGTTGTGGATGCGGTGGAAATCAGCGTCTGCATGTGTGTGAATGTGTTCCTGTATCCTTTATCTCTTGCCCACATACAGGGACTAAGTGCACATCCAGACTGTTTTCCTGTGTGCAGGGCAGCATTTCCCACTCTCCAAAGCCCAGGAAATTACAGCGCAGCCAAGCAGAAAACAGGAGAGGGATTTGGACAACAGCCTTCACCTGTCTCAAGCCTGCGGCTCATGAAGCCATCCCTACTGTAAATGAGGAAAGCATCAGAGTGCTGTTGAGTGAGAACAGCTTTGACTCGTATGTCCGTGGGATGGCAGAAAACGGAGTGTATAAAGCTCTTTTACTTTTGTCTTGAAAATGTGTTTTACATTTTTTAACACCATTATCATACATGCTGCTTGTCTGAAGTGATGCTTCCCTTGTGTGGCTGCAGTTTGTCTTTGAATGGACTTTTTGCAGCTGCATGAAGAACTTACTGCTGCAGCAGATGAGTCGGAAGCTTTTTCCACTATCCGTTATCCTATCACTGTCACATAGTCCAGAATTAATATCATAACATGGATGTGCAAAATTATTTCTATCAAAGGACATAATTAGTTTTATCAAGCTAACCAACAGTCCCTCAAAGAGAGACTGTCATGTTTCAAAAATCAAAGTATGAGCTCCTTATGTGTCAAATGCACCAACAAAATGTCTAGTTTGCTATATTGCTAGGATAGTTCCATTCATAATCTACACACTAGAGAGTATTTTTGTCATGAGACAACGTGAGTTTCATCAAAAAATGACTTACTCTCTCACTTTATTCTGGTTCACCTTTTGCAATTTTGCAGACATTTTTTGTGTGATTTTCCATTCTTAATTGGCTGTAGAACATTGTCAATCAATTACATACATCAAGTACATACATCAGATTGTTGTTTTCATTCTATGGTACTGAACTTTTTTATTTCGATGACGGTTTGAACTTTGAGAGCTTAAAGTGTGAAAATGACCACATCTGTCTGAGAAGAGTATAAAGTTTGCGGTGTGGGATTTTTCAGCCCACAACATCTGCAATACCTGTAAAAAATAAATTTGACTACTACACAGGGTTTGTTTACTGCAGCATATTTTAGATCATAACTCCACCAATTATGTGAAACAGCTGTTTACAATTAGTCAATTCAAGGCAATTTGACCCTGTTTGCTTGCAACAATGTGACCTTCCATTTACCGCGTTGTCTTTTATGCTCCGTGGTCTAAATCTTAAACCCTTTTGCACAAAAATTCATCAGCAATGGAGGGAAGGGGTCACAAGAAGCAGTTGGGTAGCTGACGTCTCAGACTTCTTTGTAATGTGTGCCATGACTCTTGCTCAGCCCAAATACCCTGTTCTAGGGGTAGTCCAGGGGCAAAATGGACTCTGGCACGGCCCAACTAGAGGGCTGCCAGTTCTATCTCTAAGGCAACGGTTGCTTCTGCAGCTAAAAACATTTTTAGAAGGGTCATCCCAATAACAATGAAGAATGTTACTCTACCCACAAAGTATCAACATTAAGCTGGAATTTTTGGACCAAACAACCAATAATTATTATTCAAGACATTTTATCGATATATTTCTTTAGTCATTTTTGTTATACTTCTGTTTATTGTGTTGATTTTATATTTTATCAGTTGGAAAAAAAAAAGTGTAATAATTGACAGGTGATGTAAGGATAAATAATGCTACATTTGAAAACTTTTCCTTTTCTCTTTCAGTCCTTTATAAAAATTACCAATTATTCTTGGGTACAGCCAACAAAAACATGGTTCTTTGGTCAAAAGTTTCATGAAAGTCAGATCATATTTCTGTCCACTTCAGCAACTTAAACAATGAAGTTTCTTTTCTTTTTTTTTTTTCTTTTTTTTTTTTTACAAACGATTAAATTAGGTAGTCTCGAGCAATAGAAGGAAGAGCAGACGCTGTGAAATTTGATTAAACAACAAATCCTAGCGCAGACATCTAAGAGATCTGCCCTGAAGTGCAAAGTGCTTAAGTATCAAATCCTGCAATGTCACCAAATTAGCAAACGTGGGAATAATGTGTTCAGTAAGTCTAAAGAAGCAAAAAGCCTCAAGCAATTTTATTGCTTAAACTGATTAGAATATTAATACATAGCTGAGAGAACCTGGTTTAAAATGCTTTAACCAGCATATTTGCACAACTAGGTCTCCAAAAAGAGCTTTTCAGTTGTTATATTATTTTCATTGAGATGAACAAATGAAGTGGGACCTGGAACTAGAGGACCAATAAATACAAATACCTTTTATTTTCAGTACTTAAAAACCTAAAACCTAAAAACATAATATATTTTTCTACTTTTACATTGACATTTGTATAAATTAGAAAACAATTATATCATCAGTCTAATATTTAGTAAAGACAAACATTAAAATAAAATTAAAATAAAAAAAATACCGTAAATCATAAATGTCACGATTTTTAAACAAAGATTGCTCTAAAAAAGAGAAGCAGAAGCCACTGCGAGTCCATTTTTAAGTAATCATCTGTCAATGTCTGTCACTTTGACATCTGTTGTGCAAAAATAGCTAAATCTAGGTAAAATAAATGTCTTTCCAGTTTAGCCACAAAACAAATCTGCCATTGATGGATCTGCACGGCAAGCTGAAAGAAAGGCCAGATAAAAAAAAAAAAAATCAAAAATTGAAATGGCTGTCAATTCAAAGGCCTGTCAAAAGTTGGCATTGCTTCCTTTTTGATTTGGATTTCCTTCGTCTGGCTGTGTGCTATTTGATGGACATAATACTGAGAGCAGAGAGGGTGAGGTAACAAAGAGCATCAGTTTCAAAAAGAACTGACACAAATGTTAACCAAGAACCAAACTGATTTATTTTTTATTTTAAATTAATTAATGTATTTATGCAACAACTGAAATCTGTTTAAAGCATATGTCGAAAGTTATTATTTTTCTTTCTGTATAGCCCACCACATCAAATAACTGACATAACATTACTTTTGGGGGGAATTATGATTTTTTTTTTAACCTGTTGATGAAATACATAAAATCAGTTCAAAAAATCATTTTCTATGAGATATATGGCATTTAGCTTCAATTATGATACATTGGGTGATTTGTTAAGTTTTCTTAAGAATAACGTTTTATGATTAATAATTAATATTAATTATACTCACCCTAAAGTTCAGAAAATCAGCAAAACCTTTCCAGCAGAAAGTGTTTTGGAGATGTCATGGAAGCAGCCATTTTGAAATGAGCAGGAAAAGCCCTTCTACTGCCTTTAGTGGAATAATGATGAACTACAGGGTGGAAAGCACAGACCAAGTTGTATAAAATGTTTCTTTTTAATAACAGTCTGTATCGTGCTAATGACATGGAGTCTCAGAAATGCCTGTATTAAATATGATACCAATAGTTGTTTGGGGTTAAGTTATTGTGTCTTCCAATACGCTGCATGTACCTGCAAGCTTTTTGTCAACTTTAAATGTCAGCAAGGTAAACCCAAACAAATGACTCACCGCAGTTATTGTATTGCAGACCTGCATTATTGAGGGTCAAACCTCTACCTGTGTAAACAAGACCGTTATTTATCACTTCACATTCTGTCCCCTCGCTCCTGTAAGCCACTTCCTCTCCAGCTCTCTGCCTGAACAAAGCTTGTCATAACTGCAGGGATTAGCACTCTGCTCCATTCCTCTCTGTTTTCCATCTCATTACCATTCATTTTCACACTAATTGAGCTTAATAAGAAAATAATGTTTGACATTAAATCTTTGTGAACATGTGGCCTGGCTCATCACTGTGTCTGTTTGTTTCTGCAGGACAAATGTTTCACTTTGTCAGAGCCTGGTTTGTTTGTCCTGCTTGGCTCTTTGCTTCTGCACCGACCTACTTCAATATTTTTTTTGTTCCATGTATTTATGGGCTTGATGCCGTTATACAAAAGTTAGGTTGCACTTCTTTAAAGGTCAGCCAAGTTTTGTTCGTATGATGCTCGTGTTTGCAACAGATCTGTATCCATTAAGGATGAGATGGGCCTCCAGCTTTAACAGAATTGATTTATGTTTCTGAAGTAACTCAATATCATTTTAATACACAGTAATCTTGTCAGGTGAGTAGATTTTTTTAAGGAAGCCAAGAGTAATCAGTCACAATCATATTGTGGGGAAAGGGACATAAAAAAGGAAGGAGATACAAGAAACGGCGAAGTCAAACAATTATCTGTAGTGTTTTTACTAAGAGGAACACTTATGGAAGAGTCCAGACTCCAGTAGCATCTTTTCAAATGCCAAGCTGAATCTAAACAGAGGATTAGCTGCCATTCTATAATGACCAGCATCCAGCTGCAACCAGACGCTGTGGACAGCTTCGTCTATAAGCCACAATCTTTAGACATAGAGCTGTTTGAGTGACATGTGGACACCATTAATCCAGATGCTTTAGAAAACTCCACAACAACCTGTCAGTGGCAAGTTAAACAGTAATACTGTAGATTTGGTTTGGGTAACCACTTAAGCACAAATTCTCTCTGGATAAGAACAACAAAAAAGCAAAGGAGACTGTAACTAGAAACACTCAAGATTATGTTTAAAAACGAATCTAACTAGTAATAATCTAACTAATAAGAACTAACAATAGCTAGAGACACTCAAGAATATGTTTAAAAACTAAATTAATAATAACAATAGTTCACAATAACTAAAGACACTCAGGAATATGTATAAAAAACTATTCTTAATCCAGTAGTGGAACTGTTTTCTAAAAAAAATGTTTAAATGCTTATTGAAACAGGTGGATAATAACTCTAAATTTCTTTAGGAAGTTACTCCAAAACATGGTCTGCTTGAAGCTGCAGAATCAATATGTAGGAGGACGTTTGATGGACGAACCACAAGGCCACAATACAACTCAAAAAATATAGATCAGCTCTTTATGAGACTGTTATGTGAGTCAATGAGGTCTATAATCCAAATAAAACATATTTTTTTAAACATGATATTGACAGACTAAAAATATTCTTCAAAACAACAACAACCAGAAGATAAGATTTTCAATTTGAGTTTTGGCAATAAATAAACTTTTTGATTTGTTTTTAAGAGAGAATAAAATATTTCACAAAATGATAATTTTCTGTTAAACCTGAACTTCACTGTCAGCTCAATGAAAAAAACACATTTTTAAAATAACTTCTGGACCAATTCAGTGTGGGTTCAGAATATTACACAATAAGTGGACATAGCATGATAGTCCAGGACTATGCAGGGCGCTGGATTTTATTGCAATCAGTCACATGCTCACTAATTCTTTATTTTTTTAAAGGCCAGATATAACGTCACCCATTTGCAGACACCAAATAAAATTGAACATTTTATGAGGACTATTTACGAATCCGAATTCACTGTGTTCTGGTGGTGAAAACTTAAATCATTAACAAAACACACATTTACATAGGGCTGCACTGTGGCACAGTGATTGGCACTCTCTGTCCCCGATTCAAGTCCTGGCTGTAGAGATGGATGTTCTCCCTGTGCAACCGTGGCTTTCTCCGGGGACTCTGGTTTCCTCCCACATTCCAATACTTCATAGGTGAATGGATGACTCTAAACTGTGCTTGGGTGTAAATGTGAGTGTACACCTGTCCAGGGTGTACAGGTCGCCAGGTTAGGCTCCAGCAGACCTCATCAGGGATAAAACAGGTTTACAAAATGGATGGATTGAAACATTTACACTAAAATGTTCTAATGACAAATTGCTCAAACGCATTGCATTGTGGTTTATATTTGCCAATCTGGATTTCAGACTTGATTTGTACGTCACAAAAAAAAAGTGTCAAACACCCTTTGTGGTGCAATAAGTGTGAAAGAATTCAGAATTCACTAACAATGTTCATATATAGGAAGATTAAAGTCTGTTTTTTATTTATTTTTTTGTAATATATTTTTCGTGTATTTATTTGACAAGTTGGACATCTCTACAGTGTGTTAATCAAAATGTTTTCTTTTGTGCTATCATGTATTTTTCTGTTCTACTCGTTTTCTTGTTCAGAGACTTAACTATGGAGCAAAGCAACTAAGAAACAGTTTTCCTCAGTAGGAATAAAAAGTTTAAGGAAATGTGCTTACAGGGGTTGTTTTATAATCAAATGCATTTTTTTCTGTATGTTAACAATGTTTAGAATTACTAAGTAGCAGCCTTAGGTGGCTACTTAGCATCAGCTGCTTTAAAGAGTCAAACATTAACAATACTTGGCTGATAAAATCAAACATATTAAAAGGTATTTTATTAGCACATTTGTCACAAAGACCTGCAAATGTTTTTTTTGCATTTTTGTATTGAGTTGATTGGGTTTTTTTTTTTTTTTTAATGGATGTAGAATGTGTACCTGGTTTTAGAGTATCCTATAGACAAATCAGACTAAAACACATTCCTGAGAAGATCTGTTTAAATTTGTGAAAATAAAAATGTTTCTCAGTTTTATTATCTCATTAAAAAAAATGTAAAATACTCAGAGCAATTACAATGAGCATTGGTCATATTCCCACTTTAGTTCAAAGAATCAGAGAACCGTGTTCAGTACTTAAACACTGCAAACACAAACTAAAAATAGTATAGAAGGTCTAAATTAAACTGGACCCACAAAAAATCTGCTCAGGTATTTGTTTTTCAAATGCTGATTGGAAAGCACAAATTACTGACAAAAACTGTGTTTTACTTTTGGATTTTATGGTGTTCATTAACTGAAAATAATGACAATATTTAACCTGAGCTCATTTGAAATGTTTCTTCAATTTAAAGGTGAAGTTTTGTACATTAAAATATCCAGTTGCAGTCTTAAACATCAGCAACTGAAGGTCAGTTCACTAATTTGATTATCTGATAAGGAAAAAGAAGTTTTGGTCAAAATGTTGTTGAATATGTTATACTCAAACTCTTTCTTTTATCCTCTCGCTCTGCTCTTAGATCAAGATTCTTTGTTCAGGGTAAATTAATTTGGAGTTTTTACACAAAGCTGGACAAAATAAAATTACATTAGACTTCAGAAAAAAGGGTTGTCAACAGAGTGACCTAAACAGCAGAGACACTATTTGCCTCAATCCTCGTTTTTAGCCTAAGGGAAATAATGGCTTAAAAAAGACAAAACCCAGCGGACACATCAGAAACAGGCTCTACGGCTGCTAATAACACCAAGGAAACCTCAAAATTCTGGTCAAACGGAAATAGTCCGTTCTGATTCTTTCACAATAGGAAAACTTTTATTTTTACCTAATAACCTGTGAACAAAACAAGAACGTTAACCAACTGTATCAGATATACACAGGTCAACCCAACAAAATTCAATATATGTTAATGATCCCACTGAATTGCTCATTTTGGGAATGCTAGAATTGGGCAGAGTGAACTGTCAATCTGGAATCCCCTCTTAAGGCTTGAAGATGCATTCACACCGAACGTGATTCGCGCGGCGATTGTTGGCTTATTTCAATGTTAAGTCATTGGTACAGATGCGATCTGAGGTCCTGCAGCATGAATTGAGCAGGGAGCCAGAGTGGAAAGAAAATTTAAACTCTGGGAAAGTCAATCTGTCACCTCAACCAATCAGGGACTCAACTTTGGGCATGTGACGTTTTCAGTGAAAGGGGAGGAATGCAAATCCAATATAGTGGATCGGATCTCTTGAGCTTCCATTCATTTTCTTAACCTGCTGAATCCCCTTCGAGGCAGTGGGGTTTCCTGTACCCGTCCTGGCTCCTGTTGGGTGACAGTCTCTTGCAGCCGCCATGTGGCTGGAGCAGTCACTCCCACTATGCCGGCTACCTGGAGATGTGCTGGCATGCGGACAGAGATCGCATGCCAGCGAGGATGAAGAGACAGCCTGCTCGGCCTCCTGAACTTTCTGATGTTTTTTTTCTTATTGTCATCAAGAAATAATAAAAAGGTCCCTTAATTTCATTCTTCTTGTTATTTTTGCCCTCTCGGGTCAATGCGGGACAGTCAAAGATGGAAACACAGCGAAAGCAGTCATCCAGACATAGCGGGACTGAAGCTCACTATACAAAGAGAACCTCTAAATCAGGGGTGCTCACACTTTTTTGGCATGCGAGCTACTTAAAACACATAAAAAATGTGATTTTTTCTTTTTTAAGTGCTCAAATTTACAACCAACATGCTGTTACAACAGAACTCATAATTTCTGTTTGAAAACTAGGAAAAGTTCCTGGAGGAACAAGTCCTTTCGTGACAACCTGCATGAGCCCTTCATTCAGGATTCTGTTGGTATCTGTCTTTATTAAGTGACAAACACTTCCTAGGATCAACTGATCTTGTGGCAGATGTAGTTAGTCCTTTGACTAGCACTTTTCATTATCAAAAGACCCCAAGTTCAAATCCCATCCTCAGCATTGATAGTTTGTTGAATATTTTCTCATTTTTTTTTTAAATAAATTACTCAACACACGTTACTATAAATATTAATCAAATATCAGCATAATTCTTTAGATTTTAAATGTCATTAGATTATCTTTTTTATAGCCTCAAGGTTTTTAGTAATACATAGTTAACACAAATAAAGGTGGTCTTTCAAACCCTCTGTTTTATATTGGTTGTTGTATTTTTAAAAGATGTTCATAGAAATTAAAAAGAAAGCCATGTATTCTTTCTGCTTGATAATATGAAACTATGTATTTAAAAAAATAAAATACAATAATAGCCTTTTTCAAACTCGTTTTTTCCGAACTCATTGGATTACAAGCGCAACAACAAACCGCTGTCGCCAAAAGCACAGTTACCAATGAAGAGCAGTTTGATGACTGAATTTGACTTTTTTTTTTGGGTAGATGGTTCAGATATTCAGGAATTTCTTTTTCCTGTTTATGAAGAGCTCTTCAAAAAAAAAAAAAAAGAAAACATCATCTGCATCGTCTATGCATTATAAATGACATGAACACAGACACCGCTTCATGTAATGATCAGACTAAAAGCATCAGCTGGTAGCTCCACCCGCAGGGTGCTCCACCGAGCAGGGAATTCGCAGAGCGGCGCAAGAGGGCCAGGCCACCCGAATTTTCCTCATGAAATGTGTAAATGCACCTTTAATCCTGACGTCAGCGATTATCCATCCAGTCTTTTAGAGGTTTTACCGTAAAGATCGCCAGTAAAAATCTCAGATGAACAAACCAGTGATGGAATAGCTTGAAAAAAATGACATTTGTTTGACCAGCTCTGAGTTTCAGGATATAAACAACCAATCAGAGGTGAATTTCAAGAATACTGAGGGCGAACAGGACAACGAAAGACGGACAAGTCAGAAAGAACAGTGTTCTGTAAAGACAGGAATATGTAGTGCACACATACTGACCATGTAAGCATCGATGGCCTCTCGGTCCAGTGGTCGGCTGACTGACACTTCTCCTGTCTCTATGTCAATGCTGAAGACACCTTTTGGATCCCGGTCAGAACCAGGGCCGGTCAGGCGGAAAAAATGGCTCTGTGGCGTTCCTGGTGACATTACCTGGCGATATAACTACAGAGAAATGGAAAGGTATGAGATATACACTCTCTCTTGATTAAATAACTTCTTTTTATGATGAAAGAAAGGTTAAAGAAAGTGCTCTTTTTGTCACAGGGAAAAAAGACAAACACTTAAATAAAATGTACATTTTTTTAAATGATCTTAAAATAAAAAAGCTCGATAGCAACAATAAAATGTCAGACTAGTATTTACATTTCTTAAATTAGGTGGTCCTTTCCAGCACAGTACTTGCATTTATCCTTGAAGAGACTAATCAGGTTATTATAGTTGATAACTCCTCTGAGTAATAATTAATCAATTTAATTGTTGAATCGATTTACATTCCTGCAATCCAACCAGATCCATCTGTTTTATACCCTGATAAAATAGTTTAGTAAGTTAAACAAACTGGCTTATAATCAATTTTGGAAAATCCCATTTGGATTGAGACAGTAGGTCTATTCAACTATAAAGTAAAAACGACCAAGTGCATCACAGTGAACAACACAGGTGATTCAGCAAAAACTAATCAACCATCATTCCAGTCCAACGTGTGGAAACACTGAGTTTAGTAAAGACATGTGACCTTACAGTGTGGTAGAATGTTCTAATAATGTTCCTTTTGGATTATTTGCATGTGGAAAAACAACAGTGGGCTGAACTTTATCAAACTAAAATGTGAAGGGATTTGACATGAAATGTCTTTACTTGTTTGTACACATATTTAATTTATACTTCCAAGAAATAACAGGAATCTGGAAAACTTCACCTGCACTGTAAAGTCCCAGGTATTTATTTCTAAGCCACACTGGTTAAAGTTTTGACTAAAGATGTCCTGGATCCATTTTAGGTCAGTGAATTGGATCAACTCGTTTAAAATGAACCAAAATCGAAAGTGAATTGTTTCATCAACCACAAATTATGATATGAATCGAATCGTTGTTAAAATGATTCTCTTCACTCCTACAATCGTCAGTTTAGTTGAGAAGTTCAGTAAAAGTTGAAGAAACTGAACTTACAATCAGCTGCAGGACCCAGTAGTGTCCATAAGCATCCCAGGGGGCAGCGGCAGGCAGGTTTGGAGAAGAAAAGACAAAAGAGAGCATGTTAAAGTCAAACTTCAGAGCTGAAATAGAAACAACCATCAAAGGTCTTAAACTCACACCAGTGAACATGATGAAAGAACAAGCCGAGTTGCCAGAATCTGTCGTAAATGAATATTACAAAGGCTCAGACTTCACAACACGACAGTCAATCTGTCTCTGCCACACTCAGATAAGAGAGCATGAGTGATATTTCATGGTTGTGTTTTTGTAAAACGTTTGCGTATTGATGAAAAGGTCAATATTTAAAGCTTGCAAACAACTTTCTATCCCTTCAGATTTGTTTTCTGTACCTACATGAACACAAAAGAAAACTGCCATTGTTGACTTCAGTCTCATCACGGTCAGTTGAAGACCCAAACGGTCAAAGGCCTGAATCTCACACAGGAGCCATGAGGTCACTTTTAATGAGAGCACACTTTACTGGGACAGCAGCTGCTATGAAGGCCTTTCTGCTTCTCACTTGAAAGAGCATGGGACATATGAAGGCAGAGTTACAAGCCTTTGCCAGACAAAACTCAAACACTTAAAGCCTCTTCAGTGCTCTCCATCATTTATCTTGATGCCCAGCTTTATCTTTCCTTTTGGCTTCTCTTGCTCTTAGCTCCTAGCTTGATAATGCTTCTAATATATGCATCCCCGCTGTTCTCCAAAGCTTCCACATCTCTTCCTCTACTTAACATTTTTCATCTTTTCTGTTCTATATCCTCCTGCCCTCTTTCCCTCGGCTTGTTTAGTTTGACTTAAAAAATGATGAGAGCCAAAGGAAATGCAAAGGCTGTAGCAAGAACACAGCATAGAAACATCGCCCTTTGACCCCTGCTGTTCCTGTTGACTTCCTTTCTTTCTTAAACTCATCTCTACAGGCTGGAAACATCAAATGGAACTTCTTTTTAGGTGGAGACTAACATTATGGGATTTGCTTAACTTTAGAATGCTGTGAGGCTAAAAACAAACCCAAGATGCATTCTTCTTTCCATTTTTTAAATAAAATTTAAAGACCCACTTCGATCGTCTTGTGATCTATTTTCAAAGTGTTCCCAGTGATCTTTTAACTTTGATCATGCCGTTTTAGCCAAAATCAAAAAAGCTGTGTCAATTTCTAAAACAACGATTTGAACACAGAAATATTCAATGTAATTTTGAGTTTAATTTTCCAAATACATGTCCTCCATCATTAAAAAAGTCAAAAACGATGCAATTTCCATCAGAATAGGTCTTTCATCAGCAGCTCTTTTACTATATCTTTAAGAACCAAATTCTATTAAAGAAACCAAAATGAAAGAAACCAAATCACCTACAAAAAACAAGTTAAAAAAAGAAAGATTACAAAAATCAACAATGCTTTAAATTCCAGGTCCACAGATCCTTATTGTAAAAACAAACTGCACTTCCTCCCACTGCAGTAACAGTTCCAACAAAAATCAAAGCACAATTGACAACTCAATAAACTTGAAAATAAGCATTTTTATTTGCAGCAAATCCATCCTATTTAAAGCTTAATTCTATCCATGTAGAATCTCCAGCAGATCAGAGGGAGATTGCAAAAGTCCGCATGACATGACAGTCACCTCTGTTCTCAGCCGAGACGGATCAGAGAGCGTTCCGTATTTCTGTGCTAAGCTGAAGAGACCTGCGTGAGGGAAGTTTTTCTGGAGCTCCCTAAATCTCTGGGGGTCGAGGAGGGTGATGAACACTAGTTTTTCATGGTCTTGTTTTTTGTCAGGCAAATGATATTGTCCAGAATAGCGTGAAGCTGTAGGTAATGAAACGCTGCATCTGTAAAGCACATGCCGTCAGAGCGCCCGTGGTGCCTTCAGCGCCGGCACAGAACTTCTCAAACTGGCCCCTTTGTCGCTCAGCTTTGTCACAAAACTCTGTTATCCTTGCCAGACAAAACTCCAATCAGAAGTGATTGTGTCGTCATTCGTCATGAAGCTACAGAGACTTTACCTCAGTCTGATTGGTTGAATCAACGTCATTGTGCTTATTCAGTAGTGGGTTTTATGGAAAGTCGCCCGCAAAAAGGGAAACTGAGGATGGAAGCACTTATCGTATGATTGTAAGATAGATTTTTATTAACCTAGCAACAAGTGAGGGCTAAGATCTGATTGGCTAGACAAGTCTGACAGCAGTGCAGCCTGGGTGTAGGGCTGCAAGAGAAGTTGACAAAACAGTTGGAATGATCTAAAATACATTTTGGACAAATATATGTTTAAAAAACATTTATCTGTGACACCTACTTCTTTTCAGATAATTTTAGGCCTTCACTGAAGGCTTTGTTAGCCCTGACGGCACGCCACTGAGTAAACTTCAAGCATATATATATGCTATATTGCAAAAATGTACATACATGTTTAGACACAATAACTTTTTCCTTTTTATTTTTATTTTTTCTACAAATGTTTTTGCTTTCATCAAAGAATGTAAATTAGCAGAAAAAATAATCCTCTTTCATTTTCCACATGTGAGAACTTGTGTAAAATATTTTGTTTTTGCTGTTTCATGGAAATGAAAAGAAATAAAGACATTGAAACAACATATTCAGTTGCATTTTAGCTTCTGCCATTCTTGTGTGATGGATAACACGTAATGTCAAGTCCTTTTTTTTTTCTTTAGCCTTATCTTGGCTTTTTTATTTATGATGTAAAATAAATTACAGATAAAAGGTGAAAATGGAAAAAAAAAATGTTTTTAGGCCAAATATTCAAATAGCTTTATAGTTTACGCTATTCAGTTCTTAAGAGTGCAGGATCGAAGGTGACATGCTGTGTGACTGTTCCAACAAGTTCTACTCTGATTCAAAGCTGTATTCACAACCACAGCTTTCACTGTGAGTTTCTACCTCAGAGATGGTCAAACCCAGTGTTCCCCAACATTGCCTCTTAAGAAACCATGTGCTGCATTCTGGCCATTCCTGCATTGTTCGAACACACCTGCTTTACCTTTCTTCTTCTTTATAGTGGAAGTCTTTGCAAAGAAAGAGTTAGGTTTACTTGGCAGGAAAATCTGCGAGTTTGCTCAGCAGGACAGCACAGCAGGAACGGAGAGTAATGTAGAGCAGAAAAAAAAAGAAAAAAATACAAGGTGGGAAGAAACGCAATCTACCACTGCCCCCTATTCCTTATTATTGATTACTAACGTTTTCTTAGAATAGGATTCTAAAAGAGTGATTCTGATAAGTTGCTTTTTTTATTGTTGCTGCAGAAGCAAAAATCACCAGTAACGAGTGACAGCTGGGTCAGATGGAAACGAAATCAAACATGAAGGAAGGGCAGCGTTCACTAAATTCACAGATGGATGTGCCAGACTGGATGGATGCAGCAGGAATGACAGGAAAGACGGAGGATGGATGATGGGAGAGTAATTTGAAGCAAAAGGAAGAAGGTAGCGTGAAGGATCACTGATAAAGACACAGTAACTTCAGCTGAGGAGTAACTGAAGTGTCAGGAGAAGTTTCGACTGATTAGGAGATGTCTCTGTGGGATAGGAGTGTGATAATCTGCAGTGCGCGTACGAACACATTTGAAAGCTAATGTATGTGCATGCTGGCGAAGAAATGTGCACCCAGTGGCTTTGTCTCCGCTGAGGCTGTCTCCCTCTGTGTGTGTGGGAGGACTGATGGGAGAATCTCACCTCTTTCTATCAGCTCTCATTACCAGTCGAGCAGACATGAAAGACTGTGGGGCTCGCAGTGCAGCGGGAAGATGACAGGAGGTGTGGCGCGGCTCTGCTACACCAAAAAAAAAAAAAAAAAACTCAAAGCTCTCTGAGAGAATGAGCCCCACAACAATGGATGAGCAGAATGATGTTTATGCAACCATCTATGCAACTCCTATTGCCTATTCTTCTATCAAGTGTTAAGAAGGCAAAATGTGTCATGATGACTAAGGACTGAACTGACTCTTTCATAGAAAGTACAGGGAGTAAGTTTTGTCTGTGGATTGAAAAAAATGAATGGAGGTGTAAAACTGTCCACAAGAAGGAAAAAGAAAAGAAAACACTAAAACCTCATCCGCTACACACACAACTTGACCTTGTGGATTTGGAGGGAAAACCCTAGTTTATGTGCATGACGGAATACAGCCGCATCCCTCCATGGTGCCTCTCATCTCTGTCAAGGTCACACAGCCAGCTGCGAATGATAATCACTGGCTACAAAAGGACTCCTGGGACCCAGCCCGTTTGTGTGCAAGTGTGTGAATGCCATCCTACTCTGCTTGGACCGCGGCTTTGGCTGATTGTCCTGACAGTCCTCCTTCCTAATGAGCAGGATAAAGTCGGATGGAATGGCCCAGTGAAGACAGAAGAACAGAGCCAGGCAACTCCTCACCTCAGGATGATTGGGGAAACAAGGGGCCTAATGAAATGAGTAATCATTACCCATTGACCACCGCATCCTGAGACAAGAGTAGCAAGCTGAAGAGGGCCAACAATCAAGGAAAGCACTTGTTGAGGGAAAAACAATGACAAGACAAGACAAGGGTCATTTTAAGTGTCTGGACTGTGTTAAGAGGGTCAAATAATGTTGGGCTGTCAAAAATGAACCATAGAACAAAAACTGAAGCTTATTGGTGTATTTCCTCCTAAATTAGGGTCACATGAATCTACTGTTAGGATGGTAGAACTGTCAGTTTCTTTTTAAGTGGAACCAACAAAAGAGACTAATTGTATGTATGTTTTGTATTCAAAATGCTTTTTTTTATAATCAAAAGGAATTCACACATCAATGTGTGGCAATTTAGTTGGATGTGAGGTTCAGAAACGGAATCTTTCCAATCACCGGAAGACTGTTAAAGTCACTCTTAAGCTCAAGGGACATTTGAGGAAGTTGACATAAAACCCATTTCCATGTGGTTTTACAGAAGGGATTCCACTCTGGTCTGACTGTCCAGTGAAACATTGGCTCTTTCTTTGAATGGATTGAACGCATCCCCAGTGAGCACGAGTAACAGACAAGGAGAATTTACATACGGAAAGACTGGAAATACTTCTGTCTTCTCAACGCAATTAAAGGAGTCAATTAGGCTGAAAGACAAAGCCCACAGGGTTCCTGCCTAATTTAGTTAAATCTGGACTCAAAATGTTCAGAGAAGTTCCACAATCAGAAATACAAGGCAAAGATATTTTAAAAACCATTAAAATCTCTGCAAACAGACCCAAAGTAGATGACAGGCTGAGGATGTACAAGCCACTCCATTACGAGACAATATTGCCAAACTCTTTGGTACTCTAACTTTCTCATTTTGAGCTTCAAACAAAGAAGCAGCAGTACTTTATTGGAGCTATCACATCAGGGCAGACAGCTCATGTGGATTTGAGAACTGGACTCTCAGGTAAAGATGGATACGCTGAATGACCGACAGCTCCTCCACAGCTCATAAGCCAAAAAAGGCTTCAGAGACTAAAGCTTGTAAAACTTCCTGCTGATACGTCTTTAAAAAGCTGAATAAAATTAAATACAAAAAAAAAATCACAAGTCAGAAATGATAGTTGTCTAAAAAGCACACTTCAGAAATATAGTATAATAAATAAATTATGCTTAGAAGACATGATATATAGTCACAGACAGTAAAGAAACACAAAAATGTTGTGTGTGTTAATGTTGAGTACATTGCACATGTATTGTTCATATTAGGTTTATTCAACTTGAACTTAATGCCGTTTGGACCTTTGCATGAATGGGGATGTAGGTTTGCTGGTTGTGGCTTTCAGTGATCTGATTTGCTACCATAAGCATTCCCAGAACATGTTAGATTCCTGAGAATGTTCTGGGTTCTCCAAAGACAAGAAACGCTACAGAGGTCCCTCAGAAAAGGAAGACCAATAATCTCTCCGTATCAACCCTGTGGAATGCCTTCCTGCTTGCTTCTGTGCAAACACACTGAAACAGCTTGTAAGGATGTTCTGCATGAAGCACACAAGCAGTGTGTGCCTGATGCCAAAATCTCCTTAAAATTCCCAAAAAGTAGTTCATGCCGCACTCTTTTTACTGTGGACCTGTTGACACTCCAGGACAATTCATTTTGAATATGCATGCCCAGAAACAAAACTATAAAAAAAGAAAGCATAACAGATGAATCACAAGAATCTACAGAGCCTAAGGCCTTGACCACAACAAATGTGTGCAAGTATGACATGTGCAGTATTTATTTCAGACACAGGATGTCTAAAGAATATACTTCCCTCCTGTACAGACACATTTCTAACATCTATACTGTGTGTCATGGAGCCTTTTGCAATGGGAACAAGAAAATGCTCCCTATCAATCCTGAACGGAGGCACAAATGGCACTCCAAACGAAATATTTAATTCTGTCATCTTAGTGAACTGCTTTGATACTTTTTGCCTCAAGATTAGTATAAAACTTATTTAAAACCTAAAACCCTACATTCAATGAATACTTCGACTGGGAATTTGAAAAAAAAAAATAATAATAATATATATATATTTTATTTATATATATTTCAAACAGAACAAAAGAAAACAAGCATTTTTTAAGAAAATTGTAAATTTGAAACTTGGATTTAAAACAAACAAAAAAAACTTTAAACCTTAAACTGATACCAAATGATTTTTTTTTTTTTTTTTGTAACAGCAGCTGTTGTTGCTCCTGAACTTAATTTTACATCAAGTCCATTGGCTACCAGTACACTATTACTATCAGGTGAAAGAAGTGTATTTTCTCATAATATATTTATTTTCATATAATACATGCATATTAGCTCTATGGTCAGCGCCTCATGTCTCTTAAAATTGTTTCAACTTCAGTAAGCACAACCAGAATGAATCCATAAATAAGGGGCTCCAGATTACCGTTATCTTTTGGAAAAAAAAAAAGGTTTAAGGAGCACCTTATAGTGCGGGAAAAATGGTTCTACATAATAATGTTATTAAATTATTATTTATGAAGAACACACCAGAATTTTAATTGCATATTGTTTACGATTTTTGATCCATTAAAACACTAAACTATGAACACAAACCCTGAAAAAGCCATGGAGCGAAAAACAGAAATAAGAAAAACATGACATATATATTAGGTTGTGCTGCTGTGTGAAAAGCTTTTCCTTTTATTACCCCTCATAAAAAATATGCCCAACTCAAGGTTGTTTAAGACCAGAGGAAAAAAAATATTTCAGGAATAAACAAGTAAGTAAACTACTTTAAGTATGACTGATTTCTGTTGCTGCACACTGAGATTCTCCAATCAGCGGTGACTGAAGTTGCGTGCACTGAAAGGAACATTTAAGCATATCAGTTTCATTGCATGCTCCAGCTGCTCTTTGAGTTGTTGTGAGCTGTTTATGGGCCCCAAGGGAGGGCCGGGTAGAGACCTCTGTATCAAAACAATTCCACAGCTTGCAAGAGGTGTGACATAAACAACAAGGTTCTTAACCTTCCCCAGTGGGTGCTGCTGACAGGTAGCCTACCTTCTATCCATCTGCACACACACACACAGTAAAAATCCAAAAACGCCCAATCTAGACTCTACTTTACTTCTGACGGCTTATCTTCAAGATAGAAGAAGGGAGTGTTAAAGTAAGCAGATGCCATGTGGAAGTGGAACGTTGAATGAGAAGAGAGAAAATTATTGGTGTGGAAAATCAATTTTGCCAAGTCACAAACATATAGTTTCTTTTGGGTGAAATAGCCAACATTAGCCTGTCTCCTCATGCAAAGCTGATGCGGAGGCAGAGGATGAATAGAGAATGAATGGGGGCGGGAATAGGGGGAAAGGGAAGCAGGTTCATGGAGTCCTGTAGAAGATATACAGAAAATAAATAATGCAACATATGGGATTTTTTTTTTCTATTTTCCTATAACTGACCCTAAAGACGCTACAGGAACGATTTGCATTCCATGTGGTTCAAACCAATATGCTGACTCTTATTTCTCTCCAACACAGTTGGGTTCAGCCAAGAAGAAAGACGGTAACTCAAGGCCCTAATACTACTCAACAAAGCACAAATACAGTATCAGTATTAGGTAGAGACCTTGGCTCCGAGCTGCTGTCATGCTCTCCAGGGTACAATTATTCTGAAGCAAGGCTCAGTGTGAGATATCTTTTAATGCTAGTCTCAGCCGGTGTGGAGATGTGGACAGACTCCCAGTGCCCATTGTTATCAAAGACACTGTAAACTGACGTAGAGTCACAGCTGAAGTGTAAAAAAAAAAATTTGAAGGCATACAAGCACACAAGCCAATGCTTTTTGGCTGATCAGTTCTTATGGGATGAATACAAAGAATTACCTGCAGCAAAACAAAGGGGAAAAAATAACTAAATGACAAAGGCATTGCTCTTGCTTTTGGAGAAATCAAAACTACTTTTGGCCTGTAATTTAAAAGTTATATTGACACTAAATTTACAATCCGATATAAATTACTAAACACTGTAAAGGAGTCATTAGGCCTTTGCAACTAGAGCCAAACCTGACAAATAAAGCCTTCATCACAGATTAAGCACATACTGGATTACAAATAAGAGCTATGAGTTCCCGAGAACATTATGCAAAGAAAATATCTTTTTTAATAAAAATGTTGCTCATTCTCTCCATCCTTTGAATCCTACTAATGACACAGAGTCCATAGTTTAAAATGTCAAACCATCGTCTTAAATCAATTCAACTGTTTTTTGTTCTCTCACACTCTGGACTTTAACCAGTCTCAGTGTAATTTGGTCTCAAACTTTAATTCTGCAGCTGACTGCACACAATTTCCCAGAAACAAATTGAAAATAAAATAGTACACAATTATCAGTAATTCTGTTTTCCAAAAACAAGGATCAAGTGCATTCATATCCATGTGCAGATGTGAGACAACTGTATTTTTTATTTGATAATAAAAACCCTTTTTGCATCGCTGCCAGAAGTGGGGGGTTGACGATAATTTGACAAAAGTTTTCTTAAAAAGTTAACATTTTCTCTTCAAATCATTAAGTATTTGTATTCACAAAAGAAAACAGTATTTAGTGGCCATATAGGTAAAGAAATGCAACGCAATTTCCATAAAATGGTAAATGGCGTATACTTGTATAGCGCTTTTCTACCTTTCTCATAGGCCAAAAGTGCTTTACAGTCACAGTCCCATTCACACACTGATGGCGGAATTCTCTGCCAAACTCTGGTGCCAACCTTCCACCAGAGGTAATGTGGAGTTTGGTGTCTTGCCCAAGGACACTTCGACACATGGGCGGGCAAGGTGGGAATCAAACCTGCAATATTCTGATCCTAGGTCGACCGCCCTACCGCTGCACCACCTTTGTTAACAAAACATTAGCAAAGATTGTAAAATGTTTCCTTTGCAGTGTGTAGGATCACAAATCCACTGTTCTTCAATGTATGGATGGAAAACCCAACACCTTTTCAAAGATTTGTGTGTTTCTTACCCTGCCAAGGACTTTGGGAAAAAGACCTCTCTGGTTCTCCGTTACAGTCATAGGAGGAACAAAGATGGATCTCTTGGATCTGTACGGCAGCTTCTGTCCAAGGCGCATCATATCCTGCAACAAAATGATAAGAAATTCTCAACTTTAACTCTTTCTTTTCTCACTTTTTTCAGAGCTGTTTGTCATTAAATCCATTTTCAATTAAACAACCCAAAACGATGTCATGAGAACGTACAAAAAAATTGGAATTGTGCAGGAACATCCACTGGGAGAGAAGGAAGGACAAACCTGCACAGCAGCAAAAATTGTAAAGGTTTTTTTTTTTTTTAATATTGCTTTTTTGTAACATTGTTCCAGTTACTTCTTTGATTTTTTTTTTATTTGTTTAGCATAGTTTGGTGTGTGGTGTTTATGTTTAGTTGCTGCTGTTTATTAGTTTTATAGTTTTAACTAAATGTAAGAATTTTTAATGAATACTTTAAGTTTTGGAGAATTAAAGACTGACCTGTCATTTGATTATTATTTTTTTCATTTTTTAATACACTGCCAGAAAAAAAGGGGAAAACCTAAAATACTCAACGTTATTCTAAGTAGGGCTGCCACGATAGAGGTAGCCACAACTATGTTGACGACTAACTTCAGAGTCGATGCGTCAATTTTTCCTCTTGATTTTACCTCTAAATTACGATGGTTGTGTTGTCAGCACAAATAAACTAAATAATAAAGTATCTAAAAATAATATTTATTTGTTCAGGTACAGGATGTGTTTTCATTGTGCATTTTAACCCCCAGTGTCTTCTGCAGTCTGAGAGTGCTTGCATTGTTGTTTTCATACTTAAACTACTTTTAAATATTTTATAGAATTGTATGTTTATTTTCCTTTCTGGATGGGTTCTTGGTCAGCACTTTGAGATCCAACATTATGTTTGAAGAATGCAAAAATCAAAACAAAAAAAAGATTATATTATGACATCTAAGTCAGGACAATGAAGTCCAGCACATAAAAGGAAAAATAAATATATTCACCAAAACAAGAAAAAAGGTTTCTGTTTTGGTTTTTACTGATATGTCATTCTCTGTAATTCTGTTTTCTGCCTCTATTGTGAATGGGGACAGAAAATGATGGGAAAAAAAACAAAGCAAAAACAAAACTGAAAGAGAGGAGAAAATAAGGTTTTGGTAAAACAATTTCATTGTTTAACCAGATAGAGCCAATCCAAAATGTTTTTGATTTTGAAAAACAATAACATAATCTAATTTCATTTTCACCTTCCTGCTGCTGCAAACTAGGATGGGGGTGTTTACTGTTTCATACGCGGAATAATTCTCTCCTCTGTACTTTAATATCACAGATCGAGGTAGAGCATTTCTGCTTGGTTGTTGATGAAAATTAATTCTGTCACAGATACTGTGAATGCTGGGAGGAATCCTGGCAGCGAACACGGAGGCGATGACCTCCAGAGGAGGACAGTTTGCTGACCGACAGCACACCTGGACGTCAGCCGAGGAGCAACAAAATGCTGCACAACAACTAAAACAATTCTCCTTTATGAGAAGAGTTTTGTTTATATGCCTTTTAAAACAACTAAAATGAGTTAAGCATGATGCATCAACTGCTCTGAACATTCTGAATCATACGGTGGTCAACTTTGCTTTGGACAGAGCGACAGCAGCGCAGGGGCTGGAGGGTGGCAGTCTGAAATTGGCCTATCAGACAATTTGGAGACCTTGGAGACCCTCCTATCACGCAATTATTGAGCTGCTACCTTCTTACCACTCACCTGTCACTAGACTGGACAGCACAATCTCCAAATGTGCCAACACGACCACTTACTGTGTCAAAATATCAACCGGTTGCCGTTAAGTTTGAACTTTTTTTAAAACCTCTGCACCGCTGCGTGGTGTGTAAAAATGCGACTGCCATCTCCCCATTACAAATGCAGCCGCGTGGCCACCTGCTAATTTTGCTGAAAAACTTTAAATCGCATTAAAATCGCTGTGCTGTGGCATTTTAGGATATGTGACCGTAGCTGTACTTAGGAAGCAGTGATTGGGCCAAGCTGTCAACATTTATAAGGTAGGAGTGAACATAAGGGAACATTATAAGGTAGTTCAAAACAACGTTTTGAACATTGAACATGGGGGGGCAATGGGCTCTGATAGTCAGTTTATAACTTGAAAAATTAGTGCTACAAAAAATATGATAAAAAAGAGGAACGTGTTACAAAAAAAGGATCAGAGCAAGAATGATTATTCTGACAAGAACAACGTTTCTCTAAAGAAGTCTGTACGACTTTGGTTTCTTGGAATCAGCAGGCGCTTCCTGCTTGGAACCCCACACTGGAGGAGTCACTCAGTCCAGTTTTCATATACAGTTAATGATTGGGCCCAAAGTAAGGAACCGTCCTCCAATGCTTGTGTCCATTGTCTGAAGACCCCTGCATTTAAAAGAACTACATAAAAGGGGGAATTTGATTCCGCTTTTTCTGACTTAGTGCCACCTTTCTCTTTTTTTTTTTAATCAAATACTGATTGGAAAAAAAAAAATAAAAACACCATTTTGACCAATATTTGAACTTTTTTTTTTTTTTTTTAATTTGGGCAGCATTGTTTGAGAGGTTGTGAACTAAAAGCACTTCAAGTTCTCTCCCCCTCTTCCACTTTTAATTTTCAGTGATTGCCATCAATTTTTACTTAGATTTCATCCGTGTGTTTATGGGAAACAAAAATATTTAAACAAATATATTTGCAATCATTAAGTACTTTTTTTTGACTAGTTTTAGCATTAAATTGCTATCCTTACTTCTTAAAAGAAATATTTAAATCATAATGTTTTAATGATAATGTTATTTTAAAAAACATGGAAGGAGGAGCTTTTCTGTGATTTTCCTAAGGCACTTATGCACTTTCCATTTATAAGACGACAGCTCAGAAACTCATCCATCCATCATCTCCAAATCTACTTTATCACTTTTGGGGTTGCCAGGCTGCTGGAGCCAATCCAAGGAACTGTTGGGCAAAGGTGGGGTACACCCTGAACAGAAAGTCAATTCATTGTAGGGTCACACACAAACTCACATCCATGCCTACAGGGAGAATTTAGAATAACCATTTAACCTATGAAGCTTTTTTTTAGACTGTGGGTGGAAACCGGAGAAAACACATGCAAACTATAGGGCTTTCTGGCTGTGAGTAAAGAGTGCTAACCACTGTACCACCATGCAGCCCAACACAAAAACCAAACTAGGAAAAGTTACAGTAGAGGGGGAAATAATTAAATAAAGATGGCTGATTAAAAAGTGATTAGCCTGGATACTTGTGGTTTCATTTTCCTCATCTCTCTGCTTTGTCCATCTTTTACACAAGGGTAACACACTGTTTGCAGCACAGCACTGTTTGTGTGTGAACAGCAGGCCGGCTGCATGTGTAATGTTGATGGCTGAAAGAAGCTAACACAGATCTCACCACAGTCAGGATGAGAGAATAATTAAAAGAGGAAAAAATAACTTTGGTGAAGTTAGAATCTCTTTTAACATATCTATTGTCTGCTTTTAGAAAGCGAAGCAGAAAACAAAAACTGAACCGATCCACGATCAAAACTACACATAGACCAGAAAAACACAAAGACGTACCAAGTGGTGTCTGAAATGGCTGTTTTTGTCAGAGCCACTCAGGATTGACCTTCAAAATCTCAAAGGCAGAAATCTGAAACCGAACCTGAAACCTAAACCATAATTTTGCACAACACTGAGAGTAAACGACACATTTCTGTCCGTAAAGAGTGCAGCTAGTGGTGTGTGTAAATGTACGTTTCAAACACAAGGGTATGGAATTTTTAGAACTGAAGGACAAGTGCTCCAATCTCAATTCACATTGTTTCTAAGCTTTGAGAGATATCAAAAGGAACATATGAGGAGGTGGACAGCAAACTGGTAATGTAAGTATTTTTTCTGGGGTTAAGATTGTGCTGCCAAATCCACAGCTCCACTTAGCTGAGATATCGAAGGACTGATGAGGCTTTAGAACCCATCAATGTTCTGCAAGAGGATCAAGAAGGTGAGATGCACTGAAAAAACAATCCCAGCTGACTGGAGAGATGCGTTTAGTGCTCAATGAAGATGGCTTACCATAGTCTTGCAGAAAAGGTCACTTACAGCTCTACTTTCTCTTCTCACCTTTATACCTCCTACTTTACAGATACAGTTCATGTTTCTTCCATAGAAAAATCCTGTCTTCTCACTTTTTTTTTTTTCTTGGGTGATGAACAGTCCTCTGGTGAACACTGGTGACACAGTGAGAGAAGGGAGCCATGAATCTTTAATGTGAGCTGGACATACATTTCTGCTGCACCATCGACCCCGATGCAGCCTTTAAAACAATTGCTTCTCTTCTAAATAATCATAAATGTTTCAGTGAATCGATGGAAAACGCAAAATCTCAGGGCATTGAAGCCACTGGATGAACAACAAGGAAACAAAGGAGAGCATGTGCACAGTTTGCATCAGTACAGAGATGCTTTACTGATGTTGAGAGTACTCAGGCTTTTTTTTAACCATTATCTAAGCTCGCCGTTTCTTTGTCAGCAATGTCATGTCCTTGTCTATTCTGCCATTTTCACCCTCAACCTCATATGGAGACCAGCCATTAATCACTTGTGACAATGTACCAGAGACCTGATGAGAAATGGACATTAGCAAGGCCAATGCTGATGTCAAAAGAGACAAGAATCTATAATTCAGCACAAAATAAACTCACATTTGCAGTAAAGCCAAGCATTCAATCAGCTCTTTGCAAGATCTCTTTGTTAAAAATAATGTGTTTACCTGAAGATGCAAGTGGTGAGAACAATGCTACACCTGACTCGGACACGCACATTCGGTTGGCTACTTTCAATAAAAAGTGCTTGTAAACGTACACATATTTATGTAGTTCTTCCGCGCTCAAAACTCTCGTGTTAACGCATCGCTACGCAAGTTTTTAAGCCCGTTTCTGAGCCCTACATGGAAAACATGCAGAAACTGAATTTATACTGAAAGTTAAACTAGTAGAACTTTGACCAATCAGGGATCGGCTTTGGTAGTTACATATGGATGGAGTCCGTTTTAGTTCATGGAAGTGCTAAGCATTTGAAAATCAACAATGAAGGAGAAATCAATATATGCGGCTTCTCCCTGGCTGGAATTCTATGACATAAAGTATTTCATATTTCGGACTAGAGTTGTGATAGAACAAGTCTGGAGCAAGATTTGCACCACCTCAACATTTCACACCAAGTCCCTTCCAACTGTAGGAACATGCTCTAGTATCAGGAAGTGACAGTCTAGTGTGAACACGTTTTGCTAAAGGCGTGTTCAAAAACTCACTTTTAGCCTGTTCTTGCACATGCCACAGATGTGTACGTAGGTTTAGACTTTGTCCAAGTCTGATCAAACAATTATAATAAAGCACAACATGGTAAAAGCTGAGGCATCAGGGTTCTGATTCATTTAGATAATGTGATAAAGCTGCAGTGAGGATCTCCTTTGATTCCTCCCTTAGTCATACTGAACTTCTACAACAAGCACAGTGGTTGTGTACAATCTGCTGAATGTTGGCATGGCATTAAATAAGGGTCATTAAATAAAAAAGAAATAAAAGTGCACACTGTTGCACCCAGCACCCCAGAGTTTTGAGCAAATCTCCAAATTAAGAATATTTTGAAAGAAATGATGAGGGTGAGCATGAAGCTAAAGGCAAAAGGAATACAGACTAAGGGTGATGTAAACAATGGCTGTCTGTGGTCCAACGTCCATTCAGAAAGATGAGGACAACAAAAAAAAAATGGTACAGGCAGACGGGATCTAGTTGGACGTCAGAGATTGTAACGTGGGCTGATAGGTCCTTTACTGTCCCATTCATCAAGTTTCTGTGTAAATGTCCTTTTTGTAAAACTGAACAGTTCTTTTGTTTTTTTAGAATAGACATGGTTTGTTGGCCGATAGGCTGCACGGTGGTGCAGTGGTTAGCATGTGCGTCTTATAACAAGAAGGCCCTGGTTGTTGGAGTTGTTTATGCATGGATTTTCTCTGGGCGCTTCCGTTTTCACCCACAGTCCAAAAAAAACACACACTTCATTGGTTAACTGATGACTCAAATGTGTCCCTAGTTGAGTGTTTGTGGTGGTATCAAACTGTCCAGGGTGTGCCCCACCTCCATCCAACAGCAGCTGAGATAGGCTCCAGCAACCCTGTGACCCCAAAAGGATTTCAACAGATTTTGAATACGGATAGTTGGCGTTTGCTGGTACCTTGGTTTCACTCGGACATGACCTCCGTCTCATCCTGAGTTCAGATGTTAAGCATCCCATTTGGCAGTTTGTTTTTTTCTTAAAACCTGATTGTTTTTCACAAAGTTAATTTTTAATGAAGTTAAAAATAAAGTAAAAAAAAAAAAAAACTCTGTACTGCTTGACCTCGTCCTCAGATTTGACCTCAACAGCTCACACAGTACAAGTTTGGCTTTGGTTCCATCTTTGTTACTGACGTTAGAAGTTCAAAGAGGCTGAGTAAATGATTCACAGTTTTGTTATGCAGGTACCACTGATAAAACAAATGTTTGAACAAAACTAACAATGGGTCAATGGAGTCACAAATACTTAAGAAACACAACTCCATCCAGAATATTCTAAACTGCCTGTGTTCTTTAGTAAAGTTTTAACATTGTTTTGCTTTCATTCTGCCTCCAAAGCCATCAGGCATTAACTGCTTTGACAGAATAGGTGATATTTAGATTTTTTTTTCTCCCCAGATTTTTCAAAAACATCTTTGTTATCCATTGTTGACCTGAAAATGTCCTCCACGAAATAATCCCTGCTGTTTCCCATTACTCCTGTCAGAGTCAAGCTTCTCATCTGCAGCTCATGCAGAAAGCAGAGAAAAGCCTTTGACTACATTTAAGGAACCTGAGTCTCATTTCATAATCCAACGTTCAAGTCTCTGAGGTGGCTGTCACTTATTTTTAGGATTTCCAAATGTTTGTAATCACCAACTTGTGCTCTTAACCTTTAAGACTGCAGGAAGGCACATCAAGACACAGCACAAAATAGGTTTAAAAAACATGCCGGTTAACAATCTGTCACCATTTTTGACAAATAATATCAAAATAAATCTTTTTTTTTTTTTTTTTTCTCAGGTGCAAATTGTTTGTGGAATATTACCTGATCATTTGTTTGTGGTCAGGCTTTTATCCTTTATTTTTTTTACTAAAAAAAAAAAAATTAAAAAAATAATAAAATAAAAAGAAACCTTATTTATCCTATTATCCATTCTAAAAGTGTTCTGTTAATTATAATTATGCTGATTTTAGCTCAAATAATAATAATAATAATAATAATAATAATAAAAATCTGTGTCATTTTTTTAGGATAAAGTTTCTGCATAGCTGGAGTAATTTATTAAAAAATGGTCTCAAATGTGTTAATGAAGCAACCCCGCCCCCCTTCCCATTGTAAACTGAGTGCCAGAGCAACAATGAGACACAGAAACTCATTGAAATGCAGTCAGATGAATGCAGGCTCATTCAAAAAACTTCTAATGTGATAAATGGTAAATGGTGTATACTTGTGTAGTGCTTTTCTACCTTCCTTGAAGACCCAACGTGCTTTACAGTCACAATGTGTAATACCCATTGCTTCCGTTTTCCTGTCATGTCCACTCATTAGCGTAGCTTCATTGTCATCTTCTCAGTTACTGCCTTAAAGCATGCCTCCACCAAAGCAAGGTAGCAGGAAAAACTGTAGTATATGACTTTGATACTGACGTTCAAATTTCATCAGTGAAATATAGTTTGAATAAGTGAACTATCGTGACAAGGATTGTAAAGTGCAGGACTTCCCATATCATTGCTCTGTCCTGCCCTCATAATTCCTGATCAATTACTGAGGAGATCTTTAGTTATGTGATTCTACTCACAAGCTTTGTTTTGATTGCAGTCTGAATACAAGCCAAACCAAGGTTCAGGACTCAGTCTGGACCATCTGACTTTTCCAGCCTGAATACATCCTAAGAAACATAATTTTGAGCTCAAGTTTCTTTATCCTCCATCATCATAAAAATGCCACAAGAACATATTAAAAACACAATTTTCATGAGAGTGGACCTGTTAGAGAACTGGGCAGCTATTTTTACGTGTTTGAGTGGTACATAAAAAACATTTGTGCCCATTTTCAAAAAAATATGGTTTATTTTGGAGGAACAATGATCGTAATTAGAAGTAAACCAATTTTATAGTGCGACATAGAGAGAAGAACTTTCTTTTAGTGTTTTGCTGTGTTTGCAGGATGTTATTTTTAAGTCATCCAAAATAGTTTACATAAATGTGGAGATGTGGTCATACATATATAAGTAATTACTAAGGCAGAATAGTGATTTTAAACAGGATGCAATATTGTATTTCAGTCAGTGCATTAAAATGTAAGAAAGTTAACAAAAGCTAAATAAATGGGGTTTGGACCGGAATTATTCCGGCTCTTATCAGCAGTTACATTTGAATGATGCCTGTTTATTCTCCCTAAAGGCACGAAAATGTTCTGAATAACTGTCGTTCTGCAAAGCACAACCGAAACAATGAGGAACAACTCGCAAAAAAAAAGTCCATATCGTGGAGCGTGCATTTGTTAAATTGAAATGCATTCTTCCATTCCACATATTGATCGTCTGCAAAAAATAGGGGGAATAAATTGCTCATTGGATTCAGAGTTTTGCTTCTAATAGGAATCATTCATCAGCCTCCCTCTCTCCTGCTGGGTCTGTGTTACACCAAACCAGCAGCTTGCACTAACGAATTAAAAAATGATTCACTCCAGCTTCGCTCCCGGCACTTATCAATTATCACAAGCCAATATTTTCAACTACAATACCATTTGTTGTGCCAATAAATTCACCTTGTATATATTTTCAGATTGCATTAAATAGTTAAAAAAAAAAAAAAAGAAAAGTTGTGTAGAGTTGTGCAATAAGTGGAAAAACTCTTAAAAAAAAAAAAAAAAAAAAAAAAAAGCTTGATTGAAAATAAATAAATATTAGTTTGGATTTATAAAGCTCTTCTATCTGAGAGAGGTTCCAAAAGTCAAAGTTCTGACTGATTAAAGCTTTTTAAACATATCACAAGTCAGTTACAAATTCTTTCAAAGCTGCTGCAGCTCCGAACGTGTTTTAGCGCCGCCTGAGATGCTGCCAACCTCCAGGTGGTGAGATGATGGTGCCAAGGATGGGGTGGGGGTGTTCCTCAGGATATAGAAAGAGAAAGAAACAATAGATTTTCTGATAAAACGGGGCCCAGAGCTTAAGGAGCTTCAACAGATTATTTGATAGTGACTTAATGAGAGAGCTTTTAAGCAGCCTGTCTCACAACAAGCCTCTCCCTCTGCCTGCCTCTTTACCTTAGCCTGATTCATATATACTTGGTATATGTGCTATTTAATTAACAGTTAAATGATCAAAAATACATTAGAGCAACTCGGAATGTGATAGACGAATATGTAGCTGAGATACAGTGGCGGTGCTATGGGGGGCCCACTCCACAAAAAGCTTTGCCCCCCCAATTAATATTAGTATCATTATTGACAAAGACTTAGAAATCCTCAATACAAGCTTCTTCAAGCATTGCAGAAAAAAAGCAGCATTGTATTTTGGGACCCTCAAATGACATATTTTATATGTTTTTTTTTTTTTTTTTTTTTTTTTTTTATCTTTTACAAATACATATTTGTGATCTTGTCATTCGGCCTTCCATTCTGCTGTTCTCATTACCACCCTTCCAGAGTCCTCTTCCCCCCACCTACCTCCCATGTAAAATGTTCTAGCTACGTCACTGCTAAGATGTCAGATGCATTTCAAACTAGAACTGGTATTTATTTAATAAGTCTGAACGATTCTTGTTGAACCAAAGAAGACGTTTTTGGTCTGGGAACCCCAAGGCATTCCCAGGCCCCCCGAGAGCCGTAGTCTCTCCAGCCTGTCCTGGGCCTTCCCCGGGACCTCCAACCAGTGGGACATTCCCGGAACCTCCGCAGGGAGGCGTCTAGAAGGCATCCGAACCAGATGCCCCAGCAACCTAAGCTGGCTCCTCTCGATGTGGAGGAGCAGCGGCTCTACTCTGAGCTCCTCCCGGGTGACTGAGCTTCTCCCCCGTCTCTAAGGGAGCGCCCAGCCAACCCTACACAGGAAGCTCATTTCGGACGCTTGTATCCAGGGCCTCGTTCTTTCGGTCAAGACCCAGAGCTCGTGACCATAGGTGAGAATTGGAGCATAGACTGACCAGTAAACTGAGGGCTTTGCTTTCTGGCTTAACTCTTTCTTCACCAACACCTGACCAATACAGCAACCACAGAATAGTGGACGATGCACGAATCTGTCCGTTGATCTCACGCTCTGATCTTCCCTCACTTGTGAATTAGATTCCAAGATACTTAAGCTCCTCCACCTGGGGAAGGAGAACCCCAGCCACTGAGACAAGGCAAACCATCTTTCTCTGGTCGAGAATCACAGCCTCAGACTTCGCGGTGCTGACCCTCATCCCAGCCGCTTCACATTCGGCTGCAAACCATTCCAATGCATGGTAGAGGTCCTGGCTTGATGAAGCCAACAGGACAATATCATCTGCAAAGAGCAGAGAGGAAATCCTGTGGTTCCCAAACCAGACCCCCTCCGGACCCTGGCTGCACCTAGAAATTCTTTCTATAAAGATTTTGATCAGAACCGGTGAAAAAGGGAAGCCCTGTCGGAGTCCAACATGCACTGGGAACAGGTCTGACTTACTGCCGGCTGTAAGGACCAAGGTCCTGCTCCGGTCATATAGAGACCGGACAGCCCTGACTAAGGCTCTCTAAGCCCAATACTCTCATAGAACCCTCCACAGAACACAGGGGATGCCATTGAACCCTTTTCCAAATCCACAGAACATGTGGAAAGGATGAGCAAACTCCCACAAACCCTCCAGCACTTTGAAGAGGCTGTACAGCTGGTTCATAGTTGCACGACCAGGACAGAAACTGCATTGTTGTTCCTGGATTGGAGGTTGTTTTTCTTGTCTTTTTTTAAGCATCCTGGTAATTTTTTTCAATACCAAACGCTTTGAAACTTTTCTGCTTTATCTCACTGCTACCATATTTCCACACCCCAACATCCTCTTCACTTCACACAATCTTATCTTCTGTACTCATTCTGGCATCTCTGCATGCTTTTTCCTGTGCATGGCTTGTAGATAAATGATATGGTTGCTCCATCACATGATCACAATCAAAATGCTAACCTGGGTATAACATTTATTATGACCCAGGTCTGTCAGGACAAACCTGATGAGGAACATGGATTTATACTGTGTAATTTACTGCACATATTTCCTCTGAAATAAAACCTAACTTAAATAAACTTCATGGGGAGCACAATTTTAATTTCATGTTTGAGGCAAAATTGTCTACTCTGTTCCTGTTCCCTGTTGGTTTATCTTGGGCTTGGATGATCCGTTTTTGCTTTTTCCAACAATCTGTTCATTCAGTTTTAATTAATTTTTTTACATTATTCTATTAGCACTAAAGTCCATAAGTGTATTTATTTAAATTAAAAAAATGTTCCCTTTAACATTTAAATTTTAACCTCTGCCTTTTTTGTTTAGTCACTATTATAATGAATGATAATTTAGGTTTTATAAAAGTGCTCCACATTTATAAATGATTAGAATTAATGAACATATGAATGACTGTGACTAACAACACATGCCTTAGAACACTTGGTAAATTTGGTTTTAAATTGATTAAATTAGCAATTGAGATCATAAATGTATAAAAACACAGTAAATGCTTGAGAGGCTGGATTTACACCCACAAGTGAATTTCTGCCGCTAAGCTCCTTATTCTCTGCCTCAATTTAGAGTACCTGTCAGTTTGAAAAACATGCAGGTTACCTGCAGCTGTGATGAAATTAAGTGGTACAACAGTTCCAAGGGGCTAATTTATTTTGAGATATTACAATATCCTATACTGGTTATTTGAACTTTTTTCTCTTATACTCACCACAGGGAAACCCTTCTCATTCATTCATTTTCAGAACAAAAAAAACACAGCAATTGTTCTTTTAGTCTCCAGAGGACAGTTTTTTTTAGGTAAATCTTTTGCAAAAAGTTTGTTGGATAACTGTTGCATTTTGATAGTGAATTGAACTAACCTCTCAAGCATTAAAAAAAATTAGTGATCTGTTGTACGCAAACAAAACGGCTCAGAGATTCATTTTTTTGAACGACAAGAACCAGAGCTGTGTTTCTTTGTTTTTTTAAACTTTACTTAACTCTCTCTTCCTTTTTTGCCTCCTCAAACTGCACGTGATTGGTCAGTACATGTTTGCTTTGTGCTGAACAGCGGTGGGAGGTGCCAAAGCTTGTTAGATGCTTGGCGGTAGCCGAAGCGCGTGAACCAAGTATGAGGGAGAGAGAGACAGAGAGAACGCCAGGTACAACAGGAAGACAAATGAGTGACATTGGAAAAAGAATCTGAAATAATAAAGATATCTGAAGCAATTTGACTATTATTGATAATACAAAGGAGGAGTGTTTAGTCTGAAAGAAAACAGTTCCATACAGAACCGGCTCCACAACCAACCTGCACCTGAGAACTGAGACAATCCTCCCCATAACAGGACAGATACTTACTGAAGCAGAAACCAGACCAGTTCCTCAAACCTCAGGAATGTATTTCTCATTACCAACCTTTACTGTGATTAAAATCTTTTGCACATTTCATTTTTATTTTGTGTTGTATTTGCAGTGTTTTCTGTTGTTTTGCTTGGTGGGTTTAAAACTAAAGTCCCATTAGTTTTCACACACTTATGTGTGAAATCTTTTCTCTTCATTTGACTCATGCCCTGGCATAGTGGTGAGCTGCAGACACAGTCACGCTTAAGAACCATTTGATGGTTCAACCCTCCAATCCAACTCTCTGTGTGTCAAGCAGGAGGGCATTTAGGCATTCATTGGCATGATTAAGCTGTGGATTTAAACTCACAACAGTCCAGTCTCAGGGCAGACACTGTTCCACAAGGCCACTGAGCTGTTTTGTTTTTATTGTGCATTTTATCTGGAGAGAATAAATAAAGGCATATGCATATTATACAGTTGAATTAATAAAACATATTAGTTATTCATTTTGTGCATAATTTTACATAGGTGTTGATAAGAAATTAAATAAAGCAACAAAGCAACCAGAGGAGCCGTTTGGGAGGTGAAAGAGCTGACTCTTTTTAGAGAGTCAATCTACCAATCCAAAAGAGCCAGCACTCTAAGAAGATCTGGAATTCCCATCACTATAAAAAAATGTCTTTATTTAACTCGATTGCTATTTTCTTTTCACTTTAACGTTTTTTTTTTTTTTGCAGAAGTCTTCCGCAAATAACATATCATGCTTTGTATAAGTTTGTGGAAAGGCATTTAATTCAAATTAATGTACTTGGCCTTTTTCGCACGTAACGGGGAATTTATTTTTGAACTTGATGGCTTTTTGTGCTGGGAGCATCATGTTTCTCCTAGACGATGACAAGAAAACTTTACTTTTAGGCTTTAATGTGACCCTAACCAAGGTGAAGCTGTTAAAGAAAGATGGATGAATGAGGACATTTACATTTTTATTGGCAAGCTTTATGTACTTGTGAAGTCTTGAGTGAGCAGCAGCAGGCATTTGAAATAGTTCTGAAATAATTAGCAACATTACTGTTCTATGTGTCTATATAACGTATTTAAGTTATGATTGAGTGCAGTGTAAACTAAAATGTAATAAGATTAAGTGCTGACAGAGAAACTGTAAAATGTTTATGGTCATTTCAGTGGTGTAGAAGCAGTACAAAATAGGATAAAAGACATTGTTTTGAAATAGATTTTCTTAAGTTGATACAAAATATCAGAGAAATAAGAGATGAAGACAATGAAGAGATGAAGACAATGGTTAAAAACAGATTTAAAACTGCAAAAGACAAAATGAAATGGTTAGTCAAGTTCATACGTTTAAAATTCAATTGTTTTGTATTTTGTCAATTTATAAAAACTATACTTAACTGTGATGTTTTTGAGAAATACTACTCCAGAGCTATGTTCTGTGTTTGCCCAGTACTAGTGTATTGCAAGTGTTCATCATACATGGTTTTGCAAATGCATCAGCTTGTAGAAGAAGCTTAGTCTGTACCTGATGAGCAGGACTGATGATCCAGTGCGCTCCACTCAATGACATTTTCTTGCATGTTTTGCAGTGTTACAAAAATTAAATCTGTTGCACCGAGAGTGAGTTGGCCCATCATTCTTAGCCGTGTAACACTTACACTGTCAAGTCTCAATCAAATATTATTTGATTCAATTTATAATGCACACACAAATATGGAACATTTTAAAAAATATCTATTTTACTTACTTTTGAGCATTTGTTATCAATGCTAGTTATGTGCATGTGTTATTATTCCTAAAAAAATTGCATATACAAGAAACTATTGTATACTAAAATGAAATATTCAAGCAGAATCTGCAAAACAGAACATGTTACTCACTCTGACCTTGTTCACATGAAGAGGGAGTCCTGTGATTTCCACCTGTGCAATGTCATCTGCATGTGCACTGACCCCGTGAATGAACAGGACTGGCTGACTGTCCACAACATCATGCCAAGGAGCCAAATTTAGATCCTCGTCCACAAAGAAGCTGGGATCTGACACATCAAACGTTGCATTCTTGTTCCCTGCACAGTCATCAAATTCCACTGTAAGAAACACAAAGAACAGGTAGATGTTTTGACATTGTTCTGAACAAAAAATACATCAGGAATAACAACAATGTCAAGCAAAACAGGCCTCTTGACAGTCACTGAGGTTCCTGCTGTGATGTTAAGAAACGAACTTGAGGCCCTGTCAAACAATCCATAACAGCAAGCATCTTTCAGATACAAACAAACACCCTGAGGAAATACATAGAACCTGCACAAAGAGCTGACTGAAAGAGTTAGTGATGCTACAAAAGAGAAGCCATCACTTTTTACTGGCTGATCCACTGCTGATGACCTGCTGTTGCTGGTTTGGAGTTGTTTATACAGTAGAAAATACAGTGACATGTGATGAGGGGGGAAAGTGTCCCCTCTGTGCTTCATGTTTTGGAAGAAGGTACATGTAGTCTTGGCAGAAAGAGACAAAGCCAAAGATCTCATCAGGAACCATCCACCCCACCCCATGTTCAGCCACATGATCCCACTTCCTCCACATCCTGGTAACCTTCCCATCCCTGATCCCTCACCTCCACCTTTCCTCCCCTGGTGACCCCAACACATAGCGGATCAGGAGGGGAGGACAGGTACACAAAGTGAGTCAGCATGTCTTTATCTTTGTAAAGGCTGTTAATTCAAGTTGCAGAAAAGCAAAAGTGGAACAAGAAGCTTGCAGTTCAGTGTAACTGTCAGTGTGTGAGTGTCCAGTTTGCTGTAACCGTTATTGTTTCTAAGCATCTGTAGAAATCAAAAGTCCTTGCAGAAAAAAAATTAAGGCTTCCACAGGGACTGCATGCAATCTTTCCTTCATTATAAGATAAGCTAAACTGTTAGTAAGTGAACTGATCTGAAGTAAAAATAATTTTATAAACCAGTTTTTTTTCCCTTGAAGGGTCACAGTGCTACCGGAGCCTAACCCAGCTATTGATGGGCAAAGACAGGGAACACCCTGAACACGTCGCCAGTCAGTCGCAGGGCTAAACTATAAACCTTTAAAAAAATGGTTTTCTAGTTCCGGGTCAATGAGCAGACACATGTCGCCAGCTTTAGTAGAGTCATTGTCTTCACACAACTTAAACATTAAATTATTGCAGAATTACTTATTAAAGATTCTTAATGACCTGAATCTGTGTTATAAGGTACAAATATTTGATTAGAAGTTATGAACCAGACAATTATAATTCACATAAAAAATGTTAAGGTAGAGCCGGGGTGGAATTATAAAAATTTGCTTCCTGCCTCTCCCTTTCAAGCAATCTATAATTTGGTCCTAGTTGTCCTATGTTTGACTCGTATTTGTGTGGATGTAAACCTGTGTTGATTGTATTGTTTATGCATTATCTTTGCCTTGTTTGCTTGAAATAAACCATTTCAAATCTAATCTAATCTAAATCTAATCTAATAATAAAGTAAAACAAAATTTGGAACAGGGTGTTGGGTCTTGGGCCTTAGTCACTGCCGCCCTTACGGTTGGACATTGGCAGTCTGCAGGTGAAATATGGGTAAATCTGTACACGCCACACAGGTCCCGTACACACAAAATATCAAGGCCGTAGACCACTTTGTGAGCCCATTTGGTGCAATCCTTGTATGCAGCCTGACTTAGAGTTTGTGTAGACATCCCACAGGCACTAATGTATCACCTGCACTCCTTGTGTGTATCACTGTGGGGTCTATAAAGGCGCCATGCAACAGAATCTCCCGTAAATCATAAATGCGTGCAACTTCTATTCTCCTTATGAATACTTTATGATACACTTACCACATGCACGACAATGGTTTGTTCCATGTTCATGACATCCTATGAGGTGGCCATATACATGTATATAAAACCCACAGCACCTGCATGGGTCAACCCCCCGTACAAGTGCATGTGACTCAGTGCTTATATTGGCCTGACTGAGGTTGGCCTTTCTTCTTACTAAAGTAATCTATTTCCTTTTTGCAGCAGAACAGTTTAAAACACAAAATGAACCAACCAAATCATCCTTGACAACTGCAGCAACAGTAGAGCACAGACAGCCTAACAGATTACAAATCTCAGCTAGATATGTGTTTACTGAATACTGAAGGTCATACAGTAGTTAGAGTCATGAACTAGTAAACATGATTTTTAGACAATATTTACCATTTTCTTTCAAATATTTCAGCTACAGGGAAAAATGCACTGAAAATGATTTGCATCTTGTTCCTGTGATAACTTGTTCAAAATGACTACATTTACAGTTGTTTACACCCCTACTAAAAAAACAAAACAAAAAAACAGCATGGACTCCTCCACAATGAATAATTTCAGACCAACTCAAATCTTAATTCAAAAAATAAAGTTATAAAAAAAATTGTACTTAATATTCAGCCAGGCTGCACTCAAAGCATCACATTTGTTAGGAAAATAACATTTGCAAATACAGACTCGAGAAACCATCAGTTTTGGGGACCGCTTGATCTAAGAGCAGTCTCTGATCCCATGAACCATGAAATCCTTCTCGACATGCTGGGAAGGGGGTGGGATTATCAGATACAGTCCACAGTTGGATCTTGAATGCAGGGGTTATGTTGTTTCCATGGTGATCATACATCCAAGAGGGTGGCCATGTAATGCATAGTTCCTGAGGATTCAATTCTTGGTCTTCTGCTTTTGAATTGTACATTCTGTGTCAGATAATACAGACTAATACGGTTTATGCGAACAGAAATCAACTTGACAATTGACTGAAGTGGTGTTGTTGCTGTGTTGAGCAGCCAGACTTGGATGAAGTCAAACTTCCTTCAGATAAAGATAAAAAAAATCTTTTGTTTTTTTTTTTTTTGTTTGGAAACCAGAAGGAAGAACAAGAATTAGCTGATATTCTATTTGAAAGTATTCCTCGTAAAGCAATTTCTCTTTTGTTTGATGGTTTTATGATGAAAACGGGCCTTTGGTCTAATAATGTTCTGTTCATGGATGCATATAAACCAGTTATTCATGAGCAGATTTTTCCACAAACCTTCTCCTCGCTCAGCAAAAAAACATAATGCCACAGTTAAATAATAGGAAAAAAAATGGCAAAAAAGCTATAATGCAATATAGCATTTTATATAGCAACATTTAATGCTGGATCTGCCCTCCAGTAATTGGAATCCTATTTATCTGATAGGTACCAGTTTGTAAATGTAAATGGACATTCCTTTCATTGTACTCGAGTTAGCAACGGAGTCACACAGGGCTCAGCTCTAGGACCCATTCTGTTTATGCTCTACATCCTGCCCTTAGGAAACAATCAGAAAACACAGTATTAATTTTCACTGTTATGTAGATGATACACAGATGATAATTTATCTGTTAAACTTGACCAGAATGTCCACATAAAGAGGATGTTTTTTTCATATTTCACCTGCAGTAGAGACATCAAGACCTGGATGACAATTACCTCCTCCTAAAACCCCAGAAAAACTGAGATCATTATACTAGGTCCTAAATACCTGAGAGATGCTGTATCTGATCAGATTGTCTCCCTGGATGGCATAAATATAGTCCCAGATTTAATTGCTGGAAACCTAGTTGTTTAATTTGATCAGGATTTATCATTTAAGGCTCACATATCACAGGCTTGTAAAATTTCATTTTTTCACCTACACAATATATCTAGCATCAGAAATGTATTATCGAGGAGTGACCCTAAAAAACTCCATGCATTTGTTACGTCTAGGCTGGATTACTGTAACTCTTTGCTAGCAGCGTGTCCTAAAAGTTCTTTAAAAAGTATTCAGCTTGTTCAAAATGCAGCAGCTAGACTGTTAGCAGGAACCAGCAGAAGAGAACACATTACTCCTGTGTTAGCGTCACTTCACTGGCTCCAGTTGAATCTAGAATCAAGTTCAAAATCCTCCTGCCATGGACATTCATGACCATACATTGAATGGTATTAAAGATCTCATAGTGCTTTATCAACCAAACAAAACACTTTGCTCACCAAATGCAGGACTGTTGTGGTTCCTCTAAAAGAATCTCTAAAAGCACAGTTGGAGGTGGAGCCTTTAGCCACCAAGCTTCTTTCTTATGGAATAAGCTCCCAGGTCATGTAAGAGAGCCTGACACAGTTTATACATTCAAAGTTCCTTTTTTTTCCCCATTCAGTTTTGGTCACAAGAAGACATATGTCCACAGCTCTCCTGATATAAGCGATTTTAATCTTGATTCGTCACATAATTACTGCAAAAAAAGCATTAATTTTGCAATATAGAGAGAGCTGAACATGGCACAGAAGAAAAACCAAGAAACATCTGACCTTGCAGAGCTCAGAATAGCGCTTGTCGACATCCAAGCTAAACTGAACACACTTATGGCACTTCTTATCCTAATGATCAGGGGTCTCCAACCCTGGACCTCAAGGCTACTGCCCTGCTTGCTTTGCTGCTAACCCTGCTTCAGTAATAGCTGCTCATCTGGATCAGGTGTGTTCAGTCAATCAAAAACTGGGCTGATTCTATCCAGCTAATCAGCATCTACTGAAGCAAGGTTAGCTGCAAAACAGGCAGGGCTGTAGCCCTCGAGGACCACGGTTGGAGAGATTCCAGGTGGATCATCTTTGTTCCTGTTTTTGGCTGGACGTCGTCTTTGGCTCGTCTCGCACCCCAGCTGCCCCACAGTGTCATATGGATGAAGCTCATCTGCGACACTGTTCATCCACGTAGTTGTAATTTTACATGTAGTTGTACAGTTAGATAAGTTAATTCTTTAACAGTTCTAGCACATCCCCTAAGAGACGATCCCTCCATGTGGGCATCCATGACGTTTGTTATTTTTTTTCCCCAAAATAGTTTTTTATGAGTTTTTTTCTTACTGAGGAAGATGGTTTAAGTGCAGGGCTGCCAGTTTAGCTTAGTTTGTGTTGTTTAGTTTGGCAACCAGATTTTGTTTATATTTTCAAGACTGACTTTGTGTTCTTTGCATAAATACTGGTGTGAATCCCATTGAGACGGCTATGGTTGTGATTTGGGGCTATAGAAATGAAATTGAATCGAATATATTTGTTTCAGAAGTGCTGACGTAGAAATGCAAGTCTTACAGCATTTGAATTCATAAAGTGACAGTTGTGTTCTGCAGACAGCTCAGCACACACAGCAGTTATAACTACAGTTTTTTCCGTAAAGCAGATTACTGCTGAAATTAGCCGGCCTCAGACAGGCAGCAGAAACGGTTGCAGCATTCACTGGTTGCTTAAAATGGTAAAGAAAATACCGGACATAAAATTAAATTATCTGCAGATTATCTTTTGTATTTTTATAATAAAATGACCATTCCAATTGCAGAATCCGATGCAAAGATGCAAGCCTGTGTGTGACTTATCAGTTGAACAAAGTTTTTTTTTTTTTCCATCACACTATACAAAGTCAAACCGTGAAAGTCTTTAACCCGTTTTTTTCTGATAAATATTTGCTGACCAGTGTTCTCAAAGCTCTCATTTGGCATACTAAACTTTGTGACAATTTAGTTTTAATCTCTTTCCCTGCATAAGGTTCTGGAGTCTTTGAAGACCAGATAGAATCATTTCCTGCCTTATGATTGAAGAGTGGAAGAGGAAAAAGAAACTGGAGTGAAGAACGGAAAAAACAAGACCATGAATGGAGAGCACAGTGCAACAGAAAATAACAGAAATGAAAAGCTGACATGGACAATGGCGGAGAGCTACAAAGTCAACAACCTCCTCTCCAGGGAAGCAACTCATCTTACAGCTCAACTCTCACTTCTAAAGTCAAAGCATGAAAGATGTGTTCATTCCATTCCCATTACAAGCTCAGATTTATTTCAATAACATGGACCGGCTCTTTAGAGTCTGCAAATTGCAACGCCAGTGTCAGTGGCATTTCAAAGGCAGCCAAAGAGTGTTTGATGGTATTCTAATGTTGTCAGGTTTGGGGGATTTTAGAAGAGAGCATGTTGAGCTGAGGCTTTGAAGTCAGACAACAATGACAGAATACAACTTACCCCACTCAGCATCAGCACCAACACACCCCCACTTCTTTCTGCTCAGGATGAAAGAGCGGGGCACAACACGGAAAGGTCATTAAAATCCCTAACTGGTGATCAAAATGAAAAGCAGGGTTTGAGAGGCTCTTTAACTTCCTCTGACTTTCAAGTTCCATAGGCCAAACCCCCACTGAGCCCATGAATGCTGCACTGTTTTCTGGTAGTATTGAAAACAAAACAATGATATCAGACAAAATGTCCATGAAAACATTTGACAAAACCAGATATGATTAAACTCTTGAAAGATGAAATGACTGACTAAACTGAAAGCAATGAAGACCCAAACATGAAAATTGATTCCATTTCTTTTGCCACGAGATTTTTTTTACACAGCTGTTATTTGCTTAAAACTGTACAGCGATAGCTCTATAATGCACGCCATTGAATACACCAGTAATGTTGGGTTTGTGAGGGCTATAGGCTACAAGACAACTTGGACACTGAGAGCTCAGTAATGGGAGGAAAGTAGGCTCCGCCCACTCTAGAGGTGAATTTCCAATATCCTCAAAAACAGCACAATCATAGTTAAAACACTGGAACATTTGACAATTAACTTCACATTAAAAATGATCAAAGTGGGACTTTAAAAAAAAAACACCACATGCTCATTTCTCTATTGATCATGACTACTTTTCAGTTGGAGAACATTTAATAAATTTGAATCAAAAAGTATAGCAATGTTTTAATCTACTTGAGAGTTCAGTGGTCCTTAATCTGTATTAGACAAAATGTGCTTTTAGTCAACAGTTATTGTGAATGTTTAACCCCTTCACCACACTAACCCTAATCCCATACACTTTTTTTCAGACAAACATTTTACATTGTTATGTCGAGTGCACTTGCAGTACCTAACAAAGGACTGTTGCCTCATTCACTTGAATGTCCTGTGTTTGTTTATTAATTTCAAATGAGTGGAAATCTCTCATGAATAATGTGCCTATTGCATTTACATGGGAGTTGCTGATGCTGACTGTTTTCTAAAAACCTTTAAAATGATGACTAAGCAAGATCATGGATGAGGAAATGTGGCATTTATTCCTTAAATCACCTGAATGCTGCTAAGACACTTTTCTCTGCTGACAGATTTGCTGCTTTCCAGTCATAAGAAAGTTGAAACCTTTATTTGGTTTCCAATAACCAAAGTGAGGCTTCACCTTCCATTCTTGATGTGTGTAAACACTACTTTACCATCAAGTTTTTGCCTCTAGAGCTGAGAGAAGCTTTACTCAACGCAGAGCTGTATGCAGTCTGCCATGCTTTCAGTAGCGATTCACTCGGCAGCTTATGATTATCTTTGATGCAACAATGGTAAAAGTGTCATGGCTGCATAAGAGCACAAACAGTGAGAAAGATGGAAGAGTATGCAAAAGAAAGCGGCACACAGAAAGCTGCAAATCAAGTGTGTGACTGCGAGGAGCTGGGAAGAAAAAATTAACAAGAGCACAGAGCAGTGGAGTGCAGATTGTAAGCTGCAGAAATAAACATTGCAAAAAAATGTTATTTGACATATCTCCTTGCCTGCACTGTAATTGGGGTTAGAGCACAAAACTGCAGCGTGAGCCTTTTCCTGTGACTTTCAGTCATGCTACACAAAGTCACAGTCTACCCCACAATGCAACAAACACCAACATTTTACAATTACACTTAACAGGTTCAACCATCTAGCTGCCTTTTTTTAGAGGATCAGAGTCCAGCCTGCAGAAAATGATGCTGTAAATCGGAATCACATCTTAAATAAAATCATAAAAGCTGAATTTAGTTTCTGTTTAACTCAGATTTGAGTCAGACAGGACACTTGTTTTTGTAAAGCTGTAGGAAACAAAAAGTCTTATGGTGGACTGAAATTCCTTAGTGTTAAAGCTACAATAAGTTAAATATAATCTACATATTCTAACACTATGAAAGGCGATTTGATCTGCAGATTGTCATCCTCAAGTGCGACAAATTTGTTGATCCACACTTGTCCAAAAGTGCGTTCATAAACCCGCTGCTTCCACCATGTATGAGCGGAGCGGTCATCAAATGTTTTCAGCCTCATCACAACTTTTATTTATTTTAAAGAGTTCTACAAAAGCATCTGTAATGACATCTACATTAAATCAATCAGACTTTCCCAGTATGGTGAGGTTCATCCTCTATGGCAGGAGATATGTCTGAATGACTGATGCTTTCAGCAGCACTTCCATCACTCTGTGACCCAGTTTGATCATTTAGTACAAGGAGGAAAAAAATAAGAATAAAACTAGACGACCTTTTTTTATTATTTCTCGATACAAATTGTAAGATTATAGAGTTCTGGAGGAGAACAAGCTGTGATGATTAGCTTTAGACTTCAGCTGCTGCTTACATTATCCACATGTCACTGCCCAAACTGAAAGTTTTCACCAAAGTTCAGACATTCAAACTCTGAAATTTTCTGACATGCATCAAATTTTTTGCCGCGTTGCTACGCCACCCAACCTATTTGATATATCAGGCAGAACTCTATTTTCCACACAAGGCTGCACGCATGTCAATCTGAGCTAACAGTTTTTTCTTTTTTGGAGGGGGGTGGTTGCGCAAAGTTTTATTTAAAAAAAAAACATGTACTACACAAATAATCAAAAACATTGAGACAAATCTAAAATCTAAACTTTCATTATTTCAATGAAGAAAGGCTGATAATGGTGCAGTGTAACATTGACATTTACCTTTATTTTTAGAGAGCATTTACATGGCTTCCAGTCTTTTCTTTGAGCACAAAATGGAATTCCTTTTCTCCAAGCTGTCAGGACCTTAAATTTTGCTTTGAGGTGTTTTGAAGACTATTTTCTGTCTTGTAACAAAACGTCAAGTCTCCATGATGGGAGCAATGCGAATCAGAGAAATATCACAGAAGGTAGCAGCCCAGGGTGTGTTGGAGCTGATAGCTGCCGTGTCTAACCAGGCAGACAATGCTCAGCCTTATAAAAATGAAAAGGCAAAAAAGGAGACTGCTCCGGAGAACACCATTCTCAAATAATCACCTGACATTAGAGAGAGCTGCTTTAGAGAATGTATTTACACCCTGAATTGAATTTTACCCCAGAGTTTCCTGTGGTGGAGCATCGTGTAAGACCTATTACTGGGATTCAATAGTAACAAGGCTTGAGCTCATCTCACGAGGCAACAATTTTGACAGACTTTACCCTCCGCAGCTGTCCAGATGGCACGTTCTTTCATCTCGGCTTTGGCAAATGATTTAACCCCTCTATCTGTACTACCAATGTAACGGTTCTGCCATGTCAGGTGGCAGAATGCTGCTCATCAGGGGGAGGCGGGGAAAGTTATGATAAGTATTTTTTGATGTAAGCTGCTGACCACTGGTGTAAGGCACAGACCAAACCCAATTAAAGCAGTTACTTTCTGAAGCAGCATCAAAGGGTTCTCATCTGCAGTGTTTAAAGGTCAGACCAACATATTTTTGTTATTTCACTTTCCCTCTCCTCAGCATCAAATTCCTCTGTTGTATTGAGTTCTGAGGACCAAAACTTTATTAAAAATCTAAAATTTTAGTGCTTTGAGATGTGTGTCCTTCACTGGGATTCATTCAAAATGCATCCTTTACAAAAATATGGGACCACCTCCAAATTGGAAAACCATTTTCACTCATCTTCATGGATGCAAATAAACTGCACTTTCTGTCCTATGAGCTGATTTTAAAAATGACCAGAGTGGACCATTTTCTTTCGGAAAATCAAGTATTTGTGAAATGCTGCAGCAACATACACTCAAAAGCTTGGGAATGCATTGCCTGTAAAGTAAGCAATCTTTTAGTTGCATTCGGACAAAATGAGTTTGAGGAAAACAAAAGTTTATGTGAATCAAATGAGCCTGCCTGAATGCCGTGAAAGTCAGTCTTCAAACAGAAGCCATCTGTGACCAAACAAACTTGTGTCTCAGTGTTTTCCCATGTAAACCAGAAGGCCTTGCTGTGCTATAAAATGAGCATTTGATTAGTTTTAACCTGCAAACCTTATCCACGTTTGTAGAAAAAAACCTCACCTTTGATGTTATCTTATTATTTATTGTGTGGTAATACATTTTGGTTTATTCTAGTATTTTTCTAAAAGACTAAAATGAATAAGACAATTTTAACACAGAAAGACTAGAAAAATTCCAGATGGTTATCTAACATTTGCTTGACACCAAGTTATTGTCCCCTTTTCAGTTTATCATAAACCGACTAGGAAACATGTCCACAGAGACAATGTTTGAAAAAAATAAAAATAAAATGTTGAGGTCATGCGTTTAGAATTATTGAAAGGTAATAGTGATGTTTCTCTAAAACTTGCAATAATCCTCATGCAAATACAATGGTCACAGTAAAGTACTGAAACGGTTGCGTTAAGATTGTATTATTCCTTCTTCTTCCACATGATCTGACTTGTGGAAGAATGAAAATGTTGGATTCTCAAAACAAATATTTTTCCTGCTTCACAAGCCGGATAATGAAAAAACATGTAATCGTAACAACAAATAAAACTGAGGTTTTGAGGATTTTTGAGCAAACAAAGGACTATCTGACGTTACCATATCAGGATAGTTTAGTTGGATTCTCAGATATTTATATACTGACGTTCTCTCATATAAAGTGTTTTTCTAGATGTAAAAAATATTAAAGTTTTGTGTAAAGCCTTTGACTTTCATTCCGGTTTTAATGGCTGCAGAGAAGTTAGCAGCAGTGACACTCCTTCATGCATTAGCTCTGCTTTGCATATGCCAGATGTTAGGCTGCATGAGAGGTGCATATGAATTTGCAGCTGAATTATAATGACAAGACTAGGGAACTTATTCAGATTATACAGATTTTTTTTTGGCAACACTGAGCCATAATAATTTACCTTGAGCTTTTTAGAGAAGAGTAACCCGTCTTTCCATTTGCTCTTCTGCAACAGTAACAAAAGTTTTCAGAAGCGCAACATTAAAAAGAGCAAACTGGATTTCTTATTATACATTTTACAACTTTACTAACATATTTGCAATCACTATTTTAGCCACAAAAAAGTAAAAAAAAAAAACAGAATTGTTTGGACTTAATTTGTTTTCTCCATATTTTCAGGATGTTTAGTTTTGGTATAATTGCAGTGACTATCTTCTTCAATCGCCATCAGGATTTAAACATCTCTCGTTTGTTTGATGATCATTGTTTGCTTGTAGTGAAAGATAGAAATAGTTTTTGTTTGTTTTATTTAACTCCCGACCCTATTAAGGGGGTCTGCAACATATGTCAATGGAGAATAGTTTTGTCCAGATGACTGATGGGAAAAGATTATAATACATGACTGTATTTGTTTTGAAGATGCATGGCTTACCTTTGCAAAACAGCTGCCGTTTTTCAGGAACTGAAGCAGAGCCAGCAGTGGAGGTAAGTGAACACTCTCTTTCTTCATACTTAGAAAAGTAATGCATTTATTAAGAGTAAAAAATGCTCTTCACAGTGCACACATCTAACAACAGAAAACATCTTGGAGTTGCTGTGCAGGAAAGAAACGTTTAGTCGACAAGCTTTGAAGTTGGGTGTTCCAGGGATACACTTGCTTAAAGATTAATATGTTTAAGTTCCTATTTTAAACACAAAGTTGTATTTCTCACCTGAGCTGAGTGTGGAAAGGAAAAAAAAAGAAAAGAAAATGAAAACATATCAAGCTACCTGGGAGACTGAGAAGCCCTGAAGGCAAGTTTGACAAGGTTAACCACAACAGTAGATTTGAAAAAGGTGAGTGAGGCTTATTCAAGCACCACTGCGTTTGTGTTGGTGCAAAGCATTATAAGAGAAGTGCTGTTGGGTCAGATGTCAACGACGATGAAGACGAAGAATGACGGACAGCAGTAGAATGTCGCTAAATAAAATCAATAGATTATTCAGGTTTAGGGATGGGTACTGTTGGGATTTGATCTGGTGCCAGTACAAAACCAATACTTTTTAAATGGTTATGGTGCCCATATGGTGCATCAAAGACTAAAAGACAGAATAACTTTTTCAAAAAATCTTTAAGTGTGACAAAGCACCATCACAGGGTGAAGGAGAGCACTTAAATGTGTCTGAGATGCTGCATTTCATTCTGCATCTCCGTTTTCACATTTGCTCAAGTTAGTGTGTGTTTCCCCATTCATCGTCACGATGGTCTTTTTTCAGAGCATTGTATATGTCACTTTTATCCATCAGGTCGCTGTATTAGAATCTTTTACTGTGAAGTACAACTAAGCTTTCGCTTGCTTGGCCTTTGACATTAAAGCTACCCTCACACATTCCAGCATGAGCGTGCCCACAATCGCTGGAAACGTAAAACGATTGGCTATAATTGTACAGCAATACTGAATAGAATACAACTGTCAAAACAAAGCCCCGAAATCAGAGTTTTTATTCTGTAGTAGCATATACATCAGTACCAACTTGGCACAGAGTTTTGATAGCCATTTCTGGTCTGGTCAGGATCTTTCCATCTTGGTTATTAACACACAAGTATCATCAGCATGTATCATATCAAGACTTCTTAGTAGATAGATCTGGTTCACTTTAATGAGGAAAAAGTAAGTGAATAACACCCTGATCAGATAGCAGCACTGAAGGAAAGATGCAGACAAAGCCCAAAGAAAACATCTACACATGCAGCACTTGAGTGAAATATTTATTTCTCATCTTGTAAAACCTTGTCACTGTAACTGCATTAAAAAAGAAAACCCAAAGCAGATTTAAACATTTTTCAATAAAGAGACAGCCATGGTGCCAGAATCGTTAAGTGTCTAAGTTGAAATAGCTGTACTCTGATCTATGGAAATGAATGGAGTGATCAGTAACAGACTATTCAAAGCATTTAAATCCACCTTAGCTGTTTAGTAAAATGTGCAAACTGTGCAGAATCTCTTTGAAGCTTTCCCATATTTCTGTGCATGATGGATGCATTTCTATTGTGATTACAAGGTTTCCACTAAAGTATCTGTGTGTTGCAAAACGTTTTGTGTTTTTTTTTTTTTTTTTTTCCCCATTTGAGAGATGCCTTTCATACTCAGATTTCAAGTATGGAGTGCTCATGAGTGAATGAAGAATTTAGTCCTATTTCATAGAGCTTTGACAGCAAACTGGAATAGAAAGCACAAGTGCACAATGTGAGCGCGTACAAATGTGGGAAAAAAATAATCGAATGCAATGAAAGATGTTTTTGACATAACTGAATGAGTCACTTCTCCGGAAAAAGTACAGATCAATGAGAATGACTGTAAGTGGTTACACTACAGCCACTTCAGAAGACTTTACCAAAGTATTTGGTAAAATAAAACACTGACAAACCCCATTCTGTTTAGTGACCACATACTGTGGGTGAGGACAAGAGTTGTGTTTCCTGCTGTGCAAATGTTTTTTGAAAGAGCTGATAGCAGTGATGGGTAATTAAAGATTTTTAAATGGTTCTGTAAAAAACATCTTCCATCATTCAATTAAAACTGGAAGTACATCAGTCACCTGTCCACTGCAACCAAGGTCCGAAAAATGAAAAACAACCAGAAAGATTCCTGTTAGCTGTCTACTTTTTTTATTTTTAATACATTTATTCTTGAATATTATTCTTTTTTTCAAATTGTTGACTGTTACTTGCCAATGAGATTGCCCACTGAGAACAGACACATCTATCAAATAGCCAAATCATGACTAATTTGAAGTTTACCCCTCTAGAAGTGCATTAAAAATTCAGCAAATCACAGCAAATTGGTCATCTGTACATCACCGTTTGGACCTGTAGCAGACAAGTATCCCACAAATCATTGCGTTACAGTCCTATCATAGCTGACATCAGTTTTGCAAAGAACACTATAGAATCCAGTTGAAATCTGCAAACGTCTTTGTCATCAAGAAACATCTGTTAAGAAACATATGTGGTGTACAAAAGAACAGAAATGTGTAATGGCAGAATGAACTGTGGCTATAGAAGCATTCTGTAGTTCTGGCGAAACCTTTGTGATTTCCTTGTGTAATTGACAAAATAGAAAAAAAAAGTGCATCTTTGAGTCAGCATCATGAATTAACATGTAATTTATGTAAACTTTTCATAGTTAATAAAACTTCAAATGCCTATGCTATCTAATGTCAAATGGGATACAAACCAAAAACAGTTTTGAATTAAATAATATAATAAATGATTGCAGGTGAGTTTCAGTAGAGAGACTGAAGGCTCAGCTCGGACATGCACAGGCCACCACTGAAACACGCAGATGTCTTTAACTATTAGAGTAACAGAAAGAGTTGTCCAATGGACTTGTTGTATTTTTGATTGATGTATATTTTTCTATATGCAAGTCAAATAATAGGCATCTTGTGCCTGTTGGGTTGTTAAACACCTGTCAAAAGATTTTCTTTCTTCCAAAAAAGATTTTATAAAACTGTAAGATGACCATCGCTTTAAGCTGTTCTTAAAAAGATCCTAAAAAAGTCAACAAAAGCTTTTTTCCATTATTATTGGAGAAATAAAAACATCTTTAGATAAAAGAGAAAAATAGTCACAGCAACTCCTTTTTTATGTCAATTTTGTAAATATGAGCACCTTTTTTTATTTTTTTTTTGCTATACGAGTTTAAAATTGCCTTCTTGCAACAATTACAATCACTACTGAGCAATTATCTTTTTTTATGACTATGCAATGGTTCAAAGCCTGGGGCTGTTAAAATAATTTTTGGCACATTTTATTGACTGTAAGAATGAATGGAACACAAAAAAGCTTTGCTGTGGCCTTTAATAACTGCTCAATGTTTGAAAGCCTCTTTTCAACAAAATCCTGTGATTAGTTTTGTTTCAAGCAAAATCACAGGTTGGATATTATCTGGCTGTCTATCAAGCATCACATTATTTCCACATTAGCTGCTCCAGAGCCTTCACTTTGTGCACAGCGCTGCGGGTTGTTCTGAGTTGCAATATCAGGATTATCTGACTGTCAGACACGGCATGTACTAAAAGACAGTCACCCTTTGCAATAAGAATGTTGCATTTGCAATTAAATCTTCTCAAATGTTCTTGGACGGTGAAACAGAGCGAGCAATCTGATTAGCTGTTTTGATGCAGAAGCTCAGCAAAAGCTGCTCTCTGCCTGTCATGCTGGTGGAGAGTGACTGTGAATCAGTAAAACAAATCCACTGCATTATGTGGTGCTGAGTTTGAGTTACGTGATCATGTACATCATGAATGTGGCCTCATGGTTTTCCCACGATGCAAACTACCAAAGTATCACAAGCACCTGTACTATATGCTAATAAATTCAGATGTCACAAACGCATAATTCCAAAAGTCTGAATCATCTGTTTTTACTGAAAAAAAATGTTCAGCCACAATCAGTCTATTTTAATCCAACACATCTGTGTTGTTTCCATTGAAAGGCACAAAGATCAAAGTCTCACAAATCTATGAGCAAGCCTAATTTCACACTCGTTGACATCCCACAACGCATGGGTACCCACAATACGTTTAATACATTTAAGGAGATCAATAGGCTTTCAAGAAGCAGTAACACCCAGGTTGAGTCCCTGAGGCCCCAGCCAAGTTACTCAGCACTTTTCCTGACCACTCCAAAGAGACCATTCTGGGCTTGGAGCCAGGAGGCAAAGACTGGAAAGCAGGAATTGGACAAGAGCAAAACTTTGGACCATACGTTTGGAAGCGAGTCTGTCACTTCTGTGGCAGGGACCATTATTATCCTCTTAGTGAAAGCGCAGTTCATCTGTAATGTCTGGCTGAAGGTCCTGCTGATGTTTATCTGCAGTTTGAACTGGACTGTGAAGCACTTAAAGAGTAGCACTTGCTCACTGTATAATGTGTGTTCATATATATATATATATATATATATATATATATATATATATATATACACACAAACATTTATATAGCCAATCACCAAATCTGCAAGGTATACCCCTTAAAAAGATAGTCTGTAATAATCACCATAGACACACTTTAACCCTGACAGGCAAAATGAAATGTAGAAAAATAAAATAAAACAAGGAACTCACATTGATTTATATATTATGTTGTTATTTGTTTTAAATGTTACGTCCCACCAGGCAAACCTGGCTCGAGTCTAAGGAAATGCACAAAAATGAGAGCAAAACATAAAAAAGACTGGACACCAGGAGGAAAAGGATCACATTTTATTAAAGAGAAAACTGTGTCCTGGAAACGAAAAATAATCAGTTTGCTGGCTCAAACAAAAAAGACAAAACAAAGGCAATTGGAACCTTGGCCAAACATAAAATAAGTCTGGGAGGCAGCTGACCCAGCCATGCCGACCGTCGGAGTCAGCAGCTCCCTGCTAAGGCTGCCGAACAAAATCTACGGACAGAAACAAACAAAGCCTGCAATTCAAGACTACCAAGGTTCAAACCCAAACTAAAATAACAAAACCCAGCAGTCCAAGACTATTGAGAACATATAGGGGGAAAAGAAACCAAGACAAACCAGCACAGCTCAAACTAACACCTTACTGCTCCTCAGCCTCCTGCTCTGCTCTATGCCTGCATTGGTGTGGCCTCCTTCCATCTTAAATGGCCACCAGGTGCCAAAAAAGAAGATTGGCCACATCTGCCAGGTGAGCAGAGTGACAGGGGATGGAAAAGGGATCCAGCTGCAGCAGCAGGACATAACAGGATAAGAGTATAGAAAATATGCATTTATCACCAGCAAATGAGCCAGATTCTGTCCCTAAAAGACTTGCTACTTCTGCTTTAAGAAGCTCTTCTTTATGACCAAGGAGCTCCCAAAGAACACCAGGGACAACATGTTTGACCTGAACAAGACTGGGAAGAACCAATCTACAATAATGAAGCAGTTTGGTGGGAAGAGATAAACTGTTGGAGAAAGTGTTAGAACATGGAAGAAATACAGGATCAATCTGCCTCCACAGAACATGTCCAGACCCACAGTGTGTGAAATAAGAAAGAAAAAAAAAAAACAATGTGAAACTTCAGGCAACATTGCCATTCCAATTTTGGCTCCATTGCTTAAAAAATACTTTGAAATGTCTTTTATAAATTACATTTCACAAAACCAGAAGCTCTCAAATGTAAAATTCTGTATAATGAATATCTGAACTGGGATTCCAGCATAGAAAAGCCTGAACCTTCCAAATGAGAAAATAAGGTGAATAGAAGCATGAACATAGTTGTTTGTTAAAAAAGAGCAGATATGTGGTTGTTTTGACGAATATTTTCCTCAGCTGCTATTCTGACAAATCATCAGCAAACATAAAAAAAATAAACATGACAGGTAAAAACACTGGAGCTCATGAAGATATGGAGCCTTTTTTTGGGAGCTCATGCAAAAACACAAATGTACTCAAAGGCAGACTGGAGTACAATTGTTACAGGCTCACTGCTTTTACACTCAAAATATTCTCAGATTTTTAAAGAAATATATTTTTAAAGGAAAAGGGATCATGTACAAAAAATTGCATAATATAAATTTAAAGCTACAGTTTATCCCAGTACTTTTGATCTATTTTCAAAGCGTTCCCAGCGCTCTTTAATTATGATTATGCCGTTTTTTGCCAAAATCCAAAAACCTGTGTTTTTCTAAGACAGTTTCTGCAGAGCGGCAGGAGTTCATTAGAACTTGATCACCTCTGAGATGTGTGCGAGACTGTTGGCGCAGACCAACCTTGTCCTCCCTTCCCACACTGGTGACTGAGGAGCTCTAGGTTTCTGTGCTTCCCCACTACCTTACAGACCCTCACACTCCCAGCCTAACGTTACCGGTGCTACAAAAATACCAAGCAGCATTGGAGCTATCCAATAGTTAGCCTCAGTCATACAGTTGAGTCAGATGACAGCTCGGACGACGAAAACAAAGAAATGCAGTCTATGGATCTAGTGGTCTACAAGTGAATGCGTCAGAGTGAAGCGGAGCAGGGAGTTTGTGGCCAATCAAGCTGGTTCATGATTTAAGTAAAAAAAAAAAAAAAAAAAAAAAAAAAAAAAAAACTCAAATGAAGACGTTTAAGCTGACTTTTCTTTATATATGTCCCCCATCAGCAGGAAAATGCCACAAGAACATGTTAAAATACCCCCCCCCCTAAAAAAAAAAAAAAAAGTTCAATAAAACGAGTCTTTAATACAAATTATCCACCAGTTTGATCACCCGCCCGTCAATAAAATCAAAGCAGTTGATTTGAAAACATTTCCCCGGTATATTCATATATCCATGAGGTTAACCTGAAGAAACAAGCCAATATAAATAATAAATATTTTAAAATCCTTGAATTAGTTTGGCATCCTGATATGAGCTCATATAGCAGCTTTATGACATCTACAAATGTGCCTCAGGGTTCAAATCTATCCTCCTCTGAGCATCTGTGTTCTCCAAAGGCACCATGTCACAAATGTGGTCATAAACTGTGCAGCCAGCCTGAGAATTCTAAAACTCATTCTTACACAAAGCTTTGTAGACATTTTTATCATTACAAAAGGTTAAAAAGTTCATTCTACCTTTTTTTTTTATTGGCTTAGAGAAAGTTTTCTCATTGTTTTGCTGTCCAGAAAGTCGTGTTGTTTGATTGGTTATCTGGAATATCCAACAACTCAGTCTTGGGTTTGACTGAAGGTGGCGTCCATGAGAACATGTTCAAGAAGCAGGTTAGCACCCTAACAATTTTAATGTTTGCAGCAGGGACAGCATGTAAAGCACACTATTATCTGCACACCAAAGACACAAGAACTCACGTCAAGGCATGACTTGGCCTAAATAGGTTTTATCATGCAGCAACCCCAAAATGTCTCAGAACCTCACTCTGTGAAGCTGCCTTTGCATTGTTACCTGCAAAGATAGCCGCATTCTGATTGAATTCCAGCCACAAAAGTGAATTGACAGATCAGCTCCAGTTTGAGAAGCAGCAACGGAGCGCAGAGGTTGACTGCATCACAGGAAACAGAAAGGTTCAAAGGTCCAACAGTGACCAGCAAGATTTGCTGCTCAAGCCTTTTGTCATAGAACTGAGAATTATTTATGTGAAGTGACTAACTAACTCTGACTAAATATATCAAGAAGGTTATTCAGACTGAGAAACTTTGAGATCTTAAAAAAAAAGGCTTTTTCAAGAATCCTTGAGAGAATTGTAAGCAGCGAGACTGAATCTCAGTCTGTGCAGAGTTAAAAGAAGAATTTCTGAGGAAATCTTTAAAATATTCTGCAGTCTGCATCAAATTTAAATGTGGGGATTTTTTTTTTACTTTGAAAATTCTTTTAAAAAGAGATATGTCGTGATGAAAACAAGAACAACTTTGTTTGCGTAGAACATAGTTGGTTTTGAGATGGTTGTTATTAAAAACTCTAGCTTACCGTAACCCTGACGTTTGCAGAGAATAGTTGCATCACATAACAAGCTCAGGGGAGAATTATCCATCTTACCTATTTTCGTCTGGATCTACCTCATCAGAAACATTGCGTTTCAGTATGTAGCTCAAAGCTGTTATGCATAATTCAGCATTATGCTTTTTTTCTGAAGGTGCTTTACAGCTAAAAAATTGGAATTGATGTTTACCTTTTTTTAAATTTTTTTAAAAAAAAGGGAGTTTTCACTCTACATATCAAAAAAGCTACTTTGAAGAAACAAGGTAAAGCATTAACAATAAAACAAATGACACGGGGCTTTTTGCTTGTGGTTTTTCTAAAGTGATTTTCAAATGTACAATTATCAAAAATCCTCTCTTTGTTAAACCTTGTCAGAAAATAAGATTATTTATTAATGCAAATGTTCTGGCAGAAGGTGTTAACAACATTTAGTACAATCACACAATAAATTGTCGTTGCATTTTTTTAGGGGGTCAAATTAAGTATGAAAATATCCAGAAAAGACAGACAGACACAGGTAGGTCATGGAGAAAGTGAGCCACAGTCTGTTCACCTGTGCCAAACCTGCATCTGCAGTGATGTTCTGGCAGTGGCTGCCGCTTTGGCCCAGTTACTGTGGGAGAGAATTCCCTGCAGGGATGCTGATGCCAGTTCATGTACCAGCAGATCCAGGTACCTTTTCACAGCCAACAGGTGCACAGACAATAACTCACTGTACCAAATTTCTCATCAGCATTGTTGATAAATAACTGTCAGTACAGTAGCAGAATTTCATTAATGCTCTTCAGTTCCTAGAATGCTTTGCTACAAGGGAATGTGGAAAATGTGCTTTTTTCCTTTTTTTTTTTTTTTTTTTTTTTTTGCTGTGGTCAAGTTTCAATACCTACTGAGTTTTGTATTGTACTGTCAGTCTTGACCCAGAGCTCGTGACCATAGGTGAGCATTGGAGTGAAGATCGACCAGTAAATTTCCGGCCCAACTATCTCTTCACCGCAACCGCATAACAAAACACAACGTGCCAATCCATCTTTTGATCTCACGCTCTGATCTTCCCTCAGTCATGAACAAGGCCCCGAGATACTTAAACTCCTCCATCTGAGCCAGGACCACTCCACCCACCCAGAGAGGACAAGCTACCTTTCTGCAGTCAACTGAGGTATTTAAAATCCCACAGATAATAAACATTCAAAAAGCAGATCTACTAAAGCACTGTAGAACACAATCTACTTTTTTTTTTTTTACTAGTGCCAGAGACAGAGCAGAGAAGACTTGAGAATAGAAAAGATTATCTGCCTTATGAATGACTTGAAATACCAGAACCATCATCGCAAAAGACATCAAATCATGTTTTGTCCCAAATGGATTCAGGAGAGTTGTTTTACTCTAAATTGAATCAAGTAATCAAAAACAAAATATTTCCTATGTTTTATAAATATTCACAATTGCCATGAATAAAGCCAAACAGCTTGAAAGGTCAGTACCAGGTCAAATGTGAGGCTTTTCTCCTGGTAGTCATTAAGCCACGCCCTCCTGTCTCCATTTGCTAAAACGTCAGCATGCCATCAATTGCAAAAAGAAATACATTGTAAAACCATAAACATGTTGAAATTGAATGTTTGGTTGCACAGAATGGCTCATTCTAAGCAAAGAGGGCTGCAGTGGGAAGGTTTTTGGTTTAAATTCCAGCTGGGCCCTTCCTGTGTGAAGTTTCCATGTTCTCCCTGCATGCAATGATTTTCATCTGAGCACCTCAGCTTCCTCCAAATCTCAAACATAATTGACTGGTTGATTGGCAACTCACTCATTTCAAGTGGTGAAATGATTGTTTCCACACCTTTAGAAGAATAGCTTTATATGCTTTAAAACTACAAAAGGCATTAGGAGTTGATGATAGAAATGCTTTTAACAACTCACCCTTGTGATATTGAGGTATGAGCTGCAGCCATCTAGCCAGACATGTAAAAAAGTAAGAAAAATCCAGAATCTGGTTTTGTCAGTCAAGATTTGTTTTGTGTAATAATAATAAAAAAAAAAAAAAAAAAAAGCATCACTTTCACTTTATAGAGTCCATTGTATCTCGCCCTCACATTCTCCATCCTTTACTCGCCTCTCCTTGCATCATCCCGCCCCCATTCTATCCAAGCTTTTCTAAGATATCATCTACAACCAGCTTCTAGTCGCAGGTTGACCCACATAAAGTTGAATTTAGCCCTTGGCCTTGGGACAGTTGCAGTCGCTAGGGACTGGCATGGATTTTCCCTTTACCTTAAGGCTAATTTTGCCCCCTGCTACAGACCATCAGTCTGGCTGCGGTGCAAGCCAACTTTTTCCTGGCAACACCTGGAATCATGCGGAGTATCTGAACAGGACTTTGTTTGCTATAGAAATTGGATGGATGAATAATTCCTTAAGTACAGTATCAACTGTTACAAATCAATACTGGTGCATGCAGTCCTCTGATTACAAACAAACCGTAGGTGGAGACGCCCATCTCACACACTGATGTGCTTTCTCACACATACACACTTGCATACCCATAGTAATGGCCTTTGCTGTAATTACAGTCATTTGTCAAAAGCATACCTTGATTTATGGCCAAATTAAAAATACACCGGAAAAGAAGCTGCAGGTCCTGGTAGCTCTGGCTACAGAAAGTGATTAATGCCGTGCCATTAGAGGCGTGAGAGTGGCATGATCTGGATATGCACCCTGCCATGCAGAGCACAGCGAATAGAAACATTAATACACGTACAGAACAGTCTGCACCTAACAGGTACCACAGGTAAGGGATTGGGGTGGCTTTGGTCCTTCTGATATTAAAACACCTGGGATTTGGATAGTAAAGCTTATGGTAAATAAAGCAATTATATGTGAGAAACAACGGTTTTAGTCCATTCAGTTCATGGTAAGGGTAAACTCCATTTTCAAGCAGATACTTTCTGTAAATGTATTCTCTCTTGTTATTGCTGCTCCCACATATAGAGTGAGGGAGTTTGGTAATGAGCCTTTAAACATAACGACATGTTGCAACACAATAGCAGCAATGCACAGATTTGACCATGTTCTTATATGGACATACTCCTTGAAATGCTGCTCTTCCTCCATGTCTGTGAATAATTGTATAACTGAAGTAACAGCAGACATGGAAATGATGTGAAATACGGGAGAGTTTGATTAGATTAGATTAAAGTAGAAAAGCAAAAAAAAAAAAAAAAACCCACAAAAACCATTTTTAACACAATGCAAAAGGATGAATTTTGAAATGTCAGATATACTTTCCACGTGTTTTTTGTGTTGTAATGCATTTCTTAGAGAACGTTATGGGATCTGAGCAAGAAAAACAACACATTTCATCATCTAAACTTAGAAAGCAAAGCCTAATAGGAGTAAAGGAAAAATATAACCGATGAGAGAGCTCTTCCATTTGTTCAAATTATCTGAAACCACGAGACTTTATCGCAATTCGAGTACTTTTAAATTGCTTCAGTGATAAAGTCTGCAAAGATACAGGCTAGAGACAAAAATTGTGCCAGCGCAGAGATCTTTTAAGCTCAGTGCAGTTAATAAGCTTTGGGCCTTTCGCCAGCTTCCCATCCACAAGCTACTGCTGCAAGCAGTGCCAGGCCTGAAGAAGACCTTCTTCTTGAGGTTGCGTTTTTAGGTCAAATCTCATGACACGTTTAATTAGGAAATGCAAGTAATGCTAAAGGCTGCAGTGTTTTTAAGAGTTAGCATGTTTGGTGGTGGGACTTTAAAAAGGTTTAACATAGTCATGGCTTCCTCTGCATGAAGCAGATAAGAAGACTCTCTTCTTCTCTACACCATGAATTATAAGCAGTCAAAGTAGCATGCCCTTTAGCTCTCTTTTACTTCACAGTGGAAATGTTTGGATAGTTTAAAAAAAAATGACCATAAAGTTGGGTCTTTGCAAACTCCAGGCTCAGAGTAGAACATTTTCAAGGGAAAGTCCAGTTTTTGGAACAATGGGGATGCAAACTGGAATAGATTCATGGATAACACAGCCTCTACTAAAATCCTAACATGAAACTGCAGCGCTTTTTTGGGGGTCTTTTTTGCTGTCTGAGTGGGCAACGACAAAAGCCAGAAACAGAGAAAAAGCCTGCAGCATTTAGTAGTGAGCTATAACACCCTCTGAAAAATCAATATGTCTCTTTGCTGAGTTTCTCTCCATCATGGCAGAACCTGCTGAGGAAAAAAAAGAACTATTAAGGTAACTTTTAAAGACTGAGAACCTAATTTATCCATGAGTAAATGTCATTTATCTCCTAGCCTTACTAATGCATCTCAGCCCTGGAGACGTTTGATTTTTCTGAACACTGAAAAGAAATATGGCACTTCATTTGAAAAATAAATGAAATCCAAAGTTGTCTTTTAAATGTGGGTTAATGTGAATCTGCAAAAAACTGTCATTATAAAATATGAAGCAGAAACAAAAGCTTGCTCTTTGCATTTCGGATGCTTCTATCAGGGATCGCCACTCGCCACTGTGAATTCATTGAATCCCCACCTCAACTACCCTTCACAAGAAGCTCAATTCAGCCGCTTGTATTTGGGACCTCGTTCTTTCAGTTATGACCATGGGTTGAGTTTTGAAGTGAAGATCGACTGGTAGATTTGGACCTTTGCCTTTTGACTCAGCTCTTTCTTCATCACAGACCAGAACAGAGAACAAATAACGACAGACACTGCACCACTCCCTCCCTCATGAACAAGACCCCAAAATGCCTCAACTTCTCTACCTGGGACAGGAGCCCTCCACACAGACCCGGAGAGCACAAACTCTTCCTCGGGTCAAAATGTATTGACATATACAAATGTAATTCATTTTACCTGTACTTCAACGTTTTCCTCCTGAACTTTATGACATTTTTATTATTTGCATCGAGACAATTATTACAAATTTCTCTGATTTTATTCTTATTTTTTCTCTTCTTGGATTAATACAGGACAGCAGGTCATCAAACTGGGTCACAGAGAGACTATGACTCTACTACCATTGAAACTAGTCGTAGATAATGCAGTAGATAATGAACCTCATTGTCCTGGGAGTGACTCTGAATGATCTCATGAACCCAAACATGGATTACTGATGTTTTTGTGGAGCCTTTTGAAATAAATAAATTCAGCCTCTTAACATTGAATCAGTTTCCTCCATGTCTTCCATACACAAACACCGGTCCATGTAGCAATCAGGCTAAAAACATTTGGCGGTAGCTCGTCCTTTAGTTTATGAACACGTTGTTGGACAGGCGTCCAAAAAGAGGTGGCCGACGCGAATTTGGCGCTCAAATGACGTCCGGTGTGAACATAGCATTAGAACTTGTAGCCTCATTAAGAGTACTCGTAAAAGGTGGTTAATAACAGCTGGGACAGTACAACGGAACTCATAGATTTTTTCCTCATGGGGAACAGAAAAGAAAAAAAAAAGACAACTAAATCGATTTTTTTCTCCGGAAACTTTTCATTTGCTTTTCTTTAAGCACTTCCTTCCTACACGTCCTTGTATTAATGAGAGCCTAACAGACAAGGAATAAAAAGAGGTGATTAGAGATAATAGACTAAAGACAGAACTGAATCAATATCCATCAGATGAGGGAAAAATAGCAATGTTACCAGGAGCAGAAAAGAGTGAGTGTCAGCACTGTTTGGGCATGCATTTGTTTCTCAGATCTGGCCATTAGCCGAGATGGATGTCCTTGAACACAGGTCTGCGCCAACAGGTATCTCTGGCTAACAGACCGCCCCTCCACTGGTAATTACACAAGGAGGTCTACAGCAGGTGGCACAGGGCTGAGCAGAATTAACATAAATCTGCATGTGTCACTGAGCCCAGCTGCAGCCTCTGGCACTGAATGATTCCCACTCACACTCTCAATTTGTTCAAATGCAACAAAAATGGTTAGTGAGAGGATTGAATAACATCAATGATCTCTTCGAAAACCAACATACTGGTGAGTGTGTCAAATTAACATGGATAACAAATGGTTTCCCCTTCCACCTGACATCGCAGAAACACTGACATGAGAGCACATCGGCTGCCAGAAATGTAAACAATAAACCCAAGCAACTGCATTTTATTTGCTCCTTCAAGTACTGCTAACTTTGTAGCATAACAATGTCTGTATTTATTATGATGTTGTGCTTTCTTTGAAGCAAAAAATATGTTTTGTGCCAGAAAAGGGAACTTTCTTAAATGTCCAAATCTGTTAGAGATAAATCAAGACTAGTATCTGCAGAATGCTTAAAGATTCACTTTAATAATGTGCCTAAGTTATTGGCAGTGTGTATAAACCTGCAAGTTTGCATGAGGCTAATCCAAGGCTGTGCGTTTTTGGGTTAGCAGCTGTAAGCAGTGGGACCCCCGCACTAGTGAAAGGTGTTTCTGCTGACAGGAGCATATTGAAGGTAATGGAACCACTCTGTTGTTCCACTGCAGAGCGATAAGGCAGAACGGAGTTCTGTCTCTGACTGCACGCACCACTGAACCTCCAGATGACAAAACGCCTCACTGGCTGACCAAATCAAGTACAATAAAGCTGAAAAAGAAGAAAGAGGATTGAAGGCAAAATTCACAGATTTGTCATATTTTGCCGTCTAGGCAGGAAAGTTTGTATTTTCAACTGGAAAAGCTGTCTGTCAGGTAGGTGAGGCACAGGAAAAGTGTGTTCTGTATGGAGAACAGCTCCAAAAGCATGATTTCACTAGAAATGGCCGAGTGCATAATGAACTAAATCATCCCACCTTGGGTATTAGACTTCAATATTTCATCATTTCATGCCAAATAAAACAGTGGGATGAAAAAAGTCAATGAATTATTAGGTAAACAAATAAAAAAATAAAACCTTGCCTTGATTCAGCAATAAAACTGCTGCTAGCTGTCGGCACCTTGTCGATTTCTGTGGAAAAACATGTCAGATGCCATAACTCTCAGCCCCCTGAGAGAAAGCTGCTGGCTGGCCAACATTATTGCTGATCTCCGTCAAGATAAAGTGAAGGTGCACAGTAGGCACTGCAGTAGTTCTCCCCAGAAAAGAACACAACCAATAAGTTGTAACAGCAATATGGAGCTGGGAATGGACAACTCCACCGGAATGGTGCAATCCAGGAGATGGTGGAGAATTTGAGTGGACACTGCGCTAACGGAAAGGCAATGAAGCAGATTTATGGTGGTTAAGAAATGGAACTGAGCGGCACAGAACTCTCAGCTCTAAACCAAGCTCAGCTTTCACGTCTTTGTAAATCTCATGTTTTGATAATGGATCAGTTGAGATCAAACAGGCGTGCTTTGCGAGGGCTCAGGGGCTGCTGGAGATAGAGCCCTGCACAAGGCAGTGGAGGTTTTCACGGTTACCACTGCTCCGAGATGGGAATCCAACAAAATCCTAAAGCAGATGCATATCACAACACAAGCTCATTTTAGGAGTAGAACAAAGCAAACAAAGAATAAAAGAGGGGCTTGCAAATATCATTTAGTCAAGGAGAATAATTCATTAGCAGACGCAAGGAATCTCTTTGTTTTCTTTACAACTGAGGCGGCAGATTCATTCAGCTTTATTCTGTTACAACATAGAGCTTGACATGAATCCTGTTCAACTGTGAAAAACAAACCAAACCAACTGAAACACCCGTTTCACCTTGACAGTAATACTTGGGTGCATTTCCTCTAGAAACCAGACAAGCTGCCAGATTTCGGTTAAATAAAAGCTCCGCTCCGGAGCATTTCCACTGACCTTGTATTAGAGGCTGGTCTTTCAGAAAAGGTCCATTGTATGCCACCTGGTAGTTTTTGACCTGGAAACCAGGAACACAAGTCTCCCGGCCTCCTTCCTCCTGGCCACTGACATACACAATCTGCAAAACAGAAAACAGTCTTGTCAGTCACTCGTGTGCACACTCATCCACTGTTTCTTTGGAGACATTAAAAGGCAGAATGATGCAATTTTCAGCTACTTGCAAAAATGGAGATTATATATAAATAAAAACATATTCAATTCTAGGAACTGTGTTCATAATGGGAAGAAAAAACATAAATCAAAATATAAGCAGCTAGTTTTTGAACGATCTCTGCTTCATTTCATATTTTTATTTGGACTGAAAAACAAAAAAAAATTAGTACATCTTCAGTCATGTTAAGCTTCATAAATAGAAGTAAAGTTGTAATATCTAATGACTTAAGAAAAGAAGAGATTAAAAAAAAGTCAAAATGAAGTTTACAATGAACATAGAGTTACACGTTCTGTCAAACAAAATCTGCTCTGAAAGGCATAACAAATAAAATCCATATGTGCCAGATTTAATCAAATGTATGTTTTCCATCCTGAATATTTCTAGAACAATTTCAGATTTTTTTTTTTTTTTTTTTTTTCTGGACCATGAAACTAAGACTATGTCAGTAAAAACCTGCCCGGTTATCAAAATTCTGGGTTGCAGAGCGCCCATTAGGACTCTGTTTCTGCAATGTTTGCTTTGTTGTATTCTAAATAGTTCAGCATTCTTGCTTTTTCTAAATACCCAATTACAAGTTTAAAAAAAAAAATAGAAATTATTGTTAAAACGGACAGTTTTAAAATCAAATTTTTCATCATCATAGCTTATTAAAACTAACATGAAGTACAATCAGTAAAACAACAACTAAAACCATTATTTTCCAGTATTAAAAGCGAATATTTAATTGATTAGCCTCTAAAGTGTTCCCTTTAGTTGGTCGGATCATTAGTATTATACTTAGTCCAAAATTTGACAACACAATTTTTTCCTAACAACGAGGTCAATGTGTCACAAGATAATTTGACATTTTTCTATTTAAATTTAAAGCCTGCACCCGTGCCTTCTTTTACTCTTCATTGACTATGCATGAACGCATGTTTAACTGGTTTAAGAATTAATTTGTGTTATTAAAGTGCAAACTCATTTAATGATTTATACAGCTTTATTCTATTTCAGAAGCTAAAGGTTACCAAATTAAGCATAAATAACCACATCTGTTGTTACGTAATCTGATCATGTTTAATATTTAGCATTTGGTTTAAGGATAAAGGTTACATTATCTGTCAGAGTAATGAGCTGTATCCAAAAATATTTTAGTGAATGCCGGAAAAACCCATCTGTGCAGTTATATAAAAAATAAAGAAACGGGACCTTTGGTTTCCAAATTAGTTTTATGCACTCACAAAAAAGTATACTGCTGGTTTAAAAAATGCCATCATAAATTTAATACAAAAGTTTCAAGGAACAGGACAAAGTATAGTAAATAACTGCATGAAAGCGAATGTTTTCACAACAGAAAAAAAGGGTTTCCGTCCATGTTCCTATCCCTTTTCTAAACCGTTTTGTCCATTTTGGGGTCTGGTCAGGTCGAGTTGCCAGAGCCCAACCCGGTCACTCGTGGGCAAAAGCAAGGTACGCCCTGGACAGGTCGCCAGTCACAGGGCCACAATCACACACCATGTGCGTTTTTATCTTTCAATTTTAATGACTGATAAATAAAGATCTTTAAGAAAACTGGTTTGACAGAAACCTGCTGTGTCAAAAGGGAAAGAAGACATGTACTGGGCCCCTACGGAGCAGAACTCTGCAAAGAATTCACCACATCCCACTACTTTGTCTCAGTTTGATGCTATTCTAAGAGACCAGAAAATTAAATCATTAACATACCATTTATTTGACTTTTTAATTTTTTGTGTGTTTGTAGGAAATTCTTTGGATTGTGTTTCAGTCTGCCTCTTGGTCAGGAGTTTCTTGGAAAAGAGATTTGTGGACCTCAGTGGGACTCAGTTACATAATGTTATCTGGAGTTCAATTAAAAAAATCAAATAAATCTTAAAAAAAGAAGCATGACACAAGTTCTATTTAAGAGACACAACTTAGTTATTTTATTACAGGCATCATATCAGGGCATCGTTTTATGATTTAAAGAACAATCTAGGAAGCTGAAATGACTATATTTAAAATATTCCAGTGAGATTTATCAACACTGGAAGTGAGGAGATGAATGATTTGAACTAAAAAAAAAAAGATTTCCGAAAATGCTCTTCCCTAAGTGTAGTAGTAAAGCATTCTTTAAAAGAGATGATTGGTTATACTCTATAAAAAAAATATCAAAGAGGAGAGATTCTCCTCATTAAGTCTATCCAGTATGTTTAGTCTTCCTGTACATGATTGAAGTGAGGCAGTTGATTTGTAGAGAACATTGTGTATCGTTAAAAGTCACAGTAAAATAGTCTTTTTCTTCTAACAAAAGTCCTTTTTATGTGTTTTTTTAAGTAAAATGTCCTATAATGTAAGATTTAAACTAAAACCTAAAGTTTTCAACAAAAACAACACAATCTGAAACTGTGTACACACGCCACACACATTGTTGGGGATCTACCAGAATCCGTCAAATTTCACCACTGTAAACGCCAAAAATGTATCCATTTCCTAGTAATATTCCTCGTCTTCTGGTGTACAAATGTCCTGATAAGTTTTGCAGGAATAGTCTTTAAAATAAAACAATATTTTTGAACATACTGTATCTAACAAACAACATATGTTTCCCAAATCTACATATTTATTTTTTTTACAAAATTATAAAAGCACCTTGATCTTAAAGTCCCATTCCAAACATCTGTTTACTGATTTTCAAAGCATCCCCAGTGGTCTTCTGATTATGATGATGCCATTTTTTTGAAAAAATCCTGTTGTTTTCCAGCCAGTGCTTCCAGTCATTGTTTAATGCTCTCCCACTAGCTTATAACCCCAAACTAACATTACTGGTGCAACATAGATGGAGTGCAATCTCGATGATATCCAGACATGGAGTTTCAAGCCAGATACCGGCTCAGATGAGGAAAACTGAGACGTACATGGATCTATTTGTCTGTAAATGGATGGATACATGTCTGCATTCAGAGCAGGGAGCTTGTGGCTTGCCTGATTGTAGTTTGTACAGAACAACTACAAGATTTTTCAAACAGCAATTTTTCATCTGATTCACAACTGTTTGAATAAAGAAATACTCAGAAACACGGTCTTAATTAGATTCAAACATGTCCTCTACTACAAGAAAAATCCTACAAGATCCTGATAAAAACATCATCCTTATTGGAGTGGGTCTTCAAGGTGGACAAAGCAAACTACTGCATAGATGTTAGACTTGCAAAACTTTGGATTCCAGACAAAAGTCTGTCATCGTGATTTAACAGCTTTGGCAGACATTGAGCAGAAGAGGTCATAACACACAGTTCCCCGGATAGTAATCACAGCAGCCTGCAGACTCCTGCTTCTCCTGCCGTGTCAGACGCTTTATTCAACTCTATTCCAGAGCTTCCTGACAAGGTGGCATACAACAAGAATGAGCCAATAAAGCTGGATAGTATGCAATAATCAACCACAGGTCCAAGCCAGTCTAAATGTGAAAGAAACGCAGCATCCCAAACAAATCCATCAGCTTTACACAGCAACACGTATGAACATTTCAGCATCCATTAAAGAGGAGAATGCAACCCAACCCTGGTGACTCAGTAGGAGACCGATAGCATTTAGTCGGCACAATGTAAATGACAACGTTTGCGTAGAAGACTATTATTGTGGACTTATTCCCCCATCAGGAATCATTGGAGAATGCTTCAGAGTCTAGACTTTTGAAGGCCAAATTATTCCTATTTAACCTGAGTGGCTGTTTTCATTACAAGTATTTGTTTCCCTTAAAGAGTTTTTTTTTGTTTTTAAATATGCACAGATTGAAAACGGATTAAAAGGCAACAGGTGCACATTTCTTTATAATTTTACATTGAGAGCATGATATGATAAATTATGTTTCTTTCAGGCAACATGCGATAGGGAAGAAGAAGAAATGTCAATGAACATTTTCATCAAGATTTGCTCTCATCCTCAAGGCTGCAGTTCACCGAGTGGCTACTTGTCAAAGGTCCCACTGTGTTAAAGCAGAAATGTTCAGTTCTGCAAAGCTGCATTATTTTTACAGCAACTCTTCCAGAGTCACATTTGTCCATTTTTATTTTTGAAACTTTTTTTTTTTGAGTCAATCCGACATGGCCTGAGGCTCTGTGACTTCATCTTCAGCACTGCCCTTCCACCTGAAAGAAAGAGCCAGAGCAAATGTTCAGCTTGAGGCTTTGAAATGTCAATCGTCAAGTCCATGGGTGGGATTAGAGTGACTTCATCACTATTTCAAATACAGTCCACAAATCAACCAAACTACAAAAAGAGAAATTCTCAAGTTAGATGAGAAAATCTGCATTGCCACGTCTTTTTTTTTTCATTTTAAAAATATCCACAAAAATGAGAAAGGACTGATGCATGATGGGACTTATATTACTAATTATTTTAATCACTTTTGTTTGCAGACAAAAGGAAACTCCAAGAACTTTGAGCAGAAATAACTTAAAACAAAACTTTAAAATGTTCATGTTCCATCTTGCTCTTTTAGGTGCTTAATTTAGAGAAAACACAGGATTGTGGGGCAAATATGCCATTATTTCCATACCAGACACTCACAAAAGGATAGAAAAATAAACACACGAAACAATGACTGATCTTTAGAATAGGTTTTCTCCTGAGCAGCCCAATAAAAACATGAATTGACTTTGGATGAGTGTTTGATGTCAGTGGAACAACAGCACTGTTATGCAGGAAGAATCGGTTAGGAGTTTGCCAGAAAAGAAGGCTAAATGAAAGGTTTGCTTTGGTCCAATCCCAGGTAAACAAAGGAACCTTGAACACATAAAACATTGTGTATCCAGCACAACCAATTAGCCGCTTCAGTACTGCTGGATGGAAAGAACTCGGTATTGGCTAATAAGATGACTGACAAAGAACCATAGATGCTAATAATCTGCTAAAACAATGAATCAAGAATCACAATGAACACCGATGTTTACTGGAAATAAACCGGTAAGTGAAAACAGGCATACAAATCTGGATCAAAATACTTTGGTTCCGATTCCTCACGTTCTCCCACATCTCAAGATATCTAGATCTTTGTGGTTTGACAAAATGAAGCTGAATATGTGAGTGGAGTTTAAAAAACATCTGATGTAAAAAAAAAAAAAAAAAAAAAAAACTGTTCCACACACTCTCCGGTCTCCACATCCTTTTCAGTCACCGCCGTAGTACATGAAGTCATGCACACTATTTACTTTATATTGTGTATTTAATACAGCAAATTAAGTTTCTATGTTAGGCTTGCATTTAGTTTTCTTCTTGTGATACATTTACGCTTGTCATTTCTTTGGGTTACCTGTTGAGTGACTTCCTGGTTTCCCATCTGTGGAGCTCTTCCTGTTTCAAAGAGGTGGCCGAAGGTGGAGCTTCTTTTTATGCAGAAGCTTATTGGGAGGACCCAACCACCAGAGACAGAAAAAGAGTGGTAAATCATGTTGTTCATTTAAGGTTTTGGTCAATTTACTGAGCCAAAGCTAAAGTAATGTTTTGTCCAAATTATTTGAAGTAAACATACGATTTGGTAAACTGATTTAATTTAATGCTGACAAAGGAGCACGCCATGTCATTGTGTAGTCGAGTGTGTCCCTCCCCCTGTTTGTGTCAATGGTCTGATCAGCCACGATAAACCCCTGATGCTTGGTTTGCTTTCTTGTTAAATGAGTTTGAGTTCTGTTTAAGGCACTGATGGCAGAAATGGAACAATTGGGAGATTGAATTTTTTGACACAATTGCTTCAAAATGGGTTCAATCCTTTGGAACCTCAAAACACATCACTGCAGAAGCATCTAGTGGTGAGGCCAATGGCGAAATGCTGAATTGAAGAAAATTGATTATTTTGTGTTTGTGTTTTTTTTTTGTTTAAACTTCATTTTAGTTTGTACACTAAGTTTTTCATGAAAAAAAGTTGTATTTGTTTTTTTATTTTCAGCACTTATTTTCAATTTGTGACAATGTGGATGACAAATCAACCAGATTGTCACATTGTTGCCTTTCGTTAAATATAATACAATGATGCATGAAAAGAACTGTGACTGTTACGTCACGAAATGGAACAAGGTGCAGTCACATGACCTCCGATCAGAGCTTGGAACAATGTTTTAAATATTTCGAATGTTTTTGAACTTCTCAAAATGTTCAAGTTCAATCTTGTCATCACTAAATTTTTTAAGAATCTGTTCTTGATTTATGATAAGTTGACCTTTTTATTGGCTCAACTCTTACGTTAATGAATGTTCCTATTTCTGTCAAAATACAATAACCGACATTTTTCACAGTTTTTTTCCAATCTGTGGCTCATTCTTAATCACCCAGTCCATACCAAACATAAATGCATTGGATTGCAACAAATTATTAAGAAATCAAAACAAGTAATATAAGATTATTTTCAGATGAATGCATCATCTCAGATAAAACATTTTTGCTGCACAAGAAAAACAGATTTGTGATTCAGCCAGGCATGATTTACTGATCCTTCACCCCTAACCTCTGACTTGCTGGCCTCTGCTGAGCCTCCAGGGTCAGCAATCAATGCGGAAGGCCTGTTTGCTGGTAAACAGAACAGAGACTGCAAGTAAATTAAGTGCGTCAGGCAAGGAAATTGATTATTTTAAATTAAAACAAGAAACACCAGCGGAGCCGGCGATAACCATTACCCTTTCAGTTCACTTCACTATCGCCATTTTGAAATGAGTATAATGACTTTTTAGATCCATTCTGTAAATATTAATCTCCTGACAGAAACTTACAATCCTTTCCCACCGGCTTTGATCGTCCACTATTGATTAAATCTGAAGTTCGCATGCTTACGACAGGGCAGCTCCATCATCCTTTTGCCACATTACACTAAAAACAGTGGGCATATAAAACAGCACAAGATGTAAACCATATTTAACCCTAACAATCTTTCTTTGTGGACCACTAGTTTATAAATGTAGTCAGACAAAGAGTGGGGGTTAAATCAAATAGGATTTAGATCACAATTTATCTTTAACTGACTTTGCTTAAAAATGTTCTGTTTCATGAATTTTAAGAGCATTCTTTTTTTTTTAATTAAAAACAAGTTAAAACAATAAATTCAAGCCTCAGTTGCATTAAAAGAACACAGAACATTAAAGCTGTCCAACGCGAACAAGAATAATGTATGCAGCTAGTTTGTATACTAATTTGGAAAAATATTTACTTTCTATGTCATTTCACTTCTAGTTTCTTCCTATATTTGTAAGAACTTCTGTTCAGTGGAAAAGAACCCAAAATGTTTGATGTTTTAAAATCATTCCTCTACTAAGTGTCATTCAAATGTTCAGTTACGGGGGGGGGTTAAAACTTTTTTTTTTACAAAAGGTTTCATTATTGACGATCTTTGAAAACATTTTTGAGTCCATTTTATGAATAAAGGATGAGAAACAGGAGATGTTTCTCACTGGAGATTGTACCATCTGACTCAGTTCAAGTGTGAAGGACCAGTCGTGTGATTAAAGCAATGACTTGGGAGAGCACACGACAAATGTCACCTCTGGGGAAAAATCAATATTCCCTCAAGAATCCACTGTGAATCAACAGATAGAGACAAAAATGACCACTATAAATGGAACTTGCAGACAAGGAGAAGGAGTAAAGATGTGGAGAGTCATGCTGTGATGGTTAGGGCAGATAAATGTGTGAAGAAAGAATGGAGGACAGATTAGAGGAGTAGTGAAAGTCTTTTTTTATATCATGTCTTTCATGCATTTTAATTACAATCCCAGAGTTTTATGGGTGAAGAACTCTCTCCACATGTTCCATTTGCTGCGTGGATGAACTTTGTCACAAACTGTAGTTTACAGATTTAAAACATGTTTGAAAAGTTGTGGTTTTTTTTATATATCCATAATATTTATAATGCATTTACTGTCCCACTCCGATCATTTCTTGAGTCATCGGTCTTTTAATTGATTATACAGTTTAGTATTTTTTTTGCCAAAATAAAAAAAATAAATAAATAAAAACCTGTGTTGTTTTCTAGGACATAGTTTCTGCAGAGCGGCAGGAGTTCATTAGAAATTCACCTCTGAGTTGTGGGTGGGACTGTTGGTGCAACCCCCCCCCCCACCCCCCCCACCCCCACCCCCCATTACCCATCTGTCTAAGCGCTCTCCCACTAGCTACCAGCCCCTCACGCCCCCAACCTAGCACCACTGGTGCAACAAAAATGACAAGAAACATTGGAGCCATCCAGCCGTATACTTTTCTTCCAGATGCCAATAAGCTACATTTTCTTTAAAGGTCTCCTCCATCATCAGAAAAATATCACAAGAACAAAAACACTATTTTCATTGGAATGGGTCTTTAATTATAACAGATTTTATCTTTCCTGTGTGATATTAAGGTTTGTCTAAATCTGTAGTTAAGATTTGTTGTCATCGACAGTTTGTGTCTGTGTGTGTGTATCTGTGTGAGTGGGCTGCCACTGGTCCTGCATGGTTTCTGCAACCCTGCATGCTTGAATAATAACAATTGATCAATACGAATGAATATTTTTCAAAGGTGAAGTATTTTTGCTCTGATTTGTTGTATTCATGGTGGACAGTTTCCCGAAAATCCAACCACACAGTTTTCCAGTGCCTTGACATTTCATCAAAAATACCATTCCCATCTTGCACTAACCCAGTCTCCATCAAGGTAAAATGTCAGCGCACACACCTCACTGTAGGCCTGGCTGACCCATTCTGGACTTAACAACCACAGTGTAAGATGAAGCTGGAGAGCGAGGTGGAAAGGCTGAGAATCAATCAGAGTGGACCTTGGACATGTGGAGCTGGCAGGTTAGCCAGGCATGGAGTACTTCAGTCATGAAACCATCTGCTTCCTGGCCCAGACTGCTGAACCCTGGCCACACCTGCTGGGTCTGTACAACAGGACTAGAGCTGTAAACATGCAGCAACACCGGAGGAGGAGCAGCCAAGCGAGGTGGGATGGGAGCGAGAGGAGACCCTCTACCGTGTGTCTGTATCTGTCACTGAGTGTAAAACTCAAACCAGCAAGTGAAAAGACAGCTGTGTGAACACTTAAAACCACAAACACAACTGTCACATGAGGACACAATGAATCCCATTTGTTCATCTGCTGTTGTCCCACAAATGTCTCCAAACAAACTAAACCCAGGAGATTAACAATTCTCACTAAAGTGTTAACAGTTGTGCTAAGCATGAAAACTTTGCAAGTATAACACATATACACATAAAATATGATTTCAAAAAGTGCCAGATTTCAATATAAATAGGATTGAAAAGTAAACCAAGAAAAACTGAGTTCTTATATGGAATTTAACCCTTTAACTCTGGAGTTTTAGTTCCAGTGTTTACATTCTTTTGACTAATGCAGCTAATGAACATAACTCCAGTCAATTTGGTTGCGGAGAAAAGCAGCTTTACTTCATTGTGCAACGCCTCACTTTAGCAATGTGTAAAGCCAGTCAAAAAAGCTGATTTTCTCCACAACAAAATCAGCTGAAATTTGATTCCGTAAACAGTTGAGGAGTCAAAGAATGTTGGTTAACATTTCCGGTGTTAAAGGGGTTAAACTAGTGAAAATGACTTGCTGTACAAAAGTCTGAAGACTCAGCAAAGTCCAGGATGTTCTGTATCAATGTCTTTAATGTTATTTGTGGCAGAGTGATGACAGGAACAGTGGTAGAGAGGACCCAGTGCAGGAAATGTGGCCATTAACCCTGTAGCTCCAGGGTTGACCTCTTTGAATTTCGGTAACTCTTCATCCGTATATGCAATTGTTATAATTCCAGCGTATTCTGAAGCTGCAAAAACCAGCTTTACAGTGGTAAAATGTTTATGCAATTCTTGTAAATCCAGCTGATTGTGATGCGGAGAAAAGCGGCTTTGCACCGTTCTGTAACATTTTGAAGTAGAGTTTCATATCAGCTGCTTTTTTCCATGTCAGAATCTGTTGGACAGCACTCGCTGAATCCGTTTTGGGGTCTTGGGGTTTGTTGAGCCCGTCCAGTTACTGTTGGGCGACGAACACAAATCCTATCCCACGTATTTATGATCAAAACATTTGACATGAATGTCAACGGACTTTTTAGCTTTGTTTGGAATGAGTTTAGAGTTTGGAATGAACAGTAAACCATGGCAAACAAAAAACAATGGATGACAGAAGCTTTAAAATTACATTTGTTTCGAAATTTAAAGATAAAGATCTTATTTGTACACAAAAGCTCTCATTTTAACTATCAAAAACATCTGCCTCTAACATCTAAAATACTTCTGATTTCATAGCTAGCACATTATTTAGTCAAAACTCTTCTAAAATCCACCCATTTTACCTTAATAACTTTCAATTGAATTTACCTCAAGCTGGCAAATGCATCACAAAATACAGCCAGCATCCCTTCAGGTGCAACGTTTGGTGGTAAGTGAGTAGGTGTAGCCCCTCCAATGTAATTTTCTCACCACCATTTTGCTCAAACTGCCTTTCTGCAGTTGGCAAGCTTGTCAATACTTCCGCCTCACACACCTCTCACTTTGCTGCACAGGAGGGTTGTGAAGCAAAGAGCAAGAAACAGCAAGAGCCCAGCTGCAGCCAACAGCTGCTTTCCAGCAGAAGAAATCTGAATGCACTCCATTGTTTCCCTGTTGGAGTTTGGCCCATCAATCTGAAGCCGTCTTGCTGAATTGAGAAGTCATATTCATTCACCTTGAAACGAGTCTTTTGTCTAACAAAATTCTTTGTGTGGAGTTTTGACGGACAAAAAGCTCTGCAGGAAGATTTCATCTGTGACATCACTGACAGGCTCTAATCCACGGAGAACTAAAATGAACAGCTCCTCTCTGATGGGGAGATCACACCTCATCGAGTGCCAGTTATCAAAGATGATGCGATCACACATTGAGATTACTGCAAACTGCAACAATCCTAGTTGGAATGTCTAATCAAGGGGCTCACCTGCAGGGACAAGGCTTTTAGAGGACCGCAGAAGCTGGGATACAGTGGGGTGATCGGTGGAGAAGAGGAAGAGAAAATATTAGTTAGCAGAAGGGTCTCATGCTGCTGGTGCAGGCAGTGGGCTACCTGCAGATGTTTGTTGGAGCCTTTTAGCCGTAAGGAATGAGGTCTATGTTTCTTCTCACAGTTCATCTGCTGTTATCAACGTACCTTTCTCCTCCCCGGCTGACCTCCATTCATCAAAAGTAACAGCCCGCTGCCTAGATTCTGTCGTTAAGCTCCTCTCCCTCCACCTTGGGCTGACCTGCACTCTGTTTTTGTCCTTGTTTACAAGTCATTCAGGAAACCCCACTCTTTCTTTTTCACGAGTGTGTCCTGGACTTTTTAGCTGACTTTGCCTCAACTTTTCCAAATTGTCCTTTTCTCTGTTCATTTAGTTTTTACTGTAATTGCTGATTTTTGTCTTTTCACTACTTAACTATGGTGGCCCTCAGGTGCAGATTACATCAAAAATCAGTCAACGCAAAAACACTTCAAAGATCACAATGACCATTAAAAAAAGCAAAACTAATATTTTAAAAAACAGCATTCGATTTTAAAAAACAAAATGCAAAAAAAAAAAACACAAAATGAATAAAGCACAAAAGTAATTTCCAGAAAACAAAATGAAATGTTAAAAAAAAAAAACTGACAAGGTAAGTAGTATGAGACATCACTGATTGGATGATCAGATCCAGTATCGCTTTATGTCAAATAACTTCATCATCCATTCAGCAATGTCCCATTCTACCGACCAATTCCGGTTTCTGTGAAAAAGAAAAAGACATTTCAGACAGCAAAATTATTTTAAAATAAATCAAAATAAAATTCTAAATAAATGAACACTTGAAGAAACTAAAAAAGGTGTGTATTGTGGGACATCTGGGACATCGCTGATGGGGTGATGACCATTGGATGACCATAATGAACGTTGTCCATTATTTCAACCGAAAGTTATTTGACATGAAACGATTCTTGACATCATCATCCAATCAGCAACGTCCCACAGTCCCTGTACCGTTTCCTTATTGTAAGTTTTGGTTTCTGGAGTTTTGCTTTGTTTTCTAGAACGTGAAGCTGTTTTTATTATTATTTGTTTTGCTTTTTAACTGTCATTGTGACCTTTGAAACACTTTTGCATTGAGCGATTTGTTGATGTGATTTGCACTTCAGGGCCACCGGACTGAACTGCTTCTTCAGATGCAAAACTTCCCTAAAAATACGAACAATCTTTTGATCTTTTATTGTTTAGACAAGAGCAAAACAAGGCACCTACTAAAAGGTTTGTCTGAACGAAGGATGACATGTTTATGCTTACAGAATAATCGTGTGGATCCTTTTGACGGTGATGGTGAGTTTAAATAATGCAAGTTAAAGAAGCCACAGAGAACAAAGAGGATGCAGATCAAGCAAACATTTGTGGAGAATAACATCTTAAAGAATTCTATGTGTTCAACTTGAAAATCCTCTTGAAATAAATAAATCATCCTTTTTTGTTTTGATGAATTAATCACAGAGAAACTCTGAAGCTGATAAAAACAACAACTTAGTTGAATATTTCCCCTTGAGGGGAACAAGTGGGACACATGTTTAAAGACCAAATATCAAATCAGTCAACAAAGAAATTGATCAAAGTCACATCTGATATTCTAAGGGTGATAGAGAGGTGATTTTGTGGTTGTGAAGGTGATTTAACTGCTTATAAAAGGCAGTGTGAATCAACCATCTTCTTAGAAACTTCTGACCTCATCATTTGAATGTTCCCACAGGATGTAGGATCAGACCTCTATTTTCTGATAGACTTGTGGATTCCTTGGTTCAAACAAGAATTTGACAGCTATTTTCCTCTGCCTCTGATAAAAAGAAGAATATCCACCAAATACTTAGTCTGTTCTCACCTTCTTTCGCACAGTCCATTGAGCCGTATCGCATCTTGTACTTTTGGAAATTAATTGAATTAAAAAAGGAGTCAGACACGGAAAGAAATAGCATAATGTTCTGCTCAAAGACAGTTCATTTAATAGCCCATTTAAATGCAAAGCCACCACAGTTAAAATATAAAAGTGGACACATTAGCACCTACACGACTCAGTCTGCTCTGACTGAGAAAGAGTAAAATCAATAAGCCTGCCACACTTACCCCACAAACTCAACCTAAAGCACAATAAAAGGAGACAGCCTCATTCTTTGGGCTTTACCAGAAAGATGCTGCAAGATGTGACCATAAAAAAATCCTGAGAAAGATTTTGCAGATCAAATAGATAAAAACTCCCATCCAGGTTGCCAATAACTTGATCAGAGTTGGTGATGAACCTGCTAAAACATATTTAAGTGATGTTTAGAGTCTTATTACTCATATTATTTATGAGTGTGACGGTTTTGACATGATATTAAAATGCATTCAAATGTATCCACGTAATATTACCTTCTGCAAACGAAAAACAATTCTAGACAAAATGCAGCCGTTTTCTTTTAAAAGTCAAATGACTCAGTCACCTTTAGTCTAAAGTAGGGATGTCTTGATCCGATCATGTGATCCGAAATCGGGTTGGATCACTTTCAGGCTTGAAGGGAATCGGATGCTGTGTCCCAATCAGGAATAGGACATTCATTCATATTTTTTGATCAGCATTATACAGTACAAGCTTACTATTTCAAATAAATGTACTGGTAGAAGTCTGCTGATCATTAATGGACATCTTTAGCAATGAAACACAGAAGAATTCTCCACAAAAGTCAGCAAGATGTGCACAGACTTACAAGCTCAATAACTCTTTTAATAAATGTTTAAAACTGACAGTAAGTGTCTCTATTGATTTGTTTTAACAAAATCAACAACCTTTAACAGTATTTAGGAAAAGAAGATTTCAAAATTATTTTTAATGAGAATTACACAGAAAAAGAGAGAATGACTGAGACAAAAGGGCTCCTAAGGGACGTCTGCAAAGTGTACGTTTCAGGAAAACATTTTTTTTGAAAAAATCCATAGTGTCTGAAAAACAACCAAAACTAAATGTTTACACTGATATGAGCTAGTCATGAATACCCATCATCATCTTTATGCTAAAACAACACTTCTGGAAAATAGTCATTATTTTTAGGATTTTTATGGAGAAATGAATCACGTATGATCAAAAACATTCAACACTTCTGAAGATACTAAAGCTACTGTCACTAAACTTTCTCACATGACTAGTTATATGTTTTTACTGTTTAACAGTTAACTACTTTTCCTTTTTGATAATTGCTTTATTTTTACTTGATTGTTCAATCTACTTCACAGAAATAAACCGTGTAGATGTTAAGTTAAAAGTCCCAGTGTGTGAAATCTGTTCTCTGCATTAGACCCATCCGCTGGGGGAACGGTGAGGTGCAGTCACAGCCGCGCTTGGGAACCCATCCATCCATCCATCCATCCATCCATCCATCCATCCATCCATCCATCCATCTTCTGATCATCAGAACTCCAAGGTGTTCCCAGGCCAGTCAAGAGACATGGTCTCTCCAGCCTGTCCTGGGCCTTCCCCCAGGTCTCCGCCCAGTGGGACATGCCTGGAATGCCTCCCTAGGGAGGTTTTATAGGTGTTGAATAATAAATGAAAGTTAATAAAATAAAATAAAAAGGGGACAACCTGCGACAAAAAAATCGCACAGAGACATCCCCAGTCTGAAAAAGATCTTGTACTCAAGTCAGATACTTAGTGCTTATGGTGAGAAATTTAAATATTATCTGTTTCAAAGAAGGTGAGTTTCTGCAGCCTTTAGAAAAATAAGAAACAATAATTGTCATAAAATTGATCTGGACCTTTAATAATAATCAAATTAAAATTAGTACTGGGTCAACTACACCACATTTTTTTCAATAAACTTCTTTGCTTCTTTAAGTTGCTTAAAAACTGCTTATATCTTTACTTTCTGAGTCTGGAACAAAACTTTTGGAAGGTAATACAAAAAAAAGCTACTTCTATTTTTCTAAAGCATGCTGAGGAGTAAAGTGGTTTGCTTTTTGGACCTGCACCCCCCTGCTCCAGTTTCTGCCATGAACCAGATGGGTGCATCTTGATTGTAAATAAAACACATAAATAACACAGTAAAACACGTTTTACTTTAGACTGCCTAGCTTGATTGGTCCTGACAGCTCAGTAAGGAAAAACAGAGTGGAAGCTTGAATGCAGCGTTTTTTCAGGTTAAGCAAAAGGCTTTCTTCCTTTCTATTTGTGCTCCTTAGGTGAAGACGAGCAGCATGGAGGATTTAAATAAGTAACAGACAAAACAAACACCATTCAGACAAATACAATAAGAAAAAATTTAAATTTGAGCTAAAACTTGTTAATCAGAAACTCAGTATGCTTTTTATTATTGTATTCTTCTGAACGCTGTGCTTTTCACACTCGTGCAACAACAACATCTGGATTTTGTGTTACAGCTGAGTTTATTGTGTTATAAACCACCCACACAGAAAAAAAAAAAAAACATGGTGCATTATTGGGATAATACAACATTTTGGTACAGCCTCGCTTCAGCTTTTTCATGTAATTCCTGTGCCCCTGCTTCACTCTTCGCCATCTTTTGTGCCTCCTGTATAAAAATAAGTCCATTGTTCGTCTGCTGTGAAGAGCACCACTCTGATGATGTTTGTGGAAAGAGATTTTCTACAAAAAAAAAGACTGGATTGTCCTCAGCACCCTCTTTGCTGAAGCAAATATTTTTTTTTTCCTGCTGCAAGCAACACAAACATTACTTAACATAAGTGAAAACATTTAATCTAAAAGAGAATTATGCACATGTATACGAGGTAATAGAAACAGAGATAGTATGCTTTCAAAACATGTTCTACTGAAAAAAAATGCAATCTTCTAGTTCCTTAAAATTCATTTTCTGTAAAAATCTATTTTAAAATATTTTCCAAGAACACTTAAGGACATATAAAGAAAGGAAGACATAAAAAAAGAAGGACATTTAAAGAAAACTACTGCAAACTACTGCATTTCATTCTGACTACGAGAGGAAAAAATGTTTTCATTAAATCCACAATAAACTACAATTCCCAGAGGCCATTTAAACATTTGGTTTCATTGAAAAGCCTCAAATGTCTTCTTGAGATGACAAAAGGAGTCATTTTAGTAGTAAGAGTGGTTGGGAAGTGTTCAGGTTTAGAAGTGTCCCCTACAGAGGAAGCATTTGCATTGCTGATTGTCAGAAGGGCATGGATGAGACAGTGATGAAAAGCTTTTAAAAGATCAACATTTTTGTAGTTAGTTCCTAAATTGTTTGTAACATGACAAGCTGGTGACCTGTGCACTCTGTTCTCCTTCAGACACTTGACCCACTGCTCCTTTGAGCATGAACAGGATGAAGTGGAAAACGAGAGACTGGCTTTCCTGTCCGCTTGCAGAATTCAGCCAAACAGGTGGCATGAGGTCGACTTTTTATTTAAAGCTGAAGCCAAAGTCCCATCAGTTGTCACATACCTGGGTGTGCAAAAAAATTTTCCCAGCATTTGATCTGTTTCCCGTGTGTGTGTAAGACACCCGCACTCAGGAACTATTTGATGGTTTAACTCCCTTTAATGCTGAGTGTCAGGTATACCCCCACTGTGCATTTGAACCCACAACCTTCCAATCTCAGGGTGGACGCCATATCACTGGGCCACTGAGCTTTTAAAGCGCAGAGTTTATGGCAACATCACTGTAAATCACGGGCATGTAATTCCAAAGCTTCAAAAAATCTTGGTGTTAATGATGGGTGAGATAAAATAAATGAATTTCCTTTGAGATATCAGGATTTAAAGTATGGAGGCAGGCATTAATATATCCACTCTAAGACCCCCTCCAGCCCAGCCAGAGCCGCTCTTTAATTTTTCTTGACTGATTAATGCAGCCACCAATTTCATGACATTTTTTTTATTTTTTTGGTAGATGGTTCTCATTTCACCAAAAATGTAATCACGGTCCGCTCTAGATAATGAAAAGTTTGGCGAGAAAAAAAGACAAAAAAAATGAATAGTACATGTCAAGCTGACCTTTTGCAAGTGCATTTCTTGTTATCAGTGGTCCTGGATAACCAGGGTCCCTTAGATAAGAAGTGCTAGTGTCTCAAGTCAAAAGTCAAACTCTTGACAATGAGAGGCTGAAAATGTGCAATACATATTCATGAGTTGTGTGCTTATAAATGAACCTGGAGGTGAGAAGATCTGTCCAAGATTGATTGCAATTACAGTGTGCGAACGAGTTCTGTATATTTTAGGATCTTTCTCCTCTGTCGCGCTCAAAGCGGTTTACAGGTGAGTCTCCAACACTTCGAGCTGGTGACAGACACAAACACACAGGCTGCTTTCACCTTTATCTGCACACAAGCCACATTTTATGAAGGAAGTGTTGGAAGAAATGAAGCATCTGAGGAATTCTGTCACAAATCGCTTTGAGCAGTTCAGGTCTAAAAGGGGGTTAAAAAACTGAACAAACCCACAAAAGAGGGAATTATCCAACATTTGGTATGAGTGTAATTTCTTTTTGGAGTTTTTTTCCCTACTGTAACTGTGCGCAGATACATTGTTTGCACTCCAAAAACACACGTACATTAAGCAACAAGATGTGCATATTTGACAGGGCTAATTACATGCGTAAGCAAGAGTTTGCTGCTTTTGTTTGCTCAGCCGTGCAAGAGGTGAAAGTTAATTTCTGAGCAGTGGCCTTCACAGCTGGCAATTCCACGGTATATGTGCACAATGATCAATATCCTTTACCAGACATGTCTTCATGTGCAGCAATGACAGTCATCTGTGACACTTCATAAAATATAAAACACTTTGAGCTGCAGCTTTGTGAGTGTTCTCACAGTTCAAGTCCCCATCTCCTCAGGGTCTGTTTGTGTTGGCTTTTCTTGTGTTCCACAGGCTCAGGTATAGCGGCAGAGCTTCAACCTGCTGGGTGGACCTGGTCAGTCTTCCAAAGGGTATAAACTCTGCTGGAGGGATTTAGAGACAAATCTTCCACTGGCTGATATCTTAGCCAAAAGGCACACCTTCACATTTTATTCATTGTACAGGGTGGCTGTCCAAATATATAAATGCTCAGAGCAGAGTAAGATCAGAACAGTCAGACTGACTGATCACTGTTAACAGAGTATTTTTTGAATCAGAGGTAAAACTACATGTGAAAAACCAAAACTTTGATCCAACAGCATCCCTCATGAATGCATTTTAAATATGGTATTTATCTAAGTATTAAAGAACTAATATAAAGGTCTGACTTGTTGATGAACCAACCCAAGCGGCTGGGGTTGTAAACAGGACGTACAGCATAAAGCTGTGAGTCTCAAAGAGTTACCGAATTCAAAGAGGTGCTTTTTTACATTTATAGATTGATTTGAGAAGACGTTTGCATTTCAAAAAATTACTTCTGATGAAATTGGTTGTCTTTCAAATTCAACTATTAAAAGTGGTAATAAATAAAGCTGTTTCAGGAACAATCTGTTTTTTTTTTTTTCATTTTGAATCCCAATGTGAACGTATTAGCTGTAATAAAGTGTCTAAAACACCAGATTTGGTTGACTTTAAGTTACATCAATTTAAGAGAAAACACAGTTACTTTAACTGTTGGAAAAGACACTTTACTGGCTACTTCCAGTCGAGATAAACTCCATCATCAAAGTCAAGGTTTCGGGTTATATTTAAAATTGAGTTTTGTGATTTTTTTTTTTAATAATAGTATTATTTTTACAATGACAGCAGATTTATTTTCTATGCACTTTGCTGCTTTATTTTTCAGCGCAGTATTAGTAAATGCTTACAGATCTATTTACAGTCTAACTGTCCAGAAGATCAGAGGTGATTTTTGAAATTTTTTTTTTAGTAAAATGCATTTTAAAGGTTTAATATCCTAATCAAGCATGATCCTTTAGGAGTTTGTCTTTTGCTGATGGAGGACTAATTCCAGTAAATATGGCAGAGCAGTAATGAATGCTGTTGTTCTGCAAAGCGACTTTCAACAAGGAAGGAGGGAGGATTTCATGGATTCATTCATCTTCCAATTTACCCCTGAATAAGTTGTACTAACAAAGTATGAAGAATCCATAGCTTTTTAAATATGCATGTCTCACATTGTACGCAGTATTACACTGTCCCAATGTGCTGAACACACACCGACTTCACTGCTCTGAGTCAATGCTGAGCAACTAATCGAAAAAACACTTTTGCATTCACCAAGGGTAATAACTTGTTCTACAAATCATCTGTAATGTGTACAGTGTAGACTAATACAGAAATAAATCAGATTAGGAAATGGGCCACTGTTGTTTTTTTCTTTTTTTAATCACACATAACACATTCACCAAATAGATCCATAGATTCTGGGTTTTCTTCTAGCCTGCAGTCCTGCTTTCCTTCAACATTAAACCCAATATCTAAAGTGATAACAAAAGGTATTACAGCAGTCTTGATCAAACTTACAAACAACTAAATATTAAAGGTGTAGCCTGAATCAGAGCTCCATGGAAATAACACTGAGGGCGCAGTGAATGTTTCCGCTGCCCCCTCCCATCCCACTGACCTTCCTTGTGTCTCCAGAAGCGTGATGGGATGTTAATGCCCGTGTCTGGATGGCTGCCATGCAGCAGCCTGAGCTCTAATGGATTGATAAAAAAGCTCTGAGCACAGAATCAATCATGATATAAACCTGGAGAGAAGCCTGTTAAAGTCTAAGGAAAGTTCCTCTACTCTAATGCCCCTAATCTTCAGCAATTTTCTGCCGGACAGAAAGATTGCACTTTTTACTCTCCACCTGCCATACATTAGGGAAGCCAGAATCAGCAGGTGATGGGCCAGAGGTGGATCTTGGGGATTAGGATGCACTGAATTCAAGGCTTTTCTGAGACTATGAGGTCCATTAGCGTCCATTGGTTTATTGTTTGGTTTTTATCAATCATTAAACCCCAGTAAAGTAAGTGCATCAGCCGGTAAAACTCTCACTCAATTAAAGCAGATGCTGTTAGTCTTAAAGGGAATCAACCAAGGGCAGTGAGCCAGTTTCTACTGCTCCATCTCTGCTCTGCTTTTCAAGCTTCATTAGAAGAAACTGCTTTAATGCAGCAGCTAGTCACCAGAAACTGTTGATATGAAGTCACTGAAACTAATCTCATCCTTTACTGTTTTGTACTGAGGAGCAGGAGTTTCTCAAAAAAAACTTTGCAGAGGCAGCAGGAGGATCCTGAGGGCAGAAAACTACAAAGTCCAACTGTAAAATAGGGCAGAGTGATTCTAGGAGAAAATGCAACTATTATGGGATTTTAAGAGTTTCTTTTTAAATCTGCTTTACCAGCAAAAGCTTTCGAAGTCACAGAATAAGAAAGATATGTGTGCGATAAAGATAATCTTTTTCAATGTGCTGCCAGTGGAGCTTCTTCCTCGTAAGCAGGACCTTAACAAGGAGGCAAAAAAGTGACTATTACAAGATTAAATATCATAATGAATTTATGAGCAGACAATTTCAGAGTGTGAAAATGAGAAAAGAAGACGTACGTCGGATGTATGGAAACTTGAACTTGGTGGTATTGTTTTGTTTTCTGACCAAGGCTAAAAATCATTCATTCCTGCACAGAATTTTAACCACCTTTTATCAGCAAAAGAGCTCCCTGTGATCATTAAAGCTAAGGTCTTAGAAACATAGCCTTCATCCCATGTCTTATTAAAGATGAGTATTGTGTGTTTTGGGTTTTTTTTGCATTCCTTGTCTTTGAACTTTTTAGAACGTAGCTTTAGTTTGAAACATTAAGCGACTGTCTGCATTGAGTGTAACTGGATCAGAGTTATACATCATTGACATCAGTTTTGTCAGGCAGTGGTTTACCCCCTACAGTCACCATCTGCATACCCTATTAAAGTAAGGCAATTACCTTGATTGTCTATTAAACAATTTCCTCCTGATGAAAGAATAAGTGACAGTTAAAGTCTGCAAGTACCGGTATGTTTATTTTTGCAGTTACATTGGGGCGGTGTCTCATCCAAGCTCGTGTTGTCTACCAGAGACCTGGAGTTTTGAAGGTCATGTGCAGTAGCTTTCTGGTTGCGAGCGCTGCGTTTTTCTGGACTGAGATGTCTGAGTTCTTTCCAGATATCTGCTGTAGCCACACCTCCAGTTTGGGGGTTACTGCCGTAAGCACAGCCACCACTGTCACCTTCACCTTACAAACCTTCTCCAGTTTTTCAGAAGTAGACATTAATAATTGGGGTTTATGCCCGGCTGGAGTGAAATGATACCAAGCATTTCATATCAGAATAGAGCTGTGAAAGAAAAACCTCAGAGCAAGATTCGCAAGATTTGCGCCACTTGAACATTCCCTGCCAAGCCTGTTCCAACTGTGAGTACATCTGCTATTAAGCGTAGCAACAGTCCAGTGTGAACACCAGACGCTAAAAGCGTATTCTTAAATTCCTGTTTAGTGTGTTGGATTGTTTTTTACTATACAAACACAAACCACTGATTTAAAAACACTAACAGTCAGCTGCTATACGAATGTCCAAATGTATGCTACTTCATGAAACAAATAGGAGATAACTGTGCTTTATTAAAAAAAAAATGTTTTATGTTTTCAGAGGTCAAAAATGCTCTGTTTTCAATTTCAATTTACTATAAATAGAATACGGAGTCCCCCATTACTCAGAGGAGGAAGCCCAGAAAAAGTGTATAGAGCAAAAGCCGAAGAAAAGTAGGATAAATAAGAAGTGATAGGAAAGGTAACAGAATGGAATATGAACTGGCATTGTTCTATTACACCAAAATGATAAAACTGTACATCCACAAACAATCTCTAATAGAGTCTTCATGAAGCCCAGCAAGCTACAGCTCCTGAGCAAATGGTTCCCACAATCCACACTGATGCCAACACAAGGACGCAGCTGCAACCGCCAGTTTTAATCAACACGCAGAAATGCTACTCCCACTCGGTGAGTAAAGTGGCTTATGCTGTAAAACTTGGCTTCCATAATTTTAGGGGCTTTAAGCAATGCTGTGAAATAAGCTCCACTGCTGTAATGTGTGCTAGAACCTGCTGTCAACCTCCTCATGGCAGTTTTGTCAAAGGGCACAGTATGGACTCTACTTGAGCTAATCATTTCTACAAGGAGAAAAATAGTTTTTATAGCACTTCTTTAGAGTAAATATAAGGATTTCTGTCAACCATGCACCAAAAACCCCAATCAGTGTTTATGAAAACAGCCTGAGACCACTTCTTTGACTGCAGTTTGAAAAAGCCATTTAGTTAGGAGTTGTTTACAATAATGGCATGCTTACTCATTTCTGTCAATGGGATTGTCCAAGAGCACATGAATGTCTTTACAAGTTATTTGACATTTCTGATGGGTTTCCAAATGTGCCGTGACAGCAGATCCATCTGCACGGAACTGATTTCCAAGGCAGAAGATTCCAAATCTTATTTAGAGGAACACTGCTAAACCTTTAAGTGCCGCCGGCTAAATTACGGAAGAAAACACTGCAACAGATATTAGGAAGTGGTAACATTATTGCGGTCCAATATTAAATCTGTAATGTTTACAAGGTTAAATCTCTGTTTTGGAAACACTTAGGGGCTTTTATGGGCCAGGCTTCAAAGAAATCCTTTTTGAAATAACTAATGTATCAATGGAAATGACTTTCAATCTAAAAGAGCATCTATTTTAAACCACCGCATTTCAGCATAAATGCATGACAGCACACTTCAGGATTTTAGGCAGCTGCTATGTATCAAAAAGACTTAATCAGCAGCTTTTTTTGACCTCTCTTTTGGATTTTATTGAAGTTCGTCATCAGTGCCTGATTCGTTGTCTACTTTTACTCATTAAAGCCACTCAGATGGCCATTGTCCATCTGCCAGGCCTTTGTCATCATGGATGAAAATGTCACTTCACTTTGGATCTATGACAGCAGAGCATCAGTGTTACACTGTCTGTCTCTTGCTTATTGTGAGCAATCAGACAGAGTTACATCAGCTGGCCCGTGTCCAGCTCGTCGTGTTTGTTGTCTGATTAAATGACGTTGCAGAGGTGAGGTCAGCGTTCATGAGAGAGCTGCTACCCGTCAATGCCACAGGTCAGTGGGTGCAGGGTCAGGAGCAGTTCAGTGGACGTTTACCTCATCACATCAATTTATAGGCTTCATAAAGGTGAACTTTATTGTGCCAAACTAATTTACAAGACAAGCTTGGAGCACTAAAACAAACGGAAGACAAACCATCATGTTTCCTACAACTGCAGCACATGTCGGCTGTAGGCCACTCAAAGGCTTTTGTTCAAGCTTTAGCTAAACCAAATGTGCATTAAGATCATTTACTGACTGATTCATGTGTGAAAATAAAAGCCCTTTATGACAAAGATTAGAGGTGACCAGCAGTAAAATCCAAACCCTCCTTGAACTCCGGTTCTGTGAGGATATGCCGGCTTAGCTGATCTCATATTTGCTGCAGGAACCAAACGTTCCACTCCTCCTGTAACATTATTTTGTGATGAGAACTATGAGAAGTTCCCAATTCTTTACAACACAGGTAAACCTGCATTACACCTAATCAAATCAAGAAGTCCTATTGGTTTAGTTCAGTTCAACATAGTCATTCAAAGTTAAAAAAAATGTCTTCAGCAATTGAAAGACAGTCAGCATGTTATGGGAATCAACATGCATCTACTTGCTTTGAAGACACCGTTGAAATCATGTTTTGGAAAAATTAATCTTCTTTCTCCCATGAAAAAGAAGATTTAACATCTAAAAACATATTTTCTGCAGATCTCTGTGCTGGAGAAAACTGTTATTTATGCAGTGGCCATCAGAAACACTTCAGTTTACACTTTTAAATGATCTCAAAATCATTTGCCGTTCACTTTTCTTCTGTCATTGGTGGCGTTGTGACACTGAGATCAGGCGCAAACTTCACAGCAGTTAGTCCGTTTGTCAAATTCATGCACATAGTTTATTCCACAACACTGTGAAGCAAATGAGCTACTTCATGCTGTGGAGAAGTAGTCAAGCACCAAGGATATTACATTTGTATGGATGTGCATGTGAGTGAACGTAAATCGTTTTCTGTGCTCAGTCTTGTGCAAGAGGATGCAACGATGTTGTTTGATTTCATAATCCAGGAGCCTTAATCAAAAGAGAAATGGCTTTGTGCTGCCCGGCTGAAGACAAATGGAAAGCGAGCGGGACAGCAGCAGAGGTTGAACTTGGGTCAAGCACCATTCTGCCTGATAGCTCGGGACGCGGCACTTCATGTCACAACACAGAAGACCCCTGGGGAAGGATAGGGACGGAGAGCGATAACAAAGAAGGGAAGGGAGCAAGAAAAGTCAGCTGGGAGCAGAGGCAAAGAGCAAAGCTAACCGAGAAAAAAGTGAAGATGTCTGGATGAGGTGTGAGGGTTTAAGGGGAAATGTTATCCCATTGTAGTAACATCTACTGTCAGTGCAAACCCCTCTGAGCAATTTTCTTCTAGACAATAAACAATGATGTGTAGTCTCTGAAGTTCCACCGGTATCTTAAAACTGACCAAGTATTATATGTATTTATGACAAAATAAAAAAGCACAACGTGCAAACTTTTTTAACATAAATAAAACGTTTTCTTTTTTGCCCCTTTTACATCATTACATGACAGTCACTTTTAATATTTGAATTGATTAAGCATCTTTCACATACGGTTAAAGATCAGTCTATAACCTGATTTCCTGTATAAAGACTTGAAAATTGTCCTGAAAAATAATAATGGGTCTGTCTATTTACAAATTTATTTTGAATTTTTAAGGTAAACATTTGTTACGTATTTCACACATTACATATAAATTTTATTTTTTACAAAATCAGTGAATTTTTTCATGTTTATTAAAAAAAATGGCGATGGGTCCATATAGTTTCTCTCTTTTGTGTTTAATAATGTATTTTCTGGAATGAACCCAATGTTTTCTGTTTATTTTTTATGATTGTGCATGGAAACATATTTCCGTGTCATTTTATTAAAAACTGTACATGATTACACCATGATACACCATTTATTGATACAAATGGTGTATCAATCATAAAAAGCTGTCAAATCTCCCAGATACACTTTTTTTCTTTAAAGTGCAAGCAAACGTGACAAACAAGCCAAAGTTCAAAGGTGGATTGGGAAAGGAAGATGAGCGAGCAAGCTCGCGTCCAGCATTTCCAGTGTTGAGACTAAGTCACATGGAGCTGTATTGGGGTTGACCCATATTTGCGCAGCAGGTTTGTTTGGATTGTCCGGGCCTGTGGAGGGTCATAGAGAGGAGCCGCCACATTTTAAGAGAAGCAAAGGTGTATCTTGCAGTTCCCTTGGGGCTTAAACGGCCACCTTAAGGGGTGTCACGTACCGTTGTCGTGCCTGTGGTGAGTGTGTCAGGAACTGTAGGATAATAGAAGCTGCAAAAAATAACGATGACGCTGTTGATCGGTGCTGTCATGCAGCACTCTAGTTATTAGAAAAGTGGATGTACTCGCTCCTTACTGACTGTGTGCAAACTCTGCATGCTTGATACGCAAGTGTCCGTACAAACTGCACTCTGATTGTGTTCGTTCTTAATTCTAGCAGTCAGGATGCACTTTTCACCTTTTTGTCACCCTTACTTTTGTATTGAATAAGTGTTCGCTATGACTTTTCGCTTGCAGCATGTCCGTAGAAAAAATATGTATGGATATTTTTGAGTTGTGACTTTAAATACACATCCCAATCAATCTCAAGGAGTGTCAGGATTTTTTTTTATTATGTTCGTCTCCAAAAATACCACAATGTAGTCAAAGACATTTGTTCTTGAAATAGTTGTCTAAATTTATTTCTGACAGATAGTGACCAGAAACTTGGATAGCTCTGAAAAGGAGGGGGGTGGGGTGAGTTGAGGGGAAACTTCTGGCACTTGCTTCGCTGATAACCATGTTATTGAAGGGTGGGGACATAATTAGAGGGCACGCAAAGGGGGAACAGAATGTGGAACATCATTAACAAGCTCACATTATGGAAGTGGGGATTGTAATTAAAGGGTTCCCACAGCAGGGGGAGAGCCTTTTGATTGGGGAAGCGCAGGGACAAAGTGATTGGGCTCATCTACCACTAGTAGCTGTGGTGACCTTCACAGCAATTGTGTACTGTATGATGGTGTGAATGTACTGTGTGTATCTGTGGGCCCTTTTTCCTACATGTGGACGTACCGCGACTTAAAGAAGATACAGAGAAAAGAAAGGGTCAATTAGACACTAAAGTCCACCAAGTCAGACACAGCTTAACTGAATTTAAGAAAGAGAAGAGGATCAGTGTAGGAAAAACGAAATCACTGTTCTCTGTGAGGAAAAAGGTCAGAGGAGAAAATGTCTAACGAAAGGGCAGAAAGGAATATTATATGCAGTCCCCTCAGGGCCAAACAGAACACACAAGACTCAACTGTGAATCTTGGGCTTTCCTTGAAGAGGCTTTTGTTGGGAAGTGATTTACTATAGTTACTTAATTCTCCCTCAAACCATTTCAACTTGTAATATGAGAATTTCATACAATCATTGTGGCAATGGTTGCGTCTAGTAGTGAACGTTTGCTCTTTAACATGTACATAATACTCTGTGTTGGGTGAAGAAAAGCATTCCTTTCCCTTTGCACTGACGGCAAGACCCAGAACATCCCATGAGTCACCCAGCAGATATCCAGGGTCAAACTGTGGGTGTCTCACAGCATTTGGTGCTGCCCTACACTGCCTGTGGACAGAAAACTGCAACAAATGAAGGTCTAAAAATCTGACTCTTATATCAAAACCAGTATCAGGATGCAAAACAGATTATGTGTAGAAAAGGGGATTAAAAAAAAGGCTTTTTAGGTCACGTTCATCTGGATTTTTACTACTGATATCTGGTTTACAATGGAAGCATATTTCACAATAAATTTCCGTTTAAACAAGCAGGCTTTAACCTGTTTGGCCTCAAACTTTACAACTCAATAATAAACAGTTTTAATCCTAAAAATATGGGACAATATAATAGTAATGTACAACCAACATGCCATTTAAAAGCCATTTCCAAAGAACCTTTGAATTTGTTCTTTTTCACCAGGACTAAAATGTAACCATTATGATAATAACTATAAAATGTCTTTATCCTTAAACAACTTTAATACAAACTAAAAGCCAACAAAGCACTGGAGATAAAAGCTTATATAATAAAAACGATTTAAAAAAAAACATGATACCCTAGAATGGTGAAGAGAAAGAACATGAAAAAATAATAAAAACACTTAAAAGTAGTAGAGTAAAATTTTATCATGAACAAAATTGCTAAAAATAAAAATTAGTTTTTGATCGAGTTTTAAAAGTTAACATCTAATATAATAGCTTGTCTAATGTTTGGAGGCAAAGCATTCCGAAGCTTCGGAATGATCGGAAAGGCTCCTCCTCAAAGAGAATCTGGTCAGCTTAATCCTGATGTTAAAGAAAAAGGAAAAAAAGGAGTACAATTGATAACATGTTTTAACAAAACAAGGTTTTGTTACACAAAGCCACAAAGCTTTACAAAAAAATGTGTTAAGGTCACCAAAGAAGTGATATAGGAGTGGAAAATATGTAAACACACCCTAATGTTTTTGTTATTGTTGTTTTTTTGTATTTTGTAAAAAAGGAAAAACTAATAAACAAAAAAATAAATTAAAAGACAAGAAAAAAATGTTAATATTTACACATAATAATTTCTCATTACGTGTACATAATTCACTGACAGTTTACTCACCTATTTTAACATCTTTTGAGGAAAATAGCGGTAAAATAGCCGCTTGAATTCCTTCTAACTACCACACACAACGTGAACATTCTTTTTTTTTCAGTACAACAAAACAGAACAAAACAAAGTTAAGCTCAATAATAATTTTAAAAAGCTGCTGAGAGTAAATGCTTCAAATTGCAATGACATTAATTCTAAAGGGCCCGTACCATGCTATTCTGTCTTTTAGAGTAAACTTCATCCATATACTGTATATGCTCTCATATTGCCTTTAGCATACTAAAGAACCTTTTTTTAATATAAAATATGAGTTATATTTGCGAGCTCATTTCCTACCCAAAAATAAGACAACTCGATCTCTGAGGCCCCGCCTTTCACTCGTTGGTGCCGCCCATTGCATGGCGTCAACCCAGAGCCGGCCTCGGCAGCGTGATGCAATGAAAGCGTTTTGCTGATCACAGCTAGCTTTGAGGAGAAAGTGGGTGTGTGTGTTGGCCTGGCAGTGCAGAGTCTTCCTGGGCGGGGCTGTTCCTCCACCGTTTTTCTGTATGAATGTGGGGATTCGCTCGTTTTCGTGGATTGGAAGGGGCTGATGCTTAGAGAGCAGGGTTGGAGAAGAATGCTCAGAGATGCGTGAATGGATCAAAATACCACGTTGTTTTTTTGGTTTAGTTTTCTTTTGTTTTTTTTGTGAGGAATTAACATTAAAAAACACTTGAAACTTTAAAAAGTGGATGTTGCATAAAAAAGGCCCTTTAAAACAGATGAATGTGGCCTGGCTCTCATATTAAAAATCACAAAGATTTGTCTTTGCCTGGCAGAGCATCTTTGGGTGAGTTTAATCCAGCCTTGGAAGGAGAAATAGATTCAAGGCAGATTTATTCTAAAGATTCAAAAGGGTAAACAGCATTTCTTAGCCCTCCTGTGGCATAAAAATCTATCTTCATGCAAAAACAAGAACCTTAGTGTAGATTTTGCATTATTACTTTTTAACATTGCATCGTTTTGGCTGATGGAACCTTTTATTTAACCAATGGTAGTAAAATATAAATATTGTTTACTATTTGCATTCTTCTCTTTATTATTTTAGTCAATGTTTATGTCCCAATGACAACATATTGAACAGAACTAAGAAATCACAGAAAGATGTACAAGCCTCCATTCCATATGAGAAACAAACATATGCTACATATTTATGAATACATGCATGACTTTTACATTTCCTCTGATTAGCCTGTACTGGTTGTCTTGTAAAGTCTGTACAGACAGAGATTCAAAAACAGCAGGGAGGCAGAGATGGGTGCAGCGAGCGTCGCGTTCTCCGGAGGTATAATCAGAAACACACTGTGACAGAACGGGATCAAGGAGAACAGTCAGAGTTTGTGTCTGTGTGTCTGTTTAGAGCCCAAAGTTTTGAGGTTCACATGTCAAACATGATAGAAAAATACTTTTGGATGTATGATGTTTGTCAGTCTAACCATTTTTTTTAAGTTGATTAAATATTACCCTAGATTTTTAGTCTCTGTAACAATACTAAATTAAACAAATAATTAATATCCTATTAACATGTAATGACATTTTAGTTTTGGAGCCCAGCTGGAGCCCTGACAGATGGCAGATGAAAGATGCTGCCTGGAATATTACAACAGAAGCATGCAAACTTGACTAGAAACCACAGAGATGTGAAAACAAACATGCAAATGATCATTAATAATTGCAAGCAGTAGCCATTTTTTGTCTCTTAAGTAACAGCCTTAAAAGCATAATAAGAAGGGGCGTTTGGACGACGGACTGAATCTTGACGCAAACATAAATAATGGATTTATGTAGTTTTTTTGAAAGATCAACATTCAGGATGAGACTTCAAAGTCTAACCAGTGCAACCATCACGAACTGATTGGATTTTACCTGTGAGCCATTTGAAGTGAAAAGAAGAAAACAAATTCCGACTTGAAGAAGAACTTATGTCAGAAATGTTAAATGTATGGTAAATCAAGGAGTAGCAAACAAAAATAAAAAGTCCAAATTTAATTTTTCATCAACTTTTTACATTATCACAATTTCAGCTTTTGAAAAAAGCCATTTCTTAAGTTCCATATTTTCAGAATATAAGTCGCTCTGGAGTTAAAGTCACAGCAGCCAAAAAATGCATATAAAGAAGAAAAAAATCACATATAACTCACACTTTTTGGGAGATTTTTTTAACAAAATATGGGAACAAAATAGGACATTTCTTTAAAGAACCCACAGCACCACCCCCACCCCCCGAGTGCATGGGACTAAGGCTTTAGACTGGAAGTCTGCATAAGAGTGATGAAAACGCCATCCATGCGAGTTGGTAAAGAAGAGGGTGAAAATGCATTATAAAACCTTGAAACTGAACATTTTTATCAAATGGAGTCAGACAGGAACCAAATCCTTATTCTGTTCTGCAGGTTCGGAGGTGCACACTGCATCTGACATGAGAAAAAGATGGTGGCTTTGAAAAGAATATCTGCATTTGTCAGGCTGACTTGGCTTAGACTTTTAGCTGTTTGTCTTCTTCACATCCCACATATTTTATTTTGCTGTGCATCCACACTAAGGTCAAGGCAGTTATTAAAGACAAATACATGAACTACATCAGAAGTGCATCAGAGGATTTTCTTCCACTTTGTTTCTACGCATCTGTCAGCTGTCAAAGTCAATGTTCAGAGGCCATTTGGCATGAATGTCAAGGTATGTATTCACTGACAGATAAACCTTGAACCCAAGAGGTAAAATTTAGCTAAGTATGTTTCTCAAAAACAATCACATATCAGTACTGACAGCATCAAGTTTGCATTAGCAGCTAAAAGTTCTCCCAGAATATGTGTACAGACCACACAAATATGTGGGTGAGGATGATGGGGGAGGATGCACCACGGGGAGGGAGGCAGAGTCCTGCTTGGCTTGGCCTGGTCTTTGTTTTCCATTAGTCAGAGTTATAGCCCCTCAGGCGCTCTGTAAGAGCACTTAAGGTTGGTGATAAATACACACAGCCACTAAAAGAAAACTGTGACAATTCATGAGCAATACACACCTACCCCAGTGCAACAACTTGCTCTAAAACACTCACGTTGAGATTACCACAATATCTTTATTTGTTCAATGGCACAGCAAGGGACCCGTTTCCAGTTCATGGGGTTCTTAAATTAAAAGCTAAGACATTGACAAAACTGATGGTTTTGCTGTGACAAACCAACCAGTCGGGCAGCAGAGAGGCATCTTCTGGGTTTTCTTTTGACATGTTTGTCAGGTTTTCTACACATGCGTCTGCTACAGTTTGGATTAGCACTTTTTTATCAAGAAGTTATAGCGTAGCAGCTGGCAACCATTCCCAGTGTAGTTGTATTAACCCCAGTTTAAGACCTGATAAGTTTAAGATGATGAGTTTTTATCACAGAGACACCTGAAACCTTCAAACTTTAAGAGGTGTACTCGCTTTTATATGACAGAGCCTAAGCCAAAGTGATTTCAACTTTTATTTCTTTGTACCAAAAAAAAAATCATTGACTGGACAGCAAAACACTGGTACTGCTGTGTTTAGGTATCAACACATGAACTTAGCCATTAAAAAACTAAAAATTATGAGGAAAAAAAAACAAATCAGAAAGAGTAAAGATTGAACTGCAACCTTTTTTAGATGCAAAAAAAAGTCTCATGCCTTTTGTCGCTGGATGCATATTTTAATCATTGTTTTTGAAATATGAGTTTATTTATTATACTTCCATGAAAGTGTTAGTTTCAATCTAAGACCAGATTGAATTGAAAAAAGGGACTTGGACTCGATCAGTTGTTATTCTTCATCTGAAGCCTCTTGTAAATTTTTGAAAACTCTTTGTTCTGATTATGTTATCAAATGAAATCATAAAAAAAATATGTCCTTTGAAAAAAAAAAAAAAAAAAAAAAAAGCAAAAAACTGATGAACAGAAATTGTTGAATCCAACCTATGTCCCACTGCAGTCCAGGACTGCAAGGACCATGTTTTCACAATTCTTATTTCTTACAAGAGAATAAAGAAAACATTTCTCTGGGCGCTTTAAAATAAATACTTCAAAATAAATACTTCAAAATCCACCATTGAAACTATAACACAGCTAATGGGAAAAGTTTTTAAATTATTATGAGATAGCCAGAGGACCTACTTGGCGTCCATTTTGTGGCAACATGTGAAATTTGGTGATGTTCCCATTTTCCCACAATACAGGAAAAAGAAAGCTTTGGTTCCAGAGATCTTCACAAACATTAACACACATGCTGACACTCAACTGAAGTTTTGTTGATCTTTGACCTTGGGAATTGGCCACCATGAGATTAAGGATTTTGATGAACTACTGCCTCTTAACTCCTTACATTGGGAACGTACCTGGGAAAAATGTTGGTTTTTAGATTCTGAATGCTGTTAGCACTGCTAGTTTGGAAAAGTAGCACTCCCCTGTTTTTTACTATTTCACTATTCACTATTTTTTACCGGAATATTGTGAAAATGTATGACATGAATCCCTGGCTCAAGCTGAGCAATATAACATACAACATGAACATAATAGGAATGTGGGAGTGGTTAATAAAAAAAACTCAGTTGCCAAGGAAACCCAAACATTAACATTCACCCTTTTCCCTTCAGGAAATAAAAATTAAAATGATTGCTATGGAGATAAAACCAACAGAAAAGCCACTATTAAAAATACATATATACTCCTGAATTTGTCATTTGCAGCTCTGATCAGGGTGGGAGAGGCAGAAGGGGGAGTGGGGGGCCTGAAGCAGCCTCAGTCAGTGAGGGCAAATTAAGGGGTAATCTTGGGATGGTGAGGGTGAGTAGTGCTTGTGTGACATACGATGCAGCTTTGGTTATTTAGAATTAAGCAATACGTTTTAAAAGGTTGTTGCTCCTTTTGTTCACAGGACTATTAAACCTGTTCATCCCCAATAGAGATTTACCAACTGTTGATCTGATCTAAAACCTGCTGTTTCAGCATTTAGACTGACGGGCAATTTTCCTTTTATCCTTTTAATTTTTTTTTTTTTTTTGAATTATGAATGTATTTTGAAAATCCAAGTTGAATTCTATATTTTGGATTTAGCTCTAAAATTATTTAAGAAAGTGTTTTGTTTTTTTTTAAAAGTAAAAAAAAAAAAAAAAGATAAGCTCAGCTTGTTGGGTTGCATGTTTTTTTTAATTATTTGATGTGCTATTATTCTACCACAGCTGCTTGTTGTTTTCTTATTGTGCTAAACGTCAACTCAGTCTTTGCTAAGTCAACTGAGGGAAAATAAACATTTAGTTCGGTGTTGAAATATGTCACGCTACATTACACAGAGGTCCCTTTAGCCAGACTGGTGGCATTGGTTCTCAAAAAAATACAAAGCAACACATGTGGTGCTGTGAATACACCTGAATAAATGAGCTCAAGAGGAAGGAGGGGACGTGTGGGAAAAATGAGGTGACACATGTTTAGCATTCGACAGGTGGAATATAAATGAAGAAGCCAGGTAGATCAGGGAAAGGATGAAACACTGCCAGTGGAGAGCTGAGAAGGCAAATATCTGATTGATCTGGCATGGACGAATTTCCATAAAAGCATTTTAGAGAACATCCAATCAACTGTTGGAAGCCCAAGCCTTAATGTTGACATAAAACATAATTGGTATGGCACTTCTTCACTGCAATTCCTGATACACGAACAATTTCTATGGAGAAAATTAAACACATGAAGCAGTGATGGAGCACCAGATAATTATAGATTATAGCTGAGTGCTCATAAAGCAGGTTGTTTGAGACTTAATTTCCCATGTGTGAAAAATAGACCCATTTAGGTTAGCAACACCCTACATCTTTTTTAGAGTGAAAAAGGCATATGTCTATTTTTTTATAAAACACATTTGCTGATCACTGCTAGGTCCGCGGAGAAAGTGGGTGTGTGTTAGCCTGGGCTGACTTTTCCTGGAAGGGGCAGTTCCCCAATTTATGACATCACAATGTGAAGACCCACTTGTTTTTGTCAATTTGGAGAGGCTGTTGCTCAGAGAACAGGGCTTTAAAGGAATACTCAGACAGGTTTGATATTTTAAACTACAAGTACTAATACATTTCCAGATTAAAATTGCCAGGAAAGTCCGGAGTAAATGTTATTTTTTACTAAATGCTAAAATTTTCCAGAATTTTTATTTTAATTTGCTCTATCAAAAGGTTTCTTCATTGGTATTTTAAAATGAAATACCGACTAAAGCACAAACAAATACATTTTATTCCAAAATAATGTATTTTGCCATCATAATTGATTTTTGTCTCCTTATTTTTATTGTACATTTAAATGTTGTGAAGTCTGCTTTGGTGTGCATTTTAAATGAATCAGAGCTCATCCTAATGATGTTTGCTCATGATCTACAGAGCTGCAGATAATTTACAGGTTCATGTCATGATTTAGTGCTTCAGCGGCTATAAATAGCTGCAGTCATGTGGCTCCATGACAGCTGCTCTGGTGCTCCCGGAGAACCTTACGGGTGTCTTACAATTGCCTCATCTGGGCTGTTCCTCCATTGACAGGTCTAATGAGTGGCTGAGCAGACGCAGGTACAGACATACAGCTGAAGCTCCAAGAATCTTCCCCATTTATTCCCAGTGATATTTAGGAGAGTTAATAAAGTTTGAAAAGGTTTGAATTTAAAAAACTGGTCTAATAAATTGCGGTTCACTGAGAGAATCATGTTTACAGATGATAAACTTTAACTAGAAGCCACCACATGGTCCTTATCTAAAAGCAGATTTGCTCAGGCCAAGTCGTTAACTTTCTGTCGTAAATTTGAATAAGATTAAATGTTTTCATAACTTTTTAAGCAATTCAGGCGGCAAATCATTCACAGTAACCACTTAAACATGCACGCCATTTATGTTTAAGAAAAAAAACGATCCATTAAGTTTAACCACGTATCACACTTAGTGTTTTCTGTAAAAACATAAACAGGTAGTTTTATTTTTAAATTGGGTTGAACTTTATTTATCCCACAGAGGAGAAATTCACCTGCCATGGCCACTCAAGAGTAAAGCAAACGATGATAAAAACCCCAAATCATCAGATAACCAAACAACTAGAAATTCTGCATTTCCTGCAGAAATTCATTAGATTGCACAATTGCTTAAGATAGTTGCTTTAATTTCTTTGCATAACTTTTAGCAGAAGAAGCTGAAGATCACTGAAAGGTAAAAGTTTGAATAAATTCCTGAAGCAAAGTTTCATGACCTGCAATCAAACTAAAAAGTAAATAAATAAAAAGATTCATATATAATTTTTAACAATCATTTACTCGAGTAAATGTAATGAGTAAGAGTTCATTCAACTGAAGTGGAGTAAAGAGTATAAAAATTCAATCACAAATGTAGTCAAGTGGAGAGGAAAAGTTGCTTATGTTTTTGGAAATCAGTACAAGTACAAAGCAGCAAAAAACAAAAAAAACTTAAGTAAAGTAACAAAGTCAATTTACTCAAGTGCTTCACACCACTGATTTTAGTTTAGTTTAGCAACCAGCTATTGTTTTTATTTTTATGACTGACTTAATGTTCTTTGTATAAATGCGGTTGTGAAGCCCATTGAGACTTGAGGCTTTGGTTGTGATTTTGAGCTGCATAAATACAATTGAATTGAATAAACAGCAGCATCGTTTTATGATTCTTTTCATATTTTTATTTTTTCTTCCACTCATCCTCAAGACTTTCCAGTTGGCATAAGTATACTAAAAATGTGTATTAGTGCCATGAAAGTAATTCATCCTTCACTCCCATTATCATGTTCAGGGTCGTTTCATTTTGTTTTACTCTTTTTTTTTAACTTTACATATAACCAGTAAAAATGGAAGCAATCATTTTGAGCTCACTTTTGTTAATTTCATATCTTAGTTTTTATTCACCTTTGAGAAATGTTTATTGAAGGACAGTCCGTCCAAGTTTATCAGGCCCGTTGTGTATTAAGTAAACACAATGATGCAGCTTTTATGGTTTGCAGCTAATAAATTCCTGCCTGCTTCATTTTTCATACTAATTCAAACAAGCAGATGTTACTTAATTGAGAACAGGCTGATTTCCACACTGTTGAGTCAAAGAGTCACCAAGAGTCTAAAACCATCTCCTCTGCGAAAATATTTCACTTTAAAGAGGACGTTCTTCTAAAGTAACAGTGAGAGAAATGAAGATTGAGCAACAACAGGCTCTATCACCTTACCATGGAGGAACCGTTCGTCAGCCCACAGTGAATGAAGAAGAGCTTGTTAGTGAAGAGACATGGAAGCAGCAGGTTGGTGTGATGACAGAAGGCAGAACAAACTAGAGATGGACTGAAGTGGTTTTGGACAAGAGAGTATCTTCCCCTCATGCACCAATGAAGCAAATGACACCACAAGAGGCGAAACCTTTGTCTCAGCGACCTTGTCATCCTTGTGGCACAAAGAAACTCATGGACCGCGGGACATGTCATCAAGACCTTTCCTGATGCCAAAGAACTTGTGAGAAGTGTTTTGTTGAAAACCAAAACTACTGTTCTCCAAAGACCCATAAGCAAACGTTGCCTGCTTATGGAAGCACTAGGCTAAATGGAATACTGACACTATTGTCACAATGTGACTTTTGACTTGATAAATCATTTGATGCAGATGAATTTTGGCTAATGGTCGATATTTGAGTTTTGTGAGAATGTGCTAAGATGGCTCCTGTTAGTAAATTATTCATTTAATACAACAATTTGGAGCCATAACGTTGGAGTCAGACTCATCCCTTCAAATCTGTGCTCACTTGTAGCCTCAGGTGGGGCTGTTAGGGAGCGTCGGAAACTGTGACAGGGAAGACGAAAAAGGTTTTTAGAAACCACAAACTGAAATTTGAGAGTTTAGAATACAAGCGCTTTTGAAAAAGAAACCAACATGTACGTTTTTGCCGATGCTGGAACCCACCCTCCTCCAACAAAGGCTATGTGGCCGCAACAAGGACGGATCCTGGTTATTCAAAAAGGCCAGTAACTGAAATTTTAGGAGCCAAAAAGTGAACATATTGGCATTCAAATTTATAACAATACAAACACCAACAGTTAAACATTTCCCTGAAAATGTTTGTTGTAAATAAAAAAGAAAACTTCAACATAAATCAAACGACCTATTTTTGTGAAGGGTTAAAAGAAAAAAGAACATATCTTACTTACTGTATAAGTTTAAAGACAATGTTATGTAAAAAATTGCTTCCTGAAGAACATCAAGTAAAAGAATTTAAATACAGAAAAAAAATACAGAAAGAAATTAAATACAATTTAAAAAAAAAAAAAGGTGACTGGTAAAATGTCAGTAGTCCAAGTGAAGCAGAAAGACATTGTGTGCAAAAAGCAAAGTTGTTCTGCGTGTTTTCCAAAAATAATGAAAAAAAAAAAAGCCTCATAAATTGCAGAGACCCTGCTTTAGATGCATGTGTTCAACTGAGAACTTTCTTGCATGTTCTGCAAGTCACTTGAAGCACATTTCACGTTGGAAGAGAACACACAATCAATGCACAAAAATGATGCTTGTCCTCATTTAATGACTGTGAAACCTACACTGTAGCTGATTGGAACTTTTTATAGGAGCTGAAAAATGTATAAATGAGTGAGATCTATATTTGTTGAAAGCTTATCTAAAGACACTTCATTCAAGCCAAGAGCTCATTCAGCAGAAATGCTGGTAGTCCAGGACGGGTGAATTGCTAGTTTGGAGTAGAGGCATGGAAGGTACATTTATAAAGCATTACCAAAAAAATGTAGCTTTTGAATGAACTTTAGAGCAGGCATGTCCAAAGTCTGGCTGTGGATCAAATGAGGCCTGCATTCAAATTTCCACAGGCCTGCAGGCTCATAAAATAGAATCAATGATAAGCCATCACTTACCAAAAACTGCATGTATGGTTTCTTGACTGTGATTGGCTAAATTGCGTTATAAGCTTTTGTAAACCTATGGTATCTATGGCTGGACCCTTCTGTGACACGTTCTAGCTATTCTAAAATGACATCTAAAAAAGAAAAAAAGTTGACAGCAAGAGCCGCCAAGACAAGAGGAAAGTGGAGATTTTTCCTTTAAATACTGAATGATTGTGTCTGTGGTTTTTACTTTTGAATAAGAAAACCATTTATTTTAATGTTCAAATGATTTAAATTCTTAAAATATAATCCAGACTTCTATTTATTTCAGTGCTGTGCATCTTAATGGGAAAAGTGTCTGTCGATTTGTAAAAAAATACCCCAAAACAGTTTTAAGTGAATGCAAACTGCTCATAACAGTTCAGTCATAAGCTGTGACACGTGCTTCAGCTCCACTTCAGCTGTAATTGGGGTTTTAATTGGAAGATACTTTAAATGTCAGTTCAAATGCCACATTACGCCGTCTTTAACTTTTTAAGCCGAACAGAAATACAGAGCGTGAAACCCTGTTTTGTAAACCTCCTGCTTTGATATGTAGATCCTGTTAAACATTTTTTTACTCTGCTGATGAAGATCAGGTTTTTGTCATTCCATTTTTTTAAATCACTGCGCTTCAATGCCACCAGTTTTGTTTTTGCTTTCTGGGCTCTCCTGCCATCAGATCTGGATAAAGCCACAGCTAACTTGTGTGTTTAAGGGTTATATCAGTGAGTGACAGTGTGCTGTGCAAACTATTTCATACATATCATTGCAAAGAAGTAGAACATGAATTGGCTCTGGCAGATTTATGAAGACACAGTAGACCACCTCCTGCTCAAACAGATGCTCCAGAGTCACTGTGTTACTGTTACCTTAAGAAAACAGGATGTATAGGACAGTGCTCTGCTCCAATTTATTCTGAAAAACGACACCAGCACACTCTCTGCATTTCTTTTTCACAAGCTTGACATGTGGCTGCTCCATAATCACACAATGTTTTGAAGACTCTGGTCTCAACATATTAATGTTTTAGTTCTTTTAGAGGATAGATGTTTACTACATGTGCTCATCTACCATCAAAGAGAGGCAAAGCAAGCACATCTGAATGTGCAGAACTAAAGCAAAAGTAGCTGAAGTGAGCCGTGAATACCTTGTTGAATGTGGCAGAGCATGATCCCCTGCCGGCACTACGCCACCATAATGCTGCGGCAACCTGACCAAGGATGGAAGTGGAAGCCATCGGAAACAAAGCAAGAATGCTCCTTACAAAAGATGCAGGCGTTCATTTAAAAAGCAGCACCCAGAGAGTATGCTCGGCTGAAAGAGGCGGCCATGGAAAGCATCAAAGCCACTAGCGAGAGGAAAATCCCAAGATCCTGGAGCAGAGGAACACTACATGCTATAAAGTCTATCAACAGAAAATGTTCAAAGCACTCGCAAAATTTAGGAGACAAACACAAAAAAATCCTTTCCTGGATTTAACAGCCTCACTTTCTGCTGCAGCATCAAGATGGTAGAGACAGAAAATGTCAACTTGAAATCCATTCGGTCTTGATTTAAGCAAAGTCAGACACTCGTATTTCTTTTTCATTTTTAGAGTCTTGTAACATAAAAAAACTGTTTCATAATCTATATAAGCAAAACGGTTCTGACTGCAAAGCTATGATTATCTCTGCTGCATTGCAAACCAATGTCTTTGTTGTGAACCAATGTCTCATGTCTTTGAGTGGCCCCAAGTGGTACACATTTTCCCTTTTGGTTCCCTAAAGCAGATATCCACGCCCTTTTGGACGTCCTCCTGTGTGGAACAGTTGACAGTGTGCTCAAACCCTGCTGTAAATGCAGGGTCTGATTCTAATCGGTTTGTCTAAAGTGAAATGCGAGCAGCAGTGGTGTGTCTGCAGCTAGGTGCAGAAAAGCATTAGGGCTGGGGTCAAAAGGTCGATCTTTGTTGACTAAAAGTAAGAAAATGTATGCAAAAAGCATTATTTCAGTCTATTCTACAACACAACATATAAAAAATAGACTGATAACGCTAAAACAAATGTTACTGTGACTGAGCTTACTCCTAGTGTTGTTAGGAAAACGTAAAACAACATGTCAGGCACGGCTACACAGCAGCCACATTAGCGGCTTCACAATAACATCAAGACTTTAACTGAACATACTAAATATGTTGTCGACTTTATGAATTGTAAAAGCATTTTAGCTGCAAATTCGCTTTTATTTCTTTGTTAATTTAAATATCCCATTAGTTTTTACCAATGTGAAGATTATTTTTCCTGTGTTCCACTTCTAAAAATCAAAGTTCTAAAATGGATGCATACGCAGTGATAGGTAAACTTCAGCTTTATTTTACAATTCGGAATTTGCCACACAGTTAAGTAATGTTGGGTAAAAAAAGTGCATTGTAAAATGTTGCTGGCTTGTAATATAAAGTAGTGACAAAATCAGTGGCTCACTCGGTTCAAAGTGTCCGTGAGCCTCTGATGGACAGGTCAGGGGAGGGCTCGATTGCAGGCAGCGCAAAGAGGATGAAAAGTCCAATCCAACAAACGGTTTGAACACTGGTGCTGTACAACTCTGCCGCTTGTATCTTTGTCCAGAGCAGATGGTCATGGATCTACTGAGCCAAACTCCTAATAGAGCCACAGCTGCTGACAGACAAAGTGAATCTCCCTCCATATGTAGTTCCTTGGATCAACACAGCGCCCCTCTTAGCTCAAACAGAAGGGTGCGACACAGCCCAAAAGTCATTACTGATAGTTTTCTGTCTTTATTAGTCCTCTTGAGGCACTTTGTTCAAATGTGAGGAAGGGGTTGGATCAATGCACCTGTACCCTGAGCTTACACTGAAGCTTTAGACGACTGCCACTGAGGTCATATTTAAAATGTCAAACAGGAACTTTTTAGAAAAAAACTTTGTCAAATTAGAATAACAATACAGCAATTATGGTGGAGCTGAAAGTGTGGCGATTTAATCCTGGAGCATTTGGGATAATTATTTTACATTGGCAATTAAAAAGGAACATGTCAGTCTTTGTTTTCTTTTGTTTTAGTTGCCTTCTGGCTTTAGACTGTTATTTGGGTTGACTATTGTTTCAGCGATTCTGCCTGCCATTTCCTTTGTTTGCATAATTTAGCATTTTTCCTTATCTATTCCATCTCCAAAAATATATATTTCAGCCATGTTTATTCAGTAGAATTGGAGAGAAACAACAATATTCATGAAAAAATGCTGCTTTAGTGAAATAGTGCTGTAGCCAAAGCACAATCAATGCAGTGTGTCTGCGTCGCCCACAGTGTGCTGGACTCGGACTCACGCAAGGATTAGACAAAAACTAAATGAAGGATTTCTTAGGTAATGGATTTGTGTGTATGATGTGTGACTTTTCTTTTTACAAGTTGTGAAGCAGCATTGTGGATCATCATCTCTGCTTCTTCACCAGAGCAGGTGTTAAATCATATTCAGAAAACTTGTTATGGAAGACAGTACGGTTTCAGCATAATGTACATTTTTTTTATATTTTGTATACAAAAATCAAAAGAATCGTATTTTGTAAAATATTGGCATAATTGCATTTTTAACCCTAAAATACCCAAAAACAATTTTCTTCTGGGCAACCACGGTGCAGAAGTAGAGCAGTCGACCTCCAAGATCGCAGGCGCTGAACTCCATAGTGATCCTGGTGGTGACAGGTTGGCATCAGTGCAACCCCGAGCTCATGCATGCAGTCTGGCTCCGGTGCAGACACCAGACTCTTTACATAACTTCAAAGGTGTGAGAGGGACTCACACTGCATCCAGTCTGGTCCGGCCTCTCCGGCATTCCTGATCTGTTTTGTTGGCTTCAGATTTTTGCCGAACGCTGGAGCCTTGCTGGAGCACTTTTTTGTGAGGCTGGGACAATTAAAGACCTAAATGAGGATTTTTGGAACGTTTGCATAAGTCACGTTTATGGGGGCAGTCCCGGCATCTGGGGGAGAATTGCCCCTCTTTCCTCATGCCTAGATCCAAGCTTACGGATCCCTCAAGAACATAAAAAAGTTTTTTTTAACCAAAACGAGGGTAAAAAAAACACCCTGTTGTTCATCCTGATGTTCAGTTATTATTCATTGCATTTTTGTAATGCTTTACTAACAGTCTCTCACTAAGCTAACTCTTCCAAATGCTTAAGAAAATCCCAAATACCTGCACTTACCTCTGTTGATGTAGATTTGATATTTTTGGTGAGAGTGGATTTTTTTTCTATTAGAAGTGTAAAAAGAGCTTTACATGCATGAAGTTATTCCCAAACAATCTATAAAGGTCTGGTCTGTTTTGAGATAGAAGGTACAACAATCTTTACGCAGTTGACATACTTTTGATTTATCAAATTGTTTATGGTCTCTGCAGCAAACTCTCCTTTCCCACCATGCTACTCAGAGCATGGTGGGAAAGTGTCTCCTAATGGCCTTGAAGCCTTTAAAGCTGCTGATCTGAGTTTTACAGAGTGTTGGTGTTCAAACAAGGTGGCTGTGTCAAGAGTCTGTTCTAAAAACTAAATAAAAAGCACAGATCAGAAGTTTAAAAACTGAACCATAAAGCAGCAGAAAGTGCACAGGACTCTGCAAGAGATAAGTTCTAAATGTTAACATCTGCTCCAGACATGATGAGCAAAAGAATAAAAAAAAACAGGAGTGCGTGGTTCACTCCGGATGAAGTAAAAAGGGTAGGAGGCAATGAGAGAGGCATTCACTGATGAATGAACAGCAATCAAGTGCATGGTTTGGCATTTATTGAAGGTCGTATAAGAAGTAGTTTGCAGTTGGCCTGGTCAGGTGAGCAAAAAGATCTCAGGCCAAAGTCTGTTTGCAGTCAATAAAGTAAATTTGTAGGGTTGGTCTGTGAGGGAGTTGAGGCGGGTGTTGCTGAGGCAGATGGTACTTAAACACTTCATGCGAGGAGAGCTGAAGACTGTGTCAAAAATCAGATACTAGTGTCCAGCTTCTGTTATGGCAATATTCCCACTGCAACTGGAGCACGATGTGACTCCACGGCTTCAGCGTGGTCAGGCTCATCCATCTGTGCAGCACTATTCATCTAGGAATGCTCCAGAAAACAAAGGCACACTTGTACTGACACATTTGTGACAACAGCTCCTGCAGGAGCAAATGATGTGGACTCAGCTCTACACATAAGAACAAGCAGATACAAGTAAATACTAGTTTCTCATATATGGCTAAAATGGCAAAGAGATGAAAGCAAATTACACCACAGATCAAAGCACGACAAAAAGAAAATCTGATGTTACTCTCTCAGATTCAGACTCACCTTCATGTTATTTAAGCAACATCAAAAAAGCTCTTTCTTTAGACTCAAATACTGTAATAAATATAGTTACCAAATAGGGATTGACCAATTATCGCCCAGGCCAATTATCAGCAAAAACACTTTTTATTTGGACAAATATCGGCATCTGCCTTTTGAAATCTGACGGGTCGATTTGAGATGTTTCTTTTGGCTCAGATGCAGCCTCACAGTTCTGTCTTCAGTACTGTCCACCCACGTCGCCATGTCACACCACTTACAACTAGTCATGTGCTATGGTCCCTTTCCTGGTTCTTCCTACACTTCAGACAGGTTTGCCTGTTGGGGCCATTCAAATAATATTGATTTAGAATATTATAGTTTTTCATTTGACAGATATGTATTACATAAAATACAACACTTGTGTTGGCCAAAAATAACCCTTTAAAAACATGAATATCTGTATGTATATTTTTGGGGTTTATGGCTATATTTCAGAGCAAATAAGAATTAGAAGACATTGAACTGTTTGCAGTAGCTCTTTTGAAGAAACTCCTTATGAAAATCAAGGCTTTCATCTGCAGGAAAACATGCGTTCCTTTATGCTTCTACACTTACCACTGCAACAGTTTGATCAAGGTTTTCACCTGCAAAACCCTAAAGCACATGATGCCAAGAGAATTGAATATAGATATGGGTAAGTGAACTATAAATTATAAATGGCCATCAATTCCAAATGTGAAGACTCCAATAGCTGTTCAAAGTTGGATGGGTTTCTGACCACAGAAAATGAAATCTCATGGAATGGTAACGCAGCTGTGTAAGTCCTGACAGATAAACATTTAGGGAGGTTGAAGAAATAGATTTGCAGATTTTTTTTCCTTTTTTGAGGACTCGACTTTTAGAAAAAAAACACTAATCAGATCTAAAATATTTAAAAGAAAAAATGGAAGGGGAAGAACCCTGGAAAAACTGTATCTGTTTTTAGTGTTAAGATGGTTCCTGAACCTCAGAAACAAGCACGATAACAAAGCCTGTACTACACAAACAAATACAGTCCAGCAACACTGCAAGAGCAGAGAGTTGATCTCATTAACTCACCCTTCATTTAAACAGCTAATTACATAGAGACACACAATCACAGCATTTACAGCACAGCTGAGCTCCAACTGAGAAGAAGAAAGGCAGATAAAACCAAAGTTTAGACTGGAAAGAAAATGGAATGGAAAGAATGGAAAGAAAAATGAAGACAATACATTCATACAGAATTACAGAGCACTGTAAGAGGAAAAACACATTGTGGAACAATAACAAACAATCCTTTTAAAAAAAAATACGCTTGAGAGTAAGCAGATTTTTGTCATGAACAGCAGTGGATTGGCTTCTATGCAGAATCCTACTGAAAAGATATTTATTCTCAGAATCTTTAACAAAGGACTTAATGTTATGGTAATGACTTTTAGCGTAACACGGCGCTGCTGATGGATCCATCTGTACTTGAAAATGTCTTATCCCAGAGAACCTTGCCAAATGGTTATTTGTGTCACTGTCTTTGGCAGGTAATTTATGGTGCTACATTAAGTCATTAATATGCCGTCTTATGAAAAGACGACAGTTTAATGGCATTGCATCGATGAGAAAACTTGCCATCAATAATGCTGTATAACAAAGCCTGTTAAAGACCTGCAAGGAACTGAAAACGGACGGCGAGAAAAGCTTTTGCAGTAAATTGTGCTTTTAAATAAAGAAAAGAGTTTCTCGGGTCAATTTTCCTGGCTCTTTGCTGTGTGGCATTTTGTGAGAAAAATAAAAAATAACAGGAATTAAAAAAAAAAAACCTTGTTATTATTAACTAGTGCTTTTGTGGAAAAGTTAAGTTCCGGCAAGTTAGGTCCCGAACTATAAAACCTGCATGTTCAGATGATTTAATATTCCTTAAAATGTTGGTTTTGGCTTTTTTAACATGTTCTTGTGACATTTTTTCTGATGATGGAGGAGATATATCAAGAAAATAAGGAATAAAATAAGCTTTTTTATAAGACACTGCTCTGCTCCAGTCTGATGCATCCAGTTGTAGACGGCTACATCCATGCATGCAACCTATGCTGGCGAATCACATATTTTAAAGGCATTAGGTTTTGAAATCAAACTTAGAAGTAAAATGTTCAATAAATCTAATTGAAGAAGTAGCCTCCATCTCCACAAACGTTACACTCAAGAATGTGACTGAAAGTCAAACACGTCCTAATTTCCCCCATTTAGTGAATTTATACAGCCCACTTTATTGCAACAGCCTGTAAACGGTTACTATATTTACTAACAAAGAACACTTTTGTTGTTTTTGAAGGACTCCACATATAATCGGAACTTTAATCACAGACCTGTTCACACTTGAAGTGTTTCTGTACAGATAGTGAGAAAACATTTACAAAGGCTAGACACTTTTTTTAGACCATCTTTGCCAAAATAAAAAAAAACAAAAAGTGAAAATACGTTAAAAAAAAGTTTCTACATATGAACTGATGTCTCTGCAGTATAGACGTCATTTCTTTTTACCATTGACTGAATTCGTTAAGCATACAAAGAAACAGAAAGAAAAAAGCCCACATCACCACAACATGTGTTTGACTGAGATAGAAGGGGAGGATAAAAGTTGTATTTACCCATTTTCAGGAATGGCTTTACTACAGATGACAGTTTCCCTGAGATGAGTTCTACAGAGTGACAATACATGGTTTATTCATTTAGGCAGATTAAAAATCACACATTTTACCCATTGAACAGACATGTAACTCCTGAATGGAAAGGATTGGTTTAATGGTTTTAACTGAAGAAAGCTTTAACCAAAAGCTGGCTTTGTCTTTATTGAAATCTTTGATTTTGTAACTTGTCATCTCAATAATCCAAGGGATTGAATTATACTGTGGTGATGTACGGAGACGAGCTGGTCCCTCGACAGCAGCTTCAGCTACCCTGCAGTTACACTGCAACTGGAGGAAACATGAGCTAAAAAGGAAAAGATTAAGACAATTACCAAGGTAAACCATGGAAATGTTTGCATCAACCATGGTGAGTAGAATGGATCTTTTTAAAGATATGTGCGATCCATTTGCGTGGACAGCTATGCCTCTAAGAATAAACCTATTTTGTGAAGATCAAGGCACCAAGCAGCACTAAAGCCAACCATTATTTATAGTATCAAGGCAAGATGGAAGTCTGAGATTCGCTCAGAATAATAAAAACGCACAAAAAGCAAAAGCTATGCAGTGTCAGCTCCCAAAGAACATACGCTCATTTATGAAAAAATAGAAAGTGAATGAGAAGAAACTAAGAAACAAGAAAAGGCAAGACTGAGCAGTACCTCCTGCCTGTTCTCACCAGCTTTGTACGATCCTGCCGCCACCGCGTCATCTCTCTGCAACATATATGCACAAGTTTGATTGATATGAACTTAAAGGCTTCAGCCCCCACAATGCCTTCAGTGACAAATATAGCCTCTGACACTAGAATACTGTTTGAATTTCATTATCCACAGAATTGTGTATCTGGAGGTGGAGATCAACAGTCAGGCTTTACTAATGATTGGCATTTGATCTCATGATTTTCTCTGCAGCACAATCCAGAACACAGAACATTTGCACTAAAATCACAGAAATGCCATCCCAGTCTTTTTTTCTTTTAAACAATTTCCTCTTTTTAAAGTTCACATATTAGAAAGGTGAAAGTGCAAGTCTACACTTATATAAAAATTCTATTCAAAATATGCAATGTTTACTAAAATAAAAATACTCTAAAATATAAAAAATAAAATACTTTGTAAAATATAATAATAATAATGATATAAGTAGTACAACTTTTTGGAAAAATAAAAGAGTTATTCGAGATTTTAAACATAATTACAAATAAACTGCAATATTTTATACTAATTGTTAAATAAATAGTGTGATTTGAAGCCACAATTCAAAATCATTTTGCAAAATAATTATGGTCATTCCTGAATGATCAGAAAATGTGTTGCTTTTTACAGATTAAAAAGCAAAAAACATTTTATACATACGTTTTCCCGCTGAAATATTTAAACTAATTTAGAAATGTTTGTTATCCTTGTAGGATTTGCATTCAAAATGGACTTGCATTTTTTGTAAAATCCCAGTCTGACGTAGATGACATTTTGGTGTTATTAACATGTTCTTTGTCTGATGGTGGAGGAGATATAATAAGATAATTAAGCTCAAATGTGTATTTCTTTAAACAAATTGTGACTCAGGAGCAGACAAAAAAGTGCAGTTGGAAAAAAATTGTATTTGTAACATAGCTAACACACTGGGCACGATCTCATTGAGTTTTGTACTGTTGAAGCGCAGTGAAAAAAAGCACAACTTTATGTCTGCTTTGACATTCTTTACACTAAATAATGCGCAAATTTAAAAAATATTAGCAAAAAATCCTGAAAACACTTGAGCAAGTGCAGATCTGCCTTTTTTGGGATTGTGTTTTTATTTATTTAGATGTGTTTTTATCCCATCTTTATCTTCAAAGGTATCAAGCTGTGTGTAAAAGAAATGCATTATTTTATATGAAAGTTATTCCCATAGTAATGTGTTGTAATGTGTATCCTCTTCCTCAAACTGACTGTAGGATCAAACATTGCGTTTTTGATATGTTTCGGCTGAATCTGTTGCACCTCTAAAAACAATATATTTTGGTTCATAATTTGATTTTTAGGTCACAACCAATCTTTTTTCAACCACTTATTTCTTTTTTTTAAAATCATTACTTTTGAATTTATTTGTTATGTGCCAGACTGTACATGTGAGACTTTAGCCCACTAAAGATCTTTCACAAAGGTACTGGAATAAATGACCTCCTGCTCTGCTATTGACAGGCTGGGCTCAGAGAAATTTAATGACTGGCTGCCCTTCTGTCCTTCTTCTCAGTCTCACAAACAAACTCATTTATTTTCATTTCTTGATGTCTTAATTTGCATGTTCAAGCTGTGACACGGACTCCGCCCTCCTAACAGGCTGGGCTTGTCTTTAGTTCAAGCCATTAATTAAACACTTAATCAGAACCAATTATGTTAAGATGCAGGGCTCAGTAAGCATCCCGACAAGTAAGCAAAAAAGTTCATTTAGAGCCCTATATATAAATCCATCTATTTATTTATCATGTTTACAAAGAGTGAATTCACTTCTGAGGATGAAGAAAACTTGGATGATTTGAAAAAAAAAATACATTTAAATACTTTTTTTTCTAATGACAAACAATGCATTTTGATCTTTTTTCACCAGTCCAGTGAGTATCAATGCAAACTTGTTCTTCACAGAGACTTATGGGAAATATCCAAGAAACTGGATTGTGGAATTGTAGATTTGGACCATTGACCGGACATGAAACAGGAAGTGTCCTTTGGTTCCAAGAATAGACTTTTGTAGATAAATCAGCTGGTAATACTAGTCATTCTATTTGTCAGATTAACCATTCTTGCTCTGATACCTTTTTTTTGAAACATGTTCTTGAAAATCATTTTCATTACATATATATATATATATATATATATATATATATATATATATATATATTATTACAAGTCATTCAAGTTATAAACTGACCAATCAGATGCCTTTATAAAAATAGGGAGTCTCAGGTCCAAATTGTCAAAATGTTTGGCAGATTTTGTGCAGCCCGCTTTCAAGTGGTAGAGGTGTGGCCTTCCAACAAGGTCACTTCTGACGTCACACTCATCCGTCACAATCCAGTCAATGAGTCGCACACACTGACAAAATGGCAAATGTCTTATATAGAGCACGAAATAGTGAGTAGTGAGGAAATACAGATACAACCTAAGATCGATTTTTAAGGGGGAAATGGGCCGTTTAAATACCAGACAGAAGAGCTTGGCATCTTGTGAGGACATGGGCTTTTTGCTTTAGACCATCAGTTCTAATCATTGCACAAAAAATCTAATTCTAAATATGCTGGCTGCAAATACACACTGTACATGTTTTGCATTGCTTCAAAATGAGGAAAACATCTTTATTACAACTTTGAATCCAAAAAAGACATGCAATCGGGTGAAAGTGGATGCTCAAAGGCATGACTTTGCAGGGTATGAAGCAGGAAGCATGAAATGGAACTGACCACACACATCTGTGGGCAGCAATTCGCTTGGTTTTCAACATCATCTCCTCCTGCCGATTCCAGGAGTCCAATACAAAAGCAGAGAACCGGGGATCAAGTGAGATTGATTTGTTGTCATCGTATCTGCCTGAAACACCAGACAGTTGTTCCAAACAAGTAAGACAAAAATACACAACCACTACAGATCGGACGACTTTTCATCGCAGTCCCTCCCACAACATTGCACTCAATAACAACAAAACCAAAGATGCTGAACAGAGTACAAGTGCAAATCCTTGAATCTGAAAGCTTGCTGTGCTGTCGCAAATTTTCTGCCTTTCTGCATCACAGCATATGAGCATCAAGCCAGGCTGCTTCAAACGCAGACAGGCGCCATGGAAGCACATGGAAGCTGGAGAGCACACAAAGCAGCTGTCAGTCAATCGGTTTTAAGCTTGGCTGAATACTCTGAGCACATATTTGAGCAGAGACAAATTAATAAAAAAAAACCTTGTTGCCTTTTCTCAAGGTGGATTGAAGTTTCAAAACTACCTTGCAGAATAATTTATTCATCAGTTATTCAAAGCTGAGTTGTAAAAATGCAAACTTCTCTGCTTTGTCTCAGAAGTGGAAAACAAGGCGAGTTATTTTGGCTTCGGCTTTCTGAGGCTTCAGAAATGCAGCAAAATAAGCAGCAAAGTCAAAAAGTTCATTCTGAAATGTATGCTGTTTTCAGATTAACTTTTATCCATTTGAAGGATAGGGATTAATTAATACAAAAATGTGGACTTAAAAGGAGGAAAATATCTTTTAATCACAGTTTGTAAACATCTGAAATGCCTTTAAAAAGTCAGAAGGTCACATTGTTGATATTTATAGCGAAATAGCTCTCCTTAAACCTTTTACAGATGGATGAATGGAGATAAATCTAGAAAATTAACCCAAAAAATTGTGTTTCTGAATATTTATGTATTCAAATTGTTGTGAGTCCGGAGTAGACAAATAAAACAGTTAAAAAAAGTTGTATTTGTGACAGAAAAAACTCTTGGTGGGCAGGTCTAGTCTTTTTGTGGCTCCTGTATCGACATTTTTGTTCATCTATTCGTCATCCGTGTGTAAATAAATTTCTGTTATGGCATCTGGAAAAAAAAAATCATTTACAAAAAATTCAAGAAATAAATTGCAATCCAACCTTTTCAAAAGCTTTCTTCAGTTACATTCATTCTTTCTCAATTTTAATGCTCTAAACAGCAATCATCCACCTAAACATGAAAGATCTGCTGTCTAACATCCTCACACCAGCACATAGAGAAAGTGGGCCCTTTTTTTAGCCGATCATCTCAATGAGACAGTGGGAACAGCAACTTCATCAATAACTCATGGATCAGCTTATTTTACTTTGCTTCCAGTTCATCGGTGTCTGGCAGAGAGTAAGAAACAATGCTGCTCTGTTGAGAACTTGTTAAAAATACATGATCTCCAGACAGGGACAGTTACTATACTTCAAGATGCATGCAGTTGTTTGTCAACACTTTCTGCACGCACAAAACCGTGCATCTATAAATGTGAAAATGTTGTCTCTGTTGTTTGAAGAGAAGCTTCAGTCGTGTTGTGACGCAAATGCAGGTGATGTGGCATTGTTGAAGTGAAGGGGCCAGATAACAATGCAGAGCCTGTCATGTTTCATACATTCTTATGAGGCAGCTAACACTCTGAGAGGAGCTCGCAAGCTCCAGGGGTGACAGGCTGCAACTGCCTGCAAGCTATGTTAGTACACAGCCTTCCGCTGCGCACACTGCAACTCATAACACACCATGTTGCTTCACAGATAAGATATGTTTGACCTCCAAGCATAGATTTCATTATAATATCTGACACTCTCTCTACAGTTTTCAAAATTCCCATCCTGTAGGAAACCGTCTTCCGGAGGTCTGCATAGAATTTCTGACACAAACAGTCATTGCTGGTAAAGGAGGGATGTTTTTTTTTTTGCTTTTCCTTTAGGTTCCCCACACTTATCAATATATTGCATTAGTTCCACAGTCACTCCACAACATACCTCATCTTGTAGTTGTATAAGTGGTTGTTCCTGCATGAACTGCCAGCTGAACATCTCCGGTGAAGTCCGTCTTCTCTGGAGTTCATGGATGTGAGAGCACAAACACTCCACACTGTTCAACTGTAGACACTTTGAAATGTTTTCAATGATTTACTTTGATGTTTTTAAAGGAAAAAACTGATAACAGGGAATGTTTTTTTTTACTAGAGGCGAGCCCAGAAGAAATTTAAAGAGATTCAGAAGTTAAGTGTTGTAAGCAATGCAGTAATATTATCACAATGACTGATATGGGAAATAATAATGGAACTGCTTTGATTAAAAAAGTGTTTTGTTTAAAATTGGTCATTTTTTGGCTTCATTTGTAAATTGACCCTGTAACACTGGTGGTGTCGCCAGCGACGCCTAAATAACACGAGCTCTTGACATACCGTAACTCTTCGACCCTTTACGCCATCAGCTTGAATCTTCTGATACTGACATGGAGAAAAGCAGCTTTTCATAGAGCTTCTGCACCGTTAGTAAGACATTACTAACGTCAAGTGTTGCATAGCAAACAGCACTGCTTTTTCTCTGCAGCAGAATCAGTTGCATTTTGTTGATTGCATGAGCAGTTAAAGAGTTACAGTAGTTGAAAGAATGTCAACACTGGAATTAAAGCTGAAATGTTACGGGGTTGGGTGAGAACATTTGTGTTTGGTAGATTTTTTTTTTTTTTTGTTGAACAATTTTTCTTAGCCATAAGTTTTAAATATTAACACATTTGTATGGAACCTGAAGTTTTCAGATTAGCCGCAGAGCAAAGAATGTGGTTTGCGCCTTTTAGAAAACAATTCCAAAATATTCTCTGTTAGTGTCAAAAAGCTTTTTTACCGTCAGATCAATCTGACGGTAAACACCTGTGCAAGAACCTGAGCATATGGAGGAAAGTGATGTTCAGTGATGGGAACAGATTGTACCAATGGCAGCTGGATAGGGTCAAAACATGCAGATGCCATCTCAGCATTAGCAGGGTGAGCTGTTCAGGCCACATTGACCACCACCACCATTACTGGCATGCAAAAAAATACAGGTTGAAGAAAAGGATCCCATCCATTGACTGTATGTGAGTGTGATGTCACCCATAGAAAACGGTTTACTACCGTCTCCAATGACATAAAGTCAAATGGACGTGGGGGCCAGCAGGCTCCACTAACTTTTATTGCGACATCCGATTGGTCAGTTCATAACTTGAATAACTTTTACTGCAGAACAGATATGGAAAAAAAAACTAGGGTTATCACGAACATTTAAAAAAATGCAGTAGATGGAGTATAGTTATTCTGACAATTAGAATAACTGAGTAGCTGTTTATTTCTCCATTGAAGAGATTTTGGCTTCTTCCTGTTTGGAACGCCAGGGGGAGGAGTCACCCAGTCCAGGTCTTATATACTATTAATGATTCAACATCAGTGGATAACCAGACTGATGAGGAACATGAGAAAGAAGACTTTTATAGTTCTACCATTATGAAGACTCTTGTCTTTTCTGTAAATTATTAAAGTCCTGAATTACCAACAAAATTTACAGATTTCCAAAGTTGTTTCCTTCTTTCTCAACTTTGCTGAATATCAGTGAATTCAGTGAGATACTTAATGACTTTTTCTAACTACGTTGTAAAGTTAAAATCTTAGTAAAAACGGAAAATAACATAGACACAAACATCCTTAACTTTTGTGTGTTTTCTTTTTTTTTTTATTTAACATCTGAAGAGAGAAAAGTTTATAACAAAAGGTCGCTTTCACAAGGAAAACAGACAAAAAAACCTTCAGTAGTAATTTTTAAAAAAAGCCACAAAAGGCGACTGTTTTTAAGTATGAAGCATTCTCTGAACGTCTTCCACAAACTGTGCTTCTGCGAAACGTTAAAAAATGGGGTAAAAATGACTAACAATATTTATCCAAGTATATAAATGGATCAATGATTATGGTAATATGTTTCTATATCATGATGGTGTCAGGTGATGCTGAAGAACTGAATAGGAATTTGCATTTTATCAGATCAATCCTATGGATAAATGCTCACATTCTGTCTCAAAAGAGATGCACTCACATCAGTTCCCTAACTGAACAGTTTTTCAGCCCTTTGCATGCTTTAGAAAATGCATGTGGACATAGATGTGACCCATGTAGAGCTGGAGGAGGTAAAACCAACTGGTGCAAAGTTAAGCTTAGATGTTACTCTTCAGAACTCCGCTGTCTACTGTACAGGGGTGAGATTCCGCTTTCATCTCTACCCCCTACATCCAAGCCCTGCACTGACCCTAGCTGGTGGTGCCGGTGCTCTCGTTAATCACACTCTGTCAACCTTTTAATAAGTCCTTGACAGGGGTTTGGCTGTGAACGACACTCTTTATCAAAGGTTTACACTGCCAGTGTGTCCTGGAGGATGATTGATCCCATCACGCTCAGGTCTGCCCTTCATGCAGAATGACAGAGCAACAGCCGTCAGAGCAGCAAGCCGTGCAGAGGCGTGCACACGTGGGACCGAACGCAGAGTTTGTTAGGGAGGCAGCGGTGCAGCACTGACAACAGACGGCCATGTCTGTGAGACAGATTCTTTGGTTTGCTTCATTTCTCTCCCTGCCAACCAACCCGACGCGATACCACATCTGAACTGCGAAGCACTGACATTATAAATGTGTTGATAAAGTGGTTCTTTAACCTTGCCTACTTCTGGTAGGACATTAACTAGACAATCCACCCAATGCAACACAAGCAACCATTTAACTTATGAAGATAGAAAAGATGCACACTTGAATCGGACCATTGCAACCTCTTGAATCGAATCTACTGTAGATAAAGAAAAATGATTTGCTGAGAGCTTGTAAAGGATGGTAAGACTCCAGCATCAAGTCTTAGACTATGGGAAAAACACTCAGGTAAAACAAACTGAAACTTACCTTTCTAACTTGAATAGAACTAGAAGACTTAAAATTCTCCTTTGGTCTGACATTTACCCGCTCTCACTGTCAACCTATCTGCTTGCTCAGCATTTTGAACTGCCTTTGTATGAAAAGGTGCCAATACAAATAAAGCTGCAATGATTTGCTTGAACCTAAGTTTTCTTCATTTGCGTTATGTGAGAAGTATTAAAGCAGGAACACCAAGGGGAGAAAATACATTGTATGAAACTCCTTAATTTTCGCCTAACCCATAAGAACACAAACCCATTTTTCCTTCAAAAAAAGTTATGTGGAATGTGCCATAAACCAAGTAGAGCCCATTTCTGATATTTTTGTCACATTTATGTCAGCATGAGTTGTAACAGGTTGATAGTGCTCAGCAGTTAGCCGTTTTTCCATCCCTAAATATGCTTCCTGTCTCATTTCTGCACAGTTTCCACCTGCAAATGATCAAAAAGTAACTTCAGCATTTAAAAAAAAAATATGTGTTTTTATTAAACTCACATAATGAATTTGATTGATTATCTGCATCCTTGCTGAAGTTTTAAGCAACATTTAGGGATGTCTTCTGAAAGTCTGTGCCAAGTTGGTACCTGTGCAGATCTATTCGGTAGTACTGGTACTGTACAAAACTCAGGGTTTCAGTGCTTCGTTTCAGTGCTTAGTTTTGGAGATGTAATCACTTTTACTCTATTCAGATTTGCTGTATAATTCTTGTCAATCATTTTACCTTTCCAGCCATTGTGGGTGGGCTCATATAAGAATAGGTGAGGCCATGAGGGTGGGCGGAGCTTCATTCAAAATGCCGAAGGTGAAGGAGTGAAAGTTTGGCTGCATTTTAAAGCAAAAGATTCAAATTCAGCGGCATTGTGGATAAAAGTGAGATGTGCAACGCTCCAAAAAAGGTTGACGCCGTGGCGATGAGCGCATGTTTACTTCAGCGTGTGTGAAAATGAAGATGCAGCGAATGACAGAATGAAATAAAAGATATTAGGCTTGTGATGCTACTTTGTCACATTTAAATGCTTTTGGAAAAATTTGTCATGCTTTTTTTTATGTTTTTGAAGCACATGTCTCATCACTGTTTAGGCACCAAGACCTTCTCAAAAGTTCCGGTTCGGCACCTGCATCAGAATCCAAACAGTACCAGTCTCTAACAACAATACAACACTGAAAGAGTTTTTATTTTCATACTGGACATGACTCCTGCTGTGATTGGTTCTCCACTAGACTTTCATTCATCCATGAGCTCCAAGATTGGAATTCTGGCTAGGAGAAGATTTTCAATCATTTTTGCTTTTGGGGTTTTTAAAATATTAAAAGATGAACTTTCTGTTGCCTTTCATGGTGTCTTCCCCCCCTCCTTGGAACAATAACTGGAGTCATTTACGTGTCGTCGTGCCTTTTGGCCATGCTAAATATAGACTCAAAAACAACCACCAGCAATCAGTTTCATGTTTGTTAAACAGCTCTGCGTGTGCTGCTCTGTCTTTTGGCTTCTACTCCTTTCAAATGATGCACATTCTGGTTTCCACATTACATATTCAACATAGACAAACATGGCGAACAAGCGCAGTCCTTTGTGTCCGGTTAGCAAGTCGACTGCAACATGTTTTTGTTCATGTCATCGTGTTTACACACCCAAAGCTTTAGTAGATCACGACCCTCGAGGACCAAGTTGCTGTTATTGTTCATTTTTCAGTGACTATGAAAAAAGGAATCACATAATAGTTGCAGATATCAGCACCAATTGTACCAGCAAACCTGTTTGTAAATGGCTGTACTGGGACTTAAATGGCCTTGGGAGGTTCACTGAATAAAATCTAACTAGCACAATTTGTTATTCTCAATGAAGATGCCACAAGCAACTCAATGCTTAGGAGACTCGAATGTGCACTTACTTTGGACCCGTGTCCCTTCTCCTCACCAAACATAAAAAGAAAAGTGCTTCCTGTTATCAGGTGATAGTTATATAAAGGAGTACAAAATAGCCGTATTTGATATTTACGGTGCATTTCTTTGCTTTCGTTCTGCTATTTCTTTTTCTGTTTCTGATGCAGAAACATTAGAACAAACATTCCACTGCAGCGAAAGGTTGGTGTGTTGAAGTAACAAAGTAATCTTCATCAAACTCTGGGGGCATAAGAAGCATCTCAATAAAAGAATGGTCTTTATGTCTGTTTTTGCTGTATAAGGTGAGCTCTGTCTATTGTGTGCAGAAAATAGACTTCATATTTATATGTGAGCTGAAACACAACTAATAGAAAAGTGAAAAAAAAACTACATGATGGCAGCAAGCAACACTTGAAGGTAAAATCACAGCTTTTGTAACACTTTTTCCCTGTTTGCACCATCAAAGATATCAAGGTAAACAAGAAAACTTTCATCTGAAACAATCAAACAGAAAAAAGCAAGAAATGTATCAGCTTTCAGTCATACACATAAAACACAGTCAAATAAAGAAGGATTTGCTTCTAGCTGCTTTACTATATATGCAGGATCTACTTTCACTGAAGTTTTTCAAGATAAAAATGTTTTTAGAAAAAGAGACGACAGTACGTTTCTGTTTTTGAGGTTCTTGGATTCATCCAATCAATCCTTGGTTTATATTCTCTAGCTTTGTTTAGCTTCTTCCCTTTCAGGTTTAAATGAGGCAGTTAATGTTTTTCTGAAGCATTTCAGATGTATGGTTTCTTACAGAACTCAAAAGCAATATTTTATATTGTGCAATAATGACTACTGTGTTTTTCTGTATTTTTTGAGTATCAAGATTGTAAGTTTCTTTTGTGTATTCATATTTTCCGATATGTTTTCTTGTGATGTTCTGATCTCAGGCTTGTTGTCTTTGGTGTCATTTGCTGATTATCTTAATTTACCAAAATGATATTAATTTAACTACATCTTTGTCTGTGTCCCCTGATGGCGTACAGCCCCTCACGCCCCCAACCTAACATTACCGGGCAACAAAAATGGTGAGCAACGTTGGAGCTATCCCGGTTTGAACCACATGCCAGACATGCATGGATCTAGTCGTCCACATGCAAATGCATCATCAGAATGGGGCGGAGCCTTGTTGTCCGCCCAGCATATTTTCTACATCATAGATAAGTTATTTTTTAAACAGCATGTTTTTCTCTGCCCCTGATTCACAATGATTTGTATAAAATACTCTGAAATGCAGTTTGAAGTTTAATTTTCTTAAATTATGTCCTCCATTATAAAAAAATGAACAAGTTAAAACACCACAAACAACATTTTTATCAGAGTGTTTTTACTTCAACCTCATCAGAACTGCTTTGGCTCTCTTTTTTCTCCCTTGTTTCATAGTTTGCCGTGATTACATTTTCTATCAAGTTCACAGCTGCTTTTTGGTTCCTGACTGGCATATTCATAAGTTAAATGGTAATTCACAAATGAATGAAAAAGATGATTTACCCAGAAGCATCTGATCAAAAGCCAAAGACAGTTTCTCTGTAATGGGATGCCCAACTAAAATAATCAGTTCAAACTGCTTATTGTATGAGCATGTTTCATCCTCTCATAAAAAAATAAATAAAAAATCTTTGGTCTTGTCAGTAACATTTCTAGGCTGATGTTGTGACATTCATTTTCGTTGACTTTTTCCTGCATCTTATCTGTGTATGTATCCATCTATCACTCTCTCTTGTGAATGCTGTGGAACCCATGCATGAACCCACATCGTATCTGCAGCATGAAGTACCTGCTGTTCTGAGCCTGGATAACAAACCAAAGCTTCCACTCTTTTCCAGGCCAGCTTAGGTGATGGGGTTTAATTATGATGCCCATGTGGGTGCTTTCCATGAAATCTATCAGCATTTTGACAAACGCACCACATTTGTTGTTCATAAAGGCACAGAGGACAACAGTCTATTGAAGCAAAAGTAAGAGACACATCCAAAGAAGAAAACAATATTTCTAGTTCTTCTTCATGATTTACTTGTCATTTTCTACTCTTACTACACTTCCAGGTCTCAAAGTCACTACAACATTTTTGAAAAAGAGTTTTTTGTAAAAATAAGGTGAGGTACTGCATCGGTGAGACAAGCAGTGCCTGTCAAAGTAATTATAAAGTCTTTCTGCTTAATAAAGATGCTCCAAACACACAGAAGCACACGTGAGGCTGCTGCCCTGGTAAGAAGCCACAGATTTGGCATTTTTCTGCCTCATGGTCCTGCATATTATAACAATGCACCAAGTGACCTAAAATATCTGCTGCAACCACAGGCTCCTGTTTATGGAATCATTTTAATGAGCAATATGACAGGTGTCAGTCTTTAGGGGAGACACCATCCTTCTACTATTGAGTCATTTTGATGCAGCTTCTTCTTGCTGCATAAAGTTGTCCTCGAAACAGGACGAAGTCCTTCTCTGGGGATCACCCCAGCTGGTTTTCCAACAACATCCCAGGAATACCATTCCACTAACTCATATAGGTCAATTGATTTGATCATTATGCATCAACTGATTTGATCAATGGCTTTGAAAAACTAAGTATTTGTCTTTCTTTCATTCTGGGCTGAGGTTGAGAAGTAATGTGTCCCAGTTTAGTCCATCCCCTCATCAGCAAAAATAAATAAATAAATAAAAAAGATTACCAAGTTGTTGTTGTTTTTTTTTTTTTAATTTCTTAATTCATTTTTTTCTATTCATGTTAATTCTAAGAATAAGAAACACTTTATTCCCATTGTGGAAAATTGTATTGTTTCATAGCATGGGGGAGGAAGACTATCCTATATATCAACTATACATATATATAAATATACAAGAAATAAACCAAATAAACACATAAACAGCATCTAAATACATGTATGTGGTCAAATATCAAAATAAATAGAAGAAAATATGTTTACACTTTTACAGAATTGTATGGATTATTGGGTAAAAAAGTGTTGTACACATCTTTCTGCAAGTTAGATTCAAGTTAGGCTTACAACTCTCATAGTTTATCAAGTCGTATCTGTGAAATCCAGATGTAAATGTTTAGGTAATCCCCATTACAATGGAGCCAGAACTTGATTAAACTTTTTATCTCTATTTCAATGCTATTTCTGTTTAATGTAAAGAACTCCATCACATTTCCTAACTCAACTTCACAGACAAACGTTCACCCAACTTTTGCTCTCCGTCTGTCAAACAAAGATGTCCCACTTTACAGATTTATGGGCAGTTTGTGGGTAAGACCAGGTCTGTTAGATGTGTTTTCTATAACTACTCGCAACAGGACATTTCATTGATTTACTGCCCTTCAGCCATATCAGCTTCAAACCTTTCTTTTGACAGCACCCATGGCAGCAGATAGTAATGGCTAATTCACAGCCGCAGGCACTTGTCAAGCGATAAAGATCAATAGCCACTCGTCAAACAGTTTCTCAAAAATAATTGAGGAAACTATAATTTCTCATTAAAGTCAAACTGGGTATTAGACCTGAAAATGCAGGCCTTGATTGCAGTTATCAGTTTACTTGGTTATCAGGTAGCTTGTGTATGTCACAGCTGAAAATGGATGTTCCTAAGATGCCAGTATGTCAAATGCCATTTGTCCCCAGAGCTCCTGGCTGTCTTAGTGCCACATGTCAAAACCCTTGATGTATGAGCCACTTCCTACTCCTTTAATGCATTTAAATGGAGCTGTGAGTCCAGCAGGACCCGCACAATTTCAGAACTAGCGGCAAAGGCTCAATCTCATCTACTGCCCTGGTGGAAGGAGCATGTACATAGGAAATGAAATTGAAAATCCATCAGGCGCATCCACATGTACACCCATACACACACAGCCGGCGCAAACGGGGCTTCTTACAAACACATTTGGCCCCATGCTAACGAAGGATGGTATCTCACATTTCAAAATGTTATGATAATAACTGAGGTGTGATGAGCTCCTGTATGATGTAAAAAGCTTATCCAAAGGGAAAAATGATTTACTGGGAAAACTGAAAAACAGATTTAAATGAGACACAAATAAAAAACGGCCATTTAAAACCTGAACCAAAACATTGAGTTAGAGGAAGCCTGTTTTTATCTAAAAACATGTGTTCTTGAAATCCAAAATACAACATTATCCTCTCCTGCTGCACTTGAAGGGCTTTTTCAGCTCTTTGAGGTATCTGAATAGGAAGAGTTTTTTTTCTATTACTATAATAAAAATAGTAAAGAATGGTAAAAAAAATATAAAGAAAAACACCGCTATTTATCCTTGTACATCCAACATAAGGTAATCTGATATGATGAAGAAAATGTGCATAATTTTTGCAAATGTCAAACAGTACATTTTAATATTTCTACTACACCAAATGTGCTGTCAAAAGGAGCCGCATGTTTTGTGGTGCTGTCAAAGAAAAAAAGTCAATCATTCAAAAAAACAAGATCCATCTTGGCCTTACAAATAAATAAAACAAACTTCCTCTATAAAGGTCGATGTGAAATCTGGGAAAAAAACCCTGGACTTTAAATGACTGAAGACATTCCAAACTAAATATTTCACCCTGCCTGTTTCTGCCTGATAAACGATGGGCAGAGCTATGGGCAAACTCCCCACTGTATTGCCGCAGTGCGTGCACGTGCATGTAACTGCGCAGCGAGAACATCTGCTTTCGCTGAAATAGCACAAATATTTGAGAAGCCGTCCACATCCTGCCAACACATGCCTCTCTGAGTGCAGCAGTAGACACATCCACAATGGCCATGAAAAAAAAATAAAATGGAGAGGCAGGCCATCAAGAGCCGGTGACATGTTGGTTTGGCTCACTGTCACTGAGGAAATGTCAGCATAACGCAGTGGATTCTTACCGAGGCAAATGTTTTCTCTGTGCTGGTTGGTCAGTTTTGCTGCTCCAGAGGAAAGCCTTGCTTACAGCTGCAGAATGACCTTGTGTTCGCGAGCAACGCCTAAAAATGTAGCTTCTGTTGTAGTTCCCCATTTAGAGGCCAGTGTTCAAAGGCTATGATTCTGTGGGGTCAATACTGACTCCTGTTTTGAAAATGCTCCATTTAACACACTCATGTTTTTGTGCTTTTGGGATTTGGATCTTGGAATATTTTTCTCCATATGAAGAAATGCTCACTGCTATGACCAGGTCTTCCAAGTAAAGAAAAAGACCCATTTTGATTCTTTGCTTGCATAGTTTTGTGCTAGATATTTTTTTCTAAAATGTACAGTTCTGTTTTGGTTTTTTTTGGGGGGGGGGTCTTTTTTTGTTACCCTGGGAGTGATTTTCACATAAAGCCTAAACTACTGAAAAAGGTTTGAGTTCTATGCCAAAAACCATTTTTAAACTTATTATGGATAGAACTACATTAAAGTGCATGATTAAGACCCCTCCTTAGAAAACGGACAAGCTGACACAACCATTGCAACAAAAATGTTGAGCAATATTGGAGATATCCAGCCGTACAGCTTTGAACCAGATGGCAGCTCGGACAAGAGAAACAATGACATGCAAAAATCAAATAATCAAAAGTGGATGTGATCTCTTTACACTTCCCATTCCCATGATCGGCACAGTCTTCAGTCAGAATTCCTATCCTTTTGCTGCAGCAATAACTGAGACTCTTTCCAAAACTTACAGTTCTCCTGTCACAGTGTGTTCAAGCAGAAACTGCAACATTCTATAGTTGACTGCTGAATATGTTGATCCCTCCTCCTTAATTGTCTGATTAGGCTGTTTTTCATCCCATTGTTTGTGCTGCATTATAATGATTGTACGTCATGGAATATTGTCTTTTGTTCTTTTAGTTTTTGGTCCTTTTACTTCTGCTCTTGCCAGGTGATCATTCTAAATAAGAAACCATTCTCAATTGATCCTCCTGGTAAAATAAAAGGCTAAATAAAAGTAAAAAAATAAAATACATTAGAATGCAGCGCAGCAGGGAGTTTGTGGTCACAAATAAGTTATTTTTCCAAAGATATTATTTCGTCTGATCCTGATTCACAACGATTTGAGAAATACTCAGAAATTAAATTTTAAGGTAAAACTTATTCATGTGTATACTTCATTATCTGAAAAATGCCACAAGAACATTTAAAAAATACCCAAACACATCAGAGTGGGTCCTTTAATCCAATACCTAGAATAAAAGTGCAGCTGAGGAAGTCTCAGCCCTCTGTGGATGCATTTGGACTTAAACCCAGATGATAGCAGGACGAGGCAGATGCCAGAGAGATAAGGTAACAGCAGCAGAAATAACTGGAATTTACCCCTCTGTTCTGCACTCTGAGCACAGATCCTCAGACTGCATGACTAAGCCTGCATCTCCTATGAGTATTTAGTCTTCAAGACCAAGATGGAAAATAAATTCCCGTACCTGCACAAAGATTTTTAAAAGGCACACAGACGTAACTGTCTCTCAAAAGCATTGAAAACTCTGCGTAAAACATCTAAATAATCAATTCACTTTCCTCTGACATCTGAACATCCCAGCAGTTTTTCATGTACCAGCAGACACACTGTGTGTGAAGCTGACAACAGTCTTTATGCAGAGGTGTGAATGTTTCATCCTCTTGATTAAGTTACAACAAAGACTTAACACTGATCTCCATGTATGGTATCTGGTAATTGAACTGATGGAAAAGAAGTATCACTTACTGTGATCACTGAAGGTCAAATCATCTTGGTGTGTTGTTTTTTTTTTTTCCTTCAACGTCCACTGAACTTAGAAAACAAACCTAAAAACATCTTTAACCCCGTTCTGAGGTGTGACCACACCCACACCCTTGATGCATATTTATAATGAGCTAACAGCAAAAACCATCACCACCAAAGGTTGAAACATCTTAGCTGTTCATGATAACAAGCCAACATCCATCCATCCAAACTTTATCCTAAGATCCACAATATGGTGAATTGTGCAAGAGTTTTGAATTAAGCAAATTGTGGGGAAAGAGTAAAAAAATGACTGAAAAGATTCAAAGCTGTCCATACAGTATCTCTCTTAAGAGGACTAGAAAGAAGGAAAACTGATTTAGGTTCACCATTATTGGCTAATTCTTTGATCATATTCAAGGATCCAGCAATGTTATAAAAAATGTACAGAACAGTCCAACTCCGATAATATAAGAACTATAATGGAAACGTTGAACAGTATAGTCAGAAACTCAGGGCTACTTACCAACAAATGGATCAAATTTAGGGTTGTTCTGTCATTCCTGCTATACACCAAACCAATACAGTAGCATTTAAGTCGTCAAAAAGAACGAACAGAATGTTTCAAAAGATTCTTTTTCTTCATATTGAAATGGTTTGACCTTCACAATCCAAGAATGACTTTCAAAAAAACTGAAAGGAAGGAAAAATTTAAGCAATGATTTCTGACTTGTTTAGTTCTGAACAACTGAATAAAATGCCTCATTTTCTTTCAAAGCATTTGTTCTTAGCCAAATCTTTGGATTTTCTTCAGGTCAACATTCTTTGGGGAAAAGTGAACTCAGAGAGAATGTTAACGATTAAAGGTACGCTACAGGGTTTAAATATTAAATCCTTGACTTCAGGCAAAGAGGTCAGCGTCGGGACATTTCAGCTAAGAGTCAGAAAGGTCCTCTTGAAATAAAGAACATTTAAACAGAACATCTATGTTTAGTTTACCTTATTTCATTTATTTAGGTGTTAATTGTTCTTTTTTTGAAGAAAAAATGTAACAAGAGCGCAATAAAAAATTTTAGAAAGAAAACTTTACAAAGCATTAAGGTGAGTGCAGATATTTACCAAGGCCAGGTATTCTTCGCAAGCAATTCTTACTTTCAGAGTCTGCTGTGTTTTGTGCAAATAGCAGAAGGTTTTTCTTGGAACCCTCTTTTCTATTTATGCAGTGAAGTGTTCACTAGCTGCGTGGCTAAAAAGGCTTGTATTTTAGATTCACAGGTTTTCTGTTTTACTAAAATAATAGTGTTTTAGGTCATTTTGGCCCTATCGAGAAAGGAAACTGTTAACGGAAAATCAAGTAATTTACCTGTAAATTACTGGAAAGAACTTTTTTCGGACAATCAGTGCCATGAAATCTAGAGTTTTACACAGATAAAGGTGAGGCAAAGAAATTTCTCCTTGAATTCACCACAAATAAGGTGGCCCTGAAGGGCAAATCACATCAACAAATCACTTAGTCCAAATACATATTAAATATCTCCACAGCAACAAAAAATACAAAACAAAAAAAATAAATATTAATAATCAACATTTTGGAAAACAAAAGTCATTTAAAATAATCAAAATAAAATGTTTTAATTAATAAAACAAAATAAGAAACCAGAAAGGCTTATGGGACATTACCATAGACTGAATTCATGTTTGCGTTTGGTCAATGAGTGTTTATGGTTTGGTGTCAGAAGTGTGACAGAAGAGGAGAAGCAGAAGGATGTTGTAAAGAGTTGACTGAGCAATCACCAAACAGTGGATGTGGCCAGAAGCTTAAAGAAATGTCTTCTGTCTGAAGATAATGTGATATCAAGTAACTTCTAAGTAAAAAGTTGATCAAACATCATCATCCGGTCAGTGATGTCCTAGTGATAACCTTTTTATTTTGCTTTTTTATTTGTCACTGTGATCCTTTATGCTTTTTTATGTAGAGGGATTTATTGATGTAATTTGCACGTCAGGGTCACCGTGCACAAATGTTAGCAGCTTTGAAAACACCTGAGTTTGACATTTCAATAATCACACATGCTTAAGAATAGTTGCTAACAGCTCCAGGAAAAAAGGATGGGTCTGTATTGAATTTGACTGAGCTAATCAGCAGCACAATACGGGAAAAATTACCGATGCCCAGCATGCAAGTCCTCTCAGACAAGACCTGCACCAATTACTAACCTGCAGTTTTCTGCAGACAAAGGAAGGTCAAAGACACCTCCACCTTGCAAAGAATTATAAAAAGAAAACGTTTGAGGAAAATAGATCGAAAGGTCACGTTCTATGTATTTACACAGGAGTGTACAGTAGTCGTTGACTGAAAGGTTACTTTGTCTTTATGTCTCCCAGATATTTTCTTTGTTCTTTCTCTCTATTTCTGTCATCTGTCTTTTGTTTTGTCCCTTTTTAAAGAGGCTTTTACTCCTAAGGAGTTTAGGACTAAACACACTAAAAGTGACAGAAATCAAAGTCACAGAGAGTGTGCTCTTTCAGAGTAAAGTTTGAACTCCCTCACTTTGTAGATACAACATTTTAATATACCAGTGCGCCTGTGTTGCAGCGGCAGGGCCGTCAACCCCTCATTGGAAGACTGCAGGCTCGATTTCCGCTGTGCCCACCATTGTGTCAAAGAGTCCTTGAGCAAGACACTAAACCCCAAATTTCGTGGCTCTGGTGGTTTTTGGTTTCTGCCAGTGTTTGGCAGTGTGTGAATGTGTGTGTGAATGTGGCATTTACCATATCAAGTCTTTGTAATGTTTTTAGAGCTTTATAGCATTATTTTTAAACTCATAGTTTTTAAATGTATTTTTTCTGTTTTAAATACATAAAACTAACAATATTTTGCTAGATTTCTTATTGGCTTTCAATCAGATTTATTACGACCTCCACAATGTGAGTGCAGTATCGGTCCACACACTTGTGCAGATCAATTAAAGGACATTGTTTTTCCTCGTCTGTTTGGAGTGACTGGATTCCTCAGGTGTCATATTTTTTGTAACTACATTCAGCAGCGAGTGTTGCTGTAAGCAGAGCTTATGACAGCTTCAGATAGTATACTGAACCCTAGTGCTGTGTGCTAAATACTAACATGGGTTTTATTTTTCCTATATTTTTTAAACATAAAGAAGCAAAACCTATATTTGCTTAAAGGCTTAAACAGTAAAAAGGACTTGCACTTAAAGGCATAAGCTTTTGTTTAAATTGGAACCTAGAAAGGTAACTACCACTTGGGATCTTCATAAGCATTTGGAGGCTTAAAATGCCCTTTTCAGAAATACAGCAGTTGGGAACAGTGTATTTCTGTTTATTATTTAACCTTGTAAATAAGCACAGATTTATTCAATAAAAAAGTAAATTAAAAAAAGCAATAAAAAGAGCTGAAATGTTAGAGAAAGTCTAACCAAAGATTTTAAGTTGAAAAAAAAATCCCTAATAAACTAATCTCTATTTAATTTCACAGTAATTTCCAAGAAATTGCCTTGAAGTATCAATGACCCACTTTCTATAGCGTCCCATTCAATGACCAATTTCAACTTAACACACTGAAGAAAAAGGCACCGAGCACTTTATTTTAAATGTCTTCTTTTGTCAAATAGTTGTTTCTTTTAATTTACAACAAAAAAACACAGAAAATCAAATTGTCACTTCAAATGTTGTTGAATTTAAAAAGTGTTGCTTTTGCGTTTCTTGGCATTTATGTTTGCATGTTTTCAGCATATGTTCTGAAATGCTCAACACTCGTGCACCACAGCAGGACTGCAGTAACCAGAAAGTTCCTTTGGCCATTCCAGGGCACAACCTCCAGCCTAGCAGGAAAGGCTATCTGTTCAGGAAGCCATGCAGCTGTGGGCCACTGACCAAAGCTGACAGGACCATTCCTCTTTGTGCGTTCTAAACTTTCCCCTGAGAACTTGCCTCCGCTTCCTTAAACAGGCTAAATTGAATTAGGACATTTCGGTAGCTGGCAAGTGTGAAATTGAGTTGAAGTGTGCCCTGAGGTTAGGCGTGCGAGATGTAGGATTTAAACACCCCAACAGAACAGAGCAGGATCAAGCATTGTCTGCTTGCTGAATTCTAAACAAGCAACAGGAGGAAAGATAAGGGGAACAGCTTGAGCTCACTCACTTAGGGCAGTGCGAAGGTTTATGTTTGCATGTGGGTGGGTGTGCATGCATGTGTGCCAGTGAGCACTGAAGTGTGCGCATGTTTGCCGATGTGCACAGGGATTATATCACCACGGGGACAATAAAGTCAGTCAAGTGATATGCAAGCTATCTGGTGAGAATTCCCCAGCAGAAGCCCTAATCTCATTCCTGTTGCAGCTTAAAGCGCCTGAAACAGAAAACCTCAAGTCTTGGCTGTTGAGAAAAAGATAAACATAAAGAAAAATGATAACATGCCGTCTTGGCCAACATTTTTCATCGCAAACAGCCTGGCTATTCATCTGCCAGTCATAGCTAATGCACCCTTTCTGTTCAATTCAGCTCCTCGCTTTTGCTCAAATTGAACAACCGGCATGCACAAATATAGAACCCTCAGGATGCCATAATGAAAGAATAACCATGCAGCGAATCCGAACAATACCAAACTCAATGAATTAGAGTGAGAAAAGGTTCACCTCTGCTTAATAGACCCTACGTATGGAATCATTGTTTTACAACAGAAAAGCATATGAAACTGAGCAAAACGCCGTGGAAGGCGTTTGTTTCTCCTCTGCATGCATTTGTCTGAATGTACTTTCCTGCTGTCATTTATGGAAATGAGATATGGATTTCCATCCATCTAAGACAACAGAGGACTTTCACACTCTTCCATCCATCCAGTGCATTACTCGTGTTTGTGAATGTGCCCTGGCCCCATATAGCACTGCTATCCATCACAGTGCAGCTGTAGCCTCTGTCTGCCAATCACAGCACAGCCTGAAACATCTTTTCAAGCCTGTACTGACTATCTCCTACTTTTCTTTCCCTTTTCCTCCCAGCTATCAGCATTTGTTTGCCTGCAGTCTTTCTGCCAGCTGTCTCTCATACCCTTTCCTCTCATCCTGTTTTCCTACTTTTTCACTTTCTTCCTCTGAAACCCCTTGTCTGGATGTCTTCAACATCAAACCGTCTCATTTCTCCTGAAGACCCTCCAGCTAGCCCTTGTTCTTTCCATCCCCTCCGTTATTTCTAGCCTTGATGGCAAGTGTTTGCTTTATCAATCACATTTTCGCATCTATTCTTTCCCCCCGAGCAAAGAAGTGCTCCATCAGTCACTGCTCAACACCCACATTCAGTCCCTCTTACCCTGTCGCCATGATGGCTAATTCCATCAGTCACAAGCCTCTCTCATACACCCTCACCGAACTCAGCCACTTCCATCAGAGCGTTAATCCATTTAAGAAAAAGCGAGCGCTGCCTCCTGCTTGGCCGCTGCCGCCAGGAGGGAAGACCACAGATAGTTGAGAGGAGAGAAAAAAGGCTTTGTCGGGACAAATGTTAATGTACTATCAGAAAATTAACAATAGCAACACGGGGATCTTTTTTTTGCCTTTTTAAAATAACTGAATTTAAAATCCCAAACCAATGAAAATGGCGTTCTTGGAGTTTTGAATGTGCTCTGAATCTGATGGAGAACATTTATTCAAAAAATTCAGATTAAAATTGCATTTCTGAATATTTCTTTATTCAGATGGTTGTGAATCAGGAGCAGACTAAAAATACCATTTAAAAAAAGATAGTATCTGTGACATAAAAATATGCTGGCCACTAGCCCCCTGCTCCACTGCATTCTGATGCATCCACTTGTAGTCAAATAGATCCATGTACGTCTGTTTTCCTCGTCTGAGCTGGAATCTGGATCTAAACTGGATTGCTCCAAAATCGCTCATCTTTTTTGTTGCACCCAGTTTGTTCGTTTGGGAGAATGAGGGACTGTAAGCTAGCGGGAGAGCACATATATAGGATGGATGATGGGACGGGGACGGACTTACTCCATGCCAACAGTCCAGCTTGCAATTCAAAGATGAATTTCTAATGAACTTCTGTTAATCTGCAGAAACTATGTCCTGGAAAACAAAAGTTTTTTTATTATTATTAATTTGGCTAAAAACAGCATAATCATAACTAAAAGACCACTGGGAAGACTTAAAGCTCAAAAAGTGATTGGAGTGCCTGAAAGGACTCGTCAATATCAGTCACAGTCAGTTCATCTACAATGCTCTCGTTCTTCTTCCTCTGCTGCCAAACAAGCAGGAAAAGGTGAACTTTTTGCAGGTTTTCTTTCACTTACACACCAGAATTTTGACAGTTTTATCATGGGTAGCAGTTTTCACACCCTTCAGTCCACAGTCTTCTTCCTTCCACTTTGCCTGGAGTCTTTTGGTGCTGAATGTTCCGTGAAACACTCTTTGCCATTTGAGTGGCTTTCTCATCTAAATAAGTATCTTCAAATTTTGAAACGTACCAGTGGGGTGAGGGAACAAGTGGAAAAGATGTTGAGAATGGTGCCAACAGAATTGCTAGTACTATTGGGAGCACTTGCATTAGCAATGGCAACCAATTCCAAACTGGAAGAGTGGCTCAAGAACCAAGATCAGAGATCCCCGTTAAAAAAGACTGCCAACTCTGGCTTGGCATGTTTCCTTCCTCTGCACAGTCCCAATGACTCAATTCTCTCTGTGTTCTCAAGAAAAAAACGGTCCAAATGCAACCTCACTACAGTTTATCCACCTAATTAAAAACATAATAACTTTAACAAAAAGAAAGATAAAGCTTCAAATGCTTTTGCTTTTTCCTGGATACTTTAATCTCGTCAGAAAAGGATTTCTAAAAGAGCGAGAAACAAAACATAGTTGTTTTATTTTATTTTATTTCAAAAGCATGCATATATCTGCAAAGTGAAAGATATATATTTAACTGCCTACATGCTAACAATATGATCCATTTATAAGATTGTTTGTTTGTTGTTGGTTTTTTTTTTTGGTTTTTTTTACTGGACTAAATTTTCTGAATTGAATGTCAGATCTGAAGACAATTGGATGATTTGACAGAATTAAAACTCTGGTATATTTCTTAACCTCTGATGTGTCAACAAAAAGCACATTTTCAAAAATAGCTGTTGCTAAAAGGATTAAAATAAGTGAAATGACGGCACAGAGGGGTTTAGTTATTAGCATTGTTGTCTGAGCAGGTTTCTGGTTCAAATCCCTCCTGGGCTCTTTAACTGTGTTTTCATGCCTTTGTCCAAAGACTATGGTGGCCCTGAAGTGCAAACCATATCAACAAACCACTCAATGTAAAAATATATTAAAGATCACAATGACAATTAAAAAAGCAAAACAAATAACAAAACAGCAACAACATGGCATTTTAGAAATCAACAGCCCCGCCCACAACGGAGGGGAATTTCTAATGAACTCCTGCCATTCTGCAAACACTATGTACAAAAAAACAAAACCTTTTTTTTTTACTATTTGAGCTAAAAACGGCATAATCATAATCAAAAGATCACTGGGAACGCTTTGAAAATCAATCAAAATATGATTGCAGTGGAACTTTAAAGAACTTTCGGTTGAAAAGCTAAACATTATCATCCAACTAGTCATGTCCCATCATACCTACCCAAATGCTGTAACATTTCACTTTGATTTCTGGAAATATTTTTATTTTCTTGGGGGGGGGGGTTACGTTTTTTATTACTTTGTTTTGGTTTCTAAAATGTATATATATTTTTTTTTCAATTGTGCTCTGTCTTGTGTTTTTGCATTGAGTGATGTGTTGATGGGATTTGAGCTTCAAGGCAGCTAGAAAGGTCTTAAAGAACCCACCTAACCCTGCTAAGGATGAAGCCGCAGTGGGTAATGGATGAATGAAACAAACAGATGGAAAAATACTCAACAAAAATAGATTTGAACTATTTCTTTTCATTTTTGTGCCGGCATCTGGGAAACTTGCGCCCGTCCTCTCACCTTGTCAGACACATTTCTGTGAAATAGTCTGGACAGAGAGGGTGAACAACTAAAGCTGTCCTACGAGGCAGCAGGGGTCAGTTGTACTGACCAGAAGCAGGAATAATGAACGGGAGCTGCACAGGCAAGGTGTGATGATCTGGGGCTCCAAAAACTATTGTGGTTGGAGAGGTTCATTCCCACCCTGTAATTTTCTGCTCGCCTGTGCTCTCAGGAGACGCGCAGCATTGGAGTGTGTAGTTTTATCGTCCCAGAGGAGCCATGAGAAGGAAGGAAATACTGACAAGGTCTATGGGCCCACAAGGGGGAAATAATAAATCATAATGGAGGGGTGATGAAATGGGGTGGAGAGAAATGCAACCGAACACAAGAGCTAATGAGCAGTAGGTGTGAGTGGAAGTCTTTTTTTTTTTTTTTCCCCAATCAGCCGAAACACAAGTGAGAGTTATTTGTCTTCATTTCAGATCCAACTGTCATTATATCTAATTTAGTGTAGTCATTTTGTTTTAATTCTCCTTTAATCTGATCAGCAGCTGTTATGTCGTTGTTTTCATTTCTAACAGGCTCTCCATCATTTCAATGCTTTTATTATCTTCACTTAGTGGAGAGTCTTTGTAATTGCAAGTTTACAAATACATCTAGAAGATAATATTAAGAGCCTTTTACAATGATTTGTGTACTTTTGAGCGACTTAAAATATTCTTTTTGAATGTATTTACGCTTCATTCTCCTTCTTGGCTCCAGATTTGTTGATTTTCTGACAGCATGATATCTTAGTCTATTTTTCTACCTGTCTCTCACAGCGAGCAGACTTTGCAAATACCTTTAAGCATTATTCAACATTCACTTAGCCTGTCTTTTTTCTCATGCCAACCCATTTCATGAAGCATTTAATCATCTCATTTGCTGCCATTGCTCTTCTTGCTTTTCCTCTCCACCATCTCAACTTTCCTCCGTCACCTCCACCCGGGCTGCTATCCTCGCCTCAGATGACCTTTTCAGGGAAACGGACAGAAAAATAAACTCCGGAAAACCACAGACGCTTTATGCTCCCATTTGAAGGTCATTCTCTCCTTAGCATTCTGCCCGTGATATAAAGACGCATCATCTATCTCAGTGCAGGCGCATACACACACTGCTGTGATTTTCACATGCTGAGAACACAGCAAATGTTAAGTGATCGAGCCTGAGGGCTTATGATCACTCACATTTCCGTCAGTCCGCTTTTGCCCACCTAGAAAGGGCCGCCCAGATGTGTGCGTGGCGCTCTCAGTGACACACAGGAAGACGGGCTCAAACAGTTGCAGCCAGAGACACAAAAGCGTTCGCATTGCTGCTCCAGGAAGTGTCACTGCCTCAGGCTCATCTTGCATTCATGTTAGTCTGTGTTTGTCTTCATAAGCTAGATTTCTTTTTCCACCAGCGTGCGACTTAGTCGAGCGGCAAGTCTCAGCGAAAGACCATGACAGTGAATGTACAGCAGCCAAGCAATAATCAAAACATGAAAAAGGCTGGCATGGGTGTGATATTGAGACAAAACACTGATTGCTCAGTCATTTACAGTTCTCTTTGGCAAGAGGCAGACGTTGAAACAAAAGCATGAAGACGCATGTACAATATCAGAACATTTTCATTGTTTTCTGCCTTTTTTCCTCAATTCAAGCTTATTGTTTTCAATTTCATGAATACTGACTCTGGTTCTTCTCTTCCGTTCTGCACTGCAGTAAAGCCTGGGTGGTGCGTTATCTGACAGGCCTTGTTAGTGATAGAAAACAGGCAGAGGCGAATAACACAAAAAGATTAGAAATCATATTTCATCTTTAGCCTTCCAAAGTGACCAGCCATCAGAGGCAGACTTACCATCAGGCAAAGGTAGGCGATTGCCTGGGGCCCCCAACAATCTGAACACTTAATAAAATCGTCTAAAATAAATATTATCATTATCATTATTTAACTCTGCCATAAAAAAAACACTGTAAACCACTGAAAGGCATAAGACGTTTCATGTAAAAGTGTCTCGTCCTCCCCGTCCGTCTTCAGCAATGGTATATTCCAGTGAACAGCAAGTCTGGAGTCTCACAGGTTAGGAACAGAGGCAGTGTTGCCAGACTGGGTAGTTTCAAGCTCATTTGGGTTGTTTTTTTCTGACTTCGCAAACAAAAAAATGCTTTAGGCGGTTGGACATATTTGGGGCTGATTTTGGGATAGTTTGGCAACTTGTAGTTCCTTTTTGAAACATTTCAAGCAGGAAGGTGTCATCGGGGGTCCCGTAAATGCAGTTGATACGTTTGATTCTAATCATTATTATCCTGAAAATTGCTGTATTTTGAGTATTTCCTGTTCAATTTCAGCACGAGGCAGCAAGCTCTGCCGCACAGTGATGACGCAATCGCATGTGAAGTGGGTTTGATTGTCCTCTTAGTTTACTCAATGTATTTTATTAATATAATGCTTTATTTTTTTACATTCTTGACATTATTATTAAATTTCTTCCTTTTCTATTTGATTGGCAATGTATTTCACAATTGTCAGTCATTTAGTTAGTGTTCAGATCAGGTGTCAAGCTGGGCTGAACAGACAGAATGAGGAAGGCAGGAAAACAACTGAGCTTTTTGTTATATTGGCATAAAAATAAAAGCTCATTTGTTTTATAATGCCTGTATACATTATTGAGAGAATTTTTACTCTTGGTGTTGCTCAAAATGCCAACAACAAATACTTTTTGGATTAATCACAGGTAATATTTGATTTGGTTTCTAATGTTTTATTACAGAATAAATAATATATATATATTTTCACACAACAGATTTTTTTTTTTTTAATCAAATTACTTTTATGTTTCACAAGGAGATTTGGGATAAATTTTTTACTTTGAAATACACAAATTATTTTTCGTAAGAAACGTTTGGCTTGTACAGTCCAGATTTGGCTGGTAGACTCTTGGTGTTACTGGCCACCCCGGCTAGTAACCAAAAGCCCTGGATTTAAATACCTTTTTTTTTTTTTCTCTGAAATTGTTCAAATGCAATGCATTGTGGTCCATAATCCCCAATCTAGTGAGCGTTGACAAACACTGGTTTTTCACAGAAAATTCTGGGAAATTTCTAGGGCACTCGATTTGGGAATTGTAGCTTTGGGCCATCTCTTAAACACTACAAAATGGTGAACACACTATATTGTGCATTTTATAATGTGCATTGAAGGAATTCTGATAAAGCCATAAAGTCTCAGTTCCAAAAAAAATGACAACTAAAGCTCATATTTAGCTGTGTAAAAAGTACAGAAATAATGAAGCTCAGAGACATTAGTCTGCCCGGCATCTTTTCACTTTTGCACAAAATCTCCCATGATGCATTGGGTTAAAGTGACAGCCTCTCTGTGCTTCAGTAACGTTTCTCTGTTAACTGTCTTGAAGCACACCAAACCAACTCATCTTTCTAACTGAAACAGTTTCTAGAAATGTTTGCATTGAAGGACAGGTTTGGTTTCAGACTTCAGACACTTTGAAGTAACAAAATTTGAAGTAACAACTCAATTAAAAACACAGGATTAGTGTTAAATGACCAACAGACACATTTAAAATGATTTGAAACTATGTATTCACTCAAAAAGAAAAAAAAACATTTTGGTAAAGTTGTATATTTGATCTAGACAGAAAGAAAACTAATAAAACTTCACTATGTTCATTTTTTGTGTAGTTGTAATTGAACATGAATACAAAGATGGTCTTTTTATGTAAAATCTATCAAGCATGTCATGATCATATAATTTTGCAAAAAAAATTGCGGTTGCTCTGGCATAAATATTTAAAAATAATATAAAAATAAATCCCTGTTTAGAAGGAATATATCATTGTTTTAGTTGCTTTTTGGTGAGGTTTCATCAAATTGCATGTTAAAAAACTGGAGGGAAAAACAACCACCTGGGCAAACTTGCAACTAATTTATTTGAAAGTCATTATTGAAAACGATTACAACTTTTATTACATTTACAAAAAAAGCTGCAACTTCCAGCGTTTTCTACCTCAATTATAACAAAAATGAACAATCATGGAAGGACTGTGCATCAATACATTGTGGGATTTTTGTCAAGGAACATGTGTACCTTGGCTCAAAAAAGGATGAAAAACACTGTCCTAGAAAACAACAGTTTTTTTTTTTTAGTTTTCCTGAAAAGGACATCATCATAATTAAAAGACAACTGGAAAAACTGACAAATCAAAAGCTGATACACTTTCACCCAAAACCTTCACTGAGTCAGATCTAACTACCTTAAACTCGGGGGACTAGTTTTGCTAAAAAGTATTTTTTGAAAAACTAAAATATATGACACAAGAGCAGGAGGATGAGTTGGATCATTTAACAAGGACACTAGAAATAAATCTGCAAAAGACTATCGTCTTGTTTAAAACAAATGCTGCAATTCTCATGGTGGCCTTTACATAATTTTATGAATATGCTGCCTAATAATAATTTGCAGCATTTACTACTCAGAAAAGAAAGTATGTATTGATCTGTATACTGCTAGTGATGTTTAAAATACAGTATAGCGTCCGATGAATCGCGGTAGGGCACTGCTGGAATGAGCTTGGAGTGGTATTGCTGCAGAGTTTTCGCACTAGTGATGCATGGGAAAGACTTTTTCTCGTTTTTTAATCCTCTCAACACCCACTCATCAGGAAGAACAGGTATCGGTAGACCTGCAGGAACATCCGATCAAACAGCCAACCAAAGCGAATTGCACAGTTTGTCTGTTTCTGGATGCACTCACCATGGCTGTGAAATCTCCATTCTTACATCATAATTGTATCCTACTTTCCTCATTCTGTTCATACTAAAGCTGCCTTGGACAGTCTAATAGCATTATTTGCTGCTACTTTGAAGTTCAGTGATGCAGATTATGCAGAGAGGACAGAGAGCTCTGTAGTGCATTTGTTTGGGAGAGTTGGGAGGGTTAGAGGATGAGATGTGTGTGTTTGAGGGAGGGGGAGTTAGTCATCCTCTCCCTCATGCAGATCAGACTTTTGTTTCACATTTTCAAATGCTTCTGCAGAGCACATTTCAATAAAGTGCAAAACCGTGCAGACGTTGGTTTAACACGTCCAGAAAGCTTTTAAAACAAAACATACAGCAAGAGCCATCAGATTCCTGCTTGTGATCAATGTACAAATGGGACAAGGGTGGAAGAACGAGAGAGGACCAACCTGATCTCCTGTCTCAGTCTCTCTTTGTTTCCCCAGCTGTCTGCCACCACCAGCTACTGAAGGCAACTCCTAATTCCTTCCAATCATAGCTTCAAAGTCCATTCTCTCCATCCAGACACTGATTCAAGTGGATAAAATATGTTGCCTCAAGCCGCTCCTCTTCCACACTTTCTACAATTACAAACACACAACTTTATAAAGCATTTGCATCGCAGCCAACAAATGTACCCACCCACTCATGCAGAAGCACATTCACACATTGCAACCAAATGCTCTAGTACTTTCGTTTTTATCTGCAAAAAGATGGAGTTTATAGAAACAATGAGAACGATGCTTTACAGACCCACTCCAATGAAGATGTTTTTGGTTTTTTGACATGCTATTGTGGCATTTTTCTGTTGATGTTGGACATATTAAGAAAATCAATATTATAAATACACTTCTGAGTATTTCTTTTCTCAAATTGTCGTAAATCAGGAGCAGATGAAAAACTGTCATTTAAAAAGCTAGTATTTGTCAAGTAAAATTTACAACTGGGAGGCAGAAACTCCCCGTGTCGCTCAGTTTCTGATGCATCCACTTGTAGACAAATAGATCCATGTGCGTCTTTGTTTTCCTCGTCTGAGCTGGCATGTGATAATCATAGTTAAAAGACCACTTTGAACGCTTTGAAAATAGATCAAAATATGACTGGAGTGAGACCTCCTGAATTAGAGGTATTGAGCACCTGCTATTTTTTATACTGTGGAGCATTTTTTTGTTTTCTTATACAAATACACTGTATAATTTCTAAATTTAGTCATGAGAACTTTGGTGATGATATTTAGATCAAACTGTTCGTCAAATGAGATAAAAGGCTGCATCGATTAATGCAATGCTAAATTCAAAAAGCTGCGCCAGAGAAAATGTTTAAATAAAAGACTGGAAGAGGTTTTTCTCAATCCCTTTTCTTTAGAGTTGTGCCTTCAAGCCTTCAGCCGTCAGCCAGCCTGCAATGCCCAGGCTAATGCCAGAGCTAATGCCTGAATACCAACAGATGATCCAGCCTAAATCCAAATCTCTCTCCAAATCTCTGCAGTTATGTCCGATAATGTGATAATAAAAGGGGTGTTTAGAGAGCACACAGACAGCTACTCAAGCGTACAGAGATTATGACAGCAGAAAGTGTTTCAATTCCCGCTATAGAGTCATATTTGTTCATGAAAATCATGTACAAGACATTTTTATTCTGGCCGAACGACTTGGGCTTGCCTTTATACTGTCATACGGGACGTGATCTTCTGTGAACCATCCAACCATTCAGTTCTGGAATATGGGTCTCCTACGCTGGATAATAGTGGTAAAGTCTGCAGGGAAATTAAACTGGTCGTCAGTGTAGAAGTCTATAAAATCCTTATGTGACATCGAAACTTTCCAGCAACTCTTAAAACATTCAAAATCAAGAAGTTCAAGTATCATGAGAAGTAAACTTCTCTTGTGAAAATGGTCAATCAGAAAGACAACATTAAAGTATCTATATATCTTTAATATGTCATTGAGGGACTTATTTTTGGACTGTTTTGCACCTTGATAACAGGCAGCCTTTAATAAAAGTCTCACTTAAATCACTAATCATAAAAACTGAACATCCTCATAATAATTCTTGCTTAAACTGACAAAACACTGTTGCTCAAAATGTTTTTTTCCCTCAATTTGAAAGTTTTCTGTCTAAAAACTTCAGCAGACCGATTTGCATTGGAACCTGCTACAACACTTGCATCGCTCTCTCCCGATATTACCCTCACAAAAGCAGACGTGTTTTTAAAGCCAAACTTTACGGCTTAAATTCCCTGCCATAGCTTGAAATGCACCGTTTGTTTTCTATATCTCCTCTTTATTCAGCATATTTAGACATTTTTGGGTGATCCAGAAATCTTCAGATCCACAAGATTTGATGGGTCAGACAACATTTGTTACTGTTTTAAAAAATATCCATCAAAATTGCACAAAAGGCTAAAATATCAACTTGCATTGTTTTTATTTAAATGATAACATTTACCTATTTAGCTTTTTTTTCTAAATAATAAGTTGAGTGATTTTACAGGAATTATTCCATCCCATATGATTTTGAACAGAAGCAGCTTTACATCTGCTTTCATGTGTTTTTTCATTTGTGACACAACTAAACCAAAAAACTCAACTCCAATGAAAATGGTGCTTTAACATGTTCTTGTGACATTTTTTCCGTGACGGGAAATTAGAAAAAAAAAAAGTCAGTTTAAAATGGCTTTTCTGAGTATTTCTTTCTTTAAATCATTGTGAATCAGGAGCAGATGAAAAAAATACAGTTTCAAAAAGATCATATTTATGACGTAGGATGTACGCTAAATGGGATTAATTTTAAATTACGTCAACATCTGCTAAAAAAACAGAATACGAGAAGCATGTTTGTTGATTGGCTAAATCTACCGGTGAACTGAAGACTTTCTTCACGGTGTGTGCACTAAAAAGAGATTTGGGTCTATTCATTTATTTTGGCTCTCTTGGGTAAATCGACTGTCCTAATGTTCCCAGTCCATAAAAAATAGATAAAAATAGGACCATTGGTTAGATGAGAGACAGCTGCAGGTGGGAATATGGGAACGGCTTATAGATCTCAGCTTTGAATACAACAATTTGTCATTCCACGCAGACGCCTGTGAACTTTCTTGCAAGATAAATATTCATAGTAAGTGGAAAGGGTCGTTCACTCTCATCCCAGGTAAATCTCCACGCATAAAATGGCTCTGTCAGGACCCATTTCAATGCAGCAACTCAGCAACCCTGTCCACCCACAGTCTACGCATGAGCGCAGAGAGACACTCTGTATTTCCTCCCCTCTGGTTCTAAAAACCTTTATCGTTGCTTCAAAACCTCCAACTTTTCCATGTTCTAGCATCATTACCCTGACACCGAAGTTGTCCAGAATGTGTGTTTTTTTCTTGCCTTTTTTGTGCGTCCTCTTTGCTCCTTTACCCACAGTGAGGTGGAAATGGAAACGCTTGTGTCAAACTGGTGATTTTAGAAGACTGATGCTGAGCATTTTAGTCTGTTGAGAAACCGGCAACAGATGCTGAAATGGTGTAAAAACTGAAAGTTGGTAAATAATATTTCAGAAAAAATCAGAAAGAAGAAAATACACAAAAAGTCACCTTAAATGTCATGCTTTAGCAGCATCCTTTGTCATTACACAAAGGACTAACAGCACAAGAGGTGAACTTTTTTTAAATACTGCTTCAAGTAAACCAAAAAAGTCACTATACTAGTTCTTTGAAATTTTGGAAATCTTTTCTGGATTATGCTTACTAAAGTGATGCTGTTTGCGAATGAATTTGTGAAAGGTTGTTCTGGCTTTAGTGGATCTAGACATTTTTGAACAGTTCCAGTTCTCATGACAAACAGGTTAGACTACACTCACATATCCCAAAATGCCATTGCACTGTGACCAAGATGCAAGTTTTTCAGGAAACTGGCAGGTGGCCGCTGAGGTTGTAAGGAAAAGCAGAAATTTTACACAGACTGGACAATTCTTCTCTAAAAGTTGACATGGGTCTGTGGCTGCCCAGGCACATTTTGAGGTCGCACGGTGGCTGTTCAGTGACAGGCGGGGATGACGCCATCTTACTGCCACCATCATTCATGACCACAAAACATTTTTTTTTTTTTTTTTTTTTTTTTTTTTTTTAGTGTGGCATGAGATCTAGAAGATTCTGCTGATGCCCCCCCCATCACTCAAAGGCAGTTCTATTTGAGATCATAGCATTAGTTACAGATTTATTTTTTATTTGCTTTGTTGCTCTTCAAGCATTTCATTGAATATACTGTGCATTTAGATTTTATGTATAATATATTAAGTATTATATTTAAGATTCACGAGGTAAAATCTGGATGTTCTGTTCGATGATTCTTTCATTTAACTGATAGCGGAATCACTTTGCAGGAGTTTATTGTGCCGTGTTAGTAAAATTCAGATCAACTCAAGGTAACAATGTTAAAGTTCAAGTGGAGCCGTGTGTATGCAGTGATATGAAATCACTAATTACTGCATAAATAAATTCAACATTTCAGTCTGGCACTGAGCAAAAACCCGTGCCTCAAATTTGCAGCTTTGCCTTTCTGGTCCAAGTGAAGATCCAGCAGACAACGGGCTCAATTATTTAAATAAAGAAAATGTACAAAATTCTTAAGAAATACAAAACAGAATTAAGTATTTCACTTACTAAGTTAGTGTAAAATAATCAGGAATCTTTTTTTATAACTCATATCCTTAAAAAAAATGTTTCTAAATGTTTTTTCTCTTCCTTGTCTTCAAATATCTCTCTCTCTAAAGTGTTTCCCAATAAAAAAATCAGATTTTAAAAGATTTACTATAAGATAATACTGCAGTCAAACATGCATTCAGATAACAAGCATGTAAAACTGCAGTTTAGAGCTTAAACAAGTATGGCTACTGATCTAAAGCTTATAAAAGTGAAGACTAAGTTGAGAAGTGTGTTGCTGGATGAGAAATATCATCCACTGACTGGGAAAATGATGTGAGAACAAAAGCAATGACATTTTTCTTCCTGTAAAGGACAAATGGTGGAAAACAGGCATTTATATGTTTTGTGTGAAGCAGAAGTACAACGTTTGAACCAAATGTATGTGAAACCAACTGCTGCAGATCATAGTTAAGCTCTATGGGGGCAATTAAAACGACAGCTGATCCAGATGAACACTCCAACAAACAAATGGAACCTGATTCTCCAGCACCAGCTTTCCACTGCTTTCAGTCTTACCTCTGTTTTTGAATTGAAATCCACCCCAATCAGACAGCTGGATAGAGTCAAAACTTAAGAGAATCAATCATTCAGTCACAGTTTGAAGTATCAGACAGGGCAGTGAACTGCAACTAAAGTCTTGTAAGAAAAAGTTAGATTTAACACTTGCTCTACCAGAATTCCACAATGACAATGTACGTCTTTTGAGTTACATAGAAAAGATCTGACAGTATGTGTGGGTGTATTCAGATTGGACACATTTGGTCCGCTTCAACGGAACCAATTTGTTTCCTCCGATAATCTGGAACAAATGTTCAGTCTGAATACACCTAAGCGGACCCTGGACCGGGAACAGGAATCGCTCCCCGACCTCTCTTTGGAGGTGGTCTCGGCTCCAATCCGACTGAACTTTGGTTTACTCCGAGTTTCCTCAGTTTAAAAAGGTTCTGTGCTCTGAGCAGAATGACTGGACCAAAACGGCCAGCGTAGCTGGGTATTATGCTATGTGAACAGAGTAGGACGGAAGCATCTGATAAGCTGCAGAGAAATGTAAACCTAATATGAGACACGCAACTCAGTGAAAATAGGTTGTATGAATGCAGGCTCATCCAACCAACTTTTAACATGATACTCATTCATTGTTTCTCAAACTGTTCCCAACAATCTATATGTCATTAACACGTATCAGTCGTCTCCTCCTCAGTTACCGCCTTGCAGCATGTCTCCACCGTACCAAAGCAGCAGTAAAAAGTGTTGTACCTGACGTTGATGCAAACCGATTGGTTCAACCTGGTCAGTTTGAATAAGTGAACAATCCAGACAAGGAGTGCAAAGCTTGGAACTTCCATTATTCATTCTCTCGTTGCTTAGCCCCACCCTCGTAATTCCTGGACAATGACTGAAGAGATCTTTAGTCGTGTCATTTTATGAAACAGATATGTCCAGTAAACAGCAGTCTGAATACAGACCAAACATTCAGAACTCGATCTGGACCTAATCAAGCAGACTCTGTCCGGCTCAAGAGACTTTTCCAGTCTGAATTCACCGTGGGAGAGCAGTTAAAAACACACAGACATGACACTAAAAAAACCCATAATAACAGAGTTATTTCATGGAATATTCAACTTAGCAGGCCTTTTCCAAATCATGGAAACCTCTATGACTGCCATTTGTTTCTCCTAGTTGTTTTTGTTTCTTTGGTTTAGCATAAAGCTCTAACTGGGTTTTAGCTTCAGAGATCATAAAAACAAAAAGACAACAGAGCAAGAGAAAAATCAGGATAATGTAGTAAATAGGGAAATGTGTACATAAAATTGTATCTTTTATGGCCTTTTGAAGTAATAGTACTCAGATCTCCTTTGTGTTTTGAAGTTTTTTTATGATAAAACAATGTTAGAATAAAATATACACACATTTAGGGTTCAATTGGTCCATAGATTCTTTTAACCAAGTTATAAAGTTGCACATTTTGAAAGCAGTCAAAATGACTGCCACTGTAGTTTTTAAGAGTTTCAAGAAATAAATTCTGCTTTTCCTTTTTTAAAACCATTCGGCTCTTTTTGTTCCATTCTAAGATCATAAAGGTGACACAAGTCACATCATAATATCTTTGTCCCACAGAAAAGAAGAGCAGCTTTGAGCCTGGTTCAGACCAGCCCATTCGGCATCTGTTACCTTTGTAAGACATCTGTGTTTTACTGTTTTACTGATTTGAATAAGATTTTCTTTCTCTACTTTGAAAGAGACAATGAGAGGCATATTTTAGTCATAAAAAATTGAAATGTTGAATCAATTATTTTTTCCTTTAATGCGTTTTTCTTTTTTTAAATGTCTGTTTTATCAGACATCACCTTTGACCTTTGATTCATTCTCAAATTTATAGACTCAAGTTGGCTCATACCTTCCATTTCCTGTCTTTAATACATTTTGTTTGTGTTTAATGTTAGACATTTAACCTTGGTTGGATTCAGCAGCTCCAGTGTTGTTTTATGGTCCACATCACACCAAAGAGACAGACCTTCAAACCATCATGTAAAACAATATGGAAGAGGAAGACACCTTCAGGAGATGCAAGCACGTTTTCATCTTCCCATTCATTCCTTCAACCAACTGTACGAGTTTTTTTTCTGAAATGATCCCCTTTGAAATTTGAAACAGCAAAGAGAAACTTTGTGTACTGGTTTGGCAACACTAAAGAAGTGTTTGTCCTCGTGTGCAGATTTTACCTCTGCTTTGCCTAACTCAACTGAAGCTTGCAGCAGCAGAAGCAGCGTTCACCCACCCACTGTAACTGCAAAGGTGGGTGTTGAGGCCTCTTCAGAAATCAGAAGCAGAGAGTGAATAAATTGCGCGCTTTTGATGTGGAGTGTTATGAAGGAGCACCTGCAGTTGAGTCAAATGCTTGACACACTCATTTGTTTTCTAAAGTGTTTGGGTTTCTGCTTGTTTCAACTAAAACACAGCATTAGGAGCGAACGCCGTTGTTCAATTATACTCGCAGAGTAATATTTCAAACTTGTCACGCAGTCGGCAATAGTGACACAGTTTCAGGTGAAGGTCAAAGCTTCACTTTCATTCAACTGTGTTTTCAGGTAAAGGACACGTTTATAACCTCAAAGAAAAGGCTGTAAAAGTGTTTCATTTTAGGAGTGAGAAGTGAAAGCACAAACGGATATTAATTTGTTAGTAGCCGTTCCCTCGGTTGCTTTTAAACAATGACTTGTTAATTTGAAAGGAAAACCATGACCTGATTAAAGTGCTGATCACAGCTGAAAAGAACAATTAGGCAGCAGTCACAACAGCAGTCACTGCTGCTTGACCATCTCGAAGAAATATCAAACATTTAAAGCCAAAAAGCATGAGCAGATTTTATTTTTAATGAACTGAAGTTGTAGTATGTATTTGTGAAATAAAAGCAGTAAGAAAGTAGAATTTTATTTATGCATAACATGTCTGATAAAAATATTTATAACCCCAAAGAAATGCATATAAATAACAGGAATTGATGAAAACATATTCATTCTTATCAGTTTTTCTGTCATAGATTGATAATCCTCATTTGTTTGTCTTAGTTGTCCTTCTAGACATCTGTTTCTAATTCTGTAAAATCCCTCCATTATTTTTTGTGTGACACTTGAGACTGTTCGAGTAATTCATTTTTGACAGGAGGTCATTAACCTAGACCAAAGATAGTAGCAAAAAAACAAGGCACGCTCAGCAAGACTCTCCTGAGAGCCAAACCCTCATAAACAAAAACCTCAAGAGTTTATAAGACAGGGTTTATGCTGCTCGAATTAAAAGACAATTATAAGAACTTGGAAAAATGTCACATTTAAAATAGCAAAATATTTAATTCATTTTCAATTTTAGATTCAAGTGTGTTTCTATTTAGATTAAGATCTCAGATTTAAAAACTCAGATTAAGGTGAACCACAGGGTTCAGTCCTTTGTGTTTTTAGTTTTTGATCAATGATTTCCCTCAAATCAGTTTGAGGGGCCAATGTAATGCTGTCCTAAAGCCTTTCAGAGTAAACTATATCCAAATATATGATGATATATCACCTTTGGCACACTAAAGAAACACTTTTTTAGTGAAATATAAGTTTTGTGTCACGAGTTATTTTCCTATTCAGAAGTAAGACGCCTCGATCTCTGAGGCACCGCCTACCACTCACCCATCTCATTATAATACACTTAAAAGCTCCAAAAAGGTGGTTTTGCAAGGTAGAGGCCCAATAAAATGATCTACTGAATTGAATCATTAATGGTAGTTTTAAATTCTCAAATTGACGTATACGCAGAAGACACAGATCTATTCATCTGGATATGATATTTGCCTTATTATAGATTTATAACTGCCTGATTTTCAACTAGAACAGACAGAACAAACTTGAGTTGAGGACTGAGGAGTCTTCATTTATGACGTTTGATTAAGAAACTTCTTCTGTTAACCAAATACTTCCTCAATTAACTTTTGACAGAATGCTGATGTCAATACAAAATGACCAAAAAAAAGAACATTATTAGTACATTGTACCACAAAGTATGGTCACATGCCTTTCCAAAATTCAAAGTCTTTCCACACTTTGAAGTGTAATGATGGCTTGATCACATGTGTTGTCCGCTGTGGTGGCACTTTGGCTGCCTTTAAGTTACAGTAAATTAAACCTAACATGCCTTAATCCAAATAGTATTTTCTAGAACCATGTGATCAGTTTATTTCATATTTAAATGCTGTTTAATTGTTATAGGTTGATATGATTAGATTTTAACAACTTGCCTAAAACAAATCAATCTGGTTGGATCGGCAAAAAATAAACAATTTGTTGGTCAAACAGCATTTAAAGTCAAAGCTCTGTGTGACTGGAAACAAGATGCTACATGTCAAAGGGTTATACTCCAAAGTAAATGTCAAATAAATTTCCCATTTTTATGTTCCCTTTACACTTAAAGCTGCCAGTCTGATTGGTAATACAAAGGCTAAACTTAATGAAGGAAGTTGCCAGTCCATTTATTGATAGTCAGTTTAATCTCAAAGACAAAAAGGTCAAGCCAAACACTCCAGGTGCCAAAAGTACACACAATCCAACTCGCTAAAAAGAACACCTTCTCTTCCTCTGGCTCCATTAGAAATAATTATCCTCGACTGATCTATATCGTGCTCAGTGGAAGAGCAGCGGGCGCAGCAGCTCGTCTCAGCTGTGTTGGACTGCAGATGTCTTTGATCATGAATATACTTGTGCCCATCTCAAGTATGAAAAGAATCTCCTTTGACTTTTGACAACCTTCTAAACTTCCTGTAATTCTCAAGGTGGTGAATGTCAGTGTGGCAGTGGAGCGTGTCCGTTAGTCACAGGAAAAAAAGCCCTCTTTGAGCAGGTCAGCCACAGGGGGTCTGGAATGGTAAACGCACTGATAACCGGCCACCCAGTGCGACTCTGCTGCAACGTTAAAAACCAAGCCGTCAGTGTGGTTGCCACCCCAGCGGAAAATTGTGTCCACCAAAGCATGTGAGATGGGGAAGGGATGTGACAGTAAAGACATGCAATCCTAATGAAAATCAAATCCAGTCAGCTCGCTTCTCGGGGAGGCTCTGTGGCAGAAATCCTATAGCACTACAGCATTTCCCCTATACTTGATAAGAGAGGTGAAGTTCAGATAAGGAGAAGGTGGAGGCCAACTCCATTATGTTTTGGTGGATCAGGGTTGCCTGGTAGAAAACACAAACTGACCCTGTGACTCCTTGTTCTTAACCACGATCATATTTTCCTGTTGTTTGAATTAGTCACACTATGTGTGAGGAGGTGAACGTGGCACCTCCACATGCTTCCCTGCACCAATCTACTATTGCACATGTCCATGCATGTTGCCTTAGCAATCCCATGTGGGTTCTGGCATGTTTACGGTTACCAAAAGCTCTTCAGTCTTTCTGAACAGCAATCCACACAGTCTGAGAGACCTCAGTCCTACAGCTTTTTTGTGCTGATATTAAGGTGTGTTTACTATTTGCAAATAAAAGTCCTGTTTAGAATAAAAAAACATTCAGGAAGATTAAAATGTCTGTAAATTATTCTTAAATGCTGCTGTGTGTTTTTTCTATGACGTTTCCACTTGTTCCTTTAAAACTCTAAGTTACTGAAGTGTCGAGGCTGAAGACATCCCCATATGTAAGGACACACCAAGAAGATTTATCTACAAGCTGATACATCTGCATTAGTGTTCCACAAACATAATGTGGATGGTTGATTTCTAGCACAGAGAAGCTAATGATCCACCTTGTAAAATGAGTTAAACCACCTGAGCTGAATTTTAGAAAATGGATCACTTGTTATAATTTTCAAGTGTCAAACCACAAAGCAGTGTTAGAGTTAAATCACCCCTGGTGTTCCAAACAAGGAAGTCGATGCCTGCAGGAAGCCAAAATCCCATAGACTTCTATGGAGAAACAAGCAGCTATTACTCATTCATTCTATTGGTCAGAATAACCACTTCTGCTGCGATACCTTTTTTAACGTGTTCTTGTTTATCCTCTTTTTTTCATTTTTTTTCTGAAGTGCAAGTTATTCAAGTAATAAACTGACCAATCAGATACCTCAATAAAAGTAGGCGGTGCCTACGACAAATTTTCTGTAGCCTGCTTTCAAGTGGTAGGGGCGTGGCCTTCAAACAAGCTCACACCTGATTGGTGAGAGTCGTCGTCATATAAACCAATTACTGCTTCTTAACATCTGGCGCCAATATGGCTGCATCCATAACACGAAAAATTGGTGACTGAATTGACTTCATTTGGTTTAAGTCAGAAGTAAGTAAGACTCGCTCAGTCTACTTCTCAGATAGTCAGTGGGTTTAAGCTTATTCACAGAACACATCCCAGGATCAGCTGAGTGACAGCCGAGTGTTTTTCTCTCACAGCTCAGTTGGTACCGTACAAAACAGAGGATTGCATCAAACAACTGAATAAAATCTTCAATCTTCCTGCTATACTATACTTCCCTCAGCTTTGCACCAGAAAACATAGTTAATAAGGCTAAATGAACAGGATGTGTTTATAAATCCAAGACTTTTTTTAAGGAAATAAAAAAGGGAGAAAGAGGTTGCCTCCCAAAAAAATATTTATGGTATCTCAGCAAAGGTTGTAGCTCTCTCCTCTGGGATTTTAAAAATAAAAGATGGGCCCTGCACATATGGAAATGAACCTCATAGATAATGGATGCATTGTCTATATTTCACATCCCAGTGAAGACTTAAAACTCTGTTAGTTGAGACCTCAGAATCCAGCAAAAGCATAACATAAAGCCATCATGGAGGTTATTACTGATCCATTCCCCTCGTCTTTTCATGTGCTTTAATTTTGCCTGCCCTGTCATTTTATTCAGTTGTAAGCTCAAAGCCATGAACCTGCTTGCCTTAATATGAGATAAACCTCTGAATAGAGAGCGACATTAATTGTGTCTAAAAGAATTCAACTGAAGTAGCAGCCCCCTCTGTCAGTGACTCTCATTTCCCCACATGCAGACATCAAAAGAAATAAGTGGGAAGAGCAATTCTAATTGCCTGGAAGCGACCTGCCTGCCTCAGCAGTGTTTTGTGTGTTCACTTCAAATAAGTCCTTCAATCTTTGTCCATTTTTTATTCTTTGGCTCAGGGGTGAATGACCAACTAGTCTTTCAAAAATACATCTGCAATTTAAAAAAAAAAAAAAAAAAAAAAAAAAAAAAGATCCAGTAAATATAACATATATGAACACTTCTGCAAATACAGGTTCAGCATTAAGCAAAAACGTGACAATTATCCCTGACATTACTGCAATAAATAGTTAGCATTCTGTCGCCACCTAGACAGCAGAGCCTGTACTGCGTGTAGAAGAGCTTATAACTTCTAAGAAGGAATTCGATTTTTTTTTTTTTTTTTTTGCTGTAAAATGAGGATCCGTCTTCTGCTCCTACTTTGTCTTGTGCAGGATCATAAGGTTTGCTGAAGCCTCTCTCTGTTACTTTGGGGCAATGACAGGACCACGTGGCAGTTTGCCAGTCCATTGGAGGGCAAAATGTGAAGGATCCGAATAGAAAATGGTTCCAGTTTTTGTTTCTTAATTACCTGTCAACTTCAAAAATATACAATTCCAGTAAAGAAGCAGCATTTTATTAATTACGTCTGCATTTTTCATCCTAAAAATCAGAAAGGAGGTGCTGTGGGTTTCAATTTCTAACCAAATTTAAAATACGAAACATAAAAAGTCTAACTTTTGGGTAACAAATGCTCTACTTTCACAGAGAATAACAAAACAAAAGAATGGTGGAAAAGATGTCTAGTAGAAGTAAAAAAAAAATAAAAAAAAAAGCCAAATAAACAAACGCATCTTTAGCAAATCATTACAAAGATTCCTTCACCTGCGCATAATAAATGAATCTCAAACCAAATTCATAATAAATTAACATAAGGCTGCATTTTCTGCGAGTAATTCCCCATTGTCAGGCATTCTTATTGAACAAATGCAGCACATGCAACAAAAAGACATGCATATATGTGCATGCAACCCGTTTTAACCACACATGCAGCAGGAAATAAAGTGTTTGGATTAACCTGCATCGATTTATATACGTTTTTTTTCTTCTAGTATAATATTCTGATATGCAGATTAGAAGTCCATATCTTTTAAAACTCTTTATTTCTGTTTTACTTCCATTATTCCTGTAAAAAATGTTATCAAAGGCAACTTGAAACAAAACTTTGTTTGATTAGCTAAAAATAAATCCCTTTTTGTGATACAGTGTTCTGCATTATCACACAGCAAAAACAGGCCTTCTATAAATGGGTCGAAAATATTTAACGTTTGAAACATTTTCTTTAAAAAAGCCAAAAAAAAATCTGCTAATGAGGTAAGAAAGTGTGTCCAACCATAAATTCCTGTGTTTAGAAAATAAATAGTCACCAAGCAATGCTTACTTAATTTAGATTATTTTACTTTTGAAAAACTTCATTAGTAGGATTTCTTTTCTTGCAAGGCACAAAATAAGACAATTTTCTTTCAATTAGGGTCTTTTAACTTTCTTAGGATTTAGTTTTTGCAGTGCACTGACATCAGATTTGCTGTGCACAGTGTTCAGCAAAAACAGAAGTTTAGTTTCTTGCTCAAAAGCGCTTCAACGCCTGAAGCTTCTCTACACCTGACTCCCAAACGCCCTGCATTTGCCCATCTAACTAGACGTAAAAAGCAACATCAAAAGGTTAATTGAGCTGAGTTAACACTATTGCTGAGGAAAACTTTTCAGTAAAGAGCCAGAGGTGAGCTAATTCAAAAGATCATGCAAGGTCAGCCTAAAGCAGGAAGCACGTGAAAATGAAGTAAAGCGCAAAGACTTACTCATTTCGACTTTTTAATCAAGCAAATCTTGTCACGTAAGTGACCCTTTAGGTGTTCATTTGAATTTGTGCAGTATATAGCCCAACTGGAATTTAATTGGCTTCCACTTTTGCTTGTTTTTCTACTTCGATCTATACGAGCACAGCAGATAACAGTTCATTTTTATTCCCCTCTGCTCCAGTTTGTTTAAATGCATTGAACATAAAGGCAAAAAAAGAATGTAACTATTTTTAATAAGAGCACCAAGCCAGACAAAACGTTCCATTATATGGTCACCATTGTGAGCTCTTTGCCGGTTGGTATAGGCGTTTGGCAAATTGCGTCAGCAGGAACCATATGGCAGCAGAAGGAAGGAAGCTCCTCACCAACAGGATGAAAAATATACCATGTTCAGCAATCAGAAATCTCCATCACCGCTTTTGACCTTGTGTGTATAATTAAGAACTTTCTGCAATAAAAAGCTTAATATTCAGAGGCCTGCGATGAGTAACTCTTACTCCGCAGTCAGGCATGATCTGCTACTCATTTTTTACCTGAACTGAACAAGAAAAAAAAAAACAACGGCGGAGCTCCACTTCCTGACAGACTAATGTAACTTAAAGTATCATTGCTTTCTGCCTTTGTTAAAGAGAAAAAAGTGGCAGCTTTTTACATGAATACTCGCACTATGCCAGTGGCAGCCTGGTGCACTTTGTGGCTGTAGAGAGAGCCGCTGCAATCATGCTGAGTAAAGGACTGGCACTCCTGACCCACCAAGCACAGCCTTGTGCTGGTGTGTCAGCTGCAGTGTGAAGACAGGGGCATGTTTGGATGTCTGAGGCTGCTGGAAAAGAGAGACAAAAAGAGTGGGTGAACATTTCATGAATATCCCTGATGTGATACGAAGGGTGTTAGAGCAGATCATGAACAAGGAGGAGGAGGAGGAGGCATCAGGCCAGAGATGGAGAAGGGTAGAGGAAGGCTGGGTGCCGAGGCTCGCTTGCAGGCATTTCAGATTCTGCCTCTGATCAGCAAAGCTGCTTTTCTTTTTATTCATTATCTTGAGCGGAGTCTGTGTGGCTCTTTGTGCAGCCGTCACCCACTTTATCTGCATGCATGTTGATCTGCTTGTCTGACCACCAAATTGACAAAAGCAGATCAAACTGAGATGAAAGTGTGATGAACTAGTGCAACAGCCCTGCATTCTACCACTGTGTCCTTCACACGTGATTACTAAGGACTTTTCTGTGTGTCTGCTCATGTTGGTCTGTCTCTATACTCACAAATACGCCATTAATCTGCTCTCTCGGGACAGAGCTTTTTCTCTTTTTTCCTCTTCAGTTGGCACATTTCACAAGTAAATCATCCAATGTCCAATGTGTTTTGCATAATTAGGCCACTTATATCAAATGCAGGCAGATTTTAATAGACCGCGAAGGGGACGCATTTACTTTAATTACTACTCTCAGTGCCTCCATACCTCGCCCTCCTTCACTTCATCTCCTATTCATTCTCTCCCTTCACCTGGAGAGTTCAGCAACAGCATCAAGGAAAGGGAGATTGAAGAAGACTGCTTGGATCAAAGGTCACACCCTCTTTCAGTGGAGTTTAGATAGTGTTTGACCTCATAGTCCGTTGCAGTTTGCTGCTGCTCAACCAAAGGCACCGGGGAAAACGGACAAACAAAAAGTGTCTCTGTTTTAGGTTCCACTATTACAAGCAGAGAGTGGGTGTGGGAGTGGGCACAGCAGGGCTTTTCACTTGTAACTTGTGAGAATGCGTACATGTGTGCTTTATTTACTGGAAGCTTTTAAAGTTTTCTATGAATACCAGCAAAGTCCACACATAAAAAAGGAAAAGGCCGTGCCTGCAAAGAGCACTTACACAACAGAGTGATGGGCTGTGTGCTTTCACATCAGAAACAGCACAAATAGGTGGAAAGTGAAGGAGAACAAAATCCCCCAAAACACACAGAAGACACCCCATTTACTGACTGATGCTGGCACCTCATCAAATATAGGGTGCTTCCACACAGGAGAGTCCAGACCGAGCCAAACCACTTCCACTTTTCTTTGCAGACTTAAGCCAACTCTCATTTGATTTATACCACAAAAACTCCTTTCAGTCCAACTTTTCTCTGAATTCTGGAGATGAAATGGCACAGCGAGCAGTGATGGGAGTGAAAAAGGAAGGGAATGGGGTGAAGAGGAAAGACACAAAGGGATAAGCTGCCTTAATGACCAGCATTCCTCATTAGTGTCATCATTAGACTTTGTAGGCTGTTCTACTGTCACATTTGAACTAAACTCATACTAAAGTCCCTCTCAGAAGCAGAACTTGGTGGCAGAGCGATGGCAGGTTGGAGGGAAGTCCTCACATGCAGGAACACTTTTGAGAGAAAAAAAATGAAGGAGTTAGCTCTGAGCTTGCTTCTGAGGGGATAATTGATTGTAGCAAATGATGGACACGGCCGGCTCCAGCTGTTCTATTTGTAAAGCGAAGAGCTCAGGAAAGTGAGTTCAGAGCCAGCATCCCTCATTACCCTCTGCAGAGGAGGACAATACGTAAGCTCCTAACAAGACATTTTGATGGAAAATATGGTTGGAAGAAATGACACAACTTCTTGTTTCTTCACATCCCAAACTATGTGTGATGCTTTAAAGAAGATCATGCAACAAAAGTCACCAGTTGTTCTTTTCTGATGAGGCCAGATCAAAAAACTGCTTTAGAATGAAACCGATGACAAGAAAATGGAAAGAAAATAAAGTTACGCATAAAGACAGTGATCTGCTTTTAATCTGTATTTGAAGCATATTTCCTGAAGACCATGACCCTCCATGTCTCCCCATTCCTCTCTCCTCAGGCCTGCACTAACTTAAATGGGAACTTTAACAGTCTGCTGGTCACCGCGCCCATAAACGTCCACGCCAGCAAATCTTCTGTCACAGACACACCCAGGTGCCAGCCCAGAATTTAAACTGTGAGTTTAACTCATCCCCCACCTCAAGGTAGAAGCCAGATAAGGCCACAGAGCTCTCGAAAAATAAAACGGCAGATTGAACTAGGTTAATCACATTAATTAAGACAAACAGCTAGTTTTTCCTTTTTTATGGGTTTGGAGGGCATGGAATAAAACAGGAGCTGAGGTGGGAGTTTAAGAATGTACAACAATAGACAAAAAGGATGAAATGTGGAGAGCTGGGAGTCACAGAGGAAAAGGAGGAAAACAATGGCAGAGAAATCCCTGCCCCTGCTGCTCACGGCGGCGCTGTGCTTATTTTGAATCGTCGCTCCACCTGGAGAGTCCGTTTCATTTGGTAAAAGTGAGGATTTATTGTGAAGGAGGGGGCTGCTGGTGGCATGCATGCTGTGTGTGCTGGCATGGTGCGAGGATGGTAGGAGGAACCACTTATCATCCGTGACTGCTTGGCTGGAAGAACACACTTGGCTGAGAGTGTCGTCGTGGCACGGTGTTCTCATGGAGATACCGAGTGAGGCAGGAGGGCCAATAGAGGCAGTTTTGAACACCTTAGCCTGGAGTTTACCTACAGCCAAAATGTCACCAGTAATGTTGCAATCAAGAGAATTTACAAAATTAAAGAAAAGAGAAATGTATTTCCAACCGCAGCTGTGATCCCATCATGCGGGAGAAACGTGGCTTCAGAAAGAGCTCAAGCTTCTAAAAGTCTGCAGACTTGACCTTTGAGTATGAGATGATCAGACCAGCTGAGAGTATCAGACTTTGAACACCTGCAAAATTCTGAATACAAAATATGATGGAACAATTAAAGGATCAGGATTCCTTAGGGCAGCTTAAGTGATTTTATTTATATATATTGGCCCTTTAAAGCTTCCAAAAAGTCAATTGAAATGCTCAAAAACCCTCACAAAAGTGCATTAGAGAGCTGTCCCTGCAGAAGAGGCCAGACCCGAATCAATAAAACAGGGAGTTAAATAATTTCTTTCAAGGCACTATCAGCCTGAATCATGATCGCAGCAGATCAGAAGTACAATGTGGAAATGAACCAACTGCTTATCTAATTAAAAAGCAACAATACACAGATACACAGCAGGAAGTGTGCGCTAAGCCTACACAGGCCAAACAAGAAATGAGCTGCAGTCTCTCAGAAGTCTGGATGAGCGAAGGAGTGAGAGGATGAGAGGAAAAGAGAGAAACTGCAAAACTGCTTCTCAAATGAGTTGTTTGCCTGTCATGCTTCAGGGCTCTCTGTGTCTGTGCATTAAGAAAAGAGGGATTTATAGATTAGCTGCTGCTGCTCCTCAAACTTTCATATTGTTTTACTTAAAAAGGAAATGAAGGCTTATGCTGACCAGAATCCGGGAATTTTTTTTTTCTTTTATGACAGAGGGAGTTCATCTGACCTGGGAAGTTAAAGGTCGCAGAGCTTCTGGGATTTCCTCCAAAAATCCACAACAAGCAAACTTAGAAGGTAATGCAAAAGTATTGGACGAAATGTGGCAATGGTGTGCAGACATGCAAGTCCTGTCACTTAGTATTTTCTTTTATAATGGCTTAAAGAAAGTGGTAAGAAATGGAAAAGATTGAGTTTAGATCTTTAAAAAAAGACAGAAAAAGAAACCAAGTTCCCAGCCTCTGGTTTGCTCTCCTCTCCTCCGTGCTCCTGTGTGCCTCCCCTCACTCACACACGCTCCCTCAGAAGCCCAAAGAAACGATCAAGTTGGTGGCTGAGCGGAATGTAGATGCGACTGGAGACAAGAGCCAAAGCCGTGATTTGCACACAGACGCGGGGTCCAACCAACCAACAAACCTGCGCGCTTCAGGCGCAAACCTCTGCGCTTCAGGCGCAAACCTGCGCGCTTCAGGCGCAAACCTCTGCGCTTCAGGCGCAAACCTCCGCAAACCTGCGCGCTTCAGGCGCAAACCTCTGCGCTCTGCCCCACAAAGTGTGAAAGGAATCCCTTAAGTACAACAGCGCTGCAGAGAGCAAAACATGACACATTGCGCCCCTCAGTCTGTACCAAACAGAAGCGAGGTTAAGTTAGTTTCATTTTCGACATTCAACACACATTCAGCGATAAACGGCAATATTTCTCCAGCGCCTTGACTAAAGCTGCTCAAGACGTTTTTCCGAAGAGGTGCCTAAACAAACCTAATTTCACATGCTTCGTTGTCATTTTTCACGGCGCATGCAACGAGAAAACGATCACAAAAACCTTTTCCATGTAAGATCAGCGGCAGCGCCTTACGTGCTCCGCTGCTGAAAACAAGGGACCGTCTACAAAGTGCAAGAGTGAGGTGTGTTGTAAAAACTAAGAACCAGCCAGTGTCAGAGGAAAAGCAAATTCTCATTGATTTGCAACAAACAAAAAAGTATTTTTCTTTAAAAAAAAATCATATTAACATAAAACTAGCCAATCTTAAAAAAATATAAAGTGCAATTTTAAACATTTTTTAAACTCTTACTAGTCAAATGAAAATGTGCATTTATGGAACAACTTTTTATTGGCAAAATATATTGATAATTTTTTTGTAAAAGTCAAAGCAAAACAAAAATAGCCCCATTTAAAAGAAGAACAGAGTAAACAACTTTCACAACCATTTGTTTTGGCCCTAGTGGTCTCATGTGGTAATGCACGCAAAAAGTAATCATCTTTTTGCAATAGCTTTTATTGTGAAAATCATTCCAGCATGCAAGTACCCTCATTCAACACAGGAAGACACTACGCAACTTTCACAACCATTTGTTTTCTGCTTCAGTGCTCAAAACTGTAATTTTGAACCTAAATTCCACCTTCTTTTTGCAATAGCTTTTATTCTGAAAATCATTGCAGCATGCAAGTACCCTCATTCAACACAGGAAGACAGTGCACAACTTTCACAACCATTTGTTTTCTGCTTCAGTGCTCAAAACTGTAATTTTGAACCTAAATTCCACCTTCTTTTTGCAATAGCTTTTATTCTGAAAATCATTGCAGCATGCAAGTACCCTCATTCAACACAGGAAGACAGTGCACAACTTTCACAACCATTTGTTTTCTGCTTCAGTGCTCAAAACTGTAATTTTGAACCTAAATTCAACCTTCTTTTTGCAATAGCTTTTATTGTGAAAATCATTGCAGCATGCAAGTACCCTCATTCAACACAGGAAGACAGTACGCAACTTTCACAACCATTTGTTTTGGCCCTAGTGGTCTAATGTGGTAATGCACGCAAAAAGTAATCATCTTTTTGCAATAGCTTTTATTGTGAAAATCATTGCAGCATGCAAGTACCCTCATTCAACACAGGAAGACAGTACGCAACTTTCACAACCATTTGTTTTGGCCCTAGTGGTCTAATGTGGTAATGCACGCAAAAAGTAATCATCTTTTTGCAATAGCTTTTATTGTGAAAATCATTGCACCATGCAAGTACCCTCATTCAACACAGGAAGACAGTACGCAACTTTCACAACCATTTGTTTTCTGCTTCAGTGCTCAAAACTGTAATTTTGAACCTAAATTCAACCTTCTTTTTGCAATAGCTTTTATTGTGAAAATCATTGCAGCATGACAGTACCCTCATTCAACACAGGAAGACACTACGCAACTTTCACAACCATTTGTTTTGGCCCTAGTGGTCAAACGTGGAAATGCACACAAAAAGTAATCATCTTTTTGCAATAGCTTTTATTGTGAAAATCATTGCAGCATGCAAGTACCCTCATTCAACACAGGAAGACACTACGCAACTTTCACAACCATTTGTTTTGGCCCTAGTGGTCTCATGTGGTAATGCACGCAAAAAGTAATCATCTTTTTGCAATAGCTTTTATTGTGAAAATCATTGCACCATGCAAGTACCCTCATTCAACACAGGAAGACAGTGCACAACTTTCACAACCATTTGTTTTGGCCCTAGTGGTCTCATGTGGTAATGCACGCAAAAAGTAATCATCTTTTTGCAATAGCTTTTATTGTGAAAATCATTGCAGCATGCAAGTACCCTCATTCAACACAGGAAGACACTACGCAACTTTCACAACCATTTGTTTTCTGCTTCAGTGCTCAAAACTGTAATTTTGAACCTAAATTCAACCTTCTTTTTGCAATAGCTTTTATTGTGAAAATCATTGCAGCATGCAAGTACCCTCATTCAACACAGGAAGACAGTACGCAACTTTCACAACCATTTGTTTTTGCCCTAGTGGTCAAACGTGGAAATGCACGCAAAAGGTAATCATCTTTTTGCAATAGCTTTTATTGTGAAAATCATTGCAGCATGAAAGTACCCTCATTCAACACAGGAAGACAGTGCACAACTTTCACAACCATTTGTTTTCTGCTTCAGTGCTCAAAACTGTAATTTTGAACCTAAATTCCACCTTCTTTTTGCAATAGCTTTTATTCTGAAAATCATTGCAGCATGCAAGTACCCTCATTCAACACAGGAAGACAGTGCACAACTTTCACAACCATTTGTTTTCTGCTTCAGTGCTCAAAACTGTAATTTTGAACCTAAATTCCACCTTCTTTTTGCAATAGCTTTTATTCTGAAAATCATTGCAGCATGCAAGTAACCTCATTCAACACAGGAAGACACTACGCAACTTTCACAACCATTTGTTTTGGCCCTAGTGGTCTAATGTGGTAATGCACGCAAAAAGTAATCATCTTTTTGCAATAGCTTTTATTGTGAAAATCATTGCAGCATGCAAGTACCCTCATTCAACACAGGAAGACAGTACGCAACTTTCACAACCATTTGTTTTGGCCCTAGTGGTCTAATGTGGTAATGCACGCAAAAAGTAATCATCTTTTTGCAATAGCTTTTATTGTGAAAATCATTGCACCATGCAAGTACCCTCATTCAACACAGGAAGACAGTACGCAACTTTCACAACCATTTGTTTTCTGCTTCAGTGCTCAAAACTGTAATTTTGAACCTAAATTCAACCTTCTTTTTGCAATAGCTTTTATTGTGAAAATCATTGCAGCATGACAGTACCCTCATTCAACACAGGAAGACACTACGCAACTTTCACAACCATTTGTTTTGGCCCTAGTGGTCAAACGTGGAAATGCACACAAAAAGTAATCATCTTTTTGCAATAGCTTTTATTGTGAAAATCATTGCAGCATGCAAGTACCCTCATTCAACACAGGAAGACACTACGCAACTTTCACAACCATTTGTTTTGGCCCTAGTGGTCTCATGTGGTAATGCACGCAAAAAGTAATCATCTTTTTGCAATAGCTTTTATTGTGAAAATCATTGCACCATGCAAGTACCCTCATTCAACACAGGAAGACAGTGCACAACTTTCACAACCATTTGTTTTCTGCTTCAGTGCTCAAAACTGTAATTTTGAACCTAAATTCAACCTTCTTTTTGCAATAGCTTTTATTGTGAAAATCATTGCAGCATGACAGTACCCTCATTCAACACAGGAAGACACTACGCAACTTTCACAACCATTTGTTTTGGCCCTAGTGGTCAAACGTGGAAATGCACACAAAAAGTAATCATCTTTTTGCAATAGCTTTTATTGTGAAAATCATTGCAGCATGCAAGTACCCTCATTCAACACAGGAAGACACTACGCAACTTTCACAACCATTTGTTTTGGCCCTAGTGGTCTCATGTGGTAATGCACGCAAAAAGTAATCATCTTTTTGCAATAGCTTTTATTGTGAAAATCATTGCACCATGCAAGTACCCTCATTCAACACAGGAAGACAGTGCACAACTTTCACAACCATTTGTTTTCTGCTTCAGTGCTCAAAACTGTAATTTTGAACCTAAATTCAACCTTCTTTTTGCAATAGCTTTTATTGTGAAAATCATTGCAGCATGACAGTACCCTCATTCAACACAGGAAGACACTACGCAACTTTCACAACCATTTGTTTTGGCCCTAGTGGTCAAACGTGGAAATGCACACAAAAAGTAATCATCTTTTTGCAATAGCTTTTATTGTGAAAATCATTGCAGCATGCAAGTACCCTCATTCAACACAGGAAGACAGTACGCAACTTTCACAACCATTTGTTTTGGCCCTAGTGGTCTAATGTGGAAATGCACGCAAAAAGTAATCATCTTTTTGCAATAGCTTTTATTGTGAAAATCATTGCAGCATGCAAGTACCCTCATTCAACACAGGAAGACACTACGCAACTTTCACAACCATTTGTTTTCTGCTTCAGTGCTCAAAACTGTAATTTTGAACCTAAATTCAACCTTCTTTTTGCAATAGCTTTTATTGTGAAAATCATTGCAGCATGCAAGTACCCTCATTCAACAGAGGAAGACACTACGCAACTTTCACAACCATTTGTTTTTGCCCTAGTGGTCAAACGTGGAAATGCACGCAAAAGGTAATCATCTTTTTGCAATAGCTTTTATTGTGAAAATCATTGCAGCATGAAAGTACCCTCATTCAACACAGGAAGACAGTGCACAACTTTCACAACCATTTGTTTTCTGCTTCAGTGCTCAAAACTGTAATTTTGAACCTAAATTCAACCTTCTTTTTGCAATAGCTTTTATTCTGAAAATCATTGCAGCATGCAAGTACCCTCATTCAACACAGGAAGACAGTGCACAACTTTCACAACCATTTGTTTTCTGCTTCAGTGCTCCAAACTGTAATTTTGAACCTAAATTCAACCTTCTTTTTGCAATAGCTTTTATTCTGAAAATCATTGCAGCATGCAAGTACCCTCATTCAACACAGGAAGACAGTACGCAACTTTCACAACCATTTGTTTTTGCCCTAGTGGTCAAACGTGGAAATGCACGCAAAAGGTAATCATCTTTTTGCAATAGCTTTTATTGTGAAAATCATTGCAGCATGCAAGTACCCTCATTCAACACAGGAAGACAGTGCACAACTTTCACAACCATTTGTTTTCTGCTTCAGTGCTCCAAACTGTAATTTTGAACCTAAATTCAACCTTCTTTTTGCAATAGCTTTTATTCTGAAAATCATTGCAGCATGCAAGTACCCTCATTCAACACAGGAAGACAGTACGCAACTTTCACAACCATTTGTTTTGGCCCTAGTGGTCTCATGTGGTAATGCACGCAAAAAGTAATCATCTTTTTGCAATAGCTTTTATTGTGAAAATCATTGCAGCATGAAAGTACCCTCATTCAACACAGGAAGACACTACGCAACTTTCACAACCATTTGTTTTCTGCTTCAGTGCTCAAAACTGTAATTTTGAACCTAAATTCAACCTTCTTTTTGCAATAGCTTTTATTGTGAAAATCATTGCAGCATGCAAGTACCCTCATTCAACACAGGAAGACACTACGCAACTTTCACAACCATTTGTTTTGGCCCTAGTGGTCAAACGTGGAAATGCACGCAAAAGGTAATCATCTTTTTGCAATAGCTTTTATTGTGAAAATCATTGCAGCATGCAAGTACCCTCATTCAACACAGGAAGACACTACGCAACTTTCACAACCATTTGTTTTCTGCTTCAGTGCTCAAAACTGTAATTTTGAACCTAAATTCAACCTTCTTTTTGCAATAGCTTTTATTGTGAAAATCATTGCAGCATGCAAGTACCCTCATTCAACAGAGGAAGACACTACGCAACTTTCACAACCATTTGTTTTTGCCCTAGTGGTCAAACGTGGAAATGCACGCAAAAGGTAATCATCTTTTTGCAATAGCTTTTATTGTGAAAATCATTGCAGCATGAAAGTACCCTCATTCAACACAGGAAGACAGTGCACAACTTTCACAACCATTTGTTTTCTGCTTCAGTGCTCCAAACTGTAATTTTGAACCTAAATTCAACCTTCTTTTTGCAATAGCTTTTATTCTGAAAATCATTGCAGCATGCAAGTACCCTCATTCAACACAGGAAGACAGTACGCAACTTTCACAACCATTTGTTTTGGCCCTAGTGGTCAAACGTGGAAATGCACGCAAAAGGTAATCATCTTTTTGCAATAGCTTTTATTGTGAAAATCATTGCAGCATGAAAGTACCCTCATTCAACACAGGAAGACAGTGCACAACTTTCACAACCATTTGTTTTCTGCTTCAGTGCTCCAAACTGTAATTTTGAACCTAAATTCAACCTTCTTTTTGCAATAGCTTTTATTCTGAAAATCATTGCAGCATGCAAGTACCCTCATTCAACACAGGAAGACAGTACGCAACTTTCACAACCATTTGTTTTGGCCCTAGTGGTCAAACGTGGAAATGCACGCAAAAGGTAATCATCTTTTTGCAATAGCTTTTATTGTGAAAATCATTGCAGCATGAAAGTACCCTCATTCAACACAGGAAGACAGTGCACAACTTTCACAACCATTTGTTTTCTGCTTCAGTGCTCAAAACTGCAATTTTGAATCTAAATTCAACCTTCTTTTTGCAATAGCTTTTATTCTGAAAATCATTGCAGCATGCAAGTACCCCCATTCAGTAGAGGAAGACAGTACGCAACTTTCACAACCATTTGTTTTCTGCTTCAGTGCTCAAAACTGTAATTTTGAACCTAAATTCAACCTTCTTTTTGCAATAGCTTTTATTCTGAAAATCATTGCAGCATGCAAGTACCCTCATTCAACACAGGAAGACACTACGCAACTTTCACAACCATTTGTTTTGGCCCTAGTGGTCAAACGTGGAAATGCACGCAAAAAAAAAAACTTTTTTTGTTAAAAGTCATACCTTTTCCTTGGATGCAGTTGTCAAAACAGTAATTTCACTATTAAAATTACCATTTGTTTTGCAATCATTTCTGTTGTGAAAGTCATATTAACATGAAAGTAGCATGAAATAATAGAGTAACACAGTTCTCAACTTGCACAACCTTTTGTTCCCAATAGTCTTCAGTAGTTAAAAGGGAAGACAGCATCAAATTTTTTTGTCCACCTAAAGTTTTTATGGCCTTACTGGTCAAACAGCAGATGGTTTCTTGGGATGATCTCCCCCCATACTTGGAACACAGTATATTTCATCTCCCGGACAGTATGTGGTGAAATTTGGCTTTGGGTAAGACCAATTCATGCTGTCCTACATGTGGTCAACCCTTATTATGTTTTTTAAACAGAGGGCTACACTATTACATCAATGCCTTTGTCTAGCAGAAACTGCTGACAGACTTCAAACACATATGGGCTGTCTCCGGCTAGCTCCTCCATGCTGTGGTACAATGTTTACACACAAAGCAAACCTTTTCTCACAGCTCGCATTGATGGGTTGCCCTTTTTTAGTTGCATCATATGTGCAGCTTGTGTGGGTTTAACAAAAGTAAAGTACCGCTGGATTGAGAACACATTTAAAATAAAACAAAATAACCATGCAGGCAGGAACAAAAGGCAGACAGGCAGGCAAAGAGAGAAGTTTCCTCTTGTTGTCCTCAGCAGTATTATTTTGCTGTGTTTTTCTTTGAGACGTATCATTGGTAGTAATCATGTCATTTTGTTCTTGCTTCAGAGGACACAGAATGTCCATGCAGCAATAAACTTTGTTTCTTATTATCTAGGAGTCCAGTTCATTTTGTGGTTGGTTCCTCTAGACTGAGGCAGGTGTGCTTGTCGGTGCCCTAATAACGTAAAAAAATAAAACTAAAGTTGTAACAAAAATCGTTAATCAATAAATTATCTTTTTGGCACAGCAGTGACCAACATTGCTATTAATGTTATGAATAACTGACTTGTAAAAAGCTAAGCATTGAAACTGTGAAGCAGTGTGATTTCCTTGCCCAGGTAATATCGGGGCCAGCACCAAAGAATTTCTTCAATTAAAATATAAAAAACATACAATACATGACATTTCCTTGAGCATTGTGGCATATTTGTTAAAGGCAAATACTGCAATATGTTCTTAAAAATATGTTACTTTTTTAACTTAGCCATGAAACAATGTTAACAATGTTTAATCTATGTTTCTATGTCTGCCTTGTGTACAGCACTTTGGGATTCCTTGGCTAGTGGTGGTGGAAGGTGCTCAATTGATAATTTGAATGAATGAATGAATCAACAAATGAATGAATGAATGAATTCTGCTTCCCATCTAGGTGAACAGGCAAAAGGATCAGATCTGTTGTATCATAAAAAGAAGAAAGGTTAACCATAAAATAAACTTGGCCTTTGCTGAATGGTAATTATTCAAACAATTATTAAAGAGGCATTTTCCACATTTCATTATTCAATACAATACTGTACACTCAAAGGTTGAATAATGGATAATGTACTGTATGTGTGCGTAATAATACATTAATATACCACGTGGAAGCAATACTGTTGTATGTTTGATTAGGTCAATTAATTTCTTAATTGTCATAATTAATACCTCAAAGGGCATTATAAAAAATAACCTTTCTGATGTTTTTGCCGGTGTCATGTTTCAACACAGTCTTATAAAATGTTGCTGCACGATAGGACAATAATTATCTTTCTTATTTATTTAAAAAAAAAATAAATAAATAAAAGTAAAATGTCCAATACTCCAAAAGTTTGAATAAAAACCAGGAGCTGGTTCATGGTGGGCCCTGGGCCGGCCTAGGCAGTTTATGCTGTACTGTGTTTCTTTAAAAATGTAAGTATAAAAAAAGAATCAGGAGTAGCACCAGGGGACAGCTTTAAAATAAAAAAAGTGAATGAAGAGGATGAAATACTGGCTCAAAGCAGAGGTATGTCTGTTTTATTTACATTCTACTGCATTTAAATTAACCCCCTTCCCTGCCTTCTGTCAAAACATACTCTCGTCTTTTGTAGAAAAAAAAAACGACATAGCTGGCGATCTATTTTTTCCCATCTACACACCCTCAACAACAAAAGCTCCACGAGTTAAACAAGCTAGATAGTATTCTACAGTGATGAGATTTTGTATGTATGGTAGTGTTGTGGTTAGAGGAATGGGCTCCTGTGCCCAAGGTCGATGGTTCAAGTCTTGTGAACTCCAAAGTCTGATTTTTTTTCCCCAAGAATCACAACTGATGTTTTGATAGTTGCAAAATATATATATATATAAATATATATATTATTGCCACATTGTTCAAGCAGTTACTTTGTTTCTGTTGGTTTCTGGGTGGTGGTGGTGTTTTGGAGATGTGGATTAGGGCGTGCGTGCGTGCGTGCGTGCGTGCGCGTGGGGGTGGGGGGCGCAAAAATAATTTGTCGTCTGTGGCGCAATGCAGCCCAGTGCCGTGCCTGCGTGGGTTTTTTTATAACTAACATTTTGGTGGTAGATGAAAATTGCGGTGGTCCAGCATGGTATCCACAGGCCAGTAAATGCCAATCCAATCAACAAATTCCCGTACCTGGAAAAGTTGCGCATGCGCACATTATGAAACCCCGCGCGACACTTTACTGCAGAACGTTACTTTTACACGTCGTCATGGGCCGAGTTAAAAAGGGACAAAAACTTTGTAAGATTGACTTATGGAGTTTATGTGGAGGACTAGACAAACTAATCAAAGTGTTCTGCAAAAATAACATTAAGAAGAACGTCCAATGGAATTCAGAGGTATGGTCAAAAGTGTCGTTAGCTGTGTTTGGAGAAAACAAATTACATTTAAAAAAATGGCTTCATGTAGTCTGGACAGCAAACAGAAAAGGAGTCAGAACTCGTGTTTTAAAAATACTGCGTTCTGGGACTGGTACAAAGACTGATGGAGAGTGCAGCAAGCCCCAAGAACTGGACCAAAGTAACATTTCCAACACAGGTCAGTATGAACACTTTCAATTTCTCTAATCAACAACAATTAATAGTAATATCACTGACTTGGCAGATGCTAAAATTATTCTCTAGGCTAAACATGAAAAAAAAACAATCCTACAACTGAAAGCTACAATGATACATGCAATCATGTGTCATGCAAATTATGTCAATATTTTTCTTTTTTAAATGTGAAGTTGAGTGTTGTAATCAATTATACTCATTGATAAAAATGATTTCTCATTAAACAATACTTTAATCTTCCTCCTCACATCTCAATTAGGGGCTGTTGGGGACTGGAGCCCAAAACCTGCGGACCATCATACACTGGAAGAAATTAGTGACAGTGATGAAGAGCGCGACTGGAGCCCAAAGCCTGCGGACCAACAGACACTGGAAGAAATTAGTGACAGTGATGAGGAACGCGACTGGAGCCCAAAGCCTGCGGACCAACAGACACTGGAAGAAATTAGTGACAGTGATGGAGAACGCGACTGGAGCCCAAAGCCTGCGGACCAACAGACACTGGAAGAAATTAGTGACAGTGATGGAGAACGCGACTGGAGCCCAAAGCCTGCGGACCAACAGACACTGGAAGAAATTAGTGACAGTGATGGAGAACGCGACTGGAGCCCAAAGCCTGCGGACCAACAGACACTGGAACAAATTAAAAACAGTGATGGAGAACGCGACTGGAGCCCAAAGCCTGCGGACCAACAGACACTGGAAGAAATTAGTGACAGTTATGGAGAACGCGACTGGAGCCCAAAGCCTGCGGACCAACAGACACTGGAAGAAATTAGTGACAGTGATGGAGAACGCGACTGGAGCCCAAAGCCTGCGGACCAACAGACACTGGAAGAAATTAGTGACAGTGATGGAGAACGCGATTTGAGCACAAAGACAGTGCAGCATTTTGAAAAGAACTACAGAAAGACAATTCCTGGACCAAAATCATTCAAAATTTACATTTCTCAAAAGAAATGGAGACAAATCAAGCCTTTAAAGGGAAGCTTTAAATTTCAAAAATCATGGACACACATTATTTATGATAAATTCCGCCAAAAAAACCCATGCTGCACATTAGTATTTACATATCAGCATATCAAACTCACACACAGTCGAAAAAAAACCACAGCATATTGTATGATGAAAGCTGTGTGCTCTTTCAAAGGATGCAACGCACACTACACCTTACAAGTAAGGAAAAAACCAGGCAAAGGTGACCTAAAAATTCCTATATATGTTACAAGGATTGGCAGGGTGACACATTGTCAAGGAGAATTCCGTTCACGCCCTGCAAGTTACTTAAAACGAGGAAAAATTGCTAGGTCAATACACGAAGGCATTAGCAACACATATTATAGGAATCTCCAAAAAACACCAGTTCCTGAACTTGTGGCTGGAAACATTACAAGAAGTCTGAACAAAACAATTCTTAAAGTTATTTCTTGTGAAATTAAGAAGAGCACAAGACTTCATGATGATGTGATGCTTGAACTAATTCTGACACAGAAAATCTTAAAAGACACAGACATTGCATACACATTTTGGCCTGGATATATCCAGCATCTTCAAGTTGATCCTTTTGGAATTCATCTGTACACAGAGACTGGTCTTCTTATTTTGGTGCAGCACCTGCGTAAAGGACTGCCTATTACCCTTCATTTAGATGCTACAGGTGGTGTTGTCAGTAGAATACCAAATCAGCCGAAAAGGGTGTTCTACTACAGCATCACTCTACCAGGAAACGGGAAAGACAAGCCCCCTTTGCCTGTATCAGAATTAATAACAAACGACCACACTATTCCAAATCTGTCCTTTTGGCTCCTTCAGACACTGGCAAAGGTCAGGAAGCTCACAAAATACAGCATTAATCAGGTAGAGATGGATCATAGCTGGGCACTCATCCAGAGTGTTCTGCTGTCATTCAATAGGCAAGACATTCTAGCATACCTGCTGTACTGCTACAATATAGTAACGGGAATCAACTCTCAATCAGACTGTCATAAAAAAACGACACTTCACCTGTGTTCTGCACATGTAATTAAGGCCATTCATGGAGCCTTTTGCAAAAAAACAAAGGACAAAGGCCTGAAGGAGTTTGCCACTCACTGTGTGGCACAACTAATAAATGTTACAAATATGAAAAGGGCATTTCATATTTTCAAAAATATGTGCTATGTTTTTAACACACAAAAAACAACTACAACAGTTGAAAAATGTCTGGAAGAGCTTCACAAAGAAGTTCAAGGAAGAACTCTTCATCAAGACACACTTCAAGAGGTACAGGCATTTGAAGAGGATGTCACTTGTGAGGGAAGCACAATATTTGCCAGCTCACCTTTTAGGAAGGACTTTTCAGATGTGCTTAAGGCAGTCATGTCATCTGTCGAACCTGAGGAGGCTGAGGAATACAACAAATATTATTGTCCTGAAATACTTCATGTATTAATGAAGGACTACATCCCAATATATCCTCTCTGGTCAGGAATCATGCTGGGTGATCTGCGAAGACACACCTCTGACTCTGTGTTTTATGACAGTCTCAGAAAACATGACACAAACTGTCATGCGGAAAATTGGTTCAGTATTTTAAAAACCAAAATACTTCAGAAAACACTGAATCTCCGACCAGCAGCATTTGTCCAGAAAATGAATGCATCTCTTCAGGGGAGATACAGGGAACACATTTTAAGGAATGACTTACCTGAAAGATTGCTGGACAAGTGCTGGACTTTAAAAAGATCGGATTTGGAAGACTCTGAAGAGCGATGGTCAAAAAAGAGGGCAACTGAGAAAAAACAAAGAAAAACAAAATACTTCCATCCACCTGAAGTTATGCCCTCTCCAAAAGAAAAAGTAAGCATTATTTATGGACAGCTCAAGTGTAGAAATAAATAACCATCAAAAGAGATAAGGCATATTCATGTTGACTCACTTTTGTTTATCCTTGCAGGCATGCACAGGACATCCAAAAAGAAAAAAGAAAATAGCAAGTACTGATTTGGATTCTACAAGAACGATCACATCACAGGTTTGAACTTTTTTAATTAAGATTAAAAATTTACAATTTTTATTAATGAGAAATTAACCTATAGCAACATACATGTGTTAATTAATTTTGCAGGCAAAGGAAGAGTCACACAGACAGCAATGTAGTGCAGTGAAACAGACCAATGCCAGAGCTGACATCCGGAAAGATGACATTGTAGAGGTAAAAGGTTTAAATTAGTATTCACTGGGGGGGGATTTAGTTTAATTATTAAAAGTTCTTATGGATAGGTAAAAATATATTTTTTTTCCTTAAAATTATTTACTTTGATGTAAAGATTCTAAAACATATTAATTTCCAAATATAATATATATATATATATATATATATAAAGAGGGAGAGAGAGACTGAGAGGGAGACAGAGACAGAGAGACATTTTTTCTGCTGGATTGTGATTACGCATGATGATTTTACGAGTTAAATGTTATATGACAACATGCGTATTTTAAACTACATTTAAAAAAAAGCCATATATAACACTTTGGCTTAATTTTTATTGTCTGAGATGATTTCATTTGTAAAGTTTTAAGTATGATATTCCTAATATCCCTACAATTTAATTTATGTGCTCAAAACACATCAACAGTAAGATAAGCATAACTATAAAGAACTGTAAAGACTTTCAGGTCTGCAGTATTTCTGTAAGAAATCAAAGATGATGATACACAGCCGTAAGAAGCAAATATGTTTTTCATGTGTTTCTGCACTGTAATGGTCCAGTTAAATACTCTCTCTGATTGGCTGCTGGGTATTGATCCAGACCTTAAAAAAAAAGTTATGGTCATGTGTCATAAATGTTGTCTATCACTGCGCAGGCTTCTTAAATAAAATTTCAAGCAAAAACAAGCATTAAGATTTGAACTTTCTCTCTGAACTTATGCTATAATGAACCTATTGTGACTATCATCATGTATGTAGTTTTCCTTTGCAACTGCAAAGAGGTCTATCAGCCCAGTTATGCATATTTTATTTTTCCCGTGACCATGGGCAGCACCTTATATTTAATAGTATGTTTTAATAAAAGGGTAAGCGGTGTAATGGTATATGAGTAGACTAATGATCAACGTTAAGTGGAAGACCATTGTTTAAGAAGTGTAATCAATAAGCATAAATATAAAATATTGCGTTCATCTTTTTTTATCTATCGCATCCGTTACAACCTTAAAGCTGACAGCCAATATATATATATATATATATATATATATATATATATATATATATATATATATATATATGTATACATTATCTGAAATCACTCAAAGTTCTTAAAAGGAAATTCTTATTTAAATACTTTTGTTATTTATGGATATTATAATTAATAAGTAATTATAACATTCTTTTTTGTGTCCTAACAAGGCTCTTTGGAATTTGAAAAACAAAGAAGTTGTGGTTGCTGTGATAAAAACAGCTGACAAGGATCGCTCATACACATTGCACCTAACAGAATTTAACACCCTGAAACCACATAGCTGGTTAGCTGGGGAGGTAAGCATTTTATTATCATACATATACAATTTTGATGTTTTTTTGTTATCAGAGTCAAGTGACTGGTGCCCTTTGATAACAACACATAGAAAAAAATCCTTTTTTTGATATTTCTTTGTCCATTTAATAATGTTTACATGTTTCAAAATTATTAATTGTAGAATGTTTTCAGTGTTTTATATATTAGAAATATGCAGCTAATTATACAATATAAATTTTTTTCAACATGTTGAACCTCTTAAAATAATGTACGTATTTGTTTTTTTCCAGACAATGGAAGTCTACTTACAAGTGCTGCTGAACACCAACAATATTGAAAGAAAGATTTTCTTAATCAATCACTACTCTGCCGGCGTGATCGTCTTTGGTGATAGGTCTGCACTAAGTAACCATAGTTACAGAAAGGTGAGACTGTTTGAAAAACATAAACTGAAGAATGACAAAAATCATAGAAACATTAAAAGTAAAATGTAACATTTGCTATTTGTAGGTCAACTTCGAAAACTATGAGGCTGTCATAGGATTCATGCTTGTCGATTCCAACCACTGGAAATTCCTGGTAAATATGTAATGCTCCTGACTTGTTATGTCAACATAACATCATAAACGTAATGATAAACTAAGCCCAGTTACTCCATGTAATAGAAATAGATGTACTGATGAATGCATATAAAGATAGAAATATCGAAACTAAACATGAAATTCTGCTTTAAATTTCTGCTTTTCCCTTCAGGAGTCGTAACAGTGAGTCATATTCCTCCATCTTATACTGTTTTCTGCATCCTCTACTCTAACAACAGAACACGTCATGTTATTGAACTGTGGTCTTCGTCAAGACCTCTTGCCTGGCATCTGTACATTTAGCATATTACTGCCAATACATTGACTGTCTCTCCTCTGGACATGACCGAAACATCTCATTCTGGCCTCTCTGACTTTATCTACAAAACCTCTAAGATGTGTTTTCCCTCTGATGTCTTCCTGTACTTTCTGATCCTATCCATCCGGGTTACTCCAGAGAACATCAGCATCTTCATCTCTGCTACCTCCAGCTGTACTTCCTGTCTTTTCCTTAGTGCCACTGTCTGTAGTCATCAAAATGGCTGTTTTGTTCACCTTTCCTTTCCATTATTTTCAGAAACTCTTCTATCACACCTGACACTTTTCTCCACCCATTTTAACCAGCCTGCACTCACTTCTTCACTTCTTTTCTACACTCTTCATTAGTCGGGACTGTTTATCAGAGATGCTTCACTCTTCCACTTGAGTCCCTCACAATCACACACTTGTACTCCATCTTGCTGTGCCTAACCTTCATTCATGTTCTTTCCAGGACAAACCTTCCCTTCTCTTTCGCTCGTTCCCAACTCTCAGTACTAATCACAGTGTCATCAGCAAACATCATAATCCATGGTGATTCCTGTCAAACCTCACCTGTCAGCCTGTTCATCGCCATTGCAAACAGGAAGGGGCTCTGAGTTGATCAAAGATGTAATCCCACCTACACCTTGAACTCCCCTGTCATCCCTACAGCACACCTCACCACTGTCTTCCAGCCCTAATACATGTCCTGCTCTAACATACTTCTGTCTCTACAGACTTCTTCATACAACACCACAGTTCCTCTCTGTCCTAAGCTTTCTCCAGATCTACAAAGACACAGTGTAGCTCTCTCTGGTCTTCTCTATACTTCTCTGTCAACATCCTCAAAGATAATTACACCTGTAGTGCTCTTTTTTGTCACAAAACCATACTGCTGCTCATAAATGTTCACTTCTGCTCTTAGTCTAGCTTCAAGAGCTCTTTCCCATACCTTGATTGTTTGGCTCATCAGCTTAACCCACCTGCAAGTGGCAACAACTCTGCACCTCTTAAAATTGGTCACCATCAAAAAAACAAAAAAAACCAAAAACATATTTTTTGATAGAAATTATGTTTTTTTAGAAAAATCTTCCTTTTATAAAATATGACCACTTTTAGTTACTTTATTCAATAGTATATGAAAAACAAATAAAAATCAAATACCATGTTAAGGTACAATGCCTGAGGAATAGTTATTTAACATTGAAATTCTACATTTAATAAGGCAATAATAAATTTCAAATGTGTAACATATTAAATTATTTCTATTTAGGTACCTTTTTAGCTTTTGCAGAAGACACAACATATCAATTTTTATAAACTGCCAATTAACAATAAAACATGATATTAGTATCTCAACAGGAAACTCAAGAAGGTTTTTGTGTTGGATCCCCTTGGAAATAACGAAGAAAAAGATTCAGAAGTGGCAGCTTCAAGATTCAGGTATAGTACTTTTGGGGATGGGGTGTGTGTGTGTGTTTGTGTGTGTGTGTGTGTCAGACTATAGCTTTCTTAAAGATCCAATTTCATGACTTATTTTTATGGGATTAATTTTTATTTAACATTTCATTAGTATATTAAGAACATAGTTTTAAAGTATTTGAGTAAGTAGACTTAACTTTACTTGTAACTTTACTTCCGGATGTTTTTTGTCAACTTTGTACTTGTACTGAGTATGAAAAATATGATCAACTTTTACTGTCTCCTCGAGTAAATGTTATGATTGAATGTTTGTGCTCTTAAGTACACTACATCGCAATGGAGACTTACATTAACTCAAGTAAATTTCTCAAGTAAACATAAATGCATAAATGTGAGTGATTAAGCATTTCTTCTTTTAAATAATACAAACTAACCATACAAATGTTTTATAGGTAATTGAGTGTTGAAACATTGGTATTTTACTATAATAATGTAAAAATGTATGTACATGTATCAAAATTTGTGTAGAAGTACACATTTGAACAGATGTAGACCAAATAAAGTTAAAGAGGTTTCATCCTCAACAGAGTCAAATAATGTGTTGTTTAGTTTTTAAAAAGCTAAAATAACTCTCATATGTTTTATTAAACATGTAACTGATGCTTAGTTGACCTGAACTGGTTGTAGTTTGAAAGAAATTGTAAGTTGTGGTTCAATTATAAATTACTATCAAAAATCTATTCTAGGCAATACTTCAAAATGCGACAGATCCGTCATGGAAAGACAGACTGGGTTGATGTAAAATGGACACATGGTGTCTTGGATCACACCAAACAGCAAGATGGTTGCAGCTGCGGAGTTTTTGTCATGCAGGTACATTCATTATGCTGTAATAATATATTAAGCTATATTGATAACATATTTAACTACTATGTTTAATGTAATTTTGGTATATTAATGTCATAGATGGCAAAGGAGGTAGTGGATGCATTTCCACTTATGCCTTCAGAGTTGAAAATACCTTCCAGCAAGCAACTCCTGGCAAAGTTACGCAAAGAGATGGCTGTACAGATCCTAGAAGCATCAGGTATGTTTAATGGGTTCAGATTACAATATAGTGATGCATTTGTGATAAGGCAAAACCTTTAGGTAGATACAGTAGATTCATTTCATTAGGCATACAGAATTTTTTTTATTACTATAAATATCTGTTTTAAAATTTTTTAAAAAAGAGTCTTTCAAAAACTGCATTTATTAGTTTTAAAACTGTATTACTAAAAAAAAAATGCCTATCAATAGAAGACATTCTGATGATGTTTAAAATCTATAGAATTCTACTTATGTTTTTGAATAATATTTACATAAATAATATTTTGATAAAGAAATCCAAAAATAATAAAATAAAAATTATTCCAAGAACTACCGAAGCTGAATGTGGGTCTTTCAACGACAAAAGGTTGTATGCAAACTTTAGTAGCCTCGAGTACAGGAGAGTCAGAGAAGTATTTCTCACTAAATAAAGTCAACCACCCAAAAAATGCTGAGTGTAGGTGTCGTTTGGGTTGTTCATTAAACCACCCTGCTCAAAAATGGAGACAGCAGGCTAAGAAAACGAATATGAAATCAGAAGATACAATACATCATGTTGAATGTGCTTTATACACGCTCTCAATGAAAACGGTAAATGCAAAAAGTTAAGTTTCTGGCTGTTTTGACCTACCCAGATTTTATCTTTTTATTAAATCTGGACCACCGCGCCCATCCCTTCATTAGCACCACGTCGCTGAAATCGCACTGTTGATAGACCTTTGCACTGCACCAGTCGCGCTGCAGTACCTGAGATTGCGTCTGTACCATGACTTAACACTGAAACTTGCCACCGAACGCAACTTGCGTTCACAACATTACAGCGAACGCAGCTTAACACTGTAGTTACTCTCAACTAAAATGAGCAGCAAATTACTTATTTAAATGTTCCTAAGCATTTCATGTCTTTAATTACTGTGGTTTTATTTTAGTTATTTAATTTTTGGAATATTTAATTTATATACATAATTTTAAGGACGTACATGAAAAAAATATGAAGAATTGTGAACTTCATCTAATATTTTTCTTTTTATCATGCACTGAACTTCAGAATCATACCTTTTTGGTGTATAATTACTCCATCCACACCAGGATGTAGTGAAAAAATGAAAATAGAAACGATGCATTCTGCAAAGTTTGCAGCCTCCTCTCAAGCTTTGACACTGGAATACACATAGAATATACGTAAAGGTGACAGGTGTATAGGTGACATCCAGAGTGGTTGGATGTAATGGCATTGGTTTGTATTTGATTATCAATTTTATATATTAGATGATATTGTCTTATATTAGAGTTAGTAATTGTTGAAGATTTAATTATTTTAATTTATGTTTTTTGTGATTAAATAGGCTACTGTGTTAATAAATATCTTTACAGAATTCAAGTCAATGGAACATTGCTCCATTTGTGGTCAAGAGACTCCACCAGGACATGTTGGTCCCAACACATGGGTTTGTATATTTTCATTGCTAAATTGGTAGTAAAAAATGAAGATAATCATCAGTTTTAGTTGTATTGGTAGTATACATTACCACAAACACAATGTAAAAACAAAGAGGAACCATTTCATGTAACATAAAAACAAGAAAAATTCTCCAAAGCTTGTAATTATAAATATCTACACGGTTATCATCTTTACTCGGCGTGGAATTCGATGAAGCATTTGTGGTCACGTTGTAAACAGAGGTCTTGATTGCATTTCTTGCACATAGTTTTGGTGTATCATTGCACCTCGGCACCTTCATCATCTTTTTTATAACGGTCATGGTTATCCCGAGGCCAGAATAATCAAAGTGAACATCCAGGACTGGACTGGGAGTTTTGGGTACTTCTGTTAGTCTTTTCCTCATAGCGTCCATCAACTGAGAGTCTGGGACAACCAGTTGTCTTGTCCAGGCTCTTAACACATTTTTATAGGCACTCTGCAATGTAGGACTTAAACAAAAAGAGTCATAGTTAAAATTCCAAAAGTATAATAATATTACATTATAATATAATAAAAGATCATGCGAAAAGTGCCCGTGCAGCGTATTTTTTATATATATATACATTATTTATCAACTAGTGCTAGCACAAGAGGGACACTTATAAACCAAATATCAAATTAAAAACTTGTAGTTTTCCTTTATGATTGTCAGCGACAGTCGTAGGGTATTTCCAAAAGCTACAAAATCTGGCAGCTTGTGACATTGACCAACTCTGTCAAAGTTGACCAAAAGGTTTTACGGTATCCCATCTCATCATGCTAAAAATAGAAGTTTGTATCCCCTGTTGTTATGCTTTAATTGAAAGTAAATTACTTCAATTTTTGTGTCAGCAAGGTGGCTTTGTTACAAGACATTCATGTTGGATGGAGCCAAAGAGGGACATTTATTACACAGTGCCAAAGACGGAAGTCAATGACTTCTTTGAAGGATTTTTCAGGGTGACGCTGAATTGCGTTGAAATTACATTACCATACAGATTTGTCTATATTGTCTTTAGAGAATAACTTTACGAAATATTTTTGGGAGTTGAGAACATCATCAGCTTTTCAGAGCTTGGCTGTCTGGGTTATTTTATTTACTTTTATCCAACTTGGAAATATAAATACTGCACCCTCCTCTTCATTTGACAGTCCGACATTCTCATGTTCCACTTGCTCACATATATAGCTTGTTTTTTACCTTTTGTGATTTTTAAAAATCAATTGAATGAAGATGTGGTCTTTTGCCTGTAGTTAACATTTTGCACAAGTAGACAGTTATTTTGTTACACTATATGTTATTTGTAGATGTCATTACTCATTTTCAAGGATAAATTGTATAATACATTGTACAAGACTTTAAATTAAATTATAACTATGTCAAATATTGTTCTATTAAAAGTTTTGCATGATTACAATGAATTTTTAACATGTGTAACTCTTTCACCCCAACAGATTGAGTGCACAAGCTGTGGAAGATGGTATCACTCCATATGTTTGAACATGACTGACCAAGAAATTGACAGCCTGAAAAAAACAGAATGGTTCTGTGAAATCTGTTAAAAAGTCCCTAAAATGTCTAATACTACTTCATATTTTTCTAACTTAGTCATTGAGTGATATTTATTTTTACATTTGATTTCTTTAAATTATTTTGGTGAACTAAAGAAATGTAGTGTAATGTAAATATTTGTTTTTTATAACAATGTGTGTTAATTATTTTATAATATTCACCAAGTGATTTATATTTATTGTTTTTTGTTTGTTTGTTTGGTTTTCTTTTGCATGAAGAATGTTATTGTGAAGACATTAAAATTTATTCAATATTGTAAGGACAAAAAGAGAAAATTGTTTTGCAAGTCTATTATGGTCAAAGTAAGAAAATATTGTACACGTAATGTTCTTGTTTAAATTCAAAGTTTTTAAAGACAAAAAGTCTTCCAATAGCCATTGTTGATGTTTAATTTTCATTAATGTTGTTAAAGCAGATTTTACTTATTTTTTAACATTGTTACTTTTTTAAAACAGATTTGAAAATGTAGAGTTACATCTTTTTATTGTTATAGGTACAATTATATATTTTTATATATGCTATTTCTATTGCAGAAAGGTAATATAAACAACAATTATGTTAATTTTCAATAAGAAGAGTTTTTTAAGTGCAATGTTAGATTTCATGTCTGGGTGTCATGTCTAACAAATGGTTGTGAAAGTTGCGTAGTGTCTTCCTGTGTTGAATGAGGGTACTTGCATGCTGCAATGATTTTCACAATAAAAGCTATTGCAAAAAGAAGGTTGAATTTAGGTTCAAAATTACAGTTTTGAGCACTGAAGCAGAAAACAAATGGTTGTGAAAGTTGCGTAGTGTCTTCCTGTGTTGAATGAGGGTACTTGCATGCTGCAATGATTTTCACAATAAAAGCTATTGCAAAAAGATGATTACTTTTTGCGTGCATTTCCACATTAGACCACTAGGGCCAAAACAAATGGTTGTGAAAGTTGCGTACTGTCTTCCTGTGTTGAATGAGGGTACTTGCATGCTGCAATGATTTTCACAATAAAAGCTATTGCAAAAAGATGATTACTTTTTGTGTGCATTTCCACGTTTGACCACTAGGGCCAAAACAAATGGTTGTGAAAGTTGCGTAGTGTCTTCCTGTGTTGAATGAGGGTACTGTCATGCTGCAATGATTTTCACAATAAAAGCTATTGCAAAAAGAAGGTTGAATTTAGGTTCAAAATTACAGTTTTGAGCACTGAAGCAGAAAACAAATGGTTGTGAAAGTTGTGCACTGTCTTCCTGTGTTGAATGAGGGTACTTGCATGGTGCAATGATTTTCACAATAAAAGCTATTGCAAAAAGATGATTACTTTTTGCGTGCATTACCACATGAGACCACTAGGGCCAAAACAAATGGTTGTGAAAGTTGCGTAGTGTCTTCCTGTGTTGAATGAGGGTACTTGCATGCTGCAATGATTTTCACAATAAAAGCTATTGCAAAAAGATGATTACTTTTTGTGTGCATTTCCACGTTTGACCACTAGGGCCAAAACAAATGGTTGTGAAAGTTGCGTAGTGTCTTCCTGTGTTGAATGAGGGTACTGTCATGCTGCAATGATTTTCACAATAAAAGCTATTGCAAAAAGAAGGTTGAATTTAGGTTCAAAATTACAGTTTTGAGCACTGAAGCAGAAAACAAATGGTTGTGAAAGTTGTGCACTGTCTTCCTGTGTTGAATGAGGGTACTTGCATGGTGCAATGATTTTCACAATAAAAGCTATTGCAAAAAGATGATTACTTTTTGCGTGCATTACCACATGAGACCACTAGGGCCAAAACAAATGGTTGTGAAAGTTGCGTAGTGTCTTCCTGTGTTGAATGAGGGTACTTGCATGCTGCAATGATTTTCACAATAAAAGCTATTGCAAAAAGATGATTACTTTTTGTGTGCATTTCCACGTTTGACCACTAGGGCCAAAACAAATGGTTGTGAAAGTTGCGTAGTGTCTTCCTGTGTTGAATGAGGGTACTGTCATGCTGCAATGATTTTCACAATAAAAGCTATTGCAAAAAGAAGGTTGAATTTAGGTTCAAAATTACAGTTTTGAGCACTGAAGCAGAAAACAAATGGTTGTGAAAGTTGCGTACTGTCTTCCTGTGTTGAATGAGGGTACTTGCATGGTGCAATGATTTTCACAATAAAAGCTATTGCAAAAAGATGATTACTTTTTGCGTGCATTACCACATTAGACCACTAGGGCCAAAACAAATGGTTGTGAAAGTTGCGTACTGTCTTCCTGTGTTGAATGAGGGTACTTGCATGCTGCAATGATTTTCACAATAAAAGCTATTGCAAAAAGATGATTACTTTTTGCGTGCATTACCACATTAGACCACTAGGGCCAAAACAAATGGTTGTGAAAGTTGCGTAGTGTCTTCCTGTGTTGAATGAGGTTACTTGCATGCTGCAATGATTTTCAGAATAAAAGCTATTGCAAAAAGAAGGTGGAATTTAGGTTCAAAATTACAGTTTTGAGCACTGAAGCAGAAAACAAATGGTTGTGAAAGTTGTGCACTGTCTTCCTGTGTTGAATGAGGGTACTTGCATGCTGCAATGATTTTCAGAATAAAAGCTATTGCAAAAAGAAGGTGGAATTTAGGTTCAAAATTACAGTTTTGAGCACTGAAGCAGAAAACAAATGGTTGTGAAAGTTGTGCACTGTCTTCCTGTGTTGAATGAGGGTACTTTCATGCTGCAATGATTTTCACAATAAAAGCTATTGCAAAAAGATGATTACCTTTTGCGTGCATTTCCACGTTTGACCACTAGGGCAAAAACAAATGGTTGTGAAAGTTGCGTACTGTCTTCCTGTGTTGAATGAGGGTACTTGCATGCTGCAATGATTTTCACAATAAAAGCTATTGCAAAAAGAAGGTTGAATTTAGGTTCAAAATTACAGTTTTGAGCACTGAAGCAGAAAACAAATGGTTGTGAAAGTTGCGTAGTGTCTTCCTGTGTTGAATGAGGGTACTTGCATGCTGCAATGATTTTCACAATAAAAGCTATTGCAAAAAGATGATTACTTTTTGCGTGCATTACCACATGAGACCACTAGGGCCAAAACAAATGGTTGTGAAAGTTGTGCACTGTCTTCCTGTGTTGAATGAGGGTACTTGCATGGTGCAATGATTTTCACAATAAAAGCTATTGCAAAAAGATGATTACTTTTTGCGTGCATTACCACATGAGACCACTAGGGCCAAAACAAATGGTTGTGAAAGTTGCGTAGTGTCTTCCTGTGTTGAATGAGGGTACTTGCATGCTGCAATGATTTTCACAATAAAAGCTATTGCAAAAAGATGATTACTTTTTGTGTGCATTTCCACGTTTGACCACTAGGGCCAAAACAAATGGTTGTGAAAGTTGCGTAGTGTCTTCCTGTGTTGAATGAGGGTACTGTCATGCTGCAATGATTTTCACAATAAAAGCTATTGCAAAAAGAAGGTTGAATTTAGGTTCAAAATTACAGTTTTGAGCACTGAAGCAGAAAACAAATGGTTGTGAAAGTTGCGTACTGTCTTCCTGTGTTGAATGAGGGTACTTGCATGGTGCAATGATTTTCACAATAAAAGCTATTGCAAAAAGATGATTACTTTTTGCGTGCATTACCACATTAGACCACTAGGGCCAAAACAAATGGTTGTGAAAGTTGCGTACTGTCTTCCTGTGTTGAATGAGGGTACTTGCATGCTGCAATGATTTTCACAATAAAAGCTATTGCAAAAAGATGATTACTTTTTGCGTGCATTACCACATTAGACCACTAGGGCCAAAACAAATGGTTGTGAAAGTTGCGTACTGTCTTCCTGTGTTGAATGAGGGTACTTGCATGCTGCAATGATTTTCACAATAAAAGCTATTGCAAAAAGAAGGTTGAATTTAGGTTCAAAATTACAGTTTTGAGCACTGAAGCAGAAAACAAATGGTTGTGAAAGTTGTGCACTGTCTTCCTGTGTTGAATGAGGGTACTTGCATGCTGCAATGATTTTCAGAATAAAAGCTATTGCAAAAAGAAGGTGGAATTTAGGTTCAAAATTACAGTTTTGAGCACTGAAGCAGAAAACAAATGGTTGTGAAAGTTGTGCACTGTCTTCCTGTGTTGAATGAGGGTACTTGCATGCTGCAATGATTTTCAGAATAAAAGCTATTGCAAAAAGAAGGTGGAATTTAGGTTCAAAATTACAGTTTTGAGCACTGAAGCAGAAAACAAATGGTTGTGAAAGTTGCGTAGTGTCTTCCTGTGTTGAATGAGGGTACTTGCATGCTGGAATGATTTTCACAATAAAAGCTATTGCAAAAAGATGATTACTTTTTGCGTGCATTACCACATGAGACCACTAGGGCCAAAACAAATGGTTGTGAAAGTTGTTTACTCTGTTCTTCTTTTAAATGGGGCTATTTTTGTTTTGCTTTGACTTTTACAAAAAAATTATCAATATATTTTGCCAATAAAAAGTTGTTCCATAAATGCACATTTTCATTTGACTAGTAAGAGTTTAAAAAATGTTTAAAATTGCACTTTATATTTTTTTAAGATTGGCTAGTTTTATGTTAATATGATTTTTTTTTAAAGAAAAATACTTTTTTGTTTGTTGCAAATCAATGAGAATTTGCTTTTCCTCTGACACTGGCTGGTTCTTAGTTTTTACAACACACCTCACTCTTGCACTTTGTAGACGGTCCCTTGTTTTCAGCAGCGGAGCACTAAGGCGCTGCAGCTGATCTTACATGGAAAAGGTTTTTGTGATCGTTTTCTCGTTTCGTGGGCCGTGAAAAATGACAACGAAGCATGTGAAATGTTGTTTGTTTAGTCACCTCCTCGGAAAAACCTCTTGAGCAGCTTTAGTCAAGGCGCCGGAGAAATATTGCCGTTTATCGCTGAATGTGTGTTGAATGTCGAAAATGAAACTAACTTAACCTCGCTCCAAACAGAAGCATGCGCGCATCGGAACCAGCCAAAAGGGAGCAAACTTGTTTTGGCCCAATACATGCACATCTAGTCCTATTTATATTCTCTTTACAATTTCTCTCTAGAGCCTTTCCAAACTTGGTGAGCTTATTCCAGAGGCACAGAAGCCCCGCAGCTCTAGGTGTGGATGATGAAAACATCGCACGCATCACGTCTTACCTGGTGGAGAAGGAAAGCCATCAGGACGCGGACTCCGGTCTCCATGGTGGTTTCAGTTTCTCTCGGTGTGTAACACAAACAGATTCAGGACTGGGCGACAGAGGCTGGGTCAGCTCTGCTCATAATTCCAGAGTCCAAACGGCGGGAGGAGAGTAGAGCCTTTCCTGTGAGCCGCCGGCTGCCAACTTCCCCCAAATACAACTGCGGTGTGAGCGGCGGAGCGCTGGATATGAGGGCGCGAGCGCAACCAATGGATTTATGAGAGGGACAGATTGGGGTGGGAGGGGGTGGCGCGGAGGAGAGGGGCTCGTATCTTTAACAGAGGTTCCTCATTCTCTCTCTCTCTCTCTTTCTCTCCGGGAAAAAAATGTCTGATTGTGGATGTGCGGAGTTTCCCGCGGTCGTCATGCGCCCCGCCGGTCGGTTCCCCCGCATCCTCCCCGGTTCTGACTGTGTTCGACAGATGACTTGATGGCTTCAGTCCCGACTGCCGCTTTGGGCTCAGGTTTAAGATGATTGACGGCTACCATCGTTGTAGATTCAGTACTAAAGCAAAGGGGCCACAGGAAGCTGGACTTAAACGTTTCTAAAGAGCAGCAATGTCTTCATAAAGCTGAACATCAGAACGACTACAAGAGCTGTTCAAATCAAAGCTGGAGCACACTTTACAGTTTCCAGCCATCATGCTGCTTTATTTGTTCACTATAATATTTGGGGTCTAAGAGTTGCTGGAGCCTAACCTACAAGTCTAGGCTACCAGGGCAAAGGCGGGATACACCTTCCCTGAACAGGTCAAACCACCACACATACTCAGGCCATTCATCCATCTTCTTAACCCAATGAATTATTTTCAGTTCAGCGGCTCCTGTTGGGCGAAGGTGGGGTACGCCCCAAACAGGTCGCCGGTCTGACGCAGGACCACACACGTAAAGAGACCATTTGGAATCACGATTAACCTATGGAGCAAGTTTTGGGACTGTAGGAAGAAGTCGATGTAGGCTAACCGGAGAAAACCCACGCATGAACATGCAAACTCCACACAGAAAGGTCCAGCTGGGATTTGAGCAAACACTTTTTCAGTTTAAGGAGATTGTGTTAAGCTCCGATCATCTTTTGGTCTGTTGTGAAAGCGTTCCCAGTTGTCTTTTTTTCTGGATGATGCCGTTTTGCTCTTTCCTAGGACATCGTTACTGCAGAGCAGCAGGAGTTCATCAGAAATTGACCTTCAAGCTGTGGGCTGAACATTTGGCATGGTGTGAGCCCGCCTTCATCTCCCATCATTTTTGCTTTGTTTACACTCTCCCCTGATGGCTTATAGCCCCAAACCCCATTCTAACATTAGCGCTGCAACAAAGATGTTGAGCAACATCGGAGCTATCCAGCACTACAGTTTAGATCCAGATTCTAGCTCAGACAAAAACAAATACGTTTATGGATCCATTTGTCTTAAAGTGGATACATCAGAATGGAGCGGAGTAAGGAGCTTGTGGCCCACTGATTGTAGATTTTACGTAAAGTTTTTTCTTTTTTTTAAACTGCAGTTTTTTGTCTGTTCCTGGTTCACAGCTATTTAAATTAAGAAATACTCTGAAATTCAATTTAAGTTTACTTTTCTGTAAGTGCATCATCAGAAACTGGGTCTCAACCTACTGCACTACCGTGCAGCCTCACACCTAAAGTACAATTTAGCGTCACCAGTTAACTATGAAGCAGATTTTCGGGGAAGGTTTTGAGAAAACCACCGATGCACCAGGGTAACCTGGAGGACGGAAATGTCCCAATTCGTCTTCCAAATTTTCCTGCTTCTTGAGATTTTTTCTTCTGGAAGTTTTGATTAATTTAAAAAAATAATAGTTTTGCTTTGGATGCAGCACATCATTTCTGAACCTACATCATGTGTTCACGCCAGTATAAAACAGAAATGATTGTTTTGATTGTCATCAATGTAAAGTAAGTCATGATTTTGTGTCAGATATTTTACCACCCAAAGGTCGGTTTGTGGCTCAGATCTGTCGGTGCTGAGAAAGACTTCTCATAACTTTTGTGGCTTCATGATCAAACTGACCTGGTGGGGGGGGCTGGCTGGCAGGCAGGCAGGCGAGATGAGACTGGGGCTGAAAGGGTCAGGCACTTAGTGACCAAGTCAGGCTGGAAGTGGCAGAGCAAGAGCCAAACTGACAAAGGTTGGCAAAGCCGGTTAAGTGGAGCGGAGCTGGACCTGAGAGTTAGAGGGTTAGCGGCTGAACTCAACTGTGCTCAAAAATCAAAGAAGAGCGAGCTGCAGGAAAGTAAAGAGTTAACCGCCAATAAGATGCCGGGGGCTCTGTGATGGTGCCGCTTACATAGGTTGATACAGAGGACACATGCTGAGATGCTGGAGAAGATATACTGCAGAGCCTAATTAGTGTATGCGCGTCAGGTGTGCTGCCTGATTGCAGTGCAGGAAATGACTGGCGCCTCACACCCGCAAACACAGACAAAGACACAGACCCACACAGATGCAACAAATAACAACCGCAGAAAGAGATCACGCAGGTGTTGCTAAGCTTACTAGTAGAGGAAAACCAAATAGCTCTGATGGTAAAAGAAAACATATGTCTGGAGATGATGTCTAAGTGGCCGTGAAATGTGCAAGTACATTGAAAGAAAACTGTTTTTCATTGTACATCTAATTACTTAATTCAAGACCACTCAAAAATGCTAAATGACTGAGGATTTTTGTTCCATTTGTTGAACCAAGAGCAGATAAAAACCTGTTCTTTGAAAACCGCTCTGGTTTGGGACACAGGAACTGCCATGGGTGGGCCAAACTCTCCCTGCTATGCTTCAATTCTGATCCATCTACTTGCAGACAAATAGATCCATTATCATCTTCAGTTTCCTCGCTGGAATCCGGCTCTAAACTGTACAGCTGCATAACTCAAATATTGCTTGTTTTGGGTTCTTTTTTTTTTGCTACCCTAATGTTAGCTTGGGCTTGTGAGCAGCTGTGCGCTAACGGGGGAGCGTGTAAACCAAAGAATGATGGGATTTTAACATGGGCTTGATCAAAGGCAAAAGCCCCGCCCACAACCTAGAGGTCATTTTCTAATGTGCTCCTGTTGTTCTGCAGAAAATATGTCTTAAAAAACTACAAAGGCATTTAGGTTTTTGCTCAAAACTGCATAATCATGTTAAAAGTTTACAATTGTATGATTATATATATATATATATATATATACATACATAAATGTGTATAAACACACACTTATAACATACAGGTGATGCTGTCACACAATGTCCTTACACCACACTAGTCATTCGTGAGGTGCAAGTGATGCATAATTGCCCAAAGGACGCCTGCAGAACGTCCACACAAACTAAACTGTATAATTTCCTCATTTTTAACAGTACGACTGCATGCGAGGAGAACATATCACATGAACAGAGCTACCAGGCTCCTTTTGCAGTCAATCTGGGGGGATTGAAGAAAGGAAAAATCTGTACGACTTTCCTGTGTTTTACCTACTTCACCTTTACTGACCTTTACGTGTTGTATGTGTTCAGTAGAACTGCGGAATGTCTGTAGAAAAGATGTGCATGAACTTTTTCTCTCTACAGGCTCATCAATGACCTTGACAACCTGTGCTGGTCACCTGTGTGTTTGCCTACTTTTGGCCTGCAGACAGCCCGTATCCACCCGTGAGGTCAGTTCAGCCTAATGCTTGAGGTCTTAAACTGGACTTTTCACATCTCAGGAACAAGTTAAAACAGAACATGTTTACAGGTATGGATTCAGTTCAAAGAAATAAATGGCAAACCAGTCCCATGTGCATTTTCAGGAGTAAGAGCCCGACTTTTTAACAAAGCTAAGATTGAAAAGATGGTTCAATTACGACTATTACCATTATCCATAATTACGGTTTTACAGCTTGATGAGCCACAGTAATGCAATAAGGCAAACACTGCAGAACCGAACACCCTCTTTTAAACCAAAAAGCAGGACTTAATGAAAGTTGGCGTTTTGAGTCACCATTATTCAGATGCTTGGTCACCTGTTTCTTTCAGTTAATGTGGCATCACTGATTCAGATTCCACTGGATAATGGTGAGTTTGGCTGTGCTATTTATACTTGTACCTGAGTGTTCCTCAGTTTGTTCTTTCTCAGAAAGACTCATGTAGTTCAAATTCATTCTACCGTCTCATATAAAAAGAAGACAGAATTCATTTGTAAGTCCTCATAAAACGTTTCATGTCCTTGACTAAAATACTAAAGTCACCTAGTCAATGCAACTGAATGCCGACTGGTATAAGGAATTTCTGACTGGCAATACTTAATTATCTACAATATGATTAATAAAGTGAAAGCTGGTTCTTCTAAATCAAACCTGTCACTAACTGCATGAACACAAGAGGAGGAACGTGGATCGCCTCTGGTATCTTCAAACCCTCACGTGTTTGGTTGTTTTGTTCTCAACATTTTAAAACCAGGAAACGACCAGATTTCCTCGAGACCAAAGAGCCACTAGTTGAGTTTATCTACAGTTTATTTGTCTTATTTATTCGTGGGTTATCCATGCAGACATGGCTCTGCATTAACTTGACGTGCACCAAACTTTTTCTCATTCTGGCCCCAAAGGTCAGGTGTCTATAAAATCAGCCCATCAGTCTTTCTTAAGGCCGGAGCTGTGACAGCACACACTTAATCTTCATGCAAAGTATCTCCAACCTTCAACACAGACAAATCAGAGCCAAACAGATAAATCTGCTGCTCAAAGGAGAAGCAGCTTAACTGAAATAAAAGCAACATTCACGGGCTTGCTCCGCCTTCTTCACTCCATCCATCCTGTTCCTCTCATCCACAAACATCCCTGTGAACCCCACGTTCCTGGATATATTTATCCTGATTCAGGAGGTGGAAAAAGGTTAGTTTAACACAAAGGCGGATGTGAGATCTCAGCATCTCACAGCAAGGGAAAGGCTCTTACCCCTTTCCACTCCCCACCCCCTCTATTTTTGACTTTGGCAATAGGCTTGAAATATGAAGGTAGGAATTGTTGTGACGCATGAGGAATTGCTTTGCCAAGACTATCTCTCTGCCATTCTGGTTTATCAGTGAAGAAACTGCACTAGGAAGTATCTTAGCAACGGCCTGGTTCGAAGCTGTTGAGGATTTCATGTCCTGAGATAAAAACAAAAGTTAATTAACTAATTAAAATGACAAGGCTGGACAAAAAATAAAACATCGAACACTGCTCAGCATTTACAGTCTGAGACAGATGTGTCATTTCTATCAAAGCATCCTTTGATAGCTCATTTTTTAAAAGTTCCAGAGAGTGGAATTAAAAGAGAAATAGTTCTGCTGGGTCTAAACTTTTTTAATTTCAGAGTCAAGTATGATGTGAGAATAATAAGTTTGTGGAATTGTTGTGTTTTTGGTCTTTCAGTACAGAATGTAATTTTTTCCTTTGATAATATTTAAAGTTAGATGCTTCCAAAAATGCTTGGATCCCATTTATTTTAATGTGACACCTAAAATAATGCATTTATACCATCTAAAAATTTCCTGAATCTCTTAATGACTAGGTTCAGTTGATGTTTTGGGGCATAATTAAGAAAAAACACTTCCATTTTCATAAAAAGTGAAGCATAAGTTGAATAAAATGGACATCATGATGGACAAATTTCAGTTTGGAGGCTTGTTTTTTTTTCCATTAATTCGTATCAAACCCATACAAATCTGTTATTTGTGCTCCAAAATAACTGCAGCTTTATAAGAAACACTGTCAAAACATAATGTAGACAGTCAGTAAAGGTAGTTTTTGGAAAACCTACAAAAGCTTTTGTCTTTAGTGGATAAAAATCACAGAAGGTTTTAAACACTAGTTAAATAAAAACAAAAGAAAATCAGATTAAAAGATAACTTCTTTAAGACAGAAATAATAAGTTTAAGACAAATAAGACAAATATTAAAATAGTCAAAAAGTATAAAAATGTCTAATCATCAAAATGTGACTCATTAATTAGTTTAATGCGAAATGTGTTCTATTTTTGTTTAGAAAAAGAAATGTGAGAAAAATGTGTCCTCACCATCATGTTTGCGTCATTTAGGTTGTATCCATACTGTGTTTGTTGTTAGTGGAAAAAAAGGAATAAACCCATGACAAAAGGGGAAACATCCACTGCATAAACTGTTACAGCCTATATTTTCTTCTCATGAATCCAGACTTGTGAATATTTTGGAATTCGAGGCAGAGTTTCCTCAATTTTCATTTTTCTTTTCATTTTTTTCTTTCCTAATTTAACTGCTTGCTTGAACCAAAAATATCTTGATTCGCAGTTAATTCTATTATTCATCTTATCTGGCCTTCATATTAAATTCTGCCAAATTGGCAAGTTGTTTAAAGCATCCTTTTTTTAGCAATGCAATACTCAGCCACCATCTAGTGTACTTTCATTTCATGTCTTTTGAAAAGTAATCTTTGAAATCAAACTGTCAATTTACCTGATTATACTGGCATTTATAAGGTAAACCTACCAATTTGAGCCAAGTCACACAAAATAATTAGTTCAGTCACATTCACTGTATATAAGAATTGGAACAGAGTGAGTGTTACGTCACCCATAGAAAATGTCTTTCTTCCAAGCTTCCTCTTTTTTTTTTTTTTGTAAATGGGCTTTGCAATGTTTGAGCTAGATGTCATCAGTAAGCAGTGATCGGTTTGAGCCAGGCTGAGTCAACGTTTCCATGAGTCACACCAATCAGGAGTGAGTTTGTTGGAAGTCCACCCCCTACCATATCTATCTGTCTGTCTGTCTGTCAGTCATTTTTTGAAGACGTACCAGTGCTTTGTGATGCTGAGATTTGCATGACAGGTTTGCAAGATTTCATATTTGACTCTACATGAACATATTGAGAGCAGTAGAGTCCTACAACATCCTCTCTACAATGTCAATCCTCAGCGGTCCAGAGACCTTGAACCTCGCTGCATTGAAACTGTGTATACATGTTTCCAATTATTTGGATTCATTAGGCTAATCATCCAGAACAACAACACGAACACACAGGGGAAACAGGCAAGCAATTAGCTCCATTTATCTGATTTAAGCCACCAACACTGCATTCTGTGTGTGTTTGTGTGTGTGTGTTGCACAGAGGTAAACAAGACGATTTCCTCCACCATCTGGTGGGTAAGAGGACTCAATTTCTGGCAGTATACTTTGGAATGCATTCCTTTTTTTGGGCATCAATGCAAAAGTAAATAAATAAATAAACAAGTTACCCAAAGGATTTCATCTATTGCCACTAGATGGGGTAGTGTATGTGTGTCCAAAAAAAAATCAGTTCTCTAAATTTGCCTAAAAAGATCTACTAAAATAAATGCAGGAACAATTTCATTAACTTTTTTTATCGTAGAATGCTCTAGAGTTGTTTCTGTCACCATGTTTTCTGTATGTAAAACATGAACTTTCACCCTCTTGCTGCTTGCAGATCATCCCGTCACATCACCCTTTTATTTTCCAGCAGTCCTTATCTTTAAAACAACTCATACATCTGGAAGCCTCGTAAAAAAAAGCCCCAGGCTTGAGCTGCTTCTTCTCTCCAGGGACTAAATGCAGAATCTCTATCTTTCCTGTAGATCAAACTGCAGATCTGGGAGGATTCATTGTGCATCATTTTCTTTACTGCTTTGTCTTTGTTTCCCACCTCCCCTGCCCCATACAACATACAAGACTGACAAAAAAATGAGGTAGACACAGTGCTTTTTTAGCGATCATTTGATCTGACATTTACATGCCACACAGCAGCACTTCTGCCTGAGGAAAACAAGACATGACATTGCAAACTTTGAGCCAAATAGGCAACACTACAAAGCTCAGGAGTCTGTGCTGTTACATCCAGGAAAAAGAAGAACACCTGAAAACAACAAAGCTGAGTAAATTGAGCTCAAGATATTCACCCTTCTCTACCAGTCTCTTCTCATTTACATTCAGACCTAGAAATAATTCAGATCTGAAATGTTTTCAATGAATTATTTGAGGGGTGTGGTAATATTTGATGCTGATTTTTTTATTATCACATACAGGGGTGGAGCTACAGGGGAACAAGGGGGGCAGCTGCAAAAAGCTTTGTGCCCCCACTTGGCTCACCAATTTTTGAACGCATATTGTTTTTGACAAAGATTAAGAAATCATCAATACAAGAGTCTTTAAGACCCACTCCAATTAAAATGGTGTTATTGGTGTTTTTAACATGTTATTGTCGCATGTTCCTCAAAATGGAGGACATTTAAAATATAATTTAAAATTAAAACAGCATTTCTGAATATTTCTTTGTTCAAATCACGTTGGATCAGGAGGAGATAAAACTCAAAGCTGGATCTTTTGACGCAGCCAGGGCCATTGGTTTGCCAAAGTCTCTCTGCTCCGCTCCAATTCTGAAGCATCACTAGCAAATAAATAGATCCATTAATGTCTTCATTTTCCTCGTCTGAGCTGCTATCAGACTCTAAAATGTATATGGAGCTGCATAGCTCTGATATTATAGACCATTTTTGTCTTTTTCCTTTGCTACGCTAATGTTAGCTTGTTCTCATGGGATGCTAAACGCTAGCGGAAAAGAGTGTTAACAAAGGAATGCTGGGAAATTAGCTTGGCTAACTTCCGCACCAACAGTCCAGCCCACAAACCAGAATCGTATTTCTCATGAGCTCCTGCTTCTGCGCTGCAGAGAATGTGTCTTGAAATGGTACGGGCTTTTGATTTTGTTTAAAACTGCTCATCATAATTAAAAGACCACCAATTTTACAGTAAAAAGTTACAGCTGGACAGGTACTTTAAGCATTAGTAGATGCACCTCAGCTAAAAGAACAGCAGTTTTAAAATTGATGCCAATGACAACAATAAAACTGTTTGAAATGTATATATTTGATTCTTTCACATTCAAAAACCTTCCATCCGCTGTTCTCGTTTGTCACCTTCCCAACGCCTGCTCCCCCACCCCCCATACCCATGTACAATGTTCTAGTTCCTCCACTGGTCACATACCATGTGATTCAGCAAACTCACTAAAACACACATAAAACAGTCAAATAAAAGCTTCTCTTTTCATTGATTATGTTCCAGGAACTCTTCTTGATTATCCCCATAATATCTCCGAGCTGATAGAAGATGTTCTAGGCTTCATGCAAATTCTGAAGGCTTAGATTAGTTAGCATTGGCTGGCACTGACCCAGTATTGTACCATAATCATCAATCATTGCAAGAACAATTACATAAAGGCTAATTATTGCAGTTGCTCTCTCCTGGGTTGTTTTCATGTCATCTTTGAATACATTGTCCTTGTGAGAAAAACATGACTTTCTACCACACAGTTCAAGGAATTTAAATAAAATTAATGACCATAATGAAGAGTCACAGAAGTGTCAGACTAACACCTTGCTGCTTTTAGCATTGATTTGATTATAAATTATTGAATTCCAAACATAAAAATCTTGGAGGGGCAGCTCCTGTTAAATTTGTACTCAACAAAGGTCTTCTAACATAAAACTGAACATAAGCTTCAATTACAGTCCCATCCAGATGCACTTGACTATTCATTATGGAGCAAATTAAAAATGTTTCTCATAACATAACAGGAACATTTCATTTATTTGAGCGTTTGAGTTCAGAAACATCTGAGCTCCATCTCATCTGACACCTGCAGGAGGATTTGAGCCAGCTTGACAATAAAACACAGCATCTGCTTTTTGTGGAGCTTTTATCCAGCAGAATGGAGGATTGTAAACCAGCTGATTAAAGACGGTCCCTCCTCTTCACCAGTCATCTAGCCATTGTGACTGAACTTGGCTTCGGGTAAAACTGTTCATTTTTATGAAGAAACTTTCGTAAATTTTGTGCATTTTTGAACCTGTTCTTATAGTAAGAAAAGGGCAAACACTTGTGGTGTAGCTGTGGTTTTTTTTTCTCTGCTAAACCAAAAATGACACCAGATAAATGAAGGTGGCATGTGTTTTGACCAGAGCGCAGATCCTGCCATGCATCATGCTCTTCTGGACCGGATCAGAGAAACCAAACACCATAGTTTGTTGTTGTGGTGTCTGCAGAGTGATTCGACAAAAGCAAGCAGTGTGTTCTCTCAGGTAAATTGGGTTTGCTTTAAGAAGGTCAGCATTTATATTTATATTCCACCCCATATATCTAAAAAGAAAAAAATCCCCCTTCTCTTTATTGAGGATATTTACAACCATTGATCCTGGCTGGCTTGGGGGGGCTGGAACAGATGGTAAGTAGACTAACGAGTGACTAAGCATGGCCTTATTGCAATAAACCACTGTTATAGTCCTGAATAAATTGAATTTATTACCATAAAACATTGCCAGCGGGTGATGTAGCTCGGTGCTCAGATGATCAGGCATTCATTCAGAAATTCCAACCTGTGGATCTTTGTTTGAAAAACTTTTTAGTTTTTCCATTTATCTTTCAGAACACACATCTCGCAGCCAGAAACATTGCAGACCCACAATCATATGGCCCAAATTAGACAAGACTGTATTCTTTTTCAAGTTCAAAATGAGGAATCTGTGCCACAGTCAAAGATAGAACCTTTATTAATGCAATGAGATGAGTCACGGCATGTTTCACAGGCATGATCGGGCAGGGTGCAGCTTGAACTGCGCGCTGTATCAAAGTGGTGTTTATGTCTATTTCCTACAGTAACTAGTCCTTTCCAGAACTGCAGCTTTAAACAACCACTGAGCAGCCCTGTTGAGCAGCTGGATGCATCACTGAAGGGCACTTTCGAGGTAGTGTTGAAGTATATGCATGCAAGCATTCCTCATTCATAATTCAGGTCAGACCGCTTTTTATGGAGCCGCACTCCCAGCTTGACATGCCATCTTGTGTATGCAATTAAATCAATAAAGTAGAAATCATGAAAACTTGGAGGCATGCATTTTATTCTCGCTCATCTATGCAATTTTGTTGCCAGGAAAATCATTTGACTCATGGGAATCTGGGGTTGAAGCTGGGACCACATTATTATTCTTCTAATAATTATTCTATTTGCTTTCAATATCATATATTTTTTCTGCTGTTAGGTGTATCGGACAGATTTGATTAATTTTCAAAGTTATAATGTAAAGTGCACTGAGTGCATTGAAATCTCTCCAAGTGAGGGCAACATTTCAGCAGTCATAGATCTGTGTGAAAAAAATGTTGCCTTCGTGTGTTGAAGGGAAAGCCGTTGAGCTTTTGAGAAGTCACTTTAAAGATTTGGACGAGATATTTCTTTTAAAAGCGTCAAAAAAAGTTGTTTTGTATTTGTAAATTACTGCATTGTTTTTTTATGAAAGCGTCTCAAACTTAAATTCAAAATTGAATTTTTGGCCAGTTGTCAAGGTTGACGTGCGGACACAAATGCAGACGGACTCGAAATAAAGAAGAAATAGATTTAATGACTCGAGAGAGGACCATTAAATCAGAGCAAACAAAACCACCCGACAACCCGTGCAAGGGAGACGAGGGTATATAACGAAAAGAGAGGATGTCCAAATGGAAAACAGGTGTGCAAGGGGGGAGGGGACATCTGAGGGAGGAATGTCAAGTGACCTGGGACAAACGGAAGACACAGGAAGTAACAACAAAATAAAACCGGAAATGACTGTAACTGAACTAATAAATCGACCTGGTTCCAAAAACCCTACAGTACCCCCCCTCAAGGTGCGCCGCCTGGCGCAGAAGGGGGCTGGTTCCGGCGCCGCCGATTAAAGTCTCTGATGAGATCAGGATCCAGGATGCGAGAAGCGGGTTCCCAGGAACGTTCCTCAGGTCCGTACCCCTGCCAGTCCACCAGGTATTGAAGACCACGACCCCGTCGCCGAACGTCCAACAGGCGACGGACGGTGTAGGCCGGTTGGCCATCAATGATGCGAGGAGGAGGTGGCGGAGGGGACGGCGGTTGAAGGGCACTCGTGACGTGAGGCTTAATCTGCGAGACATGGAAAACCGGGTGGATGCGCAAGGTCCTGGGCAGGCGTAGCCTAACTGCCACAGGATTGATGACCTTGACGATCTCAAATGGTCCAATGAACCTGGGAGACAGCTTCTTGGACTCCGTCCGAAGCTTGATGTTAGCGGTAGAGAGCATGACGAACTGGCCCGGTCGATACTCAGGAGCTGGAGTTCGCCGGCGATCCGCCAGTCTCTTGTTGGTCTCCCTGGAACGCAACAAGGCTGCCCGAGTCTCCCGCCATATGCGCCGACAGCGACGATAGAGATGCTGCACCGATGGAACCGCCACCTCCGTTTCCTGCTCGGGGAACAGCGGGGGTTGGTACCCCAGGGAACACTCGAAAGGGGACATACCCGAGGCAGATGAGGTGAGGGAGTTGTGTGCATATTCCACCCACGGCAACAGCGTGCTCCAGGAGGCCTGGTGTCGGGAACATACACACCGGAGCGCAGCCTCCAGGTCCTGGTTGGTCCGCTCCGCCTGCCCGTTAGACTGTGGGTGGAAACCAGAGGAGAGACTGGCAGTGGCCCCGAATGCCCCACAGAACGCCTTCCAGACTTGCGAGATGAACTGGGGTCCTCGATCTGAAACCATATCTGCAGGGATGCCGTGTAATTTGAATACGTGTTCTATTACCAGTTTTGCCGTCTCTGCCGCTGAAGGGAGTTTAGGCAAGGCCACAAAGTGGGCGGCCTTGGAGAACCGATCCACTATGGTCAGGATGACGGTCTTTCCAGCGGAGGACGGCAGGCCGGTCACAAAGTCCAAAGCAATGTGTGACCAAGGCCGACCCGGGATGGAGAGTGGGTGTAATAGTCCAGCAGGAGATTGTGTGCTCGCCTTGTTCTGAGCACACACCAGACAACCAGAAACAAAGTCCCGGACGTCCTTGGACACGCTGGGCCACCAGAACCGACGACGCAGAAAGGATTCTGTCCTGCGGATCCCGGGGTGACAGGTGAGACGGGTGGCATGGGCCCACTGGAGAACTCGAGACCTGAGAGAGCTGGGTACAAACAGTTTATTGGGAGGACCACCCCCGGATCTGGTTCCTGAGTCTGAGCGGACCTAATGTCTCTTTCCAATTGCCAGGAAAGGGCGCCCAGCACACATGAGGGGGGGAGAATACAGGCCGGTTGACTATCCTGGGAAACCGGTTCCTGCTGACGGGATAGGGCGTCCGGTTTAACATTCTTAGAACCAGGTCGATAAGTAACCATAAAACAGAAACGGTTGAAAAACAAAGACCATCGAGCCTGTCTGGCATTAAGCCGTTTTGCAGTCCGTAGGTAGGACAGATTCTTATGATCTGTCCAGACCACAAACGGCACTGTGGACCCCTCTAACCAATGCCTCCATTCCTCGAGTGCTAGCTTGATAGCCAGCAGCTCCTTATCCCCCACATCATAGTTGCGTTCGGCTGGAGAAAGCCGACGAGAGAAGTAGGCACAAGGACGCATCTTGCTATCCGAAGCCCCCCGTTGGGACAGGACTGCACCCACTCCTGTGTCCGAGGCATCTACCTCCACAACAAATTGTCTGGACGGGTCTGGTTGAGCCAAAACAGGGGCAGAGGTGAAAAGATGTTTAAGCTTCTTAAAAGCTGCCTCTGCCTCCTCAGTCCAGAAAAAAGGGGAAGAGGATGAGGTGAGAGCTGTGAGCGGCGCGGCCACCGAACTGTAACCCCGGATGAAGCGACGGAGGAAGTTGGCAAACCCCAGGAAACGTTGTAACTGTTTCCTGTTAGAAGGGGTAGGCCACTCCACCACCGCTTTCACCTTAGCCGGATCGGGTTTCACCTCACCCTCAGAAATAACAAACCCCAGGAAAGAAACAGACGGAGAGTGGAACTCACACTTCTCCGCCTTAACAAAAAGTTTGTTTTCAAGTAAACGCTGGAGAACCAGACGAACATGCCGCCTATGTTCGCTGGCAGTCCTGGAAAAGATCAGAATATCGTCCAAGTACACAAACACAAAACGATGAATAAAGTCTCTTAATACGTCATTGATCATTGCCTGGAACACAGCAGGAGCATTACAGAGACCAAAAGGCATGACCAGGTACTCGAAATGTCCCAAAGGGGTGGTGAAGGCGGTCTTCCATTCGTCTCCAGCCCTCATCCGCACGAGATGGTAAGCATTGCGGAGATCCAACTTGGAATAAATCCGAGCCTCCTGCAATGCCTCAAAAGCAGAGTTCATCAATGGAAGGGGGTAGCTGTTCTTGACCGTGATCTCATTCAAACCCCGATAGTCTATACACGGTCGGAGCGACCCGTCCTTCTTTCCCACAAAAAAGAAACCAGACCCCACTGGTGATGACGAAGGTCTGATAATCCCAGAATTCAATGATTCAGCGATGTATTTCTCCATGACCTCTCTCTCGGGCTTAGACAGGCTATACAACCTGCTCTTAGGTAACGTAGCGCCAGGTTGTAATTCAATAGCACAGTCATAAGGTCGGTGGGGGGGTAGAGAGAGAGCTCGTGATTTGGAGAATACCTCAGCTAAATCATGATATTCCGGTGGGATTCCGGATAGATCAGGTGAGGGCGGCTGCCCAACCGGGGTAGCGGGGTCTTCCCCAGGAGGCCGAGCTGAGCGTAGACAAGATTTGTGGCATTTCTCACTCCAGCCGGAGATACGACTGGAGGACCAATCAATGACGGGGTTGTGTGCCAGAAGCCAAGGGTACCCCAGAACCAATGGGTTCTGCGCAGAGGAAAAAATGAAAAACCTGGTGGATTCATGATGGTTGCCAGAGATAATCAAATGAACTGGTTTGGTTATGTGGGAAATGGTGGCTACCTCTTGGCCGTTTAGGGAGATTACTTGTAACGGCCGAGGTAGTGGCTCATAAGCAAGCCCGACTTGCTTAGCTAGCTCGGCGTCCATGAGGTTCTGCTCTGCTCCTGAATCAATTAAAGCTTCAATAGCTCTCCCCTTACCCTGAAACACAACCTGTATCTTGAGTAAACAGGCAGTAGGACCCTTATTAGTGAGCGCCAAATCGCCGCTCGTCAGCGCGCCCACTCTTACTGACGAGCAGAGGAGTTTGGGCACTCCCTGCAGAAATGACCCCGCTTACCACAGTAAAGGCACTCACCTGAGACCATTCGTCGCTGTCGCTCGTAAGCAGTCAGTTTACCCCGGCCAAGATGCATAGGTTCCTCAAGAATAGGTGGTGGGGTTTCTGTGGGAGAAACAGCAAAATCAGGTGAGTCCGAGTTCCTGCGTCCAACAGAACTGTGTTGGAAGCGGGGTGTAGATCTGCTATGCTCCAGTTTGTGATCCTGAAGTCTGTTATCGATCCGGATGACCATGGCGATAAGCGGTTCCAAGGAGGAAGGCAGCTCTAGGGCGATTAGTCTGTCCTTTAACTCCTCGGAAAGTCCCTCCACGAATGCGTCCATGAGCGCAGTGGTGTCCCAACCACTAGTGGAGGCCAGGGTGCGGAACTCGATAGCATAGTCAGCTGCCCTTCTGCCCCGTTGCCGAAGTTGCATAAGGGCTCGGGCTGCCTCTCGGCCCGGTTTGGTATGCTGGAACACCTGCTGAAAAGCCTCCAGGAATGCCGCGAGAGACGCGCAGGTCGGTGCTCCACGCTGCCACTCAGCCGTCGCCCATGCGCCTGCTCTTCCGGTGAGGTGAGAGATGATGAAGGCCACCTTAGCTTGGTCCGAAGGATAGTGAGGCGCCTGCAGTTGGAAGTGGAGCTCACACTGGGTGATAAAAGCCCGACAGTCCCCAGAATCTCCCGAAAAACGTTCTGGTCGGGCTAATTGCGCGGTGGGAGCGACCGGAACACTCTCCCAGGTCCCCTGGATCGGTGTGGGAGGCGATGGGCGTGCCGCGGGAAAAACCGGCGGATGTTGAAAACGCTCCGTCAGTTGTTCAAAGCGTTCTCCCAGTGCGGCGAATTGCCGTTCGTGACGGCTCGACATCTCGAGTAATCCTTGTCTCAAGCATGACATCTGCTCCTCCTGTTGGCGGAGTAATGTCCGTAACGTCTCCGCGTCTGCTGCGTCCATTATACTGGTCGGGTGGTAATGTCAAGGTTGACGTGCGGACACAAATGCAGACGGACTCGAAATAAAGAAGAAATAGATTTAATGACTCGAGAGAGGACCATTAAATCAGAGCAAACAAAACCACCCGACAACCCGTGCAAGGGAGACGAGGGTATATAACGAAAAGAGAGGATGTCCAAATGGAAAACAGGTGTGCAAGGGGGGAGGGGACATCTGAGGGAGGAATGTCAAGTGACCTGGGACAAACGGAAGACACAGGAAGTAACAACAAAATAAAACCGGAAATGACTGTAACTGAACTAATAAATCGACCTGGTTCCAAAAACCCTACACCAGTTGCATGCATTATTTTGTGTGCATCAAAATCTATTCATCCATTAGTTTACTAAACCTGAATCCCTTTCGGGGTCACAGGGTTGCTTGAGCCTATACTGGCTACAGTTTGGCAGGTGACGTACACCCTGCAAGTCACCAGTCTGTTGCAGGGCCACATAACCACTCCATCCATACCTAAAGGGACAATTTAGAATAATCAATTAACTTATGAAACAAGCTTTTTTGACCATGGGAGGAAACTGTAGCTCTGGAGAATACCCACACTTGCACAATGTGGAGAAGCAAACACCACACAGAATCTCAGCCGAGATTTAAACCAGAGCCTTTCTGTTTTAAGGTGAGATTGCTGACCACCACATCTCATGCAGCCTGTGCATCCAAAAACAGATAATTCATGCTTCAGTCCATTTCTTTTAACAGAAATGTGAAATACACTTGTCCACACCCAATACAGGCCACTTGATTCATTTCATTCACTGAGAAAAGGGAGGATGGTTAAGAATATTCATAATTTCAGTCTCAGACAAGATCATTAATCAGCAGATCTGAAAGAGTCTCTGCTGAACTCCTCAAACTTTTTTGGATCTGTATCTATGTAGTGATTGGAAGCTGTCTCCTGTTAGTCTAATAGCATGTGCATGGTGCAGGAGTGCTGCAGTTCATCACAAAGATCTGTTTGCTTTTGGTAGATCTTTGTGCTTTGATGTTTCTGTCTGTGAAACCTCTCTTTCCAATTAAAACCACTTTTTTAACCCATAATTACAAAGTATTCCAAAAAATACAAAAAATCTTTTGGGGAAGAATGCCAATGCTGATCTGATCAATGTGTTTAATCAACTCTGTTCTATAAGAAAGTGGCAGTTTTCTCTGAACGAAATTGGTAAAAATCATAAACATCGTACATTAATGTGTGAGGGCTTAAGCATCAAACATGGTGCCACTTTATAGAAATATTTAGTGAGAATTTTTGATTGTCATTTCAAATATAGTGAAAGGAGTCAACTGGTATGAGTTTGTTTTTTCATGAGCAGCACATCATAAACATCCTACGCCAGCAGAAGCGTTAACTGCGATGCTGGGATCAGTGTGTGCATGTGCAGAGACTTCTGTAGTCATTTTAAAGGAAGTGTGAAATTTAAACAATACAATATTTAAAATATCATCTGGCTGTGAAAGGTTGTAGAAAGTATTCTCAGAAAGAGATCTCAGGGTGTAGGTGCTGACGGTGGTCGTAGGACTGATGATGCCTCAAAGGGTAACGTGATGAAGAGTGGTCGAGGAGGGCTAGGATGATAACATTTAAGGAAAAGCCTTTGAGTGGCTGGAAAGGTTAAAGAACAACCTGTGAAATTAATTGACAGCTTGGGTAATGCAATTAACAGCAGTTGAAGACCCTTGGACAAAGGAGAAACGGCTTATCTTCGTTAATGAGATTAGGCCTTAAAAGGTAAATGAGTGAAAGATCAGAAATGTTATATTTACTTTAACTGTGAAGGTTTTCAGTCACACAACTTTGATGTACTCTTTCAAACTGCATGAATGTATAATATATGCAAGGAAGTAGCCTTTAGCTGTGCACCAACCAAGGAAATGTTTTTATGACTTAATGAAAACTCACCATTTTGAAACTATTTTTTGTATAATTGTGTTGTTAGATTGATTTTGATTAACCCCTTAACACCTGGATTTATTTCCAGCAATGAAAAAAATTTCAGTTTTAAAGCAGATGCTACATTTAGGTCATTTTAGAGCCAAAATGTTTTGTTGCATTTTTGCTAAAACAGGCATAATGGGTTAACAAATAAACAAAAATGCTGTTTGATTGTGCAGCTTTACGGTTGCTCCAGCTACAACTGATAATTTAATGCTTTAGACTTTCTATCCACCTTTTTGCAGTGTGGCTGACCTTAACCGCTGTGGGAAGTGTTGACTCGAGGTCAGTGCTTTCACTGTGCTCGTCTCAGACCCATTACATACAGAAGCTGACTGTTGCAGAGTAAGACATCAATGAAAACAATATTGATCTTTTTCTGTCCAGTTTATTAAAATGCCTCTTATAAACCACTTTAAGGCCTTTGACACTTGGACAGATGTGACATTTTCTGTATTTATTATTCTTAAAAACATACATTCAGGGATTGTTTGTCCAAACTTGATTCTCAAACAATTAAACAATATGAAATTTGTCATGGAAAAACTTACTAAGTAATTTATAAAACAGAAATATTTTGAATTAAAAAGTTTTTCTACTTCAATTTTTTGTAAATTTAAAAAACAATGTACGAACAAACATGTTCTTTTAATCAATTTTCGTGCTAAAACTGCAGTTTGCAATTATAAAGTGCAACCAGAGTTCCTGTTTTCATACTTTTACAATGTTTGAAATGCAAACCATTAACTCACAGTCTGACTTTGAGAAATGTCATTGAAACCAAAAGAATATTTCAGATAGTCTGAATTCTTTCTATGAAGTTAGATTTGTGTGAGTTTTGTGTGTCGGTAAAAAAGTTTTGTAGTTGTAGAAAAAAAATGCCTGCCATAAACACCTTTGCTATGCTGTAGGAAAACTCTTAAATGTCCCTTTTTACAAGATTCCACAAATGAGCAACTGTATTTGATTGAATCTTAATTCTCTGTAGAATGTTTAAACATATTTTCCCTGGACAGAGTGGATGCTAACGACCGGAGGCTAACTTTAGCAGAGGCCAACTTTTAAGGTGTGATGGATAAATAAAGCAAACCAAAATGCCATTAATGTGCTTTATTTATTCATCCTACCTTAAAAATCAGACGACTAAGGTTACCAGGTACCTGAGAAAAAACGTTACCACATAAAATGTTCCTGTGTTAAAAGGAAATATTCAAGGAATCAGGATTTATGTTAGGATTTTTTCTAACAAAACATCAAGTTGTATAATCCTTCAAAACAGCAAATGTGTTAAGAAATGCTGTTTTTGTTCTCCTAGCATGAATACCATGAAACATTTCTGCACACACACAAATCTCCCACTACAGTACTAAACTTTTCACAGACTCAAATCTTTGATTACAAGTGCAGACACACAAACTTATTATTACAAGTACAAAACTTTTACAAAACGCACAACTTTAGTAACAAATCCAACTTAAAATCTAACCGCATTTATACATATTTGATTTGTTTAGTTTTAATTTTACATCTGTGAATTTGTAAAACATTAGAAAACAAACAAAACAAACAAGAATCATGGAAAATGGCTGCAACAATGATCAGTGGACTGAAATGTCCTGTCAGATGCAGATTAGTTAATGTAAATTTATTGGCTGTTAAAAAAAACACCATCAAAATCCTGACATTATGTTTGACATGTCTGTAAGTACTTTTTTCCTTCAACCTGTGCTGTAAATTCTTGCCAGATATTCTCACTTGTTTTTATATTTGTGAGTGACGAAAAGGTTTCCGATTCTTGTAGTTTGTCTAAATGTTCTTGAACCTAAATGATTTTAAGTGACAGGTTTTGACATCAGTTTCATCAGATGTAGATCAAACATCACAAAACTCACTCTGACAATTTGAAGAAACAATAAAAAAAAGTAATGGATGGGTAAATATTGCTTTTTCAAATGGTTACAACTTGAAATGCTATGTAACTCTTATTTATAACTCTATATATATATAACTCTATTCATTTGTTATTTTAATTTTCCTGTGTGGATTTCATTTTTTCTTTCAAATAATTTGTTAAGAAATGTCCTCTTTAATTAGGAGAAATATATATTTAAATCAAATGTTGTCAGAAACAGAGAGGAGGCGAGCTCGACAGAGGATGAGAGTGAGCAGGAGATTCTCTGCAGCCGCTGATTCATGTGGACACAACAGCTGCTGGTGGATGATTTAAAGAGAGATCAATCTATGCTGACATTTTGCAGAACATACAGAAACAAATAACTCTTTCCAGTCCAGATGGGCTATACTGTAAATGCTGCTGCAGTCCATTTGTGTCATGTGGGCACTAATTTCACATGAAAAGCTGGGAGATGAAGAGAATTTTTTTTTTTTTAGATCAATAAAAAAAATCCTTTTGGTCATGTTTTCTTTGCCTCTGCTTCAGTTTCATTTTTAATGATGAGGTTATGTGGGTAAATACAGTTGCATGTGTGTGTTATATACATTCTTTATCTTTTTTTGGTTTTTTCTCTTATTTATGCACAAGTGCAGTTAAGCCACCTTGCCTGGCACACTGTGTTCTTTGCCATTTCTAATCCTAATATAAAGGACACCTGATGAGTGTGCTCTGGAAGAAAGTTGACAAGGCCAGAGCACAGCTGGGAAACTCCAGCATCCAGCTGTCTGTCTGCTTCAACCATTGTGATTGGACTAATGGATCAAAAAACCTGACGGAGTCCTGAAAGATCGCACAGCTGTCTGCCAAGAAGCAAGTCTCTTCATTCTTCCCCTCTCTCCTTCATTTGTCTCTCTGTCTTCTTTCCAAATGGAAATGATTTTGCTGTTTCTATTGAGCCTGAGCACACATTGACCAGACCGTGTTTGAGATTACTATAATACTGCAAAGAGGGAACAAAGAAAACTACGCTGTATGCAACCCGAAAATCCTAGCTTCAAAAAACAGACATTACTCGGTTTTCCATTTTACCTCTGTTCCCGTAGGTCTCGATCAGCTTTTTTTTTTTTTTTTTTGTTACCCATTTGTCTGTAAAGATTGCACAAACTTCAGTGGATGCGATCCTTTTTTCATGTTTTTTTGCTGTGGAAAAAAAACCTACAGTTGATAAAATAAACACAGACACTCATCTGTATGCCTCTCAAAAGTACTATTCATGTATAATGGCTGCATGGACTGAATTCTACAGCCATTTCAAAGGCACCTTATTTTCTTTAACAACTATATAATGTAAAATGTAAAGAAATAGTGGCATGGAGTTAGTACAAAATGCATTATGAAAGCGTAAAGCACAGTGATCACTTTGGATTAACAAGCTTTTATAAGAACGCTGTCCATAAATAATCAATAAAGGAACATTTTATGATTTGAGTAGAAGGCCTTTGTCACCATATGAAGGTTAAATAAATAGCTTCCCTTAGAGTTAATTAAGAAGTTATATCAGTTTAGTTCAAGAGAGTAAAAATCAGGCATTGTCAGAAAACACAAAGTTTCTTTTCAGATCAGAAAAATAACACTCCAACCTCCCTTTAAAGCTATGAACTGAATACATAATTACCATTGACTGTATATGAGAACTGGACTGAGTGACTCCACCCGCCCAACGTTTGAAGCCAAAATCCCATAAGACTTCTGTAGAGAAATAACAGTCATTTTATTTGTCAGAATAACCATTCTTGCTCTGATAATTTTTTTTTACATGTTCTTCATAATCCTCTTTTTTCATTGTTTATTTACTTTTTTTGTAGAGAAACTATTCAAGTTATAAACTGACTAATCGGAGACCTCAAGAAAAGTATGTGGTCTCACGTCCAACACGCCAACCGTTTATTTGACAGATTCTCGCAAACCTGCTTTCAAGTAGTAGGGGTGTAGACTTCCAACACGCGGCCATAGAGACGTCGGCTCAAACCGATTCGGACCACTCATTGCTTACTGACCATTTCTGGCTCCAGCATGACGATGCGCGTATAGCAGAAAAACAAATAGCAGCTGAACTGACTTTTTTAATTAAATAAGAAGCAAAAAACTGTTTTCTATGGGTGACATCAAAGTCGAAGTGATAATAAATTAGTTCAATTTTTTTTTTTATTTATATGATGACTCAACATGACCGCAGTCAAACAAGGCACCACACATTTACATTTCAAAACATTGTAAACAACGACTAAAAGGTTAAAACAGTTTTTAAATGCAAAATATGCAATAAAAACCACAGTAAAACAAGAATACTTATAAAAGCAAGAGCAAATAAAAAAAGCATCAGCAGAGCAGTGTCTTATGCCGTGTCAACAGCCTGGCCATTGTTGCATTTGGAAGATTTTGACGAACAGAGAGAAAAACTGATACAAATGATTGCTGGAGAAAACAAGGGAAGCTCAGCGGTCCAGAAATGTGCCATGAAGCTATTGAAAAGATATTGATGAGGTAATGTATCATGTTTAGTTTCATTATCATCCTATGAGAAATATCATCAAATTTTGCATATATAGTTTCATCTTTGAACAAAGTGGTGGTGTGCTGTATGAAAACATGACTGAGTGCTGCAAGTCTGCAAGTGCATGCACACTTCCTGATAATGAGATCTGAATAGAAGAAGACATTATATAGTTTCTAAGCCTGCTCACTGTTTTTTTCCCCTAATGCAATTTTGTTCTGTTTGCTTAGCTGTTTTTCATTCTTTAACTGGGATTTAGCGTGAATCAGAAGAGCAATGCAGCTCCTGCTGAGACTCTGCTCCTCATTGTTTGCCTTAAAGCACAGACTGATGAAAAAACACTGCAGAGCAGGAAGATGCTTATGATGATGTGTACATTATGCATTGTGAATCCAGGAGTCACTGTGGTGGTAAATACAGGCATATCACCAAGAGCGATGCCATTTGTGGCATCTGTGTCAAACGGCATAAATATAGAACTCTGGTGAGACACAGATTCCTGCCTGTGCGGCAAATCCATCAGGAGTCTAACTTGTTAGAGTTTAACAGTCTGTAACATTATACCATGGCCTCCTTTACCTTCCACTTTCCAATAGGTGTCCTGTTCTTAATATCACATAAAGCTTTGCCCAGTGTTTGTTTTCATATTAGCAACAATTGCTTTTATTTTAAGTGCTCCGTTTTGTGTGAAAAGTAGAGGTTACAAGCCTGCAATTAAAAGATTAGAAATGCAGCACAATTACTATGGTTGCCTCCTCTTAATTGCACAATTAAACCTAATAATGACATGGTGTATCTAAATAGTTTATCAGCACACTGCTGGAGAAAAGAAATAGAGAGGAAATAACGATAAGAGCGATATCCTTATCTTAAAAACTTTGCCTGACTGGATAAATACAAAAGGTTTCACAGGCAAAGTTCAATAATTAGATCATTTAAGCTAGCGGCTAATCAGATGCAGAAAGAACCAGATTACAAAAGCTTCCTTTCAGAATGTGAAAAGAAGGAGCCGAGTGAACCTGCAGGTCTCAGTCTTTGACTAAAGGCAGTTTAATAAGCAGCTGTCTGTAGGAATTATTCAAGCTGCTTCAGAAGTACAGAGTAGGAACTTTTTTTCATGTTTGTTTTAGTGAGAAAAAATATTTGTCAAAAGACAAAACTGGAGTTGCTTGATTACAGTGCATTTCTTTGTACTGTTTTATTCCAAACCAAGAGGAAAGCATGAGCAGCGTATCTGGACAAGAAGACTTTGATAAAGACAGTGTGAAGGATGGGAGTGTTCAAGCTGTGAAAGGATCTGGCTTTTTAACTCTTCGGGGAAGTCAATTCTCAAGTTCTGAAATGGAGGAACCTTATTGTTGAAACTCTGGTTTGAAGTGGAATGCAGTTTTCATGACAGTAAGACAACGGACCAGCTCTTTTCTTTTCCCCCTGCTGTGTGCAAGTTTTACAAATTAGGTTTTGTTTGGTGGAATAAAAACAAAAAGAAACTTGGGAGCATTCCCATATACTACACTACTCACAATAAGTTATAGATATAGTTAAAAAGTCAGTGGATGTCATGTACACAGTGTATATTTTTGGGGATTTTGGAATGGGTAGACAGTTCTATTAGGGTGATAGCCGCCCCTCATTTGGTCTTTTCCACGTAGTAATCTCACTGTCTTGAGTGGTTTTACTTACTGGAGCCACTCATCCATCCATCTTCTTCCGCTCATTTGGGACCAGGTCTCGGGGGCAGCAGTCTAACCAAAGCAAACACCACACAGCTTCAGGCTCTTTTACCAGATGTGAGGGGTCCTAGGGTTTCCAGACAAACCATTTACAACCACTGTGACTTAAATGACCATTACAGGTGACTCCACCAACACCAAGACACTACCGTGTATGTTTGCAAAGAGAACAAGACCATGTGACCTAGACAATGCAGCAAAGGTCTCCCATCCAGTTCACTGATGAGTGTGGGGGTCACCTTGCACAGAAATGATGGTCGTTAGCATTGCAGGAGAAGGCGAGGTGAGCAACGCTGAGGTCAATGCGGTCACCAGGGTTGGTTTTGGTCTAGGAGGTCTGGGCGAGCATCACCAGTGAGAGCCACACCATTTGGTTATTATAGATCGTCCAGTCACCGTACGTTTTTACCTCAGAGACATCATAGAACCGTCATCATCCCCCAACAGCACCAGCACACCCCACATTTCTGTTCATGGAGGACAATGCTCCACCACATGGTGCCAGAATTTTCACAGCTGGACTTCAGGAAGTGGGAGTGCCTCATATGGTATGACCAGCAATGGCTCCTGAGCTGAACCCCGTAGAGCACGTCTGGATGATCAGACCTCACCACCAAGAGACCTGGCAGAACTGCATGTACCACTTGTGGAAGAGTGGACTGCATTGCCTCAGAACAACATCATGAGGCTGGTGAGGAGCATGAAAGCATGAGACGTTGCTGTCAAGATGTCCGCTGTGGAAAGACTCGCTATTGAAGGTCAATTTTTTCTATTTGGGGCTCTCTTTATTCTTGTCTTAATTGTTGGGCTAACACATATAAAAATAATGGAATAGGTGTTTCTCTTCATTCATTGGTAGTAAAATCAAAGAGAATTTTTACGCACAATAAATTTCAGACAAAGCAGGAAAAGCAGTCATGACTTATCATGAGTATTGTAAGTAGTACAACCAGTTCTGCTGGAGTGCTTTTGATAGTGCCACCTTCTGATTCTGTACAGATGTTTTATGGATGAGATGTGGTATTTTTTCATTTCTCTTTACCTGTTGTCATCATTGTGTGAACACTTTCACAGACATAAGAGATGTAAACCAACTGAACTGAAAATGAGCATTTCATATTGTATTGCTGTTATTGTTCTTGGAATAGTAGTTTTGTGTCTTCTTAGATGTGTGTTTTGTCTGGTGATGCATCACTGCTCAAATGATTGTCATTCTGATCTCAGTCCCTAAAACGTTATAAAAAATAAACATTTTCTGGAATGAGTTTTAAAGCAGCCTTAAGATTCAGTCAATCTTGGCTGTCGGCGGGGTTAAAATGGTCAAACTTGTACGGGACACGCAGGTGGCCTACACCAAATATGAAGAATGTAGACTGTGATCCCGTAGAGTGAAAACGTTCATACACATTTTTTTCTACTGGCTTGCTGTGAGTGACAGGTCATAGTGAACACTATACAACACGAAAGGGTAAGTAAAGTTGAAATGGGTCGTTTTTCATTTTTTTCAACCCCCCAGTCCTGCGGTGCAAGAAACCCTTAGTGCTGTCAATGTGATGATTATTTGCTCCTTACATGCAGCCTGACTGTTAGAAATGAGAACTGTAGACAATCAGTTGTGTATCATGTGCACACCCCGTGTGCACACACTTTATGTGTGATCAGTTCGTGGTCAGTATTCCCACCTTCCTAACGACTAGAGTGTCGCGTAAGTGCACCGTACAACAAGTTGCAAATGTGTGCAACTTCCATTTGCCTTGAGAAAATTTTACTTTACACTTACCACACGTGTGTCAGTGGTATGTTTCATTTTTTTGCAACCCGTGAGCCTCAAGGGAAATACAAGACACACCTGTGCACCTCTTAAGATGCGACCACTTCTCTCAGCAACCCTCCACGTACGCAAACAACCCAAAGAACCTGCAGCCACTTACAGGTTGCATACGGGTGCATGTGACCACAGCCTATTCAGTTACAACCTTTTTCACTTGCCTTCTGGCTTTGTGTCTTCTCTTTATGGCTTAATGTCAAGTATACAAGAGAAAGCAGAACATCTTCAAATGTCTAGAAAAAAACATTAAGCTGTGTCCTAAGAAAACAAGTGAAGAAAAAATCATTACCACTCAATACAAGTCAAGAGGTTTACCTTAACAACTTAACAACCCCAACAACTACCAACCCACTATTCCCTTAAAAATTGAAGCTGTGTAACACTTTCATTTTAAGGACATAACAAAACTGAACAGAGACATATGGGCTCTGCTTTCCACAGTTAGCTGTTAGGCCTTTCTGTCTGCCGCTTACTGGCACTATTTTGGCTTTTGATCTCCCTCAAGATGGAAAGAATGAGCAAAGCAGGATCTCTCCACGGTGCTGAACTATTTCCAGCAGAACAGATGCCCCCGGGCCACAGCAAAAAAGAAAAAAAAAAAAAGTTTGCATCAACAGTATGAAGCAGAGCTATCCGTGATGCAACACCATTGCTTGGACAAGGAGAACTGGCGCAGGTTCAAATTCTTTACTGGTAAAAATGTAGATTTTGCTTCTTCTTACTTTTATTCTTTATATTTTCTTTTTTTTTTTAATTGGTGAATCTTTGGAGGGAAAATACAATTGAATCTCCTAGGAGTCTTATCAAACTGTTTTGTCCTCAGGTGGCAGTTTTAGCCAAATGTATAAAAACACGTCGTATCCTGTTCATTAACGTCAAAGTAAATGTCTCCTTCAAAGAAGCGTGACATATTGGGAGAGCCCTGGTGAGACGTCCACGATTGGCTGGATCCAATTACAGGCAACAGACAAGCCGACATCCGACAGCACTATAGGAGGATTTATTAACTTATACAAAAGAAATACACCAAAGCTAAGTAAAGGGAAAAAAAGAAGTCTCAGTGTGTATAGACAATAGTGTAATAACCCACATAACTGATGAGATGGAAACCAGATGTGAGCCATTGTATCAGGAGGAAAATGAAACTGCATAACAACAACAAAATATTTCAAAGCCAAAAAAGGTGAACAAGTTACAGCAAAAACCATAACATTTGAAACTAACAAAAACGCAATGAAAGCAACATTAAAAAGTGCGATTTACAGAATCAAACTGTCTGGTTTTATTGTGATTTGCAAAACAAAATAGTATGTGAGTGCACAGATAAAAACGCATAAAATAATTCTGTGAACTCTTAAATTCGACTTTTATTAGTGTCAGGAGTCTGAGCTCTGTCTTGCTGTCTGGTCACTGGCGGGAGCCATCTCCAGAGTACTAACTCACTACACCTCCCAGCAGCCCCAGCGCGCAGTCCCCAACGCCGCACACCTGACTCCAATCTGACAATCACCCACCTGTCTCTTAAACAGCACACAGAGCCTCACTCAGTGCCAAGTTTTGTTTGTGCCATCCTGCCTGCATTACCAAGCTTCTCAGTCCTGAACCTTGCCCTGACTCTGACCACTCTTATCGCCTCTTGGATTATTCCATGCCATTGATTGACCTGTGCCTCTCTGACCCTGAGTTAGCTTTGTGGACTTTTAGCCGTGATTGATTCCTGTCTGAATAAATACACCTGCTGCAAGTAGAACCAGCTGTCTCCCCGTTTGTGACAATTACGATGTCATTCAATCAAAGCGGAATCACTTTTTTTAGAACTCTAAATATGTAAACAAGAAAAAAGGTTTTTACATGTGATCACATTTGGCTTCACTTCAAGCGTTTTTGCTTTCAGAAGAAAAAAGGGCTCTGTGAAGTGAAATGATTCAAGACATTAAAATAAGCAGAAACTGATTTAGTAAAAAGACAGAGCTGAATTCAAAAAGTGGATCTACGGATGCTGGATGCCTGGACAAACACTTGCTTTGCAGCTGATCTGATTCACATTCACAGGAGGAAACCAGGTGCATTTCACACCCAATTAAAAGAGCTCAAGCCTGAGAGTCCAAGCTTGTTTTCATTCATGTATGTGTGCATGCACACACACACGAGCGCACACACTTTTATATGCAGCTAAAAATGTGCAGCTAAGTATTTGAGACAGGACAGACTGCTTCCAGGAATTTTTAAGCACAGTATTAAGTTCTAAAACCATTAAGTCAACATGATCTGTGCTGTCAACCATCTTTCTTCTCGCTTTAATTTAAATCAAAGGCATTCTGTTGCAGTGCATGCTTCATTTTACAATTACCCATTTTGCATAAAGTCTCCATCCGAATCAATTTCTTAAATAAGGAGCCAAACCATGAGAGTCATCCGTGTGTATTGTTTTTGACAGCTGAAAATAAAAAGCTGACATTTGACGTGAACTGAGAAAACAAATATACTTCAATCAGCAGAACTCACTGAAACACAAACTCCAAAGTAACTCACAAAATGTGTTTAAGGTAAATAAGGTACATTTGCGCTTTCAGCTCTGTCTGACTGTAATCACTCACAGCTGATTTGTTTCAAACATGCTGCTCAGGCTGTATTAATCAAAAGCTGATTGAACTCTTAGCTCTGTTTGAGACTTCCTCATAGTTTGTTTTCATCTCTTTTAAGATCTATTAGGAAAAAAAAGTCTGAGCTCCTATTGAGCTTTCTTCCCTTAGAAGGTGAGGGAATATTAAAAGCAGCTCAGCATTCTGCCTGTCAGAAATCCCAGAAGCAGGATGATTGGATAAATATTCACTCCACATCGCTATCCCTGAATGGCATCGTCTACCTTTGCTCTTAGCACTTTGCTCACTTACTGATAGCCTCGCAGAGCACTTCTAATGGATGCATGGACTCAGACAGCAGAAGAAGATGGAGAGGCTCGTGCTCGTGTGGCTCAGGACGTGTTGGAGTTGGACACAAATGAAAGGTTAATTTTTGGCATATGTTGCATCCCGCTGCCACAAATAATCACAAAGGAAAATAATTCCCAGGACAATTTCGATCCTCTTTTTCCTTGAGGTTCTGTGTCGTTCCGATGGACGTTCATTTATGTACTGCACTGCTTACTGGGAGTTTCATTTTCTGGGTACTCTATGTTCTATGACCACCATAATGATTTTTCTGAATGTATGGGATGACTCTTATCATTGTGTAAAAGATAAAGGATGAGCTGGCAGCCTTTAGATCCAGTACATAGAATTCTTAAGAGCTTTTCATGAAAATGACACAGACAGGGGTAAGAAAACAGTCTAATACAAGCTGATGTCTCCACGAGGCTCAGGGTGAGTGGAACTCCGTTAACAAGAAGATGAGAAGGGCATATGGACATCAGTGGAGAAAACATGGCAGCATGTTCTGTTGTTGCTGCTCAGTGCTCTACCAGTCAGTGCTTTATTTGGCATAATAACCCACATTATCTACCCAAACCTGTATTCTGATGCCTTTTACACTGGAGCTCCAGTGTTAAAAGCATAAGAGTACTAGCAAACAGCAATCATGAGCAGATTTCAATCATGAAGACTCATAAACACAACTGCACAGAATCCACCAGCATGTTCATTGTGCTACTAGAGGTGCTAGTGCTCTGAACAGGGTCTACTCTAACATCAAGATGGGCTTAGGGGTGAGTCCACTTTGACACCTGACCAAGTTATACCAAGAGTCCCTGCTTCTGATACCTACCAATGCTCTCCTCTGCAAACTGCTTCCATCAGCACAAGGTTGATGACTTGTCAAGTGGGCTGACACACCTCACAGGGGCTTCTGCCTCAGCACCGACTCCCCACGGGTCTGCAGTCTGACTCCAACCTCACTGCTCTACACTCTCTTTACCCCCAGCTGCAACCCTGCCCACCATAGCAACACCATTTTTAAGCTTGCAGACAATACTACAATGGCTGGACTCGAACCAGGAGAGGATGAGTCAGCCTTTCGGAACAAGGGGGAGTCACTCTCACTGTGGTGGAGAACAACTTGCTCCTTTACACCACAAAAGCCCATCATTGACTGCAGGAGGTAGAAAATGGACATTACTTCACTTTTCGTCAGTGGGGACTATGTAGAGTGGGTAATAGAATTTTGGTTTCTGGGAGTCCAGATAGAGGAGGACACAAACACCTCTGAGATGCCAAAACAAATCCCACCAGAGACTGTACTTACTTAAGGCACTGAGGAAGAATTAGCCAGTCAGAGACGAGTAATTGTCCTTCAAGCAGCAAAGGGAACATCTTGACCTACTGCTTTGGCACATGGTTCACTAGCTCAGAGGAAAGAGCTCCAGAGTCACAAACATGAAAACTGTCATCACACCGCTCCCCAGACATGGTCTGTTTCAGCCATTACTATTAGGGAGGCAATTTAAGATAATTAAAGCCAGGTTAACCAGACCAACAAACAACAGCTTTTATACAATAACCACTCGAAATAATCAAAAACATAATTTTCATGAGATATGGAAGCAAAGCTAAACAGACTTTAAATGGGACTGTGCCGTTTTTTTTTTTCTTCAAAACCACAGATTTTGATTGCTTTGTTGTGTTATTCATTCATTTGGTTTTTAAAGAATAGCTGACTGTGAATGTAATTTAACCCCTTAACCATCTATGAATAAGCGCAACTCTTCAACCATTTACACAATTAACGTAATTTCAACGGATTCTACAGTAGTGCGATAAGTGTAAACATTGCATACTGCCGCAAAGCCTCATTTCTCTGCTTCCGAATATGTTGGAAATATGTTAATTGCTTGAGGTTGAAGAGTTATGGTAGTTAGTGAAGTGTGTGTGGGGGTTATGGACCCAGGACACTAGTTGTTGTTATTTTGATATCACTTCCTGTTTTATTTTGTTGTGTTTCCTGTGTTCACTATTGCCTTTCAGGTCACTTGACACTTCCCTCCCAGTGTGTGTTCCCTCCCTCCTTCTTGGCGCACCTGTGTGTAGTTACCTCATCCTCTCTTCTTGTTATAAGTCCTCGTCTCCCTTGCACGGGTTGTCGGGTGGTTCTGTTCCTTCTAGGAAAGTTTCTACTGGTCCTTTCGAGCAAATAAACGAAAGACTTTTAATTTCTAATTGCCGTCTGCGTTTGTGTCCGAACGCCAACCCTGACAGTGTGTGTGTTTTTGCTGTTAAAGTATTCATAAATATCACACCTTGACTGAGTGGCACTCTCAAAGTTTGTGGCCCATGCAAATGGACCAATGAAAACAGTACATTTCATTTGGACAATTAAATCCACATACAAATAAGGATTTGAGCACCCTGTGATTTTGCATGGTAAATAATTGATTTGTATGCTAATGCTGCAAATAAGTATTTGAATGCCTGAGAAAGTCACTGCTAATCTTTGGTACAATAGCCTTTGTTTGCGATTACACAGGTCATGCATTTCCTTTAGTATTTCACCAGGTTTTCACACACTGCAGGAAGGATTTTGGCCCACTCCTCCACACATCTTCTCTAGATCTGTCTGGTCTTCTGGGGTGTCATTGAGAAACCAGACCAGAGTTTGAGCTCCCTCCAAAGACTTTCTGATGGGTTTAGTTCCGGAGACTGGGTAGGTCACTCCAGAACTTTAACATGCTTTGGGTCCTTGTCATGTTGGAAGACTCAGCCACGACCCATCTTCAGTCCTCTAACTGAGGGAAGGAGGTTGCTTCCTAAAATCTTGCAATACGTGAACGCAATCATCCTCTCCATACAATACAGACGTCCTGTCCCATCAGATGAACATCCCTTCAGCATGATGCTGCCACCCCCATGCAGGGAGTGGAATTAAGACCAAACAGCTCTCTTTTGGTCTCATCTGCCCACATGACTTTTTTCCACAACTCCTCTGGATCATCCAAAGAGTTATTGGCAAACTTCAGATGGGTCTGGACATGTGCTGGTTCAAGCAGGGGAACCTTCTGTGCCATGGATGATTTCAAACCCTGATGTCTTAGTGTATTACGCCTTATTGTATTACATTAACCTTGGGAATGTCCCAGTTCTTTTCAGGTCATTCACCAGCTCCCCCTGTGCAGTTCTGGACTGATTCCACACTTTTCTTAGGATCTATGAAAGACCATGAGGTGAGGTCTTGCATGGAGCCCCAGTACGAGAGAGTCATGTTAAGCTTCTTCCATTTTCTAAGAATTGCTTCAAGAGTGGATCTTTTTTCAACAAGCTGCTTGGCAACTGCCCCATAGCCCTTATCAGCCTTGTGGAGGTCTACTATATTGTCTCTGGTGTCTTTGGATAGATCTTTGGTCTTGACCATGTTAGTAGGTGGAGTCTTACTAAATGTATGGGGTGGATAATTGTATTTATACAGCTAACAACCTCAAACAAGTGCTTCAAATTTAGGATAATAAGTGGAATGGAGGAGGACTATTTAGAGGGTCAAAATTCTAGCTAATGGACAGGTTTTCAAGTACTTATTTGCAGCAGTAGAATAGAAATAAAATCAAGTAACACTTTATAATAACTACCCAAACAAATCAATATTTATAACTCAATAACTGTTAGTTATTGAGTTATAAATGACTTGTTAAACAACAGTTAACAGTTTGTTAAGAATTTATAAATGTAGAGTTAGGTTTAGGAAAAGGGCTAGAGTTCGTTGGAAATGTTCCTCATTTACTAACAGTAAATTAATATGGAATAGCAAAGGCTTAAAAAAAACATCCCAGTAACATGTATAAAATATCAAATACTGATTCTTAACAAGTAATTTGTAAATAATTTAGCTTCTTCATGATCTATTACTAATTAATAAGGTGCAACTAGAAATCATTAATATACAGGTAACAGGTCATTTATAACTGACTAACTAAAAGCTGATTAGTTATCTACTGTCCATCTATAAAGTACATTTATAAATCCTTAACAAACTGTAAACTGTTGTTTAACAAGTCATTTATAACCCACTAACTAACAGTTTAATAATGAGTTGTTAACTAGCTGGGCTGTTATTATAAAGTGTTGCCTAAAATTCTACATCGTGATTTCCAGTTTTTATTTTTTTATTATGCCCCTCACAGTGGATATGCACCTAAGATGGAAATCTCAGACCTCTCCATGATTTCTAACTGGGAAAACTTGCAAAATCAAATACTTTGTATATTGTTACTATTATACCAAAGATTAACAGTGATTTTCTCAGGCGTTCAAATACTTATTTCCCTCAATGTAGCGTTCCTAGAGGGTTCCAATTATCTGCATTGCAGCTTCTTTTTTTTTTTTTTTGCAGCTTTTAAAGGCAGAGGGAAGCAACAACCAATAGGCTGCTTTCCCACAATTTCATGAGTGCTTGCCTCCAGAAATGGATAAGCTGTGGCCTGTGGCTTCATCTCTTTAATCCGTCATGGCTTTTACGGAGATATTGAGACAAGAAAAAATATTCCACACCCACTGTCCTTTTGAGAAGTTAAAAGATATGGTAATTGTCACATATTACAATAATTATAAACACTTTAACCAATCTTATACTGAAATTGTCTTAATTCTGATAGTTTCCTGTAGTGCATCTCTTAACGGCGTAGTGATCATGTATGTGTCAGCATTCTAGCAATGTGACCTCAGCACACAGAGGCAGCCAAGCAACAACAAACTGAAACCTTTTATCTTTTGTCTTTATTTAATAGGATTAACTTTTCTTGCATTTTGTTCTACAATAAATATGGTGTTAAGAATAGAAATAGATGTGCTGTATTTTTGAGTATAACTGCTCTTCTTTGTTCCCCTTAATGAGCCATTCAATTTCAAGAATGTGGATTCCTATCCTTAAGATATGAGAGACTTGAACCCAGCACCACTCAGACTGATGAAGCCACTTAGACGGTTGGTTGGTGAAACATTTCAGGACCCTACTGACTCTTTAGTGACTGACGCTTTAGATGGCAGAATCCAGGGATGGGTGCATAATATGGGGGCAGAATCTGAAAGAACCTTGTTTTACCTATCTGTGAATAACATACAGTACATGTGCCTGTGCCTGTGCCCCCCCCCATAAAGAAGAGATGTTGGAAACGCCACTTCAAAGAGTGGAGGGCATGCAGAAGTGCTTCCCTGTGAACACTGTGACATTTGCACTTAGGTGAGCTTAGAAGCTACAGAAGACTTTAAAAATCTTTGTTTATCCTAGTTTTTCTTGACTCAAAGCCAACCTGCATTGGGATAAAAAGTAGGACACGCAGTACAATTCACATTCCATGCACATTTGTTGATCAACTATCCTATTCTTCTGTGGTGCAGACACCCTGCTAAGGACTTACAGGTTTTACACACTGCATTTCAATTCACAGCAGCCCTGCCTCCTCAGAGCATCTCACTCACTAATGCGATTCTCTCTCTAATTACTGTTTTCGTCTATTTCTCCATTTTTTATTGATTAGCCATTGTGTTAAATACAATGGTGGAAATTACTCATTTTTGAGATGACAAATAAAACGAAATGACTTATTTATTTGTCTCGTTACAGATTGAGTTTCTTTACATTTAGCATCATGAGAGATTCCACTGATGCGTAAACGAGCATCTCAAAATGTTTTTGGACATCTTTCCATGTATTTCAAAACTAGTTCATCAATGTGATATAGATCGCAGGGGAATCAATGCTTTTGGTGAAAGACATATTTAGTCAAATTTCCGTTTACCTCTGCAAAAGGGTCCGACACAGATCTATCAGTTGACTGGACTCTGATAAAATAGCTTGTCTACTCTAAACCTGAGCGGTGCTCTTCATTGTTAGACTTTTGTTTTGGTTTCAGTTTATCCAAGAAAATGTTCTGGAAAATTACCTGAGACCATAATATGAAAGGCGCGACTTTTGCAATAATACTAAATATGTGACACTTCTTTCTGACTCCCAGCTCAAGTGACGAGATAAGCTTTCCTGGTAACTGATCATCGCTTTCAATTAAACTCTCAGCTGAGGCTACTGTCCAAAAACCCATCTCTGCACAGCTTTACTCGCTTTATTCTTAGCTGCAATCAGAGACTAACATCTGTTTGGACCTAATTTTAAAGCAGATGTTTAAACAGCTGGATGGCCCAATGACCTCTGACCTCTAGACCTCTGAGAATAGAAGATTACTCTTTCAGCTGGATAAGTTTTTGTCTCTTAGTCTTGTTAGGCAAAGTTGAGCCAAAGAGGGTCAAAAATGAATGGACTTGGACACCATCCGCACTGATTTGGATGTTTTTGTTGAAGAGAGCTGAGCCAAAGACAAAGCTGCTGATTGACTATAGCTAATGTCCAGATAATTACAGCCTTAGTCACAATTGCCCTTACAGGTGGATACAGGCTGCCTGTAGGCAAACCTTTAGGGCCACTGTGATCCATCACAATTTGAACAAAGAAGTACTCAGAAATACTGTTTTAATCTAAAATAAAAAAAAAAAAAAGTTCCATCATTAGAACAACTGCTACCTGAACATATTAAAAACCCCAAAAACACAATTTTCATTGGAGTGGGTCTTTAACCCTTTAAAGCTGAACGTTTCATATTTAATACATGAGTCTGTTAGCTCTCCGCAAGAGCAATGGAATAGAAATACAAATTTAATGCATTTTTTTTTGTCTTTTAAAATTTTTGTTGGCTCAGGAAAAAAGATATATTTGAGCTGTGTGATCTGATGTATCAGATATGATACAAAATTACATTTATATGTAAAATATATATATATATATATATATATAGGCCCAAAATCCAAAGAATTTGAATTTTCTGTCATTGATTTATTGGTTTAGGCTTTACAGGGTGAAGTTGTAACATAATGCTTGTGTATGAAGACGCAAAAGGAAAACATTTTATGAATCATCTCAATGAGTTTATCAGTGTGAAGAGACAAAATCAAACGCGTTGTTGCTCTGGTTAAAATAGACCCTTTTACAACATCTGTTGGGGGTAAATAACCTCTTCACTCCAGCTCACCTGGTGAGTCCAGAAAATCTATAAATGCAGGACACAGCATCGCTGCATGATGAGGTTTTTCTGCTGTCAGCAAATCATTTTTTGTTTAATTTCACTAAAAATGTCTTTAAATGTAACTGAGCCAATTATGTGGTTTGCACGTTCAACCAAAAACTAGTAAAATTAATTTGTACAATTTTCCTTATCAAACAGGCAAAGAAATTGTTAAGGAAACTCACACATTCTCGCAATTCTGCCTGTTTGCTTTGAGAAATTACAGACCAAAGCGGAGTTTGGATCTTTCCTCAGAAAACTGTTCTTGCTTTCAGAATCACAATGAGGCCATTAACATCTTTATCCATCCTCCTGCTTTACCTCTCCTTTGCCTTTGTCCTCTGGCATAAGACTCTTTTTGATTCTTGGTGTTTTGCTCTTTTTTTCTTCTCAAACTTAGAGACAGTTTTGCGATTAAAACCCTGTTATTTCAAAACTCAGATTATAACTTTTCCAACAACTTTCAGACTTCTGTTCAATTCATGAAGGGTAGTTTGTAGCTTTGTAGCTTTTCTCCCTTTGTGCACTATTCTAGTATTTTGCTTTTTTGGAGCACAGACTATACTGTTTTAGAAGTGAGGTTTGTAAAAAAAGATTGAAAAAAATCTTTCAATGACAAAAGTGAATCAATACAAATAGACAATAAATGTTCAGCTTTTTTTTGGACTGTTGCCCTTACACAACTTTTCTTTTCGTCGTTTTTCTCTTATTTGCTTTTACTATTATCTTCCAGATCCATCTGTGTTTGTTTTTACTTTCCTCAACCACTTTATCAAACCCACCTCCACTTCCTTTTCCTCTTCTCTTTACCTGGTTTTTAATTTTTTTTAAATCTTCACTTTGCTCCTTTTAGCCGTGCTCCTGCATTCCCTGCTGTTCACCTCATTGAAATATGTCTACATAGATGAATTTCTGGAACCTTGCTGCAAAGATTATGCTAATCTTAGGCAATTATCGAGAGGCAGAACCCACTAATGGACTTTTACCATCATTTGTCTCTAGCTGATCTCATTGCACTTACCTCGTGACAAGGGGACTGAGAATGCGGCCGCAGCGAGCTTGACAGCAAAAAACTTTTTTGGATTTTTTAAAAAGATTTATTGAAATCTCTAAATGAAATACATTTCGGAGGAGTATTGCAGTAAAAGGAAAAGCAGTGTAATGTCTTACATTTTTATTTAAGATAAATTCCTCTAGGTTTTTCAACACCAAAGATGACAATTATTTGTATTAAAAGAGGCTAAAATAAAATCACAGAATGAATGTGATAATTTATGCACTTTGATTTGCCTCCAGGTGTGACTTGGTTTTTGTAGTGTTTAGTTTCCCACTATCACAGTCACACCAGATTTAAGTTCTGCAATATTATTTAAACTAATCTTCCCATCAAAGTGTATTTAAGTGTGTGGTCCTCTGCTCTGTCACTCTTTGTTGCTTTATTTGTTCATGTTTTTGTCATGTTTAGGTTTATTTAGTAAATCTTTAACAGGAGCCTCACCTTTTCTTCCTGTTTGAGGCTGGCTTGAAGCGTAAATTATACCATGGTCTGAGTAAATACTCGATTCTGATCGGCTGCAGGGTGTCCAATAAAAAGTAATATTGGACACCTATAAAAGCAATTTCGTTCAAATAGCTTGAATGTTCTGTGTTATTGCGCTGGTCTAAACTCCAATTGGTAATCGGCACAACAGAAACTTGGAACATGAAACATTTTACTTCATCATCTGGAAAAAAACAAGCAGTAAGAGTTAAACTTTCCGTCTGAAATGATGCTTTGCATCTGCTAACATGACGTTTAGGATATACGGCACTTCCTCCGCAGTTCCTATGCAGTAGAGTGAACTGAAGGTTCTGTAGCCATTACCATGGCAATTATCAAATGGTTCATTTCTTGTGGAAAATGATTTAAAGAATAAAAATAACAAGATTAAAGTAATATCAATATATTTAATATGTATTTCTTCTTTAAGTGACCATAGAATTAGCAGAATAATCCCCTTTTATGTGTCCAATAGCTTAAATTAATGGACTTCATTGATGCAATAGTGTGATGTCAAGCGAATGATAATTTACACCTCCACGTTGTTCATTATTTCTGATGATGGCCACCTTATCGGGCGTTATCCCTTGCATAAATGAAACCAGGTCAGTTCACTATATATTCACAGGTTGTTGTTTTTTACATAAGCAAGTCATTCTCCATTCGCTTTAATGCAAAACATCATACCGGAAAAAAACATACATGTGGTTCTAAAAACCTTTTTTAACTTCTGTGATTTGATTTAGACTTTTGTTTTCTGGTCAGCACCTGGTCTTTGAAGCAGTACCCAGCAGTAGTAGTACTATGCAACAGAAGTTGTACTATGCAGCAGCAGTAGTACTATGCAGCAGCAGCAGTAGTAGTATGTAGCAGCAGAAATAGTACTATGCAGCAGCAGTATCCTGCAACAGCAGTGATACTATGCTGCAGCAGCAGATGTGCTATGAAGCATCAGTATCCTGCAGCAGCAGCAGCAGTAGTATCCTGCAACAGCAGTGGTACTATGCAGCAGCAGCAGTACTAACCTGTAGCAGCAGCAGTACTCTGCAGCAGCAGTACTCTGCAGCAGCAGTAGTGCTATGAAGCAGCAGCAGTACTCTGCACCAGTCCCCTGCAGCAGCAGCAGCAGTACTACCCTGCACACACAAACAAACAGGCAGCATTCAGCTTGTTGACTGGCTGTTTAGGGAGCTCATAGATGAAGACTATGGAGAATCAAGGACTTGAGATTACATGACATCTCTGAAGCCAGCGAAACACAACACATTTTCCTGCAAATTCTTGCAAGCAAGGTCAAGCTTCTGCTAATGAACAATGAACACTTTACTAAACATCCAGTATATTTAAATCTTGCATCTAAGGTTGAATTACTCAGGCTTGCCCAATAAATTGTTTGCTTTTTTTTTTCTTCTGAACTTCCTCAATATTGCAACAAAAAAACTTGTGGGGAACATCAGTGGATGGAGAACATGAAAGCGCATGTCAAACGGCCTCAGGTGAAATTCCGTAAAGCCTTTCTAAAGTACACAAGAAATATTTAATGGTAGCTGAATTAATCTATCTAGATGGCTTTTTTAAAAACTTGTGAGTCACTGTTTGGGCTCTGTGTTGCGCTCCTGCTATGAGGGGGACAAGGACATGCATTTCCACAAATGTGACCACCGCTCGCCCTGAGTGAGCTGCAGCAGCTCTCTGTCAAGCAGCTTTCTGAAGAGCAAACATTCATGAGGACATTTAGAGGAAAAGGGATTTATTGTTGTGCCCTGGAGGCGTTCCTTCCCCCTCTTCCACCTGTTCCTGATCATCTCCACCTTTTCATCATCACCATGGCTTTTTAAGCGGCGTCAAACCTCCAGCCATTGTCAGATCGTAATGCTGCTTGTGTGTCAGTCTGCCTACCTGCCCGCTCCGTCGGCTCACCTGCCTCCCTGCCCGCCTCTCTGCCTCCTCCGTCAGCTCAGCTCACCTGCCTGCCTCCCTGCCTGCTCCGTCAGCTCAGCTTCCCTGCCTGCTCCGTCAGCTCAGCTTGCCTGCCTGCCTGCCTGCCTCCCTGCCTGCTCCGTCAGCTCAGCTGCCTGCCTGCCTGCCTCCCTGCCTGCTCCGTCAGCTCAGCTGCCTGCCTGCCTGCCTCCCTGCCTGCTCCGTCAGCTCAGCCTGCCCTGCCTGCCCGCTCCGTCAGCTCACCTGCCTGCCTCCCTGCACCGTCAGCTCATCTTGCCTGCCTCCCTGCTCCGTCAGCTCAGCTTGCCTGCATGCCTGCTTCGTCAGCTCAGTTTGCCCGCCTGCCTGCTCCGTCAGCTCAGCTTGCCTGTCTGTCTGCTCCGTCAGCTCAGCTTGCCTGTCTGCCCGCCCCATCAGCTCAGCTTGCCTGCCTCCCTGCTCCGTCAGCTCAGCTTGCCTGCATGCCTGCTACGTCAGCTCAGTTTGCCCGCCTGCCTGCTCCGTCAGCTCAGCTTGCCCGTCTGCCTGCTCCTTCAGCTCAGCCAGCCTGCCTGCCTGCCCGCTCTGTCAGCTCAGTCTGACTGCCTGCTCCATCAGCTCAGCCTGCCTGCCTGCCCACTCCGTCAGCTCAGCCTGCCTGCCTGCCTGCTCCATCAGCTCAGCCTGCCTGCCTGCCCACTCCGTCAGCTCAGCCTGCCTGCCTGCCTGCTTCGTCAGCTCACCTGCCTGCCCGCCTGCCTGCTTCGTCAGCTCAGCTTGCCCGTCTGCCTGCTCCTTCAGCTCAGCCAGCCAGCCTGCATGCCTGCTATGTCAGCTCAGTTTGCCCGCCTGCCTGCTCCGTCAGCTCAGCTTGCCCGCCTGCCTGCTCCGTCAGCTCAGCTTGCCCGTCTGCCTGCTCCGTCAGCTCAGCTTGCCTGTCTGCCTGCCCGCCCTGTCAGCTCAGTCTGCCTGCCTGCTTCGTCCTGTCAGCTCAGTCTGCCTGCCTGCTTCGTCAGCTCACCTGCCTGCCCGCCTGCCTGCTTCGTCAGCTCAGCTTGCCCGTCTGCCTGCTCCTTCAGCTCAGCCAGCCTGCCTGCCTGCCCGCCCTGTCAGCTCAGTCTGCCTGCCTGCTCCATTAGCTCAGCCTGCCTGCCTGCCCGCTCCGTCAGCTCAGCCTGCCTGCCTGCCTGCTTCGTCAGCTCACCTGCCTGCCTGCCTGCCCGCTCCGTCAGCTCACCTGCCTGCCCACCTGCCTGCTCCATCAGCTCAGCTTGCCTGTCTGCCTGCCACGTCAGCTCAGCTTGCCTGCCTCCCTGCTCCGTCAGCTCAGCTTGCCTGCATGCCTGCTACGTCAGCTCAGTTTGCCCGTCTGCCTGCTCCGTCAGCTCAGCTTGCCCGTCTGCCTGCACCGTCAGCTCAGCCAGCCAGCCTGCCTGCCTGCCTGCCTACTCCGTCAGCTCAGCCTGCCTGCCTGCTCCATCAGCTCAGCCTGCCTGCCTGCCCACTCCGTCAGCTCAGCCTGCCTGCCTGCCTGCCTGCTACGTCAGCTCAGCCTGCCTGCCTGCCAGCCCGCCCCGTCAGCTCAGCTTTCCTGCCTGCCTGATCTATCATCCTGATCCACTATTCGCATAATCAATAAACATAACCTTCTCATCCTTCAAAACGTGTCTGCTCTTGTGTTCCACCCACCTCCTTGTTCACAATATTTATTTTGCCAAATAAAAATTACTTTACACACAAGATCGCAACCATCCACTCTACATAGCCTGTTTATTATTTAAAAGATAAAAGGAGGATAAAAATGAAGCACCACATTCATCCTACAAGTTTTTCCTTTAGAAAAAAATGACGACAACATTCAGGGTACAGGTGACAAAGTGGCAAGCTTTCTGTTCTGATGTCAAGACTCCTGTTGGTTTTAGCAAAACCAAGAGTTTTTTTTACAGAAGAATCATGTACTTGCTTGCATGTTTGCTCATAACTTTACTTTCCGCATCTACATAATGCTTAAAACAATATGTTTTAGAGCATTGTGTTTAAATATATGTGTGATTACGTTGACTTAAAACAACATATTACATAATTAAACATAATGCTCTAAAACTATGTACTTTATGGTCTTAGCTTTAGATTTAAAAAATTTGTTTAAAAAACAGCACAAGACTCTTTGGCATTGCCAGATTCTGGCTAGATTTGAGCCAAAAGTAAAACGCATGTGGGACATACAAAAAACATTTTCAGATCCTTTTGGCTTTCTTTTTATTTGGGGAAATTAAATATGTGCAAATAAAGAAGAAACGTGCATTTTTCTTTGTGGTTGTCAAGAGAAGAAGCTCATTTTTCTGTACCGAGTTGCCTTCGTTTAAATGAGTTTAAATGATAAGGTTTTCTTTTTTTGACACACAGTACTTGTACGTTGTTATTTACTGTTGTTCTTTCAAAGTGGAAATTATGGGACCGTCTCGAAACATAAACTACTCTCTTGTTTTGGTTTAGCTTTAAATCACATTCAGTAATGGAATGAATTACAGGAGCTCTTGAGTCCTTTTACTTGTTTTTGTCTAATTATGTCAAGATCATAAACATTAGTGAGTTTTCATTTGAAATTACTATGTGATTAAAAATGTCGCTTGGTAATCTCAACATAAAATGCTTTTACAGCAGGGAAGTGGAGTGTGTGTATTTGTGTGTGCAAATGCCAGAATGATGAATCTTCAAAGTTTATTTACTCTAATTTTGCTAGTTTTTTCTCATGGAGACAATCAGGCAGTGACTGTGATGTAAAAAGCCAATTATTTATCCAAATAATGAGTTCAAATCAAAACTGTTATGTCTCCTTGATTAGTATTTCAAAGGATAACTGCATTGTGCACAACACTTGCTAAGAAATAAATAAGTCAAGAGTGAAGTCCTTCTTTAGTTTCTCTTGACTTTGAGGCTTCAAAGCCTCATAGGTTTTACTGATTGTGTGACACAAAGAAACAACACATCTCATAGTTATGAATGTAAAGAGCATTCTCATTGATGGGACTTTCTCTCTTTTTTCATAATGTGACCAAAAAGAGAGATGGTTTCATCCAAGGAGGGATCCAAAGTCCTGCGGATAAAAATGTATTTCTGAAATGATTTGAACCTACTGCAGAAAAGAAAATCTAATATAAAAAAGGACACTGTCTTCATAAACATTTGCATTTTTTTAATGTATTTTTGGTTTTTGTGACTTAATTCTGCATTTCCAGAAAAAATCCTCAAAAAAAAAAGCAATAATCATCAATTCAACTCATCTTTTATCATTTAATTCAAAACACATATTGCAATGTGCATGATTTATTGGGAAAAAAATGGATCATCTTTAAATTAAACTTTACAGTTTAGTACTGTTGGTTTGAGAGCTGCGTTAGTATTTTAGACACTCCTGGCTTTCCTGTACTTACAAGTACCCGCAAAATAATTGACCTCACTGGTCAAAAGGTTGAACAGCACATGGTGAGGGTTGTGCGTTCTCAGTTATTTTGTCATTTACATTTCTTGCTTCTTCTTCTGGTGTTGCAAACGACAAAATGGTGCATTTAGATTTTTGCTTTTGGTCATTTTCTGTTACAGCCGGTTGAAGTCTAATTATCCACAGCTGTCTTTATTTCACTGAATTACTATGAGTGTATTGAAGTTTGTGGTTCTTCGATGAGTCTTCTGTGTTGTTATCCTTTTGTTGGGTTCTTTGTCATGGTTGAGGGTTTTCATTAACTATTGAACAGTGGTGGGTAAGTGAAGCTTCACAAAGCACTGAGGCTTTCACAACCATTGTGTCAAAAGATTCAAAGCTTCAAGGCGCCTATGATGGTGACATCTGGTGGGCAATGAAAGCCATAGCAGGCTTTAAAGAGCACGACTGAACTGCTGGCACTGTTTTAATCCTATAACAGCAATAGAATTTCAGAAACAGCTCACCTGTCTGCCAGCCAGCCAGCCGCTCTGTCAGCTCACCTGTCTGCAAGCCAGCCAGCCGCTCTGTCAGCTCACCTGTCTGCAAGCCAGCCATCCGCTCTGTCAGCTCACCTGTCTGCCAGCCAGCCATCCACTCTGTCAGCTCACCTGTCTGCCAGCCAGCCATCCGCTCTGTCAGCTCACCTGTCTGCCAGCCAGCCATCCGCTCTGTCAGCTCACCTGTCTGCCAGCCAGCCATCCGCTCTGTCAGCTCACCTGTCTGCCAGCCAGCCATCCGCTCTGTCAGCTCACCTGTCTGCCAGCCAGCCATCCGCTCTGTCAGCTCACCTGTCTGCCAGCCAGCCATCCGCTCTGTCAGCTCACCAGTCTGTCAGCCAGCCATCCGCTCTGTCAGCTCACCAGTCTGTCAGCCAGCCATCCGCTCTGTCAGCTCACCTGTCTGCCAGCCAGCCATCCGCTCTGTCAGCTCACCTGTCTGCCAGCCAGCCATCCGATCTGTCAGCTCACCTGTCTGCCAGCCAGCCATCCGATCTGTCAGCTCACCTGTCTGCCAGCCAGCCATCCGCTCTGTCAGCTCACCTGTCTGCCAGCCAGCCATCCGCTCTGTCAGCTCACCTGTCTGCCAGCCAGCCATCCGCTCTGTCAGCTCACCTGTCTGCCAGCCAGCCATCCGATCTGTCAGCTCACCTGTCTGCCAGCCAGCCATCCGCTCTGTCAGCTCACCTGTCTGCCAGCCAGCCATCCGCTCCATCAGCTAAGCTTGCCTGCCTACCTGCCTGCTCTGTCATCTTGCTCCACTATTCGCCTTATCAATAAACATCACCTTCTAATCTTTTAAAACATGTCTGCTCTTGGGTTCCACCTACTTCCTTGTTCACAACAAAAAGAATATAAATTGGAATCTACACATTTTTAAACAAACTTAATTACCATCTTTTGAAAAACAAAAGCTGTTGTTTGACAAAAGTTTTAGCCAACCTGAACAGATTGTAAAGATGAAAGAGTGATTCATTTAGTAGTTTAAACGTATACTTCTAACAAGGTTACTTGTATTTAAATATATATTTTGTAATAATTCCAAATATCTGAGCCAAACTTCAGACATTGCAGACGGACAGGTGTTCCTTTATCAACAATATGGATTTCAACCCATTACACATACATAGATGTTCTACACAATCAAACTGAGTTCTGCTTAGTCAAAATTTGCATATAAATATAAAACAATAAAATCATATTATTGTTTTTAGATCAAATATTTTAAAGCATATGTTTTGTCACTATTTATGTTTACCCAGATATTATATGTGGCAATTAAATGGAGTAATGCTAACCCATATATAGCAGGTAAATACTAAACATTTTAAAAGTGTTATTGTTTCTAATTTAACATGATTAAAACATACATATTTGATCAAATTAAGTCAAGTTTGATATTATATATTTCTAAAACACAAATAAATTGAAAAAAGCTTATGCAAATATTAATTATTTTAATAGTTTTATTGTTTCTAATTCAATGTGCCTTAAATTGTTGTTGTTTGTTCATGTCCTCATTTGATATTGGGTAAGGCAGTGACTATTTTTTTTACATTGGGGATTTGTTCTGAATGACAAATATAGTAGTGATTGAAAATATGAGTCAATTTATAGTGTATTTGTTCACCTGTCACTTCAGTTCCACTTCTTTATTTCATATGAATAAAATGTTGGGGTTTTTATCCAGGCTTCAGAGTTTTGGACCGGACTCTTCTGTCAGACTCTCTGCTCTCATTGGTTGAGTGTTTGTTTGTGGTTACCACTTTAGCTCAAGCATTGTAGTCAGGGACAATTTTTTCCCCACATACTTTTTTTGGTTTTCCTTTAATTCATAATCAACAAGCAAAAGGTACCATAAATCACCAGCAATACCGGCGTAACCAAAAGCACAGCTTTTTACTCACGTTTTAAAGCAGCCTCTAATGTACTGTGTCCTGTATTGTCCCAAGACGTGCGTAAGAAGTGGCATTTTATTGCATCCAAAAAGCTGTCTGAGCGTGTCCAAATCTCCACGTCCAAAATACAGTTTTGTTCCGTCACTTATGAATGTTTTTGAATGATAAGACTAAGGGAGAGAGCATACCATAGTTACCTCTTTCAGTCTAGCAGTTGAGACAGCAGAACTTTGTTTTTTTGCTGAAAGAGTTCAACTCCTGGTCATACACAGTGGATTCTTCGGGATTGTTATCTTTTTCTTTTGCTTTGACTTGATTTATTTGTGTTTAATATAAAGTAATGTGTGCTGAGTTTTACTGGAAATAAAAGAGAGTCAATAAAATATCAAAGCTGTGCATCAGGATGGCAGCTGTGATTGAACCCATGTACTTTTGAAGGAAAAACAATTACAAACTATGCATGACTAGTTCTCACCACACAGGAGCACTGGTAAGTGTAGGATTGTTTATCAGTCTAGAAAGACAGCCACTCAGAAAGGGCTGTGTGCAGAGATTGGTTTATCAAGAAAGGTTTGCTCGAACATGGATTTTTCACAATTTCTAAATAGGAATCAAGTGTTTTCGTTGTAACAGTTTGTAGCTTTGGTAATTTGATACAAAAAAAAATATTTTTCTATTGTCAGTGACAAAGAAAGCTCGCTTTGATACCTTTATTGGTTTATGAATGAAACAAATATTTGCTGTGTTGGGCCCCATGGCGCGGTGGGAGGGCTGCTCTTCTGACTGGGCTAGGACTTGCACTCTGTGCTCCCATGCCTCACTGCTCTCGGGTGTTGGGGGCTCGTGCGGCGGTCCAGAAAAATGATGAAAAGCATCACAGGTATCCAGGCACACAGTTTTGAGCCAGTTACCAGCTCAGATGTGGAAAACAAAGACGTACTTGGATCTCTGTCTGCAAGTGGATGCATCAGAATGAAGCGGAGCAGGGAGCTTGTGGTCTGCAGGTTGTAGCTTCTCTGTCACTGCTACACGCGTTTTCCAATTTTGTTTGCTCTTGATTCACAACCATTTCAAGAAAGAAATATTCAGAAAAGCAATTTTAAGCTTTTTTATATTTAAATACATTTCAGAAAAATGCCACAAGAGCATGCTAAAAACACTAAAAACAGCCTTTTCATTTGAGTGGGCCTTTAAAGACAAGCAACTCATCATTTCAGTTGATTTATCTGGGACATTGGAATGTTTTCACTTAAGTGAAGTTTTTTGGCTCGGATAATTACCATTTCTCTTCTCTGCACCCGTCCACCACAGGCTTTTTTGTGCTTTACATTCTGCAGATCTTTATTCTACGCTTGCAGCATTCAAAACTCCCTCCTCAGTCTCACCTTTCCAGACTGATGCAATAAAAGTAATGGAAGAAATTACTTAGTCAGCCAAACTTGTAGCAAGTACAAGAAATACTTCCAGACTTCAGAATTAGAATTTAACAATCTCATTGCATCAACCTGGAGACATTTTCATGTTCTCACCTGCATCTTTTATGTAGCTAAGAGGCTTGAAAACATCTGATGAACAACATGTCATTTATTCCGGCAAAACCTTTTTCAAAAGACCGTTTTTATTTCGGCAAATATTTCAGTTGGAAATGACTTTTCTTTTTTGTTCAGCGGTTGCGGTTTTCCCTCTTTTTGTTCCACATTTTGTTTGTTTCATCCACAGAACAACATGGTTTCACATGTTGATGCTATTTATGACCATCTCAAAGCAATCAACAACACGACAAGCTCCCCAAACAGTAAATTTAAAACAAATGTGTTTTTTAGTTTTGTCCTGAAAGAAAGAGTTCCTGTTGTGTGTCTAGCCCCCACAACTTTTGATTCCAATCATGTCGTTTTCTTTTGTTGGTGCTCTTTCTCTGCATGCTGGAATGACTCACAGTTTTGGCATTAATCTTTTAGCTGTTTAGAAGACAGACTAGCTGTACTGGGGAAGTGACACTTGCTGGTACACTAATGGTGTTTTGATTAAAATATTTTTACATTTAGGTTTTTCTTTTTTGGGGGGAATAAATATTTTTATGTAGATCCTGGTGTCAAGTCACAGAATTTTCTTTTCTTGTTAATTTTGAAATGTTGACAACAAAATAGAACCAATAAATAATCTACAAAGACAACTACAGAAAAAGATAAAGAAAGTTGTGTTTTTGTCGTGTTTTTTCTGCTGATCTCCATCCCTGTTCTGTTCTCTATCATATCCAAAGATAGTGCAGCATTCTCATTTAAATAATAGAATTTTACATAAAAAATGTAACCTACAAGACAACAGAATTTTCAAAAAAATTAAATTAAAGACATTGGCTGTTATTTATGATTGAATCTCTGCACTAACCTGTACTTCTGGACTACTGCTGGAGCTTTTGTTGCTGCTGGTGTTTGAGATGCTGCCAAGCTAGCTGGGACCTCATCAGAGATGCCATGTAGTCTGATTGTGCTGCTTTGTTCAATTTCATCTACTGATCTCCCGCAGAGCTGTGTCAAATTGTATCTTTCATTTTGTACACTTTGACATTACCCACACTGCAGCTGTGGTGCTTAGACGCAGACGCCCCATTTGTTGTCCCACTCAAGGTTTCAAAATGAGACATTGACCTTCAGCCTCTTCTCATCTTCAAATCATATTTGAGAAGGGAGAGCAAGAGAGCGGTGTTTCAGAGGGACGGAGAGGTAGCTGCCTTTGACACAACCGATCTGCAATGCTGGACTCCTGTGCGAGTTATTGGGCTGGATGAGCTTTCAACATCCCCACACCTTTTACCTGCAGGTTCCAAGCATGTGCCATGAATCGCCATGTTGAACCCTTTGACTGGTGCCTCATGAAGTTACCTAACTAAAGGCTGAGTCACATGCACCTATCATTTTGTTTTCTGGAAATTACTAAAAAAAAATGTTCGTTCTTTTATTTTTTCTAAAATGTAATGCTGTCTTTTAAATATTAGTTTTGTTCTTTTTAATTGTCGTTAAGATCTTTAAAAAGTTGTTTCCTTGAGTGATGTTGTTGGCACCAAATCATTCAGGGCCACCGTACAGACGCCACATAGCTTCATTCCAAGATTCCAAATTAAAAAGGTCATAATGACAGCTAGTCGAGAGACAGAAACATCCCTCAAACCAAATCAGAGGAGGTTTATTTAATCTTCAAAGACGCTTAACCTGCCTGAGGATGAAAGTTCACAGGTTTTTAAGAGCAGTTTGAAACAGAGCCATATGTGTACATTTTCACTAACCCCAGATGGAAAATTCCAATTAAAAATTACATTAACTAGATGTTAAATAAAAACTGAGTATTTTCTGAAAGTTTTTTTTTAAGTTCTCATTATTCAAGTCATTTCTTGAAAACTGAATTTAATTTGTCGTTTTGCAGTTAGATCTTCTGATTAAAGAAACAAAACCAAAGCAAACTCATTTCCAGTGATAACAGAACAATTACTACACTCTTAAAAAACAAAAAAAAAACACGTTTTTGGGGGAAATAAGCAGCATCTTCATCATTAAAAACACAAACTTAATACTAAAGTTCTTTGTGTTCTCTGTGAGTTTAAATAGGTCACCTGTTTCCATGCAACAATATGTACAAAAAAAAAAAAAAAAAGAAACAAGACAAAGAATTTGAAATCTCCTCAGATCTTGTTCAACATTGTAATTTATTTTGATGTGTGTGTTTCTGTGTGTGCGCCTGCATGCATGTGTTTGTGTGGAGGTGGGAGTGGCTAAAACGGTCTAATTTTTTAAAGAGTTGACAGTCTGCTTTTCTGGTGAGGCAAAAAGATACGACATGATTATGACCAACATCTAATGAGCTCTTTAGCTCTGGCAGAGTGGCCGTGGAGAAAGAGTCTTGTTAGCGGTTTAGTCTGAGTGTTCTTAAAGTACAAAGAGAAAAGCACATGCAAACAAAAAGATGATCTCGCAACCCAAATCCTAAAGAGCTCACACCAACAGATGCATGTTATGTTTGAAATGATGGATTTTGAGTCACTAAAATGGTAAATGGTGTATACTTATAGAGCACTTTTCTACCATCATTGAAGGCCCAAAGCCCTTTACAGTCACAGTCCCATTCACCCATTCATTTGACGCTATCCCATGTCAAACATAGGATAGCATCAAACTATAGATTGCTTGACAGACAGTGGGCAGAAGTGAACTTATATAATCCCATAATGCATTAATTATTATTATCAAATTCATAACTTATAATCAGATATTTACACCTTACCAACACAGATTCAGCTCATTAGGAATCCTTAGATATCAAGAAATCAAGTGATGATCTAAGTAGACATAACACTATCTCAGAACTCATTATATGCAGATCAAGTATCAAAACTATGTGCAGATCATTTTTCATTAGAAAAACCACAAAAAAAACACACTTTGGGAAACCAAGTGAAGTATTATGATTGGAGACTCATCACTTAAAATATCTTCAAACAAGTGATCTGGTATTTATGTTATTGCTAAACTGTTATGCTGTGAAATAAAAAAGGTCCATATTCTGTCAATTGTCCAAGGTCGATATTCCTTCTTCTGCTGCCTGACTGACAGCCGTCCTTCTGGTTTTAACAGAGTTATAAAGTTCTCTGAGCTGTACTGTCTGCAGAGTTTGTTTGTCATGTCCTTGTCCTTCTGCAGCTGATATCGCAGCAAGTAAGTTGAGATCAAGTTGTCTGCAGGTCAGAACTCTCTGCTGCAAATCAGGGTCGCACTTGGCTCTTAGCTTAGCTTAGCTCTTAGATAGCGGTAGATCCCAGGCGCCATGATATTCTTGAAATTTTATTTGACTCTTCGTTTGCTTCATTTATTTGCTCAGAGGCACTTGATCAAGCACTTCTCAGTCTTACCTGTTGTTAACAACCAGTACCTTGGACCGGTCCAGTGGACCGAGTGATTTAATGAAGATCATCATCAGTACTGCAGTTCATCATCCACATGTTTTGAATCTGTTTGCTCTTTCTGAGAATCCTGGCTTTTTGGCAATTTCACCATTTTCTTCTGCTAATTTGTAATCCAATGAGAATTATATTATTCCTTCTTGCTTGTTGTTCTCTGTCATCCCCTCTTCTCTCCAGAAGGTTGAGCCGGTTATCTCGTTGGTCATTCCAGGCTCTGACCCATCGGATCTCTTCCTCCAGCTCTAGAGGAGTTAGTTGAGCTTGGATGTGGTTGCGCCACTTTCTGATTTCACCATAGTCATTTGCTGCTTGTTTTTACTTTGGGGCCATGGTCAGGCCTCTTTTTTTGAAGAAATACTTCTTGTTTTGCAGTAATTTTGAGATTGTTCACGTTATACGATGCTTGAAGACAATGACCGACAGGAGACCTGCCGACATGCGTCTGCTGGATGTCCCAGAACAGGATAAAGAAAGATGTGGCTAGTAGTTTTTACCTTTTGAGATATACTGCATATACATACAGCATTAGTAGTTGTATTCAAAATCTTGCGTTTCTATGCCTGAATTCATTTTACATGTAAATTCTGAAACCAGTGTTAAAATTATGGTATTTCATTAGGTAATAGGTTTTAGAAGTGAAAATGTTCAACATTGTGAAATACTTATTTGTGCTAAAATCTGCAATCTGAAAAACGTTTTTTTATTTGAAAAATGTGGCTGAATCCACTCAGTCAGACTTTGTGACCCAGTAGCTCCTGCTTCAGTGTTGGAACAGCCTTGAATGTGGTTATTGCCCACACTTTTACTGAGATTAAAAACAAGAGGTTTCAAACAGTAAAATTCCTTTGTGTGATGTCAGTTTTTACCTTGTTGAGATTTTATTGTGATAAAACCTTTTTTTCTTTCTTGGCCACAGTAAAATTATTGGAAATGTGCAGCAACATCAAACTATTCAAGTTTTAAAATAAAAACTTTAGGTTGCTGCTCACAGTCCCTGTTTTGGTGTGGAGACCCTGCAGCCATGGCAAAATATAGTGAAGGAAGTTGTTCACAAAATACTTCATGAGCAAAACTGTGTCTTTCTTAAATATAGTATTGAGTAAGTTACTTCTAAAAAGTAAATGATTGCTTAGATTAGTTACTGGATCAAAAGTGTAATGAAATTACTTACTTACTCATTACCTATTTGGAAAAGTAATTCCCTACTCATTACTTTATTTTACTTTTTCTTTCCACTCATAAACAAATTCTCAAGGGAAAAAACGTCTATCGCACAAACAAGATCCTCTTGTTTTTCATTCAACAGGGCTCTTTTGAAAAAGAGGTTTTTAATCTCAAAAGGACTTCAGTGGTTAAATAAAGGTAAAATAATAAATACATAAAACATGATATTTTTAGAGCAATAACCTTGTGTAAGTTATAAACATGGTTCAAGATATAACCTGGCTTCATTTGAATTCAGACAACAGTGTGAAAAATGAGACAAAATGATTTACAACATTTGTGGTCAGATGTGGAAACAAAACTGTTACGTCTGTATTCATGTCTACCAAAGCTGAAACGATTGTGTGTTGAAAACACAAAGAACTATTAACTGCCTCCATGTTCATTCTGGACAACTCTATGTATTCTATTACGAGTTGCACCATCTTTCTCTCTTCGTCTGTCCTTTGTACACAGTTCAGCGCTGCTACAAGTCTACCGAACAATGCAAATTTGAACTTTAATTCATCAAGTTACTCCTTTACTAATAAAAGGAATTCCATTACAGTAATTTGTTCCTTTGTAATCCTGTACCCCCAACACAGCTTATAGATTGCATGAAGTGTGAAGTCTATACCTGAAGTTGCTCGTTGCGGAGTAGAAGAAGTTGCCGTTGGTGCTCTAAATCATGGAGTTCTGATGTCTGCTGCATTTTTATTAACTTCCTTATTTCATGTAGACATTTACATTACATTTAACATATTAATATTGTTATTTATTGATTTATAAATATAGAATCTTAATTGGAAAGTTCAAAAGCTTTACAGAAAGAGGTAAGCAACAGAAGCTTTACTTCACATCCAGTTATGCTGGGTTGTTATGTTCTTCATACTGCAGTAACTATTCGCTTCTGCAAAGTTGCTTTGTAGCTGTACAATGACAATAAAGATATTCTTATTCAAATATGATATCACTTATTTCGTGCCAATTTTTCTGTAACACAAATAAATCTTTACTTAAATTCCAAATATTTCTCCTCATCAAAACACTGTTTGCGTTCAGTCAAATAGTCTGATTTTCATGGACGTGTGAACACATCCATGTTTTAGGCCAATATGGCTGGGAGGCAGTTGGTTAGCTGTAGTTGGAGCCATCTGGGTAAGCTTACAGTATTTTTATCCAGGGCTCATGTCTCATACATCTTTAAGTGCATGTTCAGATATTCAGCAGAGTTACAGCATCATTACATCCTGTGTCCCTGAACAAATCTCCCCCCTTTGAGTAGTTTTAAGCTTCATTCACCTGAGAAGTAACTCCTTCCAAAGTTGGTACAGCCTTGACAGACTTGACTGCTTGAGCAGGTAAGGCATCTGCAGGTCCATACAGCAGCCTTGCTGACCAAAGATCACAGTCACCTCTGCCAGCCCGTTTAACTTCAGTATCCAGCAACGCTGGAGACGCACACGGGCTTTACCAGGGTCTCTGGAGGCAAACAAGTCTGCAAATCACCTCCATTTCAATTTTTGATAGCCTACTTCCCCCTCTGCTCTGTTCCTACCTGCTCTTTGTCTGATGTTTTCTGATCTCCTCTCTGAACAGTAGGCTCATGGAAGTGGCAGAAGGCAGAGGAAAAAGAGGGAGGTAGAAGACGCTGCAGGGAAGAGGGAGCGTGCCGTAACAACCTTATTTATGAGCAACCAGAAGAACAGACCCCCAGATGAAAAGGGTACATTTTGAACTCTCTATGTGGCTCCCTTTCAAGCATTCTCTTTACCTCACACTCATTACTGCAATGCCTTTTATCAACAGCATATAAATTTAGCTCAGTGTTATCTATTTATTTCCAATTCTTTCTCGTTCATTAGCCTTTTCTTATTCTCTTCAGGGCTGCAGCTCATAGAAATAGAGTGAAAGGAGCACAAGTTAACTGCTGCTTTCCCTCTGTTCTGCAGAGATCACCTGAAAGGCGACAATCACGGCTAGATGTCACAGTACCTGCGTATCAAATTTGATCAGGAGAGATATGTTTAAAAGATCTACTCTTTTGTGTAAATTGTGTTTAATTTAGACCAGTTTACTGACAAGGACGCATTTCAAATATACATACATATATATTTTTCACATTCAGTTCTGTTCTAATTTTTAAACTACATTTTTTACATAGTTTGTTTTCCTTTTTTTACTGTCATGGAGTGGTGGTGGAGGACCCGAAATGCAGGACACCTGGCCTGGTATTAGAAAAGTAAAACATTTCATAAATAAACGGAAGCATGACAAAATCATGGCAAACCAAAAAGGTGACAGCAGAGTAGATGAGCTGACAAGGAGCAACTGAAAACCAGAAACTTATATAGGCTGAGGGTCATTAACTGAGACGCAGACAGCTTTGGATCATGAACCTAAAACTGATATGACTGACAGGGGCTACTCAGAACATGACCAAACAGCAAAAAAAAAAAAACTAAACCACAGAGTCCTCACATGTATTACATATTTATACATTCTTAACATACTGAAAAAACAAAACACAAAGAAAACAAAGCAGAAGAATTGGCCATCAATACAAAGATGAAATACATGTGCAAGTTCAATCCATTTAGTAAAAACGTAAAGACAAATAAATGATTTCCAAGCAGGACACACACTTGGTATGCCTTAGTAGGACAGAATTTCTGCAGAGCAGCAGAAGTTCATTAGAAATGTGCCTCTCTGTTGTGTGCAAGCTTGTTTGCGCAGAGCAATCCCGCCCCCTTTCCCTCCCTGTTGCTCAGAGCTCTGTTTACATGCACTCCTGCTAGCTCACAACTCTTCACACCCCCAACCTAAGAACACCTGTGCAACAAAAATGGTGAACAACATCGGAGCTTTCCAGCCGAACAGTTTTGATCCAGATTCCAGCTCAGACCAGAAAAACGACGACGTCCATGGATCTATGCGTCTACAAGTGGATCCATCAATGGAGCAGAGCAGGGAGCTTGTGGCCCCCCAAGCGTGTTAGTTACATCAAAAATACAATCTGTTAACAACAGCATTTTCCCGTCTGCTCCTGATTCACAACGATTTCAATGAAGACATGATCAGAAATGCTTACATTTCTTTAACTATGTCCTGCGTTTTCTGAAAAAAGCCACCAGGACTGAAACAGGATTTTAATTTGAGTGAATCTTTGAAAAAAACAAATCGTCCCAAATAATGTTATGGTTTTGATTTATTAAAGCAATTAATTCAATGTGGAACAGAATGAAATCGACAGCAAGAATCTACTGTACAGAATTGAATTTGTCTCATTCATAATGGTGTCAAAATGTACAACATGTTATTTGGTTTAGTTTGCCTTTTCTTACAACACCTCTGAAATGTTTAAAAAGACACATTTGTTTTCACTTTTTAGAATATTGTCTCAAATAAACTTTGAATTTATTTCTTTTAGGACTGTTCTAAATTCACTTTTTTTGCAAATGTATTTTCATCCTATATTTATAATGAAGTTTGAGCTCTGTGATTTTCATTCACACCTGTTGTATTCACAATTACTGTAATATGCTATTGTTGCGTGTAGCATTTGTTTTTCTTATGTATTACTTTGCCTTTTTCAATCTACAGACTGAAAGCCTCCAGTGTGTCATGATTTCTCATTTTTTATCTGTGATTGTTCCTGTTTTGGAGCCCACATTTATAAACTTTTCTGTTCACAAAGCGATTTTCTACTTGAGGTATAGTCTGCCTTTCTGCGTGTTTAAACTCAGGTTCATGGACATTGCAGGGTAGATGATCTTACAGTAATTGCTGTTCTTAACACACAGGGCTAAACTGAAAAGTTCAGAAGAAATGAAAAAATGTTTTTCCCAGTGTAACAGAAAATTGGAGCACTTTTCCAGTCAAACCACTCACAGTGCTGTCAGGATTAAGGAGAGCATATATTTTATTTGGCACTGAACTAAAATTTTTTATAGAACTAAAAAAATAAAAAGATGAAGTGTTAAAGAAAAATGCAGCACTTTTCCTGAACTGGTGAAAAAGTCTGCAACGCCGGCAATTTCAAGAGAAGCTGTTAAAGCCTGAAGTGCCCCAGAAGCATTTTATCCTGGAGCTGTTCTGACAGATGCTACAGTTACAGGAAGGCTTTACCTCCTCAATTGTCAATTTCTACCAACTCGAGAAAAATAACAGTCATGTATTAATATCCAACCCTTGCTATTAAGCATGTGACACACATGCACTAAAAACCAAGACATCACACAACAGAGGATGTTAAGGCCAGTATGCTCTTGGTTGCATCACAACTGTATAATTATCTACTTTGTACGCAAATGGGTGCATGGATAATCACAGATGACTGCTAGTCTTCTCTCCACCAGGCTACCAACACTTTTATGTGTTCATGGTTCTGGTGTTATCTCGTTTCAAACAACAAAACAAGTCATGAAAGAAGAATGGTTTGTTTGTAGGCAGAGAGAGAAAAATTAAGGACGCAGAGCGGGAACTTAAATGTAGGGTCATTGACAGGAAAACTCAAGTTAGCAGACGTGATGGAAAAAAGAAAGGTGGATATTCAGTCTTTAAGAGACAACACGCTCAGACTGGGAGCAGGTACAAACTGTTTTCTCATGGTTTGGATGGAAAGAGGAACAGATAAGGAGTGATCCTGAAGGAGTTTCCTAAAAAAAAAAGTGTCTGTAGCTGAAGAGAGTGTCAGATAAGATGATGAGTCTGAAACTGGAAGGTGTGATGTTGAGTGTTGTCAGTAGTTATGGTCCTCAGGTAGGATGTGAGGTAGCGGAAAAGGAGAAGAGGGAGAGCAAGAAAAGAGATTCTGGAGGGAGTTGGATGAGATGATCCGGAGCATCTCTGAGAGGACAGTTGTGATTGGAGAAAACAGACATGTGAGTGAGGAAAACAGAGGTGATGGGAACATTTGTGGGTTCTTCAGCAAACAGAAAACCAGCTGATCCTGGAAAAAGTGGATTCCTTTACTCAGAACTTTTACCAGAGCAATTCTCCCACCTGTAGATTTTGGTATATTCAGCATAGATGCATAATATCTGTAATATTTATTCTTGTTCCTTTATTTTAGTATGGATTATTTTATATTTGTGTTATTTTTCTTTTGTCGTCTCAGTAATTCATTTGTTTGTTTTAATGTTTTGTTAACTATTATTTGATGAATAGTAATGAGCAGAACCTGAGTCCAAACCTCCAAAGTTCCTTCATAGGGTAGACTTTAAAAGGGAACAGTAGTTTCAATTTGTTTTGCATTTCTCAAACTTGAAGCCAAAAAGTTGCAGTTGTAGATTAAAACGTCATCAACCATCATATATGAGGAGCTTCCTTCCTGTGCTCAAACTCATCTTCACAACAATAATCGCATCTTTCATGATGTGTTATGTTGTAATGATCATTCATGTCGTACCCATTAAAAGGTGTATGACGACACATGAAAGTTCAGCATTAAAATGAGTTGAAGTAATTCTTATGATGAAGATCAGGGATGATATGGTTTCAAACAAACTGATTTAAATACAGTGGTAATGACGTTTCTAAACAGTGAGTTGCAGAAAGTGCCTTACTTTAAGAGCAGCAGGTGCAAGCCAAGGCTTCCAGGTTGAAAGGGCATCTTCACCTTGGTCCACCTGTCTAAGAGGTTGAAACCTGCCAACAGTAGTCAATGATTGGCAACATTCCTCTACAGATCTGCATCGAGACCATTGCCCACCTCAGTATACACCAGCATAAGCACTGCACATCTCCACATAATCCTTTTATTGTTTTCAACCACTGAATGGCTGTGGATGATGTGGTGGTACAGCTCATTTCATGGATCTGCAGCACAACAATACTAGGAGCAAAATGAGTCCACAACAAAAAAAACCAGGAAGCATTAACCAAAGTTGTAATTTTTACTATAATGGCTTAGAATAAAAAACTAATTAGTGGTTGGGTATGAATGTTGCTCCCTCCCACACACAGTAAAATATATTAACCTGACAGCAGACGGACATTCATGTCTGACCTCCAGCGGCCATCCCTCTAACCCACAGGCTAATTATAAACCTCATTATGTCCTTTCAGCCACCCATACCCCACATTAATCCTGCTCTGTGGTCTACAGACTGACAGCTGATGTCCAGCTGTAAACAACAACAGAGTTGAGCTCCTTTTGGGCAAACTCACTCAACTTGCTTGGAGAAAACACATTTTCAAACATGGCTTTGACACACTTTCTTTCCAAAGGCATTCTTTACAGCTGTACAGTCGAAGTCACAAAAACGCCATTCAGTCAAATGTAGTCCCACATCAATGAACACATAAGGTGAAAGGATCTTAGGAATCAGCTCTAACCGTCAATCTCCTCTGGGATTTAAGAAACGTTTTTGTTGGCAAAGGATTACGGTTGTAGATCATTGGTTTATTCATCTATTTTCCAAACCGCAAACTGGAAAACGTCCACCACAGCCCAAATATTGGAAACCTGAAAAACAAAATCCAAAGAATTAGAGAAAATTGATAAGCAGATGTAGAGACTGAAACTCAAACCAGGTGTGAACAAATACAAAAGTAACCAAAGCAAAAAAGACAGAGAGCTTAAAGCAGAACTAAAGAAAATTGTTAAAAGAACCACTCTGATTTTTTTTTAAAAGTATTTTTGATGTTTTTAACATGTTCTTGTTGTATTTTTCTAATAATGGAGGACATATTATTAAGAAAATTTAATTTGCATTTCTTAATATTCCTTTTTTCTAATCTTAGTGAATCAAGAACAGAAGAAAAATCATTGTTTGAAAAAGATTGTATTTGTGACAGAAAAGACGCTGGATGGCCTGCAAGCTCCCTGCGTCGCTCCATTCCAAGGAAACCGCTTGCAGACAAATAGATCCATGTACGCTTTCATTTTCCATGTCTGAGCTGGCATCTGCATCAAAACCCTACAGCTGGGTAGCTCCAATGTTGGTTGCCATTTTTGTTTGCCATTTTAGTGCTGCATTGGTGGCGTGAGGGGCTGTAAGCTAGTGGGAGAGCGTGTAAAAAGAGAGCTCTCAGCAATTGAGAGGGGAAGGAGAGAAGCTGGTGAATTTCTAATGAACTACTACTAAGTAACATCTTTAAAAAAACAACAGTTTTTTGTATTGTAATTATTTTTATTTAGCTTAAAATGACATAATCATAAATAAAGGACCACTGTGAACACTTTGTAAACAGATGAAAAAATGGAGTGGGTCTGTAAGTATGATAAAGGGTAAAAGTGCAGACAAAATGTTCTTTACAATCATACAATTTGACAAATATAAATGTCCCGTCTATATTCATCCAACTGCATCTGACAAAATATTCAGGTCTGACTTTGGATCAGGTCAAGTCTACAAGTTTTTTTTTCTCACGATGGATTGCCACATAAAGGTAATTCAGTGCAGCGTGTCATTCAATCCCATTACTTCATTCAGATATTTTGTGAAATGCATACACACAAATATGTCCTGTTGTGCAATAATAATGCATTATTTTCTGATCTGGCATGAATTGCAGACTTCAAAGACTTGCAGTGCTATAGAAACTGGAGGCTATAAATTACTGTGGGTCTTTATGTGATTATCTTTGAGATAGACAGGTGACCCAGCAAGGTTATCTTTTGTCCCCCACACTGAGAGTGCTGAAACACATTCAAGCTACAGCATTAATAAAGAATGGATGGATGAGTGTTAATGATTATGATGTTAAACATGATGATTACAAGGAAGGTCAATACAATGTTTCATAACATGTATAGATGTGGTATTGGTGGACTGAGAGAGTCATAACTTTTATGTGCTTTCAAAGTGTATAATCACTGTTTAAATCCACAATCTGACCAAAGCGCCTCAAGTTATTTTCCACTTGGCTATCCAGCGAAAAAATAAAGCATATAGTGATTTATGTTATGAGAAACATTTTACAACACAGTTATGCTGACATGTGCAGTCCAAGTCAACACTTATAGAATTTCTTTCACCCGTGATGCCTCAGGAAAAAATCTGGTTGAGTGTCATTACAATTATTTAGAAACATAAATTTTCTGTTTTTAAGAGGGAAAAAAGCGTTAAAATCTATTCTAAATGTTTTGGATTATTTTAAAGCTACAAGAGTCCAAGTTGTGGATTCAGGTGTGAAACTCAAGCAAAACATTAACAAACTCGTTGGTGATGCATGAAATACAAAAAACTGTCAAGTCTACAAGTGAAAAATCACCTGCATGGAATCAATCATTTAGTTATGGCAAAAACAAAACAAAAAAACAGAGGTACATAGTTGCCGCTGAGTAGAATGCTTGTTGGGACTTTTTTGACGCTAACGTCTACGGTTCTATTGTCAAATAATATTGGTGCAGATCAAAAAGCTGCTCTGTATTCTGAGTTTAACCTGGCATTTCTCCCGAGCATAACACTCCTACAGAATAGAAGTTTGGCTTTCTTTTGAATTTTTTATTAATTTCCCCTAATTTTTTTTTCTCTTCTGCTGGTTTTAGACTTGTAAACTCATCACTTTAACCACAGGCTTTGGAAACTGCTTTGCTAAACATCCTGTTTTTTTTTGTTTGTTTGTTTTGTTTCTTTTGCTGTCCAGAGAACGCTGGAAAAGTAAAAAATTCTACTCAGGTATGTACATTTTGATGAGTATGGTTTTATGAGTTAAGCGCTTGCATTTATACGGTTCATAGTGTTTTGGTTGTTGAACTGCAGGGATTTAAAGGAGAAGTTTGTCACAAAACTGTTTTCGTACAATTATTTAAAAATTAAGTTGAGAGAAAAACAGACGTGTAATTATCAAATATATGTCATTTTTGCCGCATGAAAATGTTAAAAATAGAAGTTTAACTCTGGATTTCAAAGCTATAAGCCCCATTAAAGTGCGACTTACTGCCATAAACTTGATCTTTTATTTTCAAGTATTCCTTAAAACCAAATCTAAATTACTTATTTTAGTAAAAGACTAAAAGTAACATTTTACCTAAATTAGTGTAAAATTCAGTAAGCGCCAAACATATTCTTTATAGACTGTTTTAACCAATCAGACCAGTTATTTTGTTGCACTACATGCATTATCACTTTGAAAAATTCTGTATTTGGATTTCTGCTGACGAAACTCACTACAGTAAAAATAAAGCTTTTTGGTTGAGCATGAAGAGGGTTGAAAGTAAAAGCATCACACCTGTTGCAAATCCAACAGAACGTTTGCAGAAAGTCTTTTCAAACTGTACACGTCAAACAGACCAAAAAACAGAGCAGTTAAAGACCCACACCAATGAAAATCATG